>CAKKXW010000003.1:75570403-75824392 GCA_920937365.1 Sphaerophoria rueppellii | reverse complement strand
GTACTGGTTGACAGTGGATGGACCTCGTATGGAATGCATTCGTCCGTCAGCTTAACAACTCCGCTGTTCGTGTGCCCTATTAGCAATGGTGTGGCCTGAGTATTGCTAGCGCAATTCATTCCCCGGATAATTTGAGAGGGGTCATTCAGTATAGCGATTTCTCCGATGTGAATGACTAACGGTGTCCTCCCGGTTTATGCGCGATTGTGAGGGTTAAGAAGGCTCTGTAAATACAGCGATATATAGAGGACTGGTATTTCGGTATTGGAAAGACAGCTGGGTTTGAAACTCGAAAAAATGGAAATCGAACAGCCAATGGCTAGCGAGCAAATTGGATATGGAAAGGGATGGAGCTTATGCTTTTCGTCAAGGTGTGAGCAAGACTTACAGTATTAGGTCTACAATGTGATTGATTTGAAGGCGATCAATTTACGTTTGTCTAGTATAAAACACCCACCTGATGAAGAATTGGAAAGGTTACGAAAAGGAGGTGTGTTAAGCTGCTTCTTAGCCTCAGTATATATGATCCGACATGGGTAATAGCGCGCGGTTGTAATATTAGGGAAGGTTCTGATACAGGATATATGGCGGATAGGGATAGGATGGGATCAGTGAGAGTCCCAGTTGAAATCGAAGGCAAGTTTAAAAAGGCTATGTGCCAATGGTGAATTAAAATCATTGGAAAGGATGAGGATCGATATGGTGGATAGGGACATGCTAAGGAATGCCAGAGTACAGATACACGGTTTTTCGGATGCATCGATAACAGCGTATGGAGCGGTTTATATATCTAAGGGTTTACAGCAAGCAAATGGAGAGGTGACAAGCAATGATAGATAGTTAGCGAGAAAACGAGAGTGGGCTTCCTTTAAAAACTATAAACCATCCCACGATTAGAATTAGCAGCCGCAGAGCTACTAGGGCGACTTTTAAGAGAGCTTTGTACTGCAATGGAATGGGAAAGAGCTGAGTACACTCTATGGACAGACTCGATGGTAGTCCTACATTGGCTACGAAAGGTGCCAAGAGATATGAAGACATATGTCGCAAATCGGGTGTCTTCAATACAGACTAACACAGATGTAGGTAGATTGGCGTTTCATGTAGGGACGAAAGAAAATCCCGCAGATTTACTAAGCAGAGGTTTATTTCCCGAAGAGCTAATAGACTGCAAGTTATGGCTGCAAGGTCCAACATGGGTTGGTGAAGGCAGAGAGTGCTTGGCCAGCGAATCCGATAGAAGGTGAAATTCCACCAATAGCAGCTTCGGAGATGAGCGTATGTATAACCCTGAAGGCCAATGATGGCTTAGGTATTTGGGTTCCGGAAAGGCAAGGGATCATTCCATTAGAGGAGTATGCCAGCAAACTGGAGAAGGTGTTGAACATATTAACATATGCCAAAAGGTTTGTTGGAAAGCTAAAGGAGAGCGTATCGAACAGTAGAATGCGAAAGAGAAAAAAGAGCGTTAGGCATTTAGTTACCGAAATTTCCATGGCACCATCGGCAGAAGAGAGGGCCTTTGGGCTTAGGTATTTGATAAATGAGGGCGCAACAAGAGGCTTATGGAAAGGATATAGCACAGCTTAATAAGAGCGGACAGTTGTCGGAAAGGAGTAATATTGAGGCACTCAAACCAATCTTTGACAGCGACCAAATTCTCCGAGTTGGGGGCCGATTACATCGAGCAGAGGGGGGTTATGACATGCGGCATCCGGTTATTAATACCACCAGGTTCGAGGTTAGCTTGGCTGCTCATTGATCAGGCGCATCGTATGACAAAACACGGTGCGAGTCAAGTAATGATGCAGTATTTACGACAGCGATATTGGATACCAAGGTTACGAAGCGAACTACGCAATTACATACATAAATGTGTCATCTGTGTGCGTTACAACTATCGTCTCGAGCAGCAATTAATGGCAGAGCTACCAGCTGACAGGGTACGAGCAGGGAAACCATTTATTCACACAGGCGTGGACTATGCCGGTCCATTCACGATTAAGCTACTCGATAGAGAGGGAACCAAGATCAAATTCGGCAAGGCTTGGGTGGCTGTCTTTGTTTTGTTTGAAAACAAGAGCGGTTCATCTGGACATCATAAGAGACCTAACGTCTCTCTCATTTCTGTCATGTTATGAGAGATTTATCAGCAGAAGAGGACACTGCCAGCGAATGTACAGCGACAATGGCACTTCCTTTGTCGGAGCAGCGAGAGTGATGAAGCAAGCGTTCAGGAGGTGGGAACAGGATGAGCTCTTCAACAACTTGAGTCTGAGAGGGACAGAATGGATATTCATGGTTCCAGCTGCCCCTCATCAGGGCGGGATATATGAGGGCAGCAGTGAAATCGATGAAATATCATCTGAAGCGTATAGTCGGACAGCGAACCCTTGAATACGAACAGTTTTTGACTTTAGTGACAGAGATAGAGGGTATATTAAATTCCCGACCGATTCATCCGCTCAGTGATGATCCGTCAGATCTGCAAGCATTGACGCCAGGTCATTTTCTGATAGGAGAGCCTATAGTTCTACCACTCCCATTTTCTGTAATAGAGGGAGGAGAGGCAAGGGAGCAAAGCTTTTTAGGCAGCGGCAAACTATGCTTGAACACTTCTGGAAAGGTGGCGAGAGGAGTATCTTGTAACATTGCAAGAGCGAAAGAAATGGAGAAGGGAAAGGGAGGCGTTAAAGGTGGGACAGTTAGCGATAATCAAGAGTGAGAACTTCCCGCCGGCCAATGGTTGATGGGTCGGGTGTGTGAATTACTCAGGAGCAGGGATGGTATTGTCAGATCAGTTGTTCTGCAAACCGAAACCGGACAGCTTACTCGACCAGTGCAGAAAATATGTTTACTCCCAGTGGAACAAGATAACACACATTAGGGTTAGGTAGGGTGGACAGCTATCAAGACATATCGAAAGTGATTCCTTGGTCTCCAAGGTACTGCCAGCGCTAACATATTCGAAAGTTTATTTAATTACAGAAAGCCATGGGTGTTGCCCGCACATCAAAAGCGTTCCAAAATTTGTACAAGATGAGCAAGGGAAGGACACATAACGAAAGGAAACGGAAGTGGACTCTCACCGGAAAGGAACCTAGATGAAAAACGTTCGTTTTGGTGGGACTGTATCGTACGCGAGCGTACGAGTGGATTTTTTATATATTTTTATGTTACGCCATTGTTGTATTACTAATACTCATACAATCCTAAGTCCATATGTAATACTTATATACTATCAGGAATTGGTTTCTTATACGAATAATTTTTAGTCAGTCTAAGTCCAGCCAGCGAAACGATAGGGTCGGACAGCGGTAAAGTGTTTAATACTAAATGTTTGGGGTTTATTTACCGGACAGGTTTTTTTTTTCCAAACAATAAAAGGTCTCGTGTATCATTTTTTTAAAATTCAAATAATCGGGAATTTAATTTCGGTTTATACAGGCACAGTACAAAATGTTCCCCGTGCCAGTGAGACAAAGAAGTGCCCGTAGTGTCGAGAATATTGCATGTATGTGTGCGCTAGCGCACACTTGCTGAAGACCCAAATCAGTCTCCCACAAAAAACGGACGTCGCGTTCTCAAGCGTTGGCATCTCTGTGACGGTCGTTGTGGCGTAAATTTCGGCGAAAAGACTTTTGGCCTAACACCCCTTTACAAAGATCAAATTGCCGCAAGAACTGAAGCCGCTTGATTCACCAGAAGCGTCGTATGTTACGAGAATTGGGCTGAGGTAAACAACTTGAAAATGATCCGGGATTCAATCGAAAAATGTCACAACAGGAACGAGGTTCGAAGTGGTAAAGGAACTGGAAGCCCTGAACCAACTTGGCGTGCGAAACTGGAGACAGCTACACCGAAAGAAAAAACATTGGTTGATTTAAACACACTTCATTGTTAATCAACAATTTGACGATGGTTGTGAAATTAAACAAGCTTTGTGATTAAAACAAATAAGATCGCATGTTTAAATCAACAATGCAGCCGTGGTAAATTTTTATTTTGGTGAGTAACATTAAAATGTTCAAATTAAGCATGTTACTAGTTGTTGAATTTATATTTGCTCAACAACAAACGTGTTTGATTAACAATTCAACATAATTTTATGAAAAGTGACAATGATAAACAACGTATCATAATCAAGCATCACTTATAATGTTTGATCAACAATGAAAGTATTTAACCAACCACAAGAATTTTTGAAGATACACAAAGGTCGTTAAAGTATCACTAAAATGTTCAATTTGAGTACTTTAGTATAAAGACCACAAAAAACGTTACTCCCTATAACGGAGTTACAATTCTGATGCTTGCAAAAAAAAAACCTCTTGAAAGAAAAAAATCCTATTGAATTCTCAAGGATATGCTCGATCAACAATGTTCATATTTAACCAATCACCATAATTGTTGAGGCAACACAAAGTTTGTTAAAGTGTTGCAATAATTTTCAATTAGAATACTTTTCGAACTTGAAGTATCACGTGTATGTTCAATAGAATACTTGTATTGTTTAGCCTGCAACAATCTTGTATATTTGAGTTTTAATGCATTCGTTCCGTTGTTCATTAGCTTAGCTTTTTTTTTGGTGAATAAGACGTGTGTATAAAGTGAATAAGAGTTTATTTAAAAAACATTAATTGCTTAACAAATAGAATCGAAATAACACCAGCACCAGAAATGTAATTTCTAAGGTAAGTTTTTGTTTTATTATATTATTAAACAATAAATTAACACGGAACTCTGAAACTCTATCGTCTCTTCGTCGTCCCCATGCCAACAATATTATGTTATTTATGCGGGATTTAAATTATGGTGTTCCGTGCTAATTTTCATCGATATGTTAATCGTTCCGAATTTGAAAAGTATGAAAAACAAAGGTTATTAATGTATTTCTTAACTATATTTCTTAAACAGAAAATAATTTGTTCCACCTCCAAGAGGATCAAAAGTGAATCAATCAGAAGATAGCAGGTTCTTCAATTCTAAAAGAAGGTGCAGAATAAAAAGCATTGATCTTTCACAAGCTCTCCACAGAAGAAGAAGAAGTTTTTAAAATTCCAACTCGGATGAAGAGTTTTAAGCACCTGAAGGTAAGCGGTTTCTCATACTATAGTTTCATGTTTTGCTTATCGACTCATCAACATTATGTTTATGTTTACAAAGCTCTCTTGCTGAAAATAATGGCTTCAACTTAGCAATGAACCGCGAAACGAGGTTATACTGAGGAGCATAGAGGAGGTATTACCTAGAGTCGCAACTCGTTCTCTTTTTTTTAAAATCACCGTCCAAAAAATTTTGCAATTTACTCTCTTTTCTTGTGTCCCTGAATCTGTGTAACTCCATATCAATGCTAATGTATTGGTTCACCCCATTTGAACCTACACATTCGCATTAATTTGGATATTTTATCAAATTTAATTTTTTAGGTCGAAAGAGAGCAAAATGCCTTGAGTTGCGACTCTATGAGGTTATGACCTAAGAAGAGAAGATGTTAATTTATTGGCACCTTTTTAAACGCTCTGCCGGAGAACATTGGTAAATCTTGCAGTCTTTATTAGTTAAAAAAGCAGTTTTTCCTTTATATATTTCATTATATTACGCTTTAAAAAGTATCGCATTTCATCATCAAATTAATGTATTTCCGAAACACATTTTACAAAGTATCTAACTGATGAATATATATGTACACATATCTATTCCAAACACAAACATTAAACGCGTTAAATTTTGTTATATTATTTAAGTTTTTTTTATATTATTTCAATAAAATATGTTTTAGAAAAATTGATTGTGATGGTTTTTCATTCCCTTGGATTTCTCAGGTGAAAAAAAACTGTTAGTATTCTTATATCGATAAAGAAAATATTTTTCTAGCCACTTTCATTGATGATTTAATTGTTTTCTAATAACACAAACGGTACGTATCAACATAGATCACCCTATTTCTCTTTTTAAGTTAAGCAGAATAATTTTCAATCAAAAGTTTTGAAAATTAAAGGAAACAAGATTTAGATGTTGATACAACTATTTATAAACGTTTTTGATCAACAACGAGCTTGACCAAATTCGTATTAATTCAAGCACAAAAATTGTAACACTATTATATCTCATAGTTTAAGGAACACTAAAACGTTGTTGATCAACAACAATATTGATTACTTTCGTATTAATTCAAGCACAATGATTGTCAGTCAAGATTCCTTATAATATTTAAGTGAACACCATTATCATGTTTCTAATACTATAAACGGGATTGGTTAACAATGACATTGACAATGATGTTATTGTTTTGTATACATATTCGTAATAATGCCAGCATGTTCAAATTAAACATATTCGTGCTTGACGCAAAAACAAACAAGATTATTGTTTGATTTTACCAAGGTTTTCTATTCGGTGTAGCTAGGGACCGAGTTGGCTGGAGAAGTTTGTTGTGTGAGGCCCTGGTCCACTGATCACTTATAACAAGATGGGAAAGCTTACAAAGCCTACAAGCTAAGGGAGCAGGTTAGCTGTAAGAGTATGAGTGTAATACAAACTTAAAGACACAGGTTAGCTGTAAGAGTATGTGTTTTATTGTAATACAGTATTTGTCGCTTATAAGAAACACGCTTATAAGAAAACCTCGCTTAGAAGAAACTTGAATAAAAGCACCGTGAACTTTCCCATATATTTTAATGTTGAATTATGTGTTTATAAGAAACACGTTTATAAGAAATACACTGATAAAAGAAACATTTCTCAAACACAAACTATTATTTTTCATGTAAAGTTGGTTGGATATAAGAAACCTGCAAACAAATCACGAAATTCAAAAAACATGAACAGACCCTTAAGAAAAATTCAAAACAAACGACGCAAATGTCATTTATGTACATTTATGATGTTGTTTGATATTTGAATGAATGATTGAATGAATTTCAGTGCAGTGTTCATTTTGACATTAAATTTGTTATTTTTTGTGTTTCTGTTCTTTCTGTTGTGTTCCTCGTCGTTTCTGAAAATTGGGTTAAAAAGTGGTTAAAACTTGACGTTTGGTTAAATTTTGACACTTCGCATTGAATAAAACGTGTTAAAAATTAGACTAGCTGCGGAGCAGGTTAAAATATGACAGTAGTGGTTAAAAGTTCATCCATTTTTAACCACAGTTCATCCAATTCGCAGGCATAAATTGGTTATTTTAGATGAAATCAATATCCGTATAAGAAACTTGTTTCTTATATGCGTATAAGAAACTTGTTTCTTATATCCGTTATAAGGATATAAGAAAACCTCGGTTAAAAGAAACAAATATTGTGCAAATTTTGAGTTTCTTATAAACGTTATGTACTGTACTAGCAAAATCCCTGCCCGCTTCGCAGGGCTTCGGCCCACAACCGTTCGGAAATTAGAGATTGGCAGGATAAAGAATACGGTAATCGATGGATAGGCAGAAATGAACAATATTCTAAGAAAAAACATGCCCGTATTTGCTAATCTGATGATTAATCTATTCGTTTTTCAATTCTTTTACATAAATTTTTAGTTAATTTACCCATTAAACATATCTTCCCCAAATTTAGCTCCCTGAGAAGAGGTAAGGTAAATATGATTTTGACAGCAAGCCAGGTATAGGCATAAGTATGCTTTTAACCCTCTTCAGGATTGCACAATGTTATAAATTTTCTTAAGACTAACAATTATTGGGATATTATAAAGTGCTGCAATAAAAATATTGAGAAAAAAAACCTAAATTCGATGTTCTAAGCTGATTTAGATTTTCCCAATTATTATAAAATTTATGGTTTTTTTTTATCAATGAGATTTTATTTGCTAATTTTTTTGTTCATAAGGTAGAAAACTATATGTTCTTTACGCATTATTTGAAAAATAAGAAATATCTTAAAGTCAACACTTTGCTCGGGCGAGAAAAATTGAACACCACTTAAATACAAACTAAACCTTTTTTTAATCGTCAAAAAGTGATAAAAAAGTATCTTTGTCTTAGAAGGATTATTTTCTAAGAATATGACCAAGAATCACATCCCAAAGTATATGGCAGTTAAATTACAGTATACAGGATGTATAGTTGACCATGAGGAAAAACAGAAATTTCTAAATCAAATCCACATATTGATTGACCATGCGTCTTTTACTATTTTTCAGTGAATTCAAGTCGAACAGGAAATTAAAGACGTATGCCATTGACTTCTTCACGGCTAGTGTTATAGTACTGTAAAGTTTAAGTTGATTGATGTCCCGAAACATAGTAATGTTCATACCATCAGAGTTAAAAAATGTGGAGGCAGTCCTGGAACATAAATGCATAAATGCAAAAAATTCAAAAACTCCGTCTCGTTGTAAAATTTACTACATCGTTTTCATTTGTAATTGTGTCAAACCACTCAAACGACTTGTGGGCAAAAAACTATGCATTTATTTGTCTAGTTCAAAATAAATTGTTGCATCGATTTTAGAAAGACTTTAATCTGTACCAGCCATTATTGCACTTCAACTCAATGCTTCAATGTTTGGAAAGACATCTTGAATCAACTCATTCCGTGGATTTGCATTATAATAAAAATTGTTTGGAAGTGAAATTCAGCCTTCAGAATCAAGTGAAATTATTCCATTTCCAAGTCCAATAGTGTCCGTGGCTTAGTGGTTAGATGCGTTGGCTGCTAAGCAGAACGTCGTGGGTTCGAGACCTACTGGTGCCCAAAGTTTTTTAATTCATGTTTCTCGGGCATTGCCTTTTGCGAAGAACTAACAAAACTTCCAAGAGCATCAAGAGTATGAAAAAGTGTTTCTCAACTTTTCCGTTCGGAATCGGCGTTAAATTGTAGGTGCCCTGAATTCTTCACACGCACCCAGAGAATTATTGATGAGAGTAAGCCACTTAGGCCTTGGCTCTTCAAGATCTGTCGCGCCACTCTCTCTTTAATGTCCAATAATTGGCCAATGTAAGTTTCCTGAAATAGAAGTTTTTAAACGACTCCATTCGTCTGCAGCAGTTGACCGTGGTATAATCGACTCAGCAACAAAAAGATTCAGAGCTCCAAATTCTTCAAGTTGCGGTTAAAAGCTTCAAGTAAATTTTTGTGCCCCATTGTGGTCTCATCCCACACAAATATTCGGCCATTACCAACTTTCTTGAAATATTGTAATGTCAGTTTTATGTCTAATACTGACTGATCACACCTTGCATATCTAATGGTGTCATACACATAGGTACTTTTGTTGATCGTTTAACTTCGGCCCAATATTTTCCGCAAATATTCTGAATCCAATGCAATTTTATTATTGTCCTTAACGTAGTATTGTTATCGAGCAACCAATTCAATTGTGGCAATGCTTTATTCGCAAAACGGTTTTTTCGTAAGCAACTGGCACATTTCAATTTGAAAGCATTCAACTCTCCATCAGATTGGCATTTGCAATGACTATTGAATCAAAGCTAAATAATTTCTATTTGTGGCTTAAATTTGAGCACACCATGTTTTTCATTCAGACATTAACTATACGTGGAATACCTTCAGTTCGTTAGTGTTGATAAATAATAAATTTTATTAATCACACATTCCATCAACATTCAAAACGTTATAAATAACAAATAACAATATAATTAACAAATACGTACCCACTAAAAATAAATACATACATATTTTCATACTCTAGAAATTTCATATATCAAAACAACGTTTGCCGGTTCAGCTAGTTCAAATATAATTTCCTAGGTTCACTGACATTTTTTTTTTGTCGAAGAAAAATTATATTTGTCAAATATTTTTTTTCTTCACTGACATTTTTTTTTTTTGGATTGTTGAAAAAAAAAAAAAAAATATTTGACAAAATTTTCAAACTAAATTGAGTGTTCGTATATTGATCAGTTTTTTTTTTGTAGTGCGAAATACAAAATTTTTAACATTTTCTAACAATTGAACCATTTGTGATTTGAAAAGTATACTTTTAATTTTTGCTAAACCCTCTACCCTAAAACCTCTTGCAATTAGAGAAAAAATTAGGAAAATCGGTCAACCAGTGTGCCCGGTTAGTGAACGAACACAAAAATTAGGCTGTTCTTTTATATATGTAATATAGATAGATAATGATACAATTGCCTACATACTAAAGCAAGTTTGTTCCAAAAGTATGTGTGTATGAAAAAAAAATAAGTTTTGAGGTATGGTAGGTTTCCAATCTTGTTATAACTGATCAGTGCCCTGGTCCGACCTGGACTGTAGCGCCATAAGTAAGTAAAATTGTTAAAAGTGTCACTATAATAAAAATAATAAAATAAAAAAAAAATTAAAACATCTAACAATCATCGCATTCTTATACAAATGCTATTAATAGTTTTTTTTTTTTTGTGTAATAAGACCAGTTTAAATTTTAACCCGTCCAAAAGTAAGAACTTTGGGATCCTTTAACACCAAATCTAGATTTTACTGAGCACATTTACAACATCGCTTATAATTATAATGCTAATTCTATTCTGGGTTTCATTAACCGTTCGTTGGTACAAGGAATTTGGCATGCCATGATCCTCAAAATATATTTCTTCTTATGAGGATCGAGTATCACTAGTTCAAATACAAACGTTATTTAAAAGAAGGACAAATAATGATATAGTTGTTTTGGGCATCGATTTAATTAAAGTCCCAAGGTATAGAACCAATTAATTTTTTATAACTACAGTACGGCTACACGTTCTCGACAGTATGTCCGAAGTTGGGTTAGAGGGTAAACTGATGGGCATTCCTGGAAGCGCAAGTATTACGGGCGAATTGTTTGAGGGGAGGAATGCAACTGGATATTTCACTATACACTTACCATAATAGTAACGATAAAGCACAGAGAGACACACGAAACATTACGACCGACGAACAAGATGAATGAGTTGGTTATGTCTCTGTCACCAATTACTCTAAGGGCTCTTTTTTGTATACCGTCCATGAGGCTTAAGTTTGTAGCTGGAGCACCAGCTCAGAGATGAGAATAATTGTATATAAGTCTAATACATAATAACCAGATCAGATAGGTAGAACATTTTCTTGCACCGCCTTAAGAAACCTAAACATCTTGCGGCATTTTTGGAGACATCGCATATGTGCTCGTTGAAAAAGATGTGGTCAGTGATGCACGTACCGAGATTCTCGAGATGTTCGGTCTCATTGACGCAAGTGCCACTCATGAACAATGGTAGAGGATATATATCTCGCTTTAACGATACAAGGCAGCATTAAGTTTTCAAAGCAATAACCTCTACACGATGTTGAACAAAAATCGTAAAAGCCGTTTCTGAGAAAATTGAAACTTTTCGTTTTTGGCTGAAAAATTTGTATGCTTGCTAGTATCAACCATTAGTTTTGATCCTAAGAAAACGACCTAGGCGAATTCGCAGATCGCAGGCCTCTAATTTTCAAGTTTGAAGTCAATCGGAGCAATGTTTAAGACTGCAAGTGCGGTTACAGATAGACTGACAGACGGACGGAATGGCCGGCCCCACTTTTTACGACTTTTCTACCATTGTTATGTCATATTCGATCAAAATCTCAAGTTATTTTTGTTACTTTAACGAATTCAATACTTATTATATATTCTTTGTTTCTCAAGTAAAAATTGTTAACATTCTTCAGCTCATCCAGATGTTCGATTATAACTAAGAAAAAGTCGTGCATTTTTTTCAAAATGTCAAGAGTCCATTTTCTACTTTAAAAAATTGATTGATTGTATTCAGTTACAAGTGTTAAAGATTTCCTTAATCGACAAATTAATTCAAAAGTTTACTACACACGCCACCATCGCAGCGTGTCGAGCACAATGTTTCTTTGTAAATAAAAAAAGATCATAAAAACTACACCATCTTCGATTAATGCAGTGTATCCATCCTAAAAATCTTCGTAAGTGCACCTCCAATCATATCACGTGCACTGCATCACCTTCCTCACCGACAAAGAATTTTAATTGATTTAATACAAAACAAAACGCAGAAAAAGAGGATAATTGAATTGATTGGATACTTAAGAAAATATCCCCCAGGACCTAAGTGAATCTTCAGTTAGCTACCTACTCCTTATGGTAGTCAGGAATTTCATAATTTCTTTTGGTCCTCTCGAACACAACTTACCTTGATTTTCCTTCTTCTTGTTTTTTTCCTTCAACTGTCGTCTCGTCTCCCTAAAATCGAGTTATGACCACTCACTCGCAACTTCGTTTTCTTTTTCAAAAATGAAAATTTCCAAATCACACACTTGTTGCACAATAATATTTGTTTTTAATTTAAAATTCTAATTGTCGCCCGTGCGTCGTTGTCGCAAGAATATTTCTAGTGTAGATGAAATAATTTAAAAATCTTCTTTTCCGATCGATCACCGAACACCAGTTTTACCGTTATTTCGTTTAAGATTGAAACAAACCTCCGTTATAAAACAAACTTGACAGAGTGTGTCAGTTAAGGACCGCTTGTGCAAGCAACGGGATATGAAGTTTGAATGGGAAGAATTGAGAATGTGGTTAGATTTTTATATGAATTTCAAGTGCCATAGAAACTTAACTCGAAACCTGCTGGCCAATCAGAATCGAGAGCTTTTGCCTTGATGTTGGAGAAAGTTATTATACTTGATGCCTTAATAATTTTGGTGTTTGTTGTTTGCCTGGCTTACAAGAAGGAGCAAGTACTCACCACCCACGCTGCTGCTCGTTGAAATCGGTGGTGGTGAAATCGAGAGATGATGCTTTGGCCATGGTTAAGTTAAGTGGTCTCTTGATGCGGATAGAAACACATGTTGAATGTGTTTTTTGGGGGTGAAATAAGGATAGTAAGATAAAAATTGAGCTTGGTTTATTGGTGGGTGCTGATTTGTTATTAAAAATATTTCTCATTGCTTTTGTTATCCGTTGACTTTTTATTATTGGAATATTGATAAGGTTAGAGAAATAAATAACAAAAACATGAAACTGATGTTCATTATTTCTACACAGGTACAATATGTGATACAAAAATTGCAGGGGTCATTTTGAACTGTGTTTTGTGGAATTTCACAAGTGGTGATAAGAAAATAATTAGTTTGCTAATATAAATGTTCTCGAAAGAGCAAAGTCAAGTGCTCTTTAAACTGACCCATTTCCTCTTACGAAACTTCCTCCTTGAAGGACAAATTTTTTGATAAACTATGCGGCAAATGTCATAAGTTTGATTGTTAAAAATGTTCAGTTGTTTATTCCTTTCATTTCTAGTTAAAAAATTAACATTACCAAATTCAAGTATCAAACCAGGGTTTCTCATTCAACAACATGTTTATTATTTCCGGTTGTTTTGGCGGATTTGTGTAAAGCGAAACTATGATATATCTGATATACACTCTGAACACACGTGCTGTTTGAAACATTTTTTTTTAATTTTAATTTATAATTTAAACAATTTAAATCATATGCAGTCAGTGTACAAGTGCACAAAAAATGCTTTTGTTTGATATGTAATTTATATCCCTTCGGTTGTTGTAGGCCGCGTAAAGTGTACTTTGTAGAAGACTTTTCAATTGTGCAAAAGAGCCTAGACACCCCTAAGATTGGGATTCCTATAAGGAATCCTTAAAAAAGTATAAACTAGAATTGAGAATAGCCAAAAGATCCTCATGGAGATGCTTCTATATCTCCATAGAAGAATCTTTGAAGGCATCGAGGTTAAGGAAGATTCTCTCGACAAATCCAAACATGCCTAGTTGCCTTAAAAACTCGGATGGTACATGGACTAAATCTTGCAAGGAAACGCTAAACCTGCTATAAGACACCCACTTCCCAGATAGCTCCAAATCCGTTAATACAACAAACCGTCCAGGGTCTGGTATTAACTTAACTTTTCCTCAAGGTCTTGTTAACTTTGCCCATCATTTAGATGAACTTCAAAAGTTGCCTAGATCTGGTCTATATACCTCAGCGACGGAGTAAAGGTAGTATTCGTCCCCAAGGCGGGCAAATGCTCGCTTATCAACCCTAAAGATCTAAGACCTATTAGCGTATCATCATTCATTCTCAAGACTCTGGAACGATTGATCGATATCCATGAATGTAATAGCATTGATAAGAGACTATCGATGTCTCAGCATGCTTGCTGCAAAGGGAAATCAGTAGAAAAAGCCTTACATACTCATGGTAAGAAATATCGAATACCCCTTAGAGCAAAAGGAATATATGTGGCGGAACTCTTGCTGTTGTTACTACTGTAGTTTTTGTTTTGGAAAAAACTATCGTATTTTGTTTACATTTCATTATTGTTTCTAAAAATATTTTTCTTTTTGATTTTTCATAACTTAGCTTCCATTTAAACCTGAGCAATTTCGTTTTTTATAAATTTCTTATATAATTTATTCATTTTTAAAATTATCAACGACTGTTTCTATTGGTTCAAAACTAAGAAGCTAAATTGGTGACCCCGTCGTGATCTAATACGGATAATCTTGAAAGCAACGCTACTGAGAGGGATAACCAACAAATGGTTGTAGCAGCTAATTGTTATGCCCGACTTCATATGCCACCATTTGTTGAAACAGATATCGACAATTGGTTCTACTTACTGGATTTCTACTTCCGAGCTTCAGGAATTGAACACGATGGAAGAAAATTTGACACTGTGTGCTCGCAATTGCCACCCGCACGCATAACAGAGCTCCGACCAATCATCGACGCTGCTCCAAATCAAGAAAAATATGAGTACATACGAACCAACTTGACGAAGTACTTCGCTGATAGCCATCAAAAGAGACTTCGACGTGTACTGCATGACATGCCTCTTGGTGACAAAAAGCCTAGTCAACTTTAAAACGTTGCAAAAGGCTGCAAAAGGTACACTGAGCGAACAGGTACTCATTGATTTGTGGGCTTCACGCCTCCCTCCATCTGTTCAGACCGCAACCATAATGGTAAAAGGATCACCCGCCGAAAAAACTCAAATCGCTGATACCGTTATGGAAAACGTTGAACTACGCCATCTTAACGCCGTCGGTACTCAACAACAGTGAACAGCGATCTTCAGAGCCAGGACGCTTCTTCGTCCTCACCTGTCGCTCACCTCATTTCAGAATTTTCAAACTTACTCACTCATCGAGACCAACCTCGTCAATCTCGCCAACCACGTAATCGCACACCATCACGTCCATTGCAAACCCGTACATCAAGCCAACGCAGGCGTGACGCTTCCATTGAACAATTTGACGATTGTTATTTTCACCGAACCTTTGGAAACAAAGCCGTCAATTGTCGCCCACCATGCAGATTTCGTCAAAATGCAAGAACTGTCGCACATTCAAACAAGCAATGACTAGATTCTGAAACAACACGCCAGCAACCTTCAGCCTTGATCAACCGATTAAGCATACATGAACAGACAACAAACACGCCTTTTCTAATCGACACAGGTGCCGAAGTTTCATGTTTACCGCCATCTCCATCACTTAAGAAACTTCGTCCAACTTCATTGCAACTATTCGCCGTCAACGGTTCTCCCATTAAGGTAAATGGTGAGGTCACACATGAACTCAATCCGGGTCTTCGTCGCCCCTTTGTTTGGACATTTATCGTCGCTGACGTTACCTCTCATATTATTGGTGCAGACTTCTTAAAACACCATGATTTGATGGTTGATATAAAGAGATCGCGGTTAGTCGACTCTCGAACAAACGCAGTTTCAAAATCTCTCTCTGCAATCTCCAGTCATGTACCATCTCCGCAGCTAATCAACCGAAGCTCACCTTTCTCTGACATCATATCGGAGTTTCCAAACATCACACGGCTGGCACCTCCCGGAGCATCTACAAACTCCCAGGCACTACATTTTATAGAAACAAATGGTCGACCTTGTTCAGCGCGAGTTCGCCGTTTACCTCCTGACAAACTTAAGGCTGCCAAAAAAGAATTCGAACTTCTCATGCGCGCAGGAATATGCCGTCCTTCAAAATCAAACTGGTCAAGTCCGTTGCACATGGTTCAAAAGCCAGATGGACCGTGGCCACCTTGCGGAGACTACAGAAGTTTAAATGCAATTACGTTACCAGATCGATATCCACTACCGTACTTACACGATTTCACCAATATTTTGCGCGGTAAGACAATTTTTTCAAAGATCGATTTACAGAAAGCATTCCACCAGGTACCCATTAACCCAGATGATGTACTTAAGACCGCCATCATCACACCATTTGGGTTGTACGAATTTACTCACATGACATTTGGACTTCGCAATGCAGCCCAAACACTTCAGCACTATGGTTGCCTTCCTGGATATTGAGAGCGCTTTCAACAACGTTGACACATCTGCTATAGCACTTCTGCTATGACGACCCTAACCGTCAAATGCTCACTTTGTGAGTTGATTAATCTAATGCCAAAAAGCAGGATCATCAACTCTAACATGGGGGTATTTTTGTGCGAAAAGGTCTGTCAGCAGAGGCACTCCGCAAGATGGTGTTCTGTCCCGTGCCCGCCTCCTGTGGAACATAGTAGTAATCGAACTGCTAATATCCCTTGAGGAGGGAGGATAGTGATTGCGTATGCCGATGATGTTGCTATCGCCATCACAGGAATAAATCCTAATACCCTGAGAGACCTCCTCCAAAGCGCACTTAATAATTAATATGCTCATTAGATGGGCTGATCACTGTGGATTTAGTATTAATCCTCAAAAAACAGACCTCGTCCTCTTTACACGGAAATACAAAATCCCAGTAATTGTTCCTCCTTCAATAAAAGGTGTACCACTAATTTTTACCAATGAAGCACAATACCTTGGTCTGATATTAGACAAAAAATAAGTTGGAAACCTAATATTCAGGAAAGAGTTAAGAAAGCTACAGCAACGATTTTCTCTTGCAAGAAAGCCATATGAAGCAAGTGGGGTTTTCAACCTCGTATAACCTATTGGTTATATACATCGGTCATCCGAACAAAACTCATGTACGGGGTTGTAGTATGGTGGCCGGCACTCGAGAAAGTCGCTTACTACGACAAACTCAGCAGAGTCCAACACACTACATGTCTCTGCATAAGCGGGGCACAGAGAATCACACCCGCAGCAGCGTTAGACACTCTCCTCCATCTGACACCCCTTGACATCTTCAGCAAACAAGTGGCAGCGACTACGGCTACAAGATTCAATGCCTCATCTCAATAGACCAACAGTAATGTCCATCATTTTGAACTTCTTTGGTTCTATACCAAAGTACATAGACTACACCATTCCAAATCCCGATTTGGGAAAAACTTCCAGGTCCAGGTATCCATTTCATAAAGAGATGAGTGGGAAGACAAAAAATCCTGGATGACAAAAAAGCATTCATTTTTATACAGATGGATCAGAGACAGCGATGAAGTTGGTACTGGTGTGTACTCAGAAAAGCTTATTCTAAGCCTCTCATTCCACCCCCTTAACATTGTAGCGTCTTCCAAGCGGAAATTTTAGCGATCAAAGAGGTTCTCTCCTGGCTAAGAGAAAACGTGATATCAACTTCGGATATCCGCATCTTCTCTGACAGTCAGGCTGCTATTAAATCTCTTGATGGTGTCTCAACCAAATCTCAAACGGCCTTCGATTGTCGATCGTCTCTTATGGAGATGGCGCAGCAATTTGACATTCACCTCTCTTGGGTGCCGAGCCACAGAGACATCGCAGGAAATTGTAGAGCCGATGAACTCGCTAAAAATGGAACCGTCATACCTATTTCACCTGAAAGGGGGAAGATAGGTATACCGATGGCTACATGTAAACTTCTGCTAAAAGAAAACAAACTATAGGTGGCACAATTTACCAACATGCGCAGCCACAAAACTCATTTGGCCTTCGCTGGACCTGAAGCGCTCTAAAGACTTGTTATCTCAAAGCAGATTTCATATTAGCTACCTAATAGGTGTCCTAATGGGAAACTGTCTTCTAGGCAGACACGCAATACGACTTGCTGTGGCCTCAAATGACTTCTGCAGGAGCTTTATGGATGAGGAAGAAAAGGAAACAATCTCTCTCCTTCTCTGCACATGCCCTGCTCTTTCATTAAGACGCAAACTTCATCTGTGAAGTAAAATTAACATAAACTGTAGTCGGTTGGACTGACATTTTCCATTCGAGTTACATTATCTTAAAGATATTTCAAAATAATTTAATTTCGTCAGTCTGTCCTTAGTTTCGTCAGTTATTCTGTATTTTGACAACATTTCTTAACTCCAACTTACGTATTCAAATGACACTTCAGGGAAAATATTCATTTCTAATTCAATAAAAGTCTTCTTAACGTGACGATTCTGGTTTCATATTTTGTATTGACCATTTTATTCAAGTGTTCTTATTAATTTTACTGTTTTCTGCAGCTGTGTAGTTGTGGGTTCTTTTTGATTTAAATATGTAAACAAGGTTTGTTCCATTCGGTTTAAAAAAAAAAAACAACGTCGATCAAAAATAACCATCTTCATTGCGGATACAAGAGTCGGCCTTCTTTTTTGGCATGTTCCATGACATTTGCCAACATCCCAGGCGATATCGCAGTGATTTCGTCATGAAAAATCCAGGTACCGTTAAATTGAGCGATCTCCGCAACAGATCGTCTCGAAATTCAAAGCTAAGCTATGAATAGCGTCACTTTTAAGCTTAGAACGATACTTTTAACGATAGGCACGCTGGGTTGCAACAACTGAACGATTTCATTAAATGAACATTGTCACTATTTTCCTGTGTTTTGTGTTTCCAAAATGTGTTCAACGACGCCAATCGGTTGGAATCTGTCAAAGTTTTTCATTATTTGAACATCTACGTGGCATCCGGTATATCCGCTTTAAGAAACTACTAAGCCCGATTTCATTGAAAACTTAATCGATTCTCAATAAAGCAATTCCGCGCCGATTGAGATCTAATTCATGTAAATACTATGAGTGGTTTGCAAGATAATCATAACGAATTTTTACTACATTCACATTTCTCATCCCTATTGAAAAACCCCTTAACCGCAATTACCTAATCAGTTCTTGACAAGGTAATGCCGCGTCGAATGAAACCAATACGATAGCAATACGATGAGTGGTTGGCGAGCAGTATCGAGCAGAAAAAACGTAACGCACATACGAACATACGAACATACTCACCCACAGACATCATGTTAAAAGGGTTGTTTCGGAAAAGCTGAGAAGCACATTTTCATGACAGATTGATACTCTTGGAAGTTTTGTCAGTTTTTCGCAAGAGGCAGTGCAGTGCCTGATATAAAAACTATGAGCACGAGTAGGACTCGAACCCACGACGTTCTGCATAACAGCCAACGCACCTAACCACCAAGCTACGGACACACGTAACATAAAGTAAATAAAACTTATAAATTATTTTTTTTATGATATTTCTTTTTTAAGCCGTGTCTTATTGGGAACTCAGCTTAGCTTACTCAGCTTTAAACTGGGTTTCTATTTTATTTGTAAAAGTTGTTACCCCTGCAATCAAGAACTGTCAAAACCTGTCAGAGAAAAAAATGTCATCCCAAGGGGCACACTTAGTCACTGAGAAGTTGTAGGGACTTCTCTGTGACAAATTGAAAGTCACATAAGTGTAAAATATTAAGTCACTATTACTTCCCTGGAACTGAAAAAGCGTAAAAATGGTTTGCTTGTGCAACTAAAATCTTGTTGCTAAGAAGTTATGTGTAACTATAGTGTGATTAGTATGAAATGTTTCAAAATAGTTATTAGTAACAGTTGTGCAACTATAATCTTGTTTCCCGAGAAGTTGCCTTTAACTGCACTGTAACTGAATTTTAAGTTACACTACAGTCAGGCAATACTTAATTGCAACTGATTGAATAGTGCCAGTGAAGTATTTCATAACTTTATTGTAACCAAGTTATTGTTAAAATTCAGTTTTTTTTCTTAATGTCAAATATAATTTGGTACTTATTCTTTGTTGCAAATCAGTATTTCTTGGTTTTAAAATGTTTACTATAATTAATTTTTGGAACCAAATATGTAAATATAAAATGAAGACCTCAAACTCTTACAGTTGCAATAAATAGCTAACTTTAATAATGGATTTTAGATGTTTTTGCAGTTTTATTTTTAAAACGCTCGCAGTTGGTTCATGAAATATACTTTGCTACCCCTTATAAAATAAACGCGCTCAAGAAAATCCTTCCCATTAAAAAATGTTTAACCAATTTTGACTATCAATTTTTTTTTTCATTTTGGATTATATCCTACAAATCTTATAAATAATCTTTCCCATTTCATTTATTATATCGTACATTGCTTTTTGAGTTTTTAAATAAAAGTGTTGGTCCTTATTTTAAAGAATTAAGTTTATTCAATATCATATTCAATGTGGGTTTTTTTTTAGCAAATATGGCCGATGATATGTGGTTTTTAAGTAACCTCATAGCAACTGCTCATTTTTGTAAAAAGGGTTGCCAGCTCGTTCTGTTTATCACGAGCAAAGTCTTATTCGAATCTTAAAAACTTAGTCTCATAATATAATAATGAGTGGTTTTTTAGGCAATCTGTTGACATTTGGACAGAAAAATTACTCTCACTTATTGTCAAATTCTATTAAGGGATGGCCACGATGTTGACGGATTAAAAAAACCTTTAGAAATTCAAACAAATTTCTATTATTTAATGCTTTAGTAAGGAGTGGTTTTTTAGGCAATCCGTTCACATTTGACAAGAAATATTATACTCTGTCGTCATAGTATGATTTAACTTCTATCTCTAACCACTTAATGTTTAATTCTATTAAGGGATGGCTGCGATGTTGACGGATTAAAAAACCTTAAAAAATTCAAAAAAATTGCCATTATTTAATGCTTTAGTAAGGAGTAGTTTTTTTTGGCAGTCCGTTGACATTCGGAGAGAAATATTACTCTGTTGTCATAGTATGGTTTGTCTTCTATCTGCCAAACCACTTAACGTCAAAATGCCTTAAGGGATGGCTACGGTGTTGATGATTTGAAAACCCCTTCGAAAAATTCCAATTTTACCTATAGTTTTTTTTTATTATTAGCTTTGGTTTAATTTGTTTCTGTACGTGCTTAATTAAGAAATGTTGGCAATCCTTATCGTGCAAATCCTTATTCCTGAAAGTATCAAACAATTTTATTAAAACAAAAACTTGTTTGAAATCTTTCAGCAACTTATTATTACGAGACACTTATACGTTTATTGTCGCCATCCTCTTCAACTTCAATTGTTTTATAGAGTACTGAGATTTCATTAAATGTTATCTCTCAGTAACCCGTCAGAAACTAAAAACTTAAAAGAAATATCAAGAAAAAGTTTTTTTGATATCGTTTAGAAACTGAAATAATTGAAACCACTCTGTGATCTTTTAGCAACTTTATTGTCAAGAAATGTCTGTTTTGAAATTTGCAATCCCATCAACATTTTATATATTGGTCTTGCTCTATACATCTATCTTTGATCGTTCAGTTACATAAGTATCACACAAATGTTGCACATGAATCGTTTGGTAACTCAAATAGTTGGAACTTCTCTGTTATTGCTTAGTAAAATGATCACCGATATCTTCGCTAGCGAAAAATTCCTTCACAATTATAGGACTTGCATACAACTAGAATGATCTAAATTCAGTCCCTTTCCAGAAAGCCATTTCATTTAGCCCACGAAACTTTCGGTTCAATTCCTTTGGTAACTTATTGTCACACAAAAATTTTTAAACGTTGTTGATGCTGTTCACAGACCACTTAGCATTGAAATTATTTAACGTTCCCATTTTCCATCCTTGTAAAAATCTTTTTTTAATGCCCAGATCAATTAAATGTAAGGAATCTCCAATGGGAAAATGGTTAATCATATCTAGTCCAATTATATCCTCTATTATAGTCCGACATTTGTGGTGATTTTCGTATACACCAGAACGAAATTCCGCGTCTGTTCTTAATGGAGCTTCTATTTCAGGGAATATCAGAGAAAAGTAGTAGGAAGAATATAGAGAAAAATAGTTTCTATGGGGACACATACACGTTTATAAAACAATTGCTATATAATGTTGCTTTGTTTTCTGAAAGAATCACAATTTATTATTTGTTACTACAGAGTCACACATAGGAAACAAAAACAGAATGTTGCAGAATTGTTCCAAATACTGCCTCAAAAACTCGATGGTAACTTGTTCATATGAGTTGCAACTCAGTTTTCTGAAACGTTATATATAACGTTACCAAAGAGACGCACAGAAGTTGCAAAAGGCAAAAGTTGCAGAATTGTTACAATTTTGGTTATGGAAACTGTTTTTGAGAAATGAGTTGCATTGAAACTAAAGTGAGTCTGGTTAGTAACATGAAGGCAATCTGGTCATACATTTTCAGTTGCAGATTATCTGCACAGTAACCATAATGTAACATTAGTACAACTGAAATAATTTATCGGTTTTAAAAATGATTTAAGAACCCCTTAGAAACATATGAGAGACTATGCTTATTTGGAAAAACTTCTAAGCAACGCATATGTAACCAATTTTTTAAATTTCTGGTTGCACAATTCAAATGTGTGCCGCTTGGGATGGTGATAGTGATGGGCGCATTCGAACGATTTAATCGATTCAAGAAACTATTCGATATCATTCGATTATGCACTGTGAAATCATTCGGATGATTTCTTAAACCTACTAGTACCGCTACAACTGCTACTTATTAGTATTCGATTGAAAATAATCGATCGTAAGCATCCTCTTGAAAATAAATGGAATTACTACGAGCAGTTTTTGAATGACGACTATTTCCAATGAAAATAATCGATTATTAGCATCCTCTTGAAAGTAAATCGAATTACTACGAGCAGTTTTTGAATGACGACTATTAAAATTCCAATGAAAATAATCGATTATTAGCATCCTCTTGAAAATATATGGAATTACTACGAGCAGTTTTTGAATGACGACTATTAGTATTCCAATGAAAATAATCGATTATTAGCATTCAAATGAAAGCCATCGATTATTAGTATTCGTTTGAAAAAAGATCGAATTATGATTATTACGAGCAGTGTTTGAATGATGACTGTTAATATTCGATTGATAAACAACTAGTACATATTATCAAGTTTGGTGTTTACAATTAAGAATTTCAAGCAAACATTTTGTAATTCGAATGATCACTCGATTATTCAAATCAGTTGAATTATTTTGTCTCATTGAAATCATACCATTATGCTCACCACTAGCTCAAAAATCCCATCTGCCAACATTTAGATTTAAGAAAAACATATTTTGCTCACTCTAGCGTCGAGTAGCCGGTACTTTATCTTGTGTAAATTCCTAACTTAAATTCCTAACTTATTTACTCAGCTTTCGGTTGTTGTTGTTTGACATGTAATTCCTATTGCTAAGCTAAGCTGAGTTCCCAATAAAACACGGCTTTAATTGTAAAGTTTGAACGTTGACATTAAATATGAAATACTACATCATTTTAAATGACCACCACGCGAATTGTTTCAAGCATTAATTCTTTTGAGGTAATTTTCAACCACTTTTTGACACATATTGAGCGGTATCTCAGCCATTATTTGACGAATGTTGGTTTTTACGTGCTCAAGAGTTTAAAGTTTATCTGCTTAATCACGGTCTTTCACAAAAAAAGTTCAGATATGTCAAATCGCATGATCTTGGTGGCCATTTGTTATCGCCATGACGAAAAATTATGCGGCCAGGAACTGTATCTTACAATAAAGCCATTTTCGCTCGAGTTGTGTAGTACGTGGCACCGTCTTGTTGAAACTTGAAACCACATATTCTCCAAGTCGTATTCTTCAATAGCAGGCAAAAAAAGTCGGTTATCAAATGACCATAATGCTCTGAATTGACTGTGACAGTCGTTCCATCGTCCTATTCGAAAAAGTAAGGTGCCCAATCACTCCTACGGACCAAAGTGCGCACCAAACAGTGACTTTTTGTGGACGCCATGGCCTCTCTTCAATTACTTTATAATTTGCAGAACCCCAATTTTGCCAAAATTCCGAGTGAGAAGAAGTATGCTTCCTCGCTGAAGAAAATTTTGTCCGAAAAGACGCCGTCCACCGCCTGTTGTTCAAGCACCCATTCGACGTATCTACGACATTGCGAATGGTCAGCTTGCTTCAGTTTTTGTGTTAGCTGGACCATATATGGATGTAGGTGTAGATCTAAATGAAAAATACGCCATAATGTGCCTGAGAACGATGAGGAATTCACACAGTTTGGGGCCTCGGCAACACTTTCACTTACAACAGCGACGAGCGAAAGGGTGATGCACAGGCCTTACAATATACATAGAATAGTAAGTGCATTGATTTTGAAATGGCAAATGGAAAATTCTTTAGCGAGTGCTAAGGTGTTCTGATCGAGTTTCATGGAACAGCAGTGAGCGAGGTAGCAAAGATTCGAAAATGAAAGGCGAAATATGGACTTATGACGCATGTGACACGGCACCACTTATAGCTCATTCCAGTTATGGTTCCTATGGAAAAAAAAATATGGATAATCCTTCAGGAAAGTCTAAAATGGGAAGTATGGGATGCTGGTCGAAATTTTCTTTTCTTTATGGGATTCTGGATGCAATTCTTCAAAAATTACTTTTCTAACGAAACAAATTTTTGAGTGGAAACTTTGGAAATCTCTTTAAAAACCAGGAAGTTGTTGATCTTATGCCTACTTTTAAATAGAACTATTTTGCTTCTTAATATTATATTTGTCTTCGTTTATTCTTACTACAACCTTATAGAAAATAATATTGCTATTCAAAGAATCCCATGCATTCAAAAATGAACCTACACATTTTCAAAATATTGACCTTTATTTACCTATAAATTCTCCTATGCAACATTTTTTCTTGTGTTGGTGTAGGTATGTATCTTTACTTCATTAGAAATAATAGCACACGTTCAACCTAAAAAATAATTGCACATCAAATATCTTTTTCAAAGTTTTGAAAATATAATTTCCATATACAATAAATTCTACCTAAGCATCCGGTCCCTTAAGCCATCATTGGTCAAGCTGACCGATATAATTTAATTGCTCAATTACCCTCTCGGTAGTCCTTGCATTCCAGTCAAAAGATAACAAAATCATCCTGCAACAATTAATATATCAAATATCTCATCATCTAACTCAAACCAAATATCACAAAATGACGTCATATACCAAATACAATCCGTTCACATACAGTCTGTGTCGATTAAGTAGCCTCACTTTGCCTGCGTTCAAATGCAACAAAAATGTTGACTTAGTTAGACGAAAACTTGGCTTGATGTTGATGAATTTTTATAGATTCATCCTCAACACTATCAGGGTCCTTTCGAATCGATTACATTTCATTTTCTAGTTTACACGTTTTCAAGGATTATTCAAGTGACTTCATTTATGAATGCCCTGAGTGTACGAAGTTATCTCTTTCCTAATTTGCAATTCAAAATCCAACCAGAGTCAAGAGTTGAATATGGTGAAGGAGAAAAACAAACCACTCCAGTGGCAGTACTCATATCAAGTGACTTATTAGTGGAGTAATGAAGCTGTAATAAACAATTAATAACGCTCAACCTGCTCCTGCATTACACATTCACTCTGTCGTGAATATATTTATGTCATTTTAGAGGGGACAACGATTAATATTATGTTTACCAAAATAGCCCAGGTGCTTATCGTTATCAGTTTTCCTAATCGTTGTGGGTGGTATTAAGTATTACAAAACAATATTGCAGGAACTTGTTGCCACGACAAGACTATATGTTGTTGGGCAACATCAGACAATGTCAATTTGAAACTGGAAAAAACGAATTCTTTGTTGATTCTAAAATTGCTTGTGTGAATGTGTACATTTTTCTTTCTTCCAAGTTCCAATTGTGTAAAATCTATTTTGCTCTAGAATTTAATTCGATCAGTCCTTACAGATAGGGGCTTGATCTTGGATGGAAATCTGATTTTGGAGGGATCGAAAGAAACCCATACTGTTTACAAGAAACCGGACCCACTATTATATAGTGGGTACAGCAGTCCCGTTTTTGCAATTATATGGTAGAATTGAAAACTTTCGAAAACTTCTTACACCTTATATAAAAAGTGAGGTATTGGAAGCAATACTCAAGATTCAACCCTTGGACATTTGAAATCTTACTAGAAATCTAGCTCAATATTACATCCACGAGTCCTGCAGAAATACATGGGATATATTGCATTGGACATGACTAAATGTATGGTCAATACCTTTTAGATATGCAAAGGTCACAATTTGTTGAAAAACCACGAAGGAATTGCGAGGATATCCAGATGTTGCAGTAAATCGAAGACCATGAGGACACTTTTTAATTCATTTGCCACTGCCCAGTAGTACACATTTCTATGTTGTCATTTCTTCAATAATCTTGAGCAACTCGAAAAACATAGCAGGAAAAAGTCAAAAGTGTCTTCATTCTGATAACTGACGAACCTAACTGAGATCAACCTTAGGTACTCCCGATACCCGATAGGGAAAAATGAAAATTGCTGGGGTGGTCTCCGCAATTAAGCGAAAGAGCTAAATAAAGTGAACAGTGGTCATGTATTGTTGTTTAGGGCCCGATCAGTCTATGTTTGGTAAGTTTTTTTTTCTATTGTATTGTACAATATCTACTTACTTTAGGCAGCGCTACAGTCTCAAACAACAGTCTCCGGCAGACAGCTTGTTTTCTGGCTTATCTTCCACTTGACTGCTCCGCCTAAGTCGTGATTTTCCTCTACTTTTTCGTCCCTCGAGAGTTGTATCCAAATCTTTCCGGGCGGGACCAATGATGACCATCGGCTTTATATTTGAGTCATCTGAGTCGCTGGATCTTGACCCTTCTGGCTAGTTCCATGACGTTCTACAACCCGTAAAATTCGCTGTTGAATCATCTTACCTGGGGCCATATATAACCCGAAGAACTTAGCTCTCGAAACAGCGTAAGACACTTTCATCCGAGTTTGTCAGCGTCCATAATTCTACACCATGCAGCTGAGGCCTGGGACGATGAGGGTGTTGCTTTATTAACCCAGAAAAACAGCGATTAGAAGGAGTAATTCTTCGTCTGATCTCGGCGTTGGTGTTATTACACGGTTTAATAGCGGAGTCTGGGTAGAGAAACTCCTTTACTTCGAAGTAATATGCGTCTATTGTGGTGTTCTGTTCGATCGATCAAAGCATGTACTTCGTTTTGCTCTCTTTTACCGCTATACCCATTTCTACGGCTTCTGTCGCAATTCTCACGGAGACAACGTTGACATCATGCTGTGTTCTTCCCATTATATGAATATAATCGGCACGCGAGAAGTTGAACAGAATTTTGTTGGAAAGTTCCTCTGGTGTTGGCGTTGAAATTTTGTTACTACCTTATTGATGTTAACGAAATCGCATGACAGCGCATCGCCTTGTCTCAATCCTTTTTTCACATCGAAAAATTTCGTAGGCTCGTTGCCAACCTTAATGGAGCTGCTCTATATTGTCGTTTAGCACAAGCGAACGAGCTTGGCAGTGATGCCAAAACTAGACATAGCTTTATACAGTTCGTCCCAGTAGGTACTGTCATACTCGGCTTGATAATCGATAAAAAGGTGGTGGGTGTCATAGGTTTTTTCAAGGATCTGCCGCAAAATAAAAATTTGGTAGATGGTTGACTTACCTGGTGGCCAGGTCCAAAGCAACATTGATAAGGACCAATCAAATTTCTTTGTTGGATTTCAGCCGTCATATTGCCGATTTCATTTCATCAAAGTCGGTTTCGCTTGATGATTTTTGTACATTGGTGAATATTTTTACATATTACTTTGTTTTTTATCTGATTTTCGAATCAGACAATCCACTGTTGTCAAAATGACGGGAACTAACAATCTAGTTGGCTAATCAGGTGGTAGCATTTTTGTTTATCAGCGACAATGTTAATTGGAGTGCCATCGATAGGGTTGAGATTTTCAAAAAATATGATATACGAGCGATGAAAATTGTTTTCTAAATGTATCAAGGTTCAATTAATTGATTTGTGATTTAATGAGGTTCCAATCACGATATTTGATCCTTATTAAGGGCACTGCACATTATGTTATTCAAAACTAAAAACAAAAACTCATTTTCTATAGGCTTGCCTCACAAACACGTTTTGATATATTTTTTTTTCCAGAAAATGGAACAATGTCATGAGTGCACATTTAAAATCTATGTTTTTCTTTCGAGGAACAAATTTTCTTAAACAAAAAAAATGTCGAACAAAACGAGTTCTCTAAGGCATTTGCATTAGGTAAATTAACTAAAAGAAGTACGAAAGCGTATTTATAAAATTCAGCAGTAATATCTAATCTTGTTTTGATGTGGGATAAAGTGAACAAAAAAAACACACATTCTTGGCAAAACATCCTGTTTCTGTTTGAGTCAACTCTTTGTTTTGGAGACTTTTTTGTTTATTCTTTCGAAGTTTAAGGACCTTGAATGGATATTTTTAGAATTTTGATATATCCTTTAAAAGAGAAATGGAGATCCAAACCTCGCTTAGGCCATAAAGGCAAATCATATTTGTTAGCCTAGTCACTATATACGACGACACGTCGCCCGTCCCGTGTTGATTATAATAATGCGTTAATTTTTTAATAAGCTGAAGGGCAGTACAAAATATCATGATTTCATAGTTTTGGTCATTGCTTCGTATTTGTATGAGAGGAGATGGTACAGCAGTTGACTTGATTTTAAAAGTTTCTTGAAGTTTATTTAAAATGAAGGAAGTAGCAGGCGGCCACGGTTCAGAGGATAGAATAGTCAATTGCCCAAAGGGCGAAGTCATTAGAATTCTCTTGCAACGTGACTTCGAGAAGATTCAGCGATATTGCGATGACTGGAAACTCAAAATAAATGTCCAGAAATGGGAAACAATTCTGTTCCGGACCACGTTGGCTGGGACCACGAGGGATACACATACAGGCAAGAATTGGCGCAAGATGGTCATCGTTTGGCCTCACGGACAGCGATTTACGAACAAAAGTGAAGTGAAGTACCTCGGTATCTGGTTGGACCAGTATCCGTATTTCGACAGACATATAGATACTGCTCTGACTAGGGCTAAAGGAGCCTTTGCTCTGACGAAACGGCAGCAGTCGGCTTGACCTTGAAGGTAATTTGCTACATGGCCCTCATACGGCCGATGATCGTTTATGGCTGTCCAGTGTGGTTTAACGTTGTACCATATCTCAAATGGAGAAGATTCGGGTGCTCGAGAGGCAGTGTCTTCGGCGCTGTCTCGGTCTGTATCGGACACTGGAATCTTCTTATGTACATTACTATTCTAACGAGGTTCTGTACAACGAGGCTCGGATCAACAGAATTGACAATTTCGGGATAAAACTTGTTCGGAGTCACATTACGAGGGCTATGACTTCGACGAATAATTTGATCTTTCGGGCGTTCTATCTGAACGAGCAGTTCTGGTGGCTTCAGTCAGCACTTGACAATGAGTAGTCGGGATGGGGTTTTGAGCCTTGGCCGGCTTACATACTTGTTTGAGTTTAAGGGTTTTGGGTTTAGGTTTAAGTAGAGTAGACATCGGTAGGACATACATGGACAAAAACAGAAAATATTATTTACAAAAATAAAAAGGAAATAAAAAAAATAAAAAAAAAAAAATAAAAAAAATATATATAAAAAAAGATATAAAAATGATAGATATTTGCTGTTGTGGTTGTTCAGTTCGTAAGTAGTTGTTAGATAGAATAGGTATGGTTTTAGTTATAGCACTTTCCATTGGACGAAAAGAAGCGTCCAGAAGCATCCGGGAGTCTTCTGAAACCGTTCCTTTGGTAAGAAAATGACACTTCTGACGATTCTGAGAAGAGAATTTTGCTTCTGGATTTGAAGTCAGAATCCACTCAAGAAGCACAAATACATGCATAAATCAAATGTCAGAACAAAATCTCAATTTGACCATTTTAATTTGTTTTTTGTTTTTAGAATTGTTGAAAGGATTTTGTTTATTAAAGGAATTATTTAATTAAAGCGAAAGTAAAAAAGAAATTAAAATAGTGAACAATAAAATTCATACATTAATAAGTGACAAAATAAAATATGGATATAGTTACGGCTGTAGATGGTTTCTTTTCATCATTGTCTTCATCATCAGATTGGCGAGTGTCAATTTGCACTCACACAAACACAAATTGAGTAGAAGCAGTTTTGCTTGTTCCATTGGTTTTCGGAATGAGTGGTTCCCCGAGTGAAACCAATGGAAAGTGCCATTAATTTTAAGTTTAATTTTTAAGGACTTAATTTTAAGTAGCATGTAATGAACACGTAAAACTGATAACAAACAAACAATAATGCTAAGGTCAATTAATAGTTCATATAGGTACCGAAAAGCATTAATTTGAGGAAACTCATAAATTGCTTAGAGCGGCCGGTTGGGGCAGTAAGTTAAATAAAAGATTTTAGATAATAAGCTAGTTTGAATTCCTTTGTCTAGTAACAATTAGATTTAAGTGAAATGAATAAAAATGAATTAAAAAAATAAAAAGAAAAGAGTAGTAGCATTCTTTTTCTACAAAAATCGCCAGCTTAGCTGAGGCCACCTGTGTGATAATATGAGGCAATTTAAATCTTTGTATCTTTCTTATGTCTATCTGTCTCGCTCTGTTGTATTAATGTCTTGTGCTGTACGTGTCTGTAGTTCGTTGCATTTATCTGCGAAGTAATGTGATGTCAATAGTCAATGAAGGAAGTAAAGACCTTAGTAGCTGGTGTAGGTGAATTATATATACTATAAGGTGCTTGCAATTTTCTTTCACATGCAATTTATAGCGATGAGATAGCAAAAACCTTGAATTGGTACCTATTCGAGACACGCAAAGTTGTTTAACCCACTTGGTCATATGGCCAGTCATTTAAAAGTTATTTATTAAAAATTTGTGACTATGGGTACTATTTGACAGAGGTTGAGTAGAAATTCAAAAAAAAAAAAATAATAATAAGAAGCCGGTAACAGTTTACGAAATCTTATTTTATTGAGCGCTAAATGTCACTTTGCAAACTTCTTTTAATTAGGGTCACGATGGTGGGTGGTAATGATGACTTCCATTATTCGGTTGAAATTTCTGCCGCGTGAGTGACTTTTATATAACTTAAGAACAAAATGAAGACACACGTGGCCACATCTGGAGAACAGTTAAGCAGTTCGTTTAACACAATTCGACCAGTTTGGAAGTGATAATGGCGGAAGTCTTAATTGGTATGTTATCATGATGGAAGAGTACTTTTTTCTTCGGTATTTTACAGAACTATGACCTTTATGTCCTCGCCAAGTGTTCTTTGTAAATGAAACGTTGTGAATCCCAAAAAACTGGCTACAAGCTTTCTCGCATATGGAACAATTATACGATAGTCGATACGATATCCAGTACCTGCGATACCGATATCGATACGATGAACGTGTTTGTAAAATTCGCGATTTTATCGTATCGCTGATAAAGCATTGACCGATAATTATCGATTATATCGACATCGATTAAAACTATACGTACGTCGTACATGCACACAGGCGTTGTCTTGATTGTTTTTTTTTTTTTTTTTTTTTTGGTACAGCGAAGCGTTTCTTGCCGCTTTTCGTCGTTCCTTCACGCGCCGCCGTGAAATCTTAACACATTATACTCTGACTAGATTGACTCCAGAATGATTATTTAACTTAGTTTAGCCTCAATTCAGGAAATACTTTAATTTTGCCTATTCCTTTTTTGCTTAAAGCTTTTCCGTGAACCTTTTTTTAAACTGTTGAGAACCAAAAATAAAACAATGTCTAACACTCTAACACAGATGTGTTATTACAATAGGTATACCTATATAAGAAGGTGTAGCGTATCTACACGGTCTGCTTTAATCATGCGTGTAAACACATACTTCCCTGTCTAACTAAGGCCGTGTCCGAATTGGGTTAAAAAGTGGTTAAAACTTGACGTTTGGTTAAATTTTGACATTTCGCATTGAATGAAATGTGTTAAAAATTAGACTAGCTGTGGAGCAGGTTAAAATATGACAGTAGAGGTTAAAAATTCATCCATTTTTAACCACAATTCATCGAATTCGGACACGGCCTAACTCTGTTCAAACTGTAAATAAAATATACAATAACTTTTATCTCGTACTGTACGTAAAATTCCGCCATGGCATTTGCTTTTCCTTTTGCCATTCATTATTCAAACGTGGCTTGGGCTAGTTAGCCGTCTTTTATTTAACTTAAATCTAAGTAAAATTAGCTTAAATCTAGATCTTAATATTTTGAGATAAGAAACTTAGGCCGTGTGCGAATTGGGTTAAAAAGTGGTTAAAACTTGACGTTTGGTTAAAATTTGACACTTCGCATTGAATAAAATGTGTTAAAAATTAGACTAGCTGCGGAGCAGGTTAAAATATGACAGGGGTGGTTAAAAATTCATTCATTTTTAACCACAGTTCATCCAATTCGCACACGGCCTTAGAACTAAATAAAACATAATAAAAAAGTGAATTTAGATCGTTTTTACATAAAAAGTATTGTGTCAATAAGAGGGCACAGAAGTTACAAAAGTAAAGTGCGTAAAAAAATCGAACCTATTCAGATAAGCGGCAGTGTACAACAGACCTACAAACATCCATTTTTATATGCAAAGTGATAACGGCACCAACTTCGTGGGATGTGCTCGGTTACAAACAGACACACCTCAACTAAGTAGATAGTTCTTGCTGAGCATCATAACTCGCTTGTCGACAAGTCGTAGATGGCATACCGTGGCCCTTTAAGCAACTTTGTCACCACACTTTGGCGGTTTGTGGAAGGCAGGCTTTAAATCTGTGAAAAGGCATATCCACTGATCAGTTATAACAAGATGGGAAAGCTTGCTGTCAAAATGACATTTCCCTACAAGCTAAGGGAGCAGGTTAGCTGTAAGAGTATGCGTTTTATTGTAAATAATGATACAATTGCCTACATAATAAAGCAAGTTTGCTGCAAGAGTATGTGTGTATGAAAAAAAATAAGTTTTGAGTTTGAGGTATTTGGAGGGTAAAACGTAGGTAGGTTTCCAATCTTGTTATAACTGATCAGTGGCCATCTCCTTCGAATACAAGAACGAGATGTTCTTACCTTCGAACAATATAAAACGCTGCTAACGCAAATCAATTCGCGACCATAATGCTCGATCTCCCATTCATACTTAGGTCCTCCAACAACTGCTCATTTCAATATAGGTAAGTCATAGGTTGCGATCCCAGAACCGTCAATGGTGGGTACACCAATCAATCGCCTATCCAGCTGGTAATCCCTGTAATAAATAATACAGGGGTACTGGGAGTGCAGGAAAGCTGAATATTTGACGTCTCTTCACAACCGTCTTAAAGACTAAAGAAAGAACAAAACGTCAAGGCCAATGATCTCGTTGTCAAAAAAATAGCTGATCTTTTTACTGGAAAATGGCAATTTGGCGAATACATCCAGACCCATCCAGGTGAATATGGTACCAGTCCTGTTATCACACTCAAAAAATGGCTAATGGAATTCTTGTTCGACCAATTCGGAAGTTAGCGATTCTACCCAACTGCTGTTACGATGCTCAGGGATGGGGAAATGTTTGAGAATGTACAAAACAATTATTAATTTCGTATTCTACTTGTTGTAAATAACTTTGACTTTAATTTTTTTTTTTCCTAAATCAATCAACAAGCAGAATAGCAACTGTCTACTCAAAAATAATTAAAACAAATTATAACTTGAAAATTGAACAAATTGACACTCGTGTTTTTCGAATCGTTGATCAACAATATCATTTCCAGCAGTAAATTAAAGATTTTATTTGAAGATTGAAGTTGATTTAATGACAGGCTGATCAGCATGTGAAAATGGGGATAAAGCGGCCAACATTCTTGCATTCAATGCAATAAACATGTGCATCTACATATTTGATGAGTGCTCGAACTCAATTGGCGATGAACAAAGACTCTGGAGAAAAAAGACTGTTGGCAGTGCTATACAAGTAAGTTTTTTTTTTTTTTTTAGAATGAAAATGACAATTAAAATTATTATTTTAGGTAATTGAGATATAAATGTTCAAGGATGACTTAAACGATGCTGATAATGATGAATCCGCATCAAAAACTGCTTGTGAAAACAGAGTACGTACTTACAGAAGAAAAATGGGCCAAGGTGCTGCGGTGGAAAAAGCAAACATTAAAGAGTCATTTCTTCGATTATGAAAAACTAAACGGTGTAAGACATGGCATGAGTAGGTATACTTTGCGGTAAGGATTCTGGAGAAGGATATAAGGTTTCTATCTCAATGAAAGATAATAATATTTACAAGTGGTATTAAATCGTATCTTCAGCACCGGCTCGGCATAAAAGAGAATACAACATTTTATTCCCATCTGAAAAACGTAATTTATCTGTAGTTCCCAGGAGTCAGTTGACGTTGGATCAGCATTTCAATGTAAGAAAAATAATATGAACACTTTCGTTACTATTGAAATAGTAATTTTTCTTTTTTTTAAGCAAAAATTACTTTTTTTGAAGTTAACATTTCTCTTTTGTATTTTTTTCTCAAAAAATATTAAATTTTCCTAAATATTTGTCAGTGCAGATTCTTACCAATTTTATAAACATAATAAAATTAATTCCAGGCTGAATCGGGTTTTGCTAAAAAAAAGCACCCAAATAGAATGATTGTAATCTTGTTGTCATTAAAAAATTTGAGCTTTTTCGCCGACAAGGAAACACAACATTTTTTTGTTCTTTTTTTAACGACAGTATTCCAGTTCCAAGCAAAAATCAAGCCAACAAAATGATTTTTGAAGAATTTAACAAAATTCAACAAAATGTTAAACAGATATTAGCTTAAAATAATGCGAAATTTGCTTTCTTCATAGATGCTGGGTCTGGCAGAACTCGCAAATCTTATTATGGTGTAACGAACCATACATTTTATCGATAGTGACTGGAAATTGTGAACTTTTACTCTGAGCCTTCTAATGGTTAACACTGTGGTATTGATACATGTTGCTAATATCTTTTCAACGTATTGCAATTTTATAAAATTGAGAGTAAGTATATCAGTAGATAACGTTGCTGCAAACACCAGCCTTATTTCAGAACTTCGCGAGATTTAAAAAAATTAAATTATTGGATTCGATATTGATGACCAACATTTCCGGTGTTTCTCACACGTTTTGAATCTGGCAGTTCAAGATATCTTGAAAGTAATGGATGTTGAACCAAATGAAGAGTAGAAAATGTGATGACGAAGCAAACAATCTTAATGATAATGGCGTTGGTAATATAATTAAAAGAATAAGAACATTAAATTGTAAAATTAGAATTCGGAAAATTAATTTGTTTTTGTAGTGTATTGAGAAAACAACATTTGAATACCAAAACAAGATGGAATAGTACGCACGATATGCTGCATAGCTCTGGATAAGCTCTGTGTAAGCAATGAAGCATTAAGAATGTTTTCTTTGAAACCCACTGAGTGGAAACTCGTAAAAAAAATTGTAGGTTTCCTTAAAGATTTTAAATGTGTTTCGGAAGCAAATTGTGGCATAACTTTGCCAACAGAACGAAAAAATATGTGTGCGACCCATGTGGTCCAACCGACTAACTTCACAGAGTAGAAAAATAAGTAAAATAAAACATGCATAACGATTTTAATGTCATAGCTAGGGCATTACTCATACAAAGGTCTTATCGAGGAGCTTCATCCTTTTCTTGAGTGTGGACGTGAGCGCAGATGAAGCTGATGTTGGTGAATATAGCCTTGTTACGGATTGTCGTAATGCGCTCATTCACTGATTTGAAACTCAAGACCTTCCTTCTGAGTGTAGTCACAACTTCAAATCCACATCCAAATAGACGCTGATTCTGTTCCCGGTAGCAGTCGCTGTAGTAAATATCGCAGTTGTTCATTTTACGTATGCCCGTACCATCCGATCGTATTACTTGGATGGCAGTTATATCTGCTTTATAGCAGTCAAGGGCTTCGGCTAGTTGTTCGGCTGCACGTGATCTGTTAAGGGACCTAACATTCCAAGTGGAAAACCGAAATTCGTTGTCCTTAAATCGTTTGCGTGGGTCGTCACCATTAATTCCGTAAGTGTCGGAGGCTTGTTGGTCTTACGGAACCATGTCTTCTTAATGTGGCCGGGCAGTTACCCCGACGCACGACCCCCAACCTGGAGGGCCAGGTCTTTAGTCTAACTCTAAGACGAAGAGCCGACTTAACCGCGCCTCGTAGGCCTGAGCTACGAATATCTTGACTGGAACTGTTGACGGCACCGTTGATTTCATCTTGGGAGTTCTTCCGCTGCCACCTGTTGAGAGGCATGCCTTAGAGGACGCATACCTCCTCCCCCTTCTCTCTTTGCTATCGCCAACAACTTCCCACTCGGGTTGGAACCCAATCTACGGTTAAAGGTACTGGGCACCCAATGTTTGACCACGGGGAGGTGGAGAGTAGGAGTTGATAGACAGAAGTTTCTGTGGATGCTTGTGTCCTCTTGAATGCACGTGTCCACCCTTCGAACGTATATCGACTCCAGGTCGGAATTTTTTTCCCTTGCCTTTGTAAGATTTCCTCTTCAATGTTGCGACTATTTCTGTTGCTTGACATACCGGACTATACTCAACGAGACCTGATTTGGCATGCTTGCAGTAGGCACAGCTAGGAACGTCGGTGGGCCAGGTCCCTGGTCCTTGAGTATCCAGACGCATACAAAAGAATTTTGTATCATGCCAAGATTTCAATTCAGTAAAAGACATCAGAAGGACATCCTTCACTAGTCTCGAGTGTTCTCTGGGCGACAAGAGGTGTTAACTGGCCCGGGTACCTTGTGTAAACGATCCCTCCCTCTGATACTGTGTATTTTCCTTGATAGCTTGTACCCGCTTATACTATATCACAAGATTGCTATCCCTAAATTTGCTCGATGAAATAACTTACGTTACTTTATCGATCTCCAAAAGTCCCATGACCAACCCACACATAACCCCGCAAAAGATTTAAGCCTAGTTCGTCATGTTAAAAATTTAATTGAAGAATTTATTAGCGTATAATTGTTTCAACATGTTTCAGCATTGTATTAATTCGATTTTCTTATTAGTTTTTCTTTATATATGTAAATAGTAATGCATGTTCATTTTATACTTAATATAGGCATAGGCAAAATAAATAGGTACTAGGTTCAATCTTGTTTTGTGATGTTCTTAAAATTTAAGAATGTTTGCATAATATTAGATGATCAAAAAATTAAAAAAAAAAAATACATATATGACGTAGCTAGGGTATATACATGCAATTCTTCAGCTATGACAGCTGGGCTTGACAAGGCATACGCTTTGTCTCAAAAGCTCAGATGTAACGTTTGATTTAAAATTTACAATAAAAATATATAAAAGAACAAACTCACCACTTACGGGATAGGTACTGTGCACAATCTCCGCTCCGCTGTTCGTTGTATTTTTTTTTTCTTTTTCTTACGCTTAATGATGGATTAAGACTTGCCGCTCGTCAAGACCATATAACACACCAAACACACAAACATATATATACCGCATGCACTATTTTTTTGCTTTTCTTTCCTTTTGTTTTATGGACAAGATTGAATACCTTTGATCAGATTTTAACAGCTTTAAGTTTTAAATTTTTTTTTTCTTAATTTAACTACGTGTACCTACAATAAAAATTTAATTATATTAATGGAAAAATATGAAATTGGGGGAAAGGGAAAGGAGGAAACAAATTTTCCTTTTTTCTTTTTTTTTAATTCCGGGGCACTACTGGGATATCTTAACGCTTGCTTGTGAACAGCCTCGCACTGCACTTGCACGAAAAACTTGTCCTCGAAACGCCCGCTCCCAACACTTCGCACGACGATGTTTTGAAGCTCGACGCGTCGCTGTTTCGAGATCAATTGAAACTGAGTACGATCTTCGTCTTGATATTGCAAGTGGGAAGAATTTTCCGTGGGGCAGCGGTCGTGGTAAGTTTCCAATACAATTTAAGTGTCTCTTGATCGTTTTTGCTCGAAGTTTGGAAATTGGGATAACAGGGCTTTTCTTTGTCGATGGAGGTGTGGGAAGAAAACCCCGTTTTTATTTTCTCTCAGATCCCGTTCCCCTTTAATCAATCAAATTGACACACTGTGGGAAACAGAGTTCTTGGATAAAGCCTTAATTGTAAAATTTAAGAATAGAAAAAACTGTTTACCTTCTTTTTCTCCTTTTTTCTAAACTTTTTATTTTCTTTCTCCACAAAGCGATTTTTGTTTGATGTTGACCTGGCTTTTCTACTATTCTGTTGAATCAGACAAATTCTCGAATCACTTTCGAGGAAACGTTTTAGTTAAACTTACGTCCGAGCTAGTTCACGATCAGCGAAGGAAAAGAAAGTTCGACCATGAGCTCTTCACGAAATAGGCCAAAAGAAAATGGGCCTATTTCCGGTCGGACAAGTGTTTTCGAACATAACTGTTTCAAGTTATTCAAACTCGAAAGGTGCAGGGATGTTTGCGTCGACTCATGCGGAATTCCATGTCAAATTTTTACTGACGTCCGTGACATCAATTAATATTTTTGGGTCGTCAATGTTAATATTTGTGCGTCCCACTACATGGGGTTAAAATCTCAATTTTCAAATTGTTTCAACTTTTATGAAAAACATGCAAACCTTACCAAAATTATCAAGTTCCGATGTATAGAGCGGGAAAACGTATTAAATTATGAAATTCACTCACCAAACTAAAATTCATTGTACGTACGTAGAAGTAAAACAATTTCCTAAGTGAAAACACAAAACTCAACGCCTACTTCAGATTTTTTGTTCTCAACAAAAATAATAATGTTTAGAGTAAAAAAAAAAAAAAAACTAGAGAAGAACAAAGACCATGAATCTATGGGATCAAGTACCCCGTTTTCCCTATGCAGCATCCGGACGATCATTCTGCAAGCACTTACCTGTCAACTGACTGCACATGAAGTGCATGTGCAACAACGATGAATATAAAATACGAAAATCTTTTTTTTTTGTGTTTTATTGAATTTCTAAACAAGGAATTCTACAAAAAAAAAAAAAATGATATCATAATGAAAAATGGTATTTTGCGCGGTAATTTGGCGGACGGTTTTTCGTTTTCTTGAATTAAAGCTCACATTTTGTTTTACCTACTCTAAGGCATTTGATAAAAAAAAAAAAAATATTGAATAATATTAAAAATAAAATTAAATGAAAATAAAACTCTCTATTCTCTTGAGCTATAACCATGCACTAAGAATTGGACTCTTTCTAAATCCTTAGATCAATCTTGACAAAGCAAAAAGACCAGCTGCCAAAAGCGGAATGACAGTCAATCCAGCTGCCGAATTTGGTGGCATGCATGCTTTTGGTTTTGGCTCCATAATGTAACTGCACAATGTCGAACGGAAGTCCTTCAAAGCCATCTGTTGGACATCTTCTTCGTACACCTATAAACAAGAGTAGGTATTATTCACACAAATACAACTCTATTTTTTGTTCTCAAACTCACATGCTTAAACACTACAGTTGGAACACTGTTAAGAGGATTCTGGAATGTGTTTGTGGTCTTGCCGTGTTCCTGCAACAATTTGCTACCCTCAGTGGAATTGGCGCATGTTTCGATGTTTGCCCAGGTATTAATGTGGTTTTCGCGGGCACATCTAGCGCCGGGATAAACATTGTCTGGGAAGTTTTTGCCAGCCTTCATTAAGCAGGCAATGAAGTCCAGTGTTAGGGATTCCCTGGTGAATTCAGCTTGGTAGGAGTTGGCTTGAATAATGTTGATGGCGCAAGCATGAACTTTGTTGCCATAACACTCGTTCGGTCCATGGTGACATTCAAATTCCACATCGGCACCTTGAGTGTGCATCTGGAGTGCAGTGATTGTAAGGAGTGAATACAAAATTTAAATTGTGAGTATTGTTTGGAATTCGAATAAAAAAAGAAAAACAAAATTGAAATGACGAAAACGTGTGCTTACTTTGGATTTTCCATATGGAACCCAGGTGATGTCAACATGCTCTTTGAGTTCATCTTGGAGGACAGGGTGGATTTTTTCGGTTATAAGGGCTGCACTGTCTGGGCAGAGAGATTCATAGTAAATTGTCACTGGGACCTGTGGAAATGATATAAAAAAGTATATTAAAAGATATAAAGTAGTTTTAAACTGAAAAAAAAGGAAGATTTAAAGGAGTGAATAATGGAATGAAGCGTCACACTTAACACCTCCTATCCCGACCAATCGACCATTAAAAATAATTATAAAATGGAAAATAGAACTACGCACCCGGACTATAAAACGAAAGAAGCAACCGTACAGCCCAGATTATAAATAACATCGACACGTCCACCAACAAAAGCAACACCATAGAGTACTATGTATTTTTACAAGTTAAGTTTTTTTTTAATGTTATAATTCACAACCAGTTTTTACCGAATAGTTATGAAATAGAAGTTAAGATTAGTAAGTAATGCGAGAAGCATAATAGTTGTTCTCCCACCGCTACCAGTTGGCCAGAAACAGGTTATGGTGTATATGGCAATTCATATTGTTCCTATTGTTTGGATTAAATATTGCCGTGGCAAATTACCTCCTTATGAGTATTCCCCCTCGAGGCTGTGGCGAGAGGTTATATTTTGTCTCCTTCCGTGAGTCGCCCTCACTTCGAGACTGTGGCAATATCGTTTTTAAAGACGAATAATAAGAATTAATATGTACTTTTCGATTCGAAAAATTATTTGGAGAGAAATCGGTGTTTTCATTTCTGAGTTTTACAGTGCTTTCCTCAGACAGACCTTGGACTCCGACGAGTATACCCCAGCTTGAGTAAATAAAGCATCACTGTAACATTATATGCAGGTCAATTATGGGTGTTCTTTAGTTCTTAAAAAAAAATAATTTTTAATAGAAAGGCAGAGATACCTATCGGGTTATCCATTTTGTGGTTTCAACCAATTTTATTTTTTTTTTTTGAAAGTCTGACATTTACGAAAATGGATCGCTTAGCTACCGCACAACGAATAAAAATTGTTAAGACGTACTACAAAATTGGTGATTCTGCCACAGCCACATATCGTGCCACATAATCGACGAGATTATGGTTTACGTAATTGTCCAACTACTCAAGCAATTGGAAAAACCGTGAAGAAAGTCGAAGAGACTGCATTGGTTACAGATATTGTAAGACCTGTTCATCATCGTTTCGCTATAGTCTCGTACCACTGAAAATATCGCTGCTGTAAGTGAGAGTGTTGCCGAAGATCTGAATGTGTCGAATCCTCGTCGTTCTCAGGAATTAGGACTGTCTTACGGCACATTATGGCGTATTTTGCATTTGGATCTACACTTACATTAATATAATGTCCATGTCCAGCTCACAAAACAACTGAAGGCAGCTGACCATTCACAACGTCGTACATAGATTATAGATAGACAACAGGCGGTGGAAGGCGATTTTTCGAACAACATTTTCTTCAGCGACGAAGCACATTTCTAGCTCTGTGGGTATGTTAATAAACAAAGTTGCCATATTTGGTGGTACTGAGAATCCTAAAGTAATTGAAGAAAGGCCATTACATCCACAAAAAGTCACTTTTTGGTGCGCTTTTTGGTCCGAAGGTGTGATTGGACTTTACTAGACTTTACTTCTTCGAAAACGCCGATGGAACGACAGTCACCATCAATTTTTTTGCCTGCTATTCTAGAAAACGACTTGGAGAATATCTATGTGGTGTCAACAAGACGTTGCCACATGCCTCACAACTCGACCTAATATGGCTTTATTGCAAGGGACATTCCCGGGCCTCGTAATTTCTCGCTGTGGCGATATCAACTGACCACCAAGATCATGCAATTTGAAACCGCAGCACTTTTTTTTTTGTGGGGCTACGCGAAAGTCCGTGTTTATGCAGGCAAATCTTTAACTATTGAGCACTTTAAAACCAACATTTGCCACGTTATGGCTGAGATACCGCCCAATATGTGTCAAAAAGTGGTCGAAAATTACCTCAAAAGAAACGATGCTTGCAACAATTCGAGTGGTAGTGGTGAATTAGCGTTTCAAACATAATGTCAACGTTCAAACTTAATAATAAACTAGCAGTTGCCTGCGATTTCGTCCGCCTCTCCTTCGTCAACCCGCCAGAGTAGCATTATGACTTTGAATATCCAACACAAAAAGAAATATATCATTCGAACCAGTAGTTCCTGAGATTACCACGTTCAAGCGAACAAACTCTTCTGCTTCCGTTTTTGCTTTATTTTTCACTGATGCTTCACTTCTATTGGTCGCAATATAATGTTGTATATAAATAGTTTAAATCCCTCTTATTTAAATGAACCAAAGGGTTTTCCAATAAGAGGTGTTATTTTGAATAGCCCGCTATTCGGTAGCTGTCACTTTTGAAGCTGTCGTTTTTTTTTTTTGCCAAGTAGAATGAAACGATACACGCTTCAACAACGCATTAAAATTATTTAAATTCACTATAAAAATGGTGAAAATTTGGCAGAAACGCGGTTCGTAAACGGGAAAAGTTTCCGGACCGATGTGTCTCTCGAAGAGTTGGTCACAATTGGCCACCGAGATCTTGTGATTTAACACCTTGCGACTTCTTCCTTTGGGGCCACGTGAAAGATAAGGTCTACACCAACAGCCCAGCGTCGATTCAAGACCTCAACGATGGAATTCGTGAGGCTATTGAGGTCATAGGGCAGCCAATTTCCGGTTTTGTTATGGAACATTTCATGAAAAAGATATGATCCTGTAAGCGCGGTCGTGGCTGATGTTGTTTTTCATTACTAACGGCATACCCTCCTCTTTATTATGAAATAAACATCCGATCATTTATCTCAAAAAATGCCTTTTTTCTTTGAACATCAAAATAATACCTCTTATTGGAAAACCCTTTATCCAAAACAAAAAGAACTGTTCCTACCGGTCGCAGCGTAATATTATTTAGCTTCAAGCCTTCTACGATTAATGGACCATTTAACATAAAAAGAATTGTTCAATTTGACTAAGCAGTTCCTGAGATGAGCGCGTTAAAACCCAGAAAAATTATTATTTTTAGCCGTATTTTCTACATTCGTAGTGTCCGTAGCTTAGCGGTAAGGTGTGTTGGCTGCTAAGCAAAACGTCGTGGGTTCGAGTCCTACTCGTGCCCATAGTTTTTACAAAACAAAACTTTTAAGAGTATCATCTGTCATGAAAAAGTTCTTCTCAACATTGCCGTTCGGAATCGGCGTTTAATTGTAGGTCCCCTCAATTCTTCACACACACCTAGAGAATTGTTGATGAGAGGAAGCCACTTAGGCCACAGATTCTTCATTCCTATTAGTCATAGCTTAATGTTAAGTAGGCTTAAGCCTTCCTCGATTAATGGACTATCCAACACAAAAAGAATTATAGCATTTGAACCAGTAGTTCCTGAGATCACAGCGTTCAAACGAAAAAACCCTTCAGTTTTATATATTAGTATAGAAAAGAAATATCATACAAAAAACTTTATGTAGGGTAGACCAGTAGACCGGGTAGCCTTTGCCATGATTTAGGAAATTTAAAAGTTGAGGTTCCTTACGATCATTGTAATTTCTATCTCATATCATTTCATTAAAAAATCATTCACTCTTCATCTCAGTCATTGCCAGTGGTAAGGGCATTTTATGGGATGCTTTTGTCAATGGCACAGCCGCTTTGTGGGTTGGGTTTGCCAGTAGCAAAGCCAGTTCGCGGGGTAGGTTTGCCAGTGACAAAACTTCCACATGGCAAAGGCACCCCACAAACTACTTTATGAAAAAAATGTGTTTAACTTTTTAAGATCGCAAACTAGTTACACAAATCACTCCTTAAAGACAATTAATGTTTAATAAAATGGAAAATTGGCGCGAAAAAAGTTAAAATCCTTGATTTTTTTGAAAATATTCACCTTCGATTTTTTGTTTCCGGTACCTGAAAAATAAAGACACACGTCCTGCCACTCTTGTGTTTGACTGAGAATTGTCAAACTTAGTGGAAAGTAACAACCTAGAGATGTGAAATAAAATTAGATTTTTCGATATTTTTAATATTCTTCGATCTATAAGAAAAAACCATTGAATAAGAAGTACAGGAAGAGGTCTTATGAAATAGAAGTGAAGCATTTTTCTAAGTAGTGTGAGTTTCACAAACACAAACGCATTACAACAGGGCTGGTCTACAGTTGAATGGTTAATCTCAGGAGCTTCAAGCGAAATTTGATTGAATCCGGATTTCATAGATTTTGCTTCAACATTTTTTTTCAATCTCAATTCTTTTTTTTAGGACGCATGGTGTTTTAACACTAAAGGAGCACAATGCACATGCATGGTTTTTAATGTTAAATTTTTTTTATTTTCCAGTACATTTTCTTGATTTTTCATCCGTAATTCATCACGTTAATTAAGCCCTTTTTGATCGTTTATAAAAGCTCATTCTAAATGAACAACTTGAACAAGCGTTTAATAACATGGTCAGACATATGGCATTGCGGAAATAAATAACCTTCTTTGTTTTCTTGCACCATCAAGTCAAAACTCAGTTTCATAAAAGTGTTTTGAACAAACAACGGACTTGGAAATTGTAGCATCCAATTTAAGAATTCTTGAAAATATAATTCACAATAGACAGGGATTCAAATATTGACAAGGGGAAAATATAGAATTATTTTCTAGTTGATTGTAATACAATCCACAAATAAAAACGTTTCGAAACACGATGGAAGAACTATTTAAAACATCCGTGCACACAACGGGAACTCAACGAATTGCTGCGCCTCACCATCATCAACAGAAATAATACACCCCTGAACTCGACTGACAACACTGTCAAAGTTTGACAGCAGAGACCCCAAAAAATTACAGCCCAAGTCCTAAAAATTGACATCATCAGACATTTTTGTTGCTTCACTCACGTACACTGTACGCTTCCTGTACTTCTTATTCAATGGAAAAAACGGACAACAAAGCCTCCCCACTGGCAAAGGATCCCCGGTCTACCCTAAGTGTTTTATTTACGTTTACTTTTGAAACCGCAAAATGCATAACTCTGTATTTTTAAATTGATTATTCACCAGAAGTTTGTTTTAACCATATTGGATACTTCGAAGCAATTGTATTCGATCTGTTTATTATTGTGCGCCTGCAACAACATGCTGTTTCCGAATGCACTTGGGTAAATAAAAATAATAAAAAATGATTGAAAATGACTCATAGTCAAACGCTTTCTTGAGTATTCAAATTAACCGGCTCGGTGAACAAACACAAAGCTATATGACAGTAATTAAAGTATTCCAAATTAAACAATATTTTTTTGTAATTTTTTTTTTTTTTATTACTTTTCTTACTGCAAAAACTCGTTCCGTTTTTGAAGCTCTAAGTTTGTTGAACTTTTATTCACATACAGTTTTTATTATGAGCCTTTTTTCCAGATTTTATTCTTACAAAAGCCTTTTGAAACACACACTTTATGATGCACTTGGACTTGACAAATGTAGGTATTGTTCTTTGGTGATAAACATTATTTTTTATGAGGGTGCACTGCACCCAATAAATGAGAAAAAAAGAACCACACTCAAATAACAAAATCAAAATTTGTTAGCGTCCAAGTTCAAAATTCAACTTTCCACGCAAAAAAATTAATGCAAGGTTCACGTTTCATTTATTATCAGTTTTTTTTAGCACTACGTTAAGTTATCAATTTTAATTAGAAATTTTAACGATCTGGCATTTTCTGGAAGAAGCTAGTTGGATTGAATTCCATAAACAAAGTTTTTTTACGAGCTTAAAGTAAGTGCTAAAATAAATATTAGAAGACGACAGTTTTTGTTATGTTTTTGTTTGGCAATATAATCTCTGCTTCGAGATAACATAACATTTGTTAAGCCTCAATTTCAATGGCAAATGGGACCTGAGGAGACTCAGAAGTGCCAAAAAAAAAATTTGGTTATTTTTTTTTTTTTTATCTTGAACTGTGATACTTTAAGCATTAAAATAAAGTCAACAACTGATTAGAATCACAAGAACTGTTTTTCTTGTAATTCAGTAATAGCAAATTAAAAACATTAATTAAATATTAATCAACTACGATCTACGAATCATCAAAACGAACAATTAGTAAAAAAAACACAAATTCAAAACTCCAGTAGGTACGCTCATCTTCAAAAAACGACCCCGTCGATTAGGTATATTGCCACACATTCGAAATGAGGTTTGCGTGTTCATTGTTCATGTTCATGCTAACCTCGAGGTATCTAATTTAGAAGTTATCAAATTAATGTTACAAAATATTTAAATGCGATTTGAAAATGGTCGATCCCGAACAATGCCATCATTTGAATTCCAGTAAGCGCACAATAACAAACCGCACAGCGGATGAAAGATATTAAAGTCATGAAATTTGGTTCCCATTAAAAAAACAGAGTTAGTCATTGTAAAACTAATTTTCAATTGAAACCGAAAATAATAGTTTTCAGGGTCACAGTGTCAGACGAGACAAGATAATTGCTTTGAGATTCTTTATTTGGAAATAAATCTGACCAAAGAATTTTTTACAGTTATGTTTTTGCGAAGAATTGGTTTATTGCCAAACTGCCCAATTTGATGGAATAACGACAGTTGGCCCAAATTTGGACAGAGCTTCAACTTCTCGCGAATTTTAAGGTCTATCTGACTCCATTCAAAGAATTTCAATATACACAATTCTTCGTGGCTTCTCATTTCGGGCCAGACAACCCCGATGGAATGTGTGCTGAAATCTTTGCTTACTCAGCTTGTCACCGAGCCCACTCGAATATCGGACATTAATGGCCAAGCGGAAAACACTCTTGACTTGTTCCTTACGTCTGACGCTGATAAATACATTATCAATGTATTAACGCCTCTAGGCAGATCAGACCATAGTATCATATCTGCAAATTCCTCGTGTCAAACTAATCCAGTTAAAGAAAGAGCTCCGTAGAGAACCGTATGTCAATACGAGAAAGCCAACTGGGACGGTCTCAGTAACTTCTTCCGGATCCTTAACATTGCGGTCACTATGTTTCCTCGATAGTGACGTAGACCCCAGCGCAGAAATGATTACTAATATGATTAATTTGGGATGGAAAACTTTTATCCCGAATAAGGTTAAAAGTATCAAACCAAAATCATGGTTTGATTTAAGCTGCAAGGAGGTTATCAAGGAAAAAGAAGTAAAGATCCGGCGTTTTAGAGCCAACCCAACTGAGGAAAACCAGAAGGCCTGCAATGCCCATATTCGTAGGACCAAATTTTTACATGACCAAAAATTATAAGGCAAAAAATACAACAATGTCCCAAAAGCAGTAAGAATTTTTGGTCATTTGTTAGAAATATGAAGAATTCTTCCTCGGTCCCTATGCTCGTTGACAATGACACTCTTGTTGTTAGCTCTCTCGCGAAAGCTAACCATTTTGCTTGGCAGTTCGCCACCAACTCTTTGCTGCCAGAGAGTGCCATGACTCCGCCTATTCTTGAGCGCGTCAATGATTCCATGGAACAAATCTTCTTCCGCACTCGTGCTGTGGCGAGTGTCCTAAGGGACCCCTACATGCAAAAATCCGTTGGTCCGGATGGTGTCCCCACTATTGCTCTGAAGAGGTGTTATTCCACGCTGGCAAAACCCTTGCGTCAACTTTTCCATCTATCCTATTCTTCTGGGCTCGTTCCAAGTAGCTGGAAAACAGAATTTGTCCAGCCAATTCCAAAACAGGCAAATTTGCTTCTCCCCTCCAATTATCGTCCGATTGCACTTACGTCCCTTCTTTCGCAAAGTCATGGAAACGCTGATAAACTATCAGCTCAAGAAATATCTCGAAGACCGAAAGCTTCTTAATGACCGGCAGCACGGATTTCGCAGCAACAGGTCAAATGGTGATTTGGTGATTGGCTTATCTCACCGAACAGTGGAACAAATCTTTACACCGTTTTGGAGAAAATAAGATTGTTGCACTTGATATTTCAAAGGCATTTGATAAAGTCTGGCATCTTTGGTATCGATGAATCCCTTCTTCGTTGGATTAGAAACTTTCTTTCAAACCGTTCAAGTTGTATTGGACGGATTCAAGTCTGAAACCCACAATATAAACGCTGGTGTCCCGCTGACGATAATACCCATAGCTTTTCATACTCATTTCCAGACTCGCATCCCTCCTCTTCGGATGTGAAACTGCAACGGCAAAATATGATAAGCTCATTGAACTCTGACTTAAACTGCTTTGTACAATTGGGAATTAAAAACCGTGTAGAGTTTAATGCTTCGAAAACTCAATGCTGTCTTGTATCGTTGAAGCGAGATATACCCCAATCCTTGCCACTGTCCATGAGTGGCACTTGCATCAACTAGACCGAGCATCTCGATATTCTCGGTATGTTCATCACTGACCACCTTTTGTGGAACGAGCACATATCCGATGTTGGCAAAAATGACGCAAGATGTTTGGGTTCTTAAGGCTGTGCAAGAAATTTGTCTCCCCGTCTCATCTGGCTATCATCTGTAAGACTTATATCCGTCCAAGGCTTGAGTACAATTCCCATATTTGGGGTGGTACTCCAGTAACATACTTAAGGCTCTTGGTCTCTTGGTATACAAAGAAGAGCCGTAAGAATGATCGGTGATAGATTCACTCCGTCCACGTAATGTTTCGTGTCTCTCTCTGTTTTATCGTTACTTCTACGGTAAATGCTCTTAAGAAATAGCCAGTTGCATTCCTCCCCTTAATCAATTCAACCGTAATACCCGCGCTTCCAGGAATGCCCATCAGTTTACCCTCGAGCCCAACTTCGAACGTTCTCTCAAGTATAGAGAATCATTTTTTAGCCGTACTATGCGAATGTGGAACTCTCTTCCTATATCTGTCTTTTCCAATCATTACAATGTTCAAGAATTGAAATCAATGTATGTCGATAGCTCCTTTCCTACCCCTCCCTTTCTTCCTATTGTACTCACTGTGTCACGACAATCAAGGCAACATCTCATAAGTTTTTTCTGCTTCCCAATCCCTTAAAACCCTTGCATAAAAATCTCACCTTTCTTATACAAAATCTACTGCGAGGCAGACGAAATAAAGACAGAAGCTTGGTAGACTCGGATGGCTCGTATGAGCGGAGAGGACCTGGCCCAGAAAGTTCATGACAGCACGGCAGAACAAATTTGGGACTTGTGCTGGAAGGATAGCGTAGACCAGAATGCTGGATGCCTTGGAGTCTGAAACTGAATGGCGTGCCGGTCATTAATCGGGATACATGGAATACCTTGCTGAAGAAGACCTGGACCAGATCCTGTTTGGGGCGCAGTTGAAGGTAGAAACTTCATCTCTCAGGCCAAAAATGATAATGATTCAGTAGAAGAAGTATTTTTAGTAGGTACCCATTCACAAAGTGTACAATTCCACTTCAATCTTTATCTTTATCTGAACACATAACTAAACGGACGTTTGAACCTCTTTTGTATTTTGTTTAACAAAACTCACCCTTTGTCTATAGACAATGTTCTGTAGTTTAAAAAAACAATGAAACTTTCAATTTAAAGAAATGTTCCAGAACGACGTCATTACCGTGGTGGAATCTAATTAAACACCCACACAGATCCAACAAAATTGGTTCAGTCATATGCACTCAAGGAAAATGTACCTATTGACGTCAGGTTTCTTACATGTTATACTCTCATAAATCACATCCTGATGGCAAGCTTCCATCAATTTCTGTATGTTTAAGTCCTTAAAACATAATGTCCGTTTGAAAAATGTTATCGAAATAAAAAAATCGGTTCTCAAATAAATCACACGATGTCCAAAACGTCGAATGGAGGAAAAGATAAATACATTTAAAATTCCTTCTTTTTTATCGTTTAAACAATGCAAATGAATGCATCCACAAAATTGCTGCTAATCCAACCCTCACACCCAACCAACGAACAAAATGGTAAACAAAACGTAAAATACCTTACTTACAGCGCCACACCCAAATTAGGCCTACTTTTACCTTCGGCTTACGTCACCTGAATAAATTAAGTACCCAATAACCAAACTCTTTCCCGTCCGGTATCATATGTCTATGCAGGTAATTCTGCAGTGGAAAACAGTAGATACTCACAAGCCATAACCAACTGTAAACTGTTAAGATAAACACTCCCAACAAACAACCGGTTTCTTGTCATGCACAAAAACATAAACATAAACACCTCAATAAGACAATAATACTAATCCAAATGAGGCCCCTCTTTAACTTTTTTCCCTCTGGTTAAAGCTAAAGCCACACACATGACATAAACACACATTTTCACAACAATAACAAGATGACGAAAACACAAAGAAAACGTTACAAGAAGTTACATTTTCTTGTGCCTTAAAAGTAGCGCGAGTTCAATGGACGTGCATCGCCGCGTATTCGGCTTTTCTATAGAAAAAGAGTGGTCACTGTTTGGGTCAATTAATGTGCGACCCCATTTGGAAAGTTTTTCACAAAAATTAAATTCACTTCTCAATTTTAAACGAATTTCAAAAACCAAATTACCTTAACCGCACTGGAAACTGCAACAAGTGCAAAAAGAAGTACAAAAACCTGCTGTTTCATTGTTATTATTGAGAATTCGAAATAAGCGTCTTTTAGATACACTTGATTAAAAGCCTCTCCTTTTAGTTGAACAATACTGAGAATTTTCTAAGAGCACAAAACAACACCGACCACAATTCACGAGACGTCCGTAAGCAACTAAAGTTAAATTTTAAATCTAATTTGGAATAGGTTGTGTTTCGGTCGGTTCTGTGTTGTGTCTTGGCTGAAGCACGACTTGTTTCGTTGATGACTTGGAGTCGGGTGAGTCAGAGGGGTGTTAGTTGTGAAATATATTGGTTGGGAGTGGAGTGAGGAAAGGAAAAGGCCGCCGAAGCCGAAGTCAAGTTTTATATAGAAAACACTCTAAATGCTGGCTGGTGTTGTGGACAATGAATATTTAGAGTGGAGGCTTAAACTGAAAAAGAGGTGACGGCGCGCGGAGAGAGATAGAAGAGAATGTTGTTGATAGTTTGCTTTGAAGCAAACTTACTTTTGCTGTTAAGCAGGCTAAAGGGGAATGTATTGATTTCTAAGAAAATCATATCCTACATAGGAACATTTTAGTACCCTCTTTGACCTACAAAAAGTCTTTCATAACCTATTTCCTTTAGCACATTTGTCAGGTGTTTTTAAAAACGATATCAAAATTTTTGTTTTTAGCAGGGATTTGTGTGCTTGTGTCAATTGAAAGTCGGACAATCTTTGAAGCCGTGTTTGGGATAGTCGTATCATTCCAATCTTTCGTAGGTAATTTGATTTACCTAACTTTGATTTAATTTGAGAAACTGATAAAAATAAACTAAATAGGGTAAACTGTACCAGTTTCCGGCCATTCCGAACGGGCAAGTTGAGAAACACGTTTGTCATGTCAAATTGATACTCTTGGAAGTTTTGTCAGTTCTTCGCAAGAGGCAGTGCCCGTGAAAGATGAAATAAAATCTATGGGCCCGAGTAGGACCACGACGTTCTTCTTAACAGCCAACGCACCTAACCACTAAGCCACAGGCACTACAATAACAATTAAATTTCAAGTAAATCTGTCTATTTTTACATCTGCGCTCAAGCTTATATCTATCCACTCCGCTCCTGATTAAATTAGACATTTACATCTGCAAGTTAAGACACATACAATTATCGTCCGATTGCACGTACGTCCCTTCTTTCTAAGATCATGGAAAGGGAAACGCTGATAAACTATCAGCTCAAGAAATATCTCGAAGATCGAAAGATTCTTAATTGAATTTATCTCACCGATTAGTGGAACAAATCTTTACATCGTTTTGGAGAAAGTAAGATTGTTGCACTTGATATTTCAAAGGCATTTGATAAAGTCTCTAATCTTGCTCTTTTATCGAAAATGCGTGCCTTCGGAATCGATGAATCAATTCTTCGTTGGATTAGAAACTTTCTTTCGAACCGTTCAATATAAGTTGTATTGGACGGGTTCAAGTCCGAAAACCACAATATAAATGATGGTGTGCCCCAGGGCTCCGTTTTGTCTCCGACCTCTTTCTCATTTTCATTAATGATCTCCTGTTTGTTACTTCTAATCCAACAAATTTTTTCGCTGATGATAGTACCCATAGCTTCTCATATTCGTTTCCAGATTCACATCCCTCCTCCTCGGATGTGGAACTGCAACGGCAAAATATGATAAGCTCATTAATCTCTGACATAAACTGCATTTAACAATGGGGAATTTTAAAACCCCGTAGAGTTTCAATGCTTCGAAAATTCAATCCATGAGTGGTACTTGCACCAATGAGACCGAACAGCTCGAGATTCTCGGTATGTGCATCACTGACCACCTCTTGTGGACAGAGCATATACGCGATGTCGCCAAAAATGCCGCAAGATGTTTGGGTTTCTTATTAAGACGGTGCAAGAAATATTTATCCCCGTCTGTTCTGGCTACTATCTATAAAACCTATATCCGTCCAAAGCTTGAATACAATTCCCACCTTTGGACTGGTGCTCCAGCTACTTACTTAAGCCTCTTGAATGGAATACAAAAAAGAGCTGTAAGAATGATTGGTGATAGAGGTCACTGACGCATTCACTCCTTAAGACCACCGTCGTAACGTAACGTGTCTCTCCGTTCTATCGCTACTTTAACGGTAATTGCTCTAGTGAAATAGCCAGTTGCATTCATCCCCAACTTCGCACGTACTCTCAAGTATGGAGAATCATATTTTAGCCGTACTACGTGAATATGGAACTATTTTCCACACTTTGTCTTTCCCATAGTTATTACAATGTTCAAAACTTAAGACCCTTCACAGTAGGAGTTGAAAATGTTTGCTGAAGTGCGAATTTATATCCTCAATGGCAAAAATACCGAACCGGCGGCGGCGCACCGCAAACCACTGAAGAGGTTAACACACTCTATTGCATTAACGTACTCAAGTCTTTAAAATGATACAAAAAAGAGTGGAAGTTAATCTTAAGAAAGTTATTTCAATAGAAAATATTTAGCTGCATAACTCCTGTATGTACCCTTAGGTTAAGAGCTTAGACCCGACCAGACTTACTTACTTGCTTATGGTGGCGCTACAGTCCAGGTCGGACCAGGGCCTCACCCAACAAACTTCTCCAGCCAGCTCGGTCCCTGGCTAGCTGTCTCCAGTTTCGCACGCCAAGTTGTTCGGTCCTCTACCACCTGTGTGCTCCACCTGAGTCGCGGTCTTCCTCTTCTGCGACGTCCTTCCGGTTTGGATTCGAAGACTCTACGAGCGGAGCATTATTTTCCATTCGCTCAACATGACCCAACCATCTAAGTCGTTGGACCTTAACTTTTCTGGCTAGGTCAGTGTCGCTGTACAGCTCGTACAGTTCTTGGTTGAATCTTCGTCTCCATTCTCCATTAATGCAGACAGGACCAAAAATCACTCGAAGAATTTTTCTCTCAAAGCAGCCAAAGCGTTTTCATCAGATGTTGTCATGTCCATGTCTCTGCACCATACATGAGGACCGGGATGATGAGGGTTTTGTAGAGTGTCACTTTAGTTGCTCGGGAGAGGACTTTACTATTCAATTGCCTTCTAAGTCCAAAGAAGCAGCGATTGGCAAGAGTGATTCTTCGTTTGATTTCAGCGCTGGTGTTGTTGTCTGAGTTGATAGCGGATCCCAGGTAGACAAAGTCCTTAACTACCTCGAAGTTAAATCTGTCTATGTTGACGTTTGCTCCAAGACGTCGATGTTGGTTGTCCTTTCTTGTCGACAGCATTAACTTGGTCTTGCCCTCGTTAACCGCTAGACCCATCTTCCTGGCCTCCGTCTCAAGGCTCACAAACGCTCCACTGACATCACGCTGTGTTCTTCCAATTATGTCAGTGTCGTCTACGTATCCTAGTAGCTGGACGGACTTTTGAAAGATTGTGCCTCTGGTGTTGACGTTGGAGTTTTGCACAATCTTTTCAAGAATGATGTTGAAGAAATCGCATGACAACGCATCGCCTTGTCTAAAACCTTTTTTGACATCAAAAGCGTGTCCGTTAGGTTTTTTCCGACCATGATGGAACAGCGTGAGTTTTCCATTGTCATCTTACATGCGACGAGTTTTTCTGGATCCAAAACTAGACATTGCTCTATATAATTGGTCTCTATAGACGCTGTCATACGCGGCCTTGAAATCGATGAAAAGGTGTAGGTATCGATTTGAAGTTCCTGGGTCTTCTCCAAGATCTGCCGTAGGGTGAATATTTGATCGATGGTGGACTTTCCGGGTCTGAAGCCACACTGATAAGGACCTACCAGGTTGTTGACGAAGGGCTTCAAACGTTCACACAGCACGGCAGACAAGATCTTTTAGGCGATGTTAATGAGACTTATACCTCTGTAGTTGGTGCAGTTCAGGGGATCTCCTTTTTTGAGGATCGGGCATACGATGCTGAGGTTCCATTCATCGGGCATGCTTTCCTCCTACCAAATTTTGCAGATGAGCTGGTGCATGCTCCTAACCAAATCATCTCCAGCTGCTTTGTACAGTTCGGCGGCTAGCCTGTCTGCTCCAGCGGCTTTGTTCGACTTATAAGTTTAGATATCGCTATTTTCACTTCGTCCATGTCGGGTGGGTAGAATTGTTGGCCTTCTGCACCCAAATTGAATGGTTCTGTATTGCTGACGGAGTTTTGCTCGTCATCGCCATTATACAGCTTGGAAAAGTGGTCTTTTCCATATCCAACTTGGCCTTATTTCATTTACGGAAAGCGTAAAGGCCAACTTTAAAAATATGGTCTTATTTCGCTTGGCGTTATAACACGGCGCAAGTTTGTTTATGTGGAAGTTTCACCAGATTATCACCAGAATACATCCGTTTTGTGTATATACCATTTCGCCCTTTTCCAAATAAGCGATCGTAAATCCAAGAATCGGGAAGCCATAAATCTTTCGGCCAATGATACAGTCTTCGCCTTCATCGAAGTACATTAACCGGCTGAATTCTATTGTTTCAACTATTTTATTCCTTGGGGTCCAATGTGCATCAATGGATGGATGTTTCATCTATCCTCACAGTATGAGGCAAAATTTTCTTCGGATTGCGCTTAAAGAGCTTCAAACACTGGTTTTCTAAAGTGAGAAAATGCGGCACTCATTGCGTCGACATGATATCTTTCACGTGTAAAATTTCATGCGAAAATGACGCACGCCATTTCTTGAAATATTAATATTAACTGTCTCACTCAGCTAATTCGCGTTAATTCAACTGGCGCGTAACAGCAACTTGCGATCTTGGGTTTTTATCATCTAATATCCTCCACTTTGTAGCTCGTTAAACCAAATTTTTGACGGCGCGCGTGGCGACTATCAAAGAAGAACAGTCACCGAACACAGCATCCAAACGCTTTTCCATTTCGCTGACCGACTACCCTTCCAAAAAACAGAACGACATTCAACTTTTTCCATCTTTTTCCAAAAACTCCGTTGGCCCCCACGCACTGCTCTTCCGATATCAAAAAGTTGCTATTTAATTCCATATTTAACTATAATCAACAACATGCGACACCGATAAGTACCTTACCTTTTAACGATGGTAACAACTGTTTAAACAAAATACAATTGCTGTCATTGTAAGGTACCTAGCTATAATGGATCCAACGCTTGAGTTAAACACCTACATCGACATCAACGACGACTGTGCTTCCAGACTAAATTGAAAAAGAATGAGTTAAAATTTTCCACAGATAATAATAATGTGGGATGCCAAATCTGCTAAGTGAGATTGTAATTAATTCATTATTAGATGTTAGATCAAGTAATTGTATTGCATTATGCTTGGATTTAACTGGGCATAGGCGATGATCTGTAATTCAAAAGGTTGAGATTTGAGAATTAATATTTTTAAATTGTGTTTGGGTAATCAATGATCATGTCTGATTATAAAAGTCACACGTTCCCATTACCTACGAAAAATTAGAGTTAACATAAACATCGCATCAATAATTTGATTTTTTCAAGTGAAATCACAATTTGGAAATACGACACTTCTTGTTTATTGTTTTGCTAGCTTTTATTTATCAATTATTAATTATTTTGAGTTTCTGTTACACTGCAGTTTGCTTATCGGTCTTCTACGAATTGAAGAGTTAATAACAGATTTAATTGCAGATATTTCTCCTCTAAAAAACAATATCAGTGCGACCCATGTGAAATTCATTTTTAATTGTTTAAATCAAACATTTCTCAATTAGATACTAATGAGGGTTTACCGATTTAAAGCAATAAATATTCTATCCCTGTTCTCATACGGGCTGCTTTTCCTTATGACCATGAAAATAAATCCGCTTAAACTAGTTTTTAATTGTTTATAACAAATTATTGACGCATAATATATTTTATTAGCCGACCTAAGGGACGTTGTACACGTTCTAAAGAAGTTGTAAGTGGTACCTTTAGGATTAGTCTCCAGTTTTCCTGTAATTTAACGGAGTTGAAACAGTTTTGGAACAATTTTCGAAGATTGTCTTATTTTTAACAGTATTAAACTTGCGAAGAATGTATAAAATATATTGATGTTCATTAAATTAACTAAGACGGCAACGCTTTTTTTCTATCTGAGTGAAAAAAAAAATGGTCAAGGCATGAAAGCCATCAAAACGTAAGAAAAAGAAAGCCTTCGAATCATTTCTGAGCACGTGCGTCGCGTCGTCGCGTTTGGTCGTTCTACGTAGATGAATTTAAGTATTATGACTTAGGTAGGTGACGTGAAATAACGCCCGACGAAATAAATAAGGCCCAATAGGGCCTTATTTATTGAATTCATTTTTATTCAAACATTAGGTTAAAAATTTTACAAATCTTCTCCTGTAGCTGCAGCGGGTAACTTTGCATACATATTCATGTATGTAATAGTTGTGACAATTTTCGGAAGTTACCGTCTCGACAGAAGTGTCTATTATGTCAACCAAACGTTGGTTATTTGTTGGATCGACTAATAAGTTTCTTGAATGAAGCTTAATTTTTGAGAAAATTTCTTCTATTGGATTTAGCATTGGGGAGTACGGTGGGTAAAAAATGAAGCGTATGAGTTGTTTGATCAACAAGGTTTTGAACGTCTTCCGTTTTGTGAATACTTGCATTATCAAGTATTAACCACCCATGTGATTTTATTTTTACAAATACTATCTTCATTATAAGCACTAAGTGAATTTGACTTGTAAAAGGGTGAATTCGAATTGTAAAAGGGTGAATTTGATTTGTAAAAGGATGAATTTGAAGTAAAAAAACTGTACAAAGTTTTCAGAGGTAAATCACTTTTGAAGCTCAGTTTTTGAGCGCTAAAATTTTTGAAACTTTGAAATTTTGCAAATAATCAAAAAAATTGTTCTCCATCATTTACTCTTCAAAATACTTTTTTTTTTCTTTTAAATGGAGCACTTATCACTGCACTTTTCTCATAAACAACTGATTCATAAATCATGAAAGAAATGTTCTTCAAATTTAAACAACAGTTATTGTTAAGCATATTGGTGCAATTGAGAGTAAATCTCTGTTTAAGAGCTTGCCAACAGCGGTAAAAAGGGGTCTTATCTCCAAGTTGGCATGGAAACCAGGCCCTATTTCAAGTTTCCTTATGTGTTTTGAAAATGCGGCCTTATTTCCATGTAAAATGCGGCATTATTTCCATAATGCATTTGAAATAAGGCCCGTTGGGTGTTACTTCAATTTCAGCATGGAAATAAGGCCCCTTTTAAGATGGGGCCTTATTTCGTCGGGTGTTGTTTCACGTCACCACTTAGGTATACATTTTGAAACCGTCTTGTTTGTTTTTTTATTTTTCTAAAAAGAAAGGTGCAAGAGAAAAGCATAAAATCCAATCGTTCTTGAGTATATTGTTCTAAATAAATAAGTTAATAATTCATATTTTTATGAAAAACTAGCGTTTACTGTAAATTCCTCTTTATCCCGATTGAGCAGGCGGAAAAAAACCTGGGGCTGCATATAAAGGAGGAAAAAACGAAGTTCATGGTGGCCTCGTCTGCTGAAAACGTTTTCAATAGTAGAAGAACAATTTATCATTAAGGTGGAGGAGCACGAATTGGAAGTGGTGCGATCCAGCCGAAAACAATATGGAATAAAATATAGGAGGTCGGCTGCTCAAAGCCCACAGAACCTACTTTAGTCTTTCAAGACTATTAAAATTCAAGAATCTTACCATTATTACTTCGTAACTGCTGCTAGAAACAATATCCCCTACAGATCCGAGACCTGGGTGCTTACTACAACAATTTTTCTTCAATAAACATTCATCAATCTCTTACATTGCGAAATCGCTCTCTTCTTCAACATGTACTCAAACTAAAATGCACAGCTGTCGTTGGAGAAAGCAATCCGTGAGTCTGGAACATCTATCGGGGGCAATATCGTTAGAAGAACAACTATTCGTCGAAGAGCACCAACAAGCTTCGGTCAGTAGTAGCAGCCGATAAAAATATGGAGGGGCGGCTGCTGAAGTCCAACAGAACCTGGCCGCAAAGGAAGAGGTCGCCTGAAAGATAAGGTCTACGCCAACAGCCCAGCGTCGATTCAAGACCTCAAAGATGGAGTACGTGTGGCTATCGAGGACATAGGGCAGCCACTTTGCGATTTGGTTATGAAATATTTCATGAAAAGGATATGGTCCTGTAAGCGTGGTTGTGGCGGCCATTTGGCTGATGTTGTGTTCCATTATTAACGGCATACCTTGCTCTTTATAATGAAATAAACATCCGATCATTTATCTCAAAAAATTTTCTTTGTATATCAAAATAACACCTCTTATTGGAAAACCCTTTACTAGTTTCAAATTTTTGTCTAGCATGCAAGTTGATTTAAGTTTAAATGAATAAAAAAATGATTTTCGAAAAAAGTATACAATAAAAAATAGCCGTATATTGCAATATAAGCTTTGTTAATTCAATTAAAAACAGACTGAAAGCCGTTTTAAAATTGAAAGGTGATTCAATCTAATACTAAAAAGCCAGCTTCTAATCACTATTTTTTTTTTTTTGTGGAACATGTTTCAACATGGTACTACCATGTAGGTACTTTTGTGGAACACTGTATGTATTCAACACACTTAGAAACGGCCTTAGCTGTCATGCAAGTTGAATTGCCATTCATTGCTGTTGGCATTAACCAAGAATATCTACCGAAAGTTAGGTTAAAGAGAAGAATACAGCCAAAGAAACGATAAACGAATAAACGATTTCCTTTAAAAGTTTCGGAAATATAATAAATTATAAATTATCTGTTAGTGAATTCCTCGAAAATTCAGTTAGCCGTAAGATTACACATTGCGGATACCTACCGTTTTTCATTAAATGCAAAAATACACAACCCTTTGTGGTACTTTTTGCAATCTTTTCTTATGACATACGAGATACGATACGTAACGTAATCCTTATCAGGTACGACACGACACACAACTCTCTGTGGCAGCTCCATCAGAACATCGCAGAACACACCTATCAGTGATACCATCTCAACCACACAAAATTCAAAAGAATGTTGGAAGGAGAAAGCATATGTTGTGTTGGTAGAAAGAGAAGTATTCGTTTGTGAACGAAGATAAATTTTACTCAATCACAATCATTCTTCGTTTAACTTTTCATGTCATAGTCTCGTTATGACTTCTAAGTAATTTTTAATAAATGTATTTTGCTTATTGACACAAATCGTTTGATTTCATTCGCTAACCAAGACACTAAATCTCAAAGAGAATAAAGAGACTTGCTTCTCTGTCCCTTTTCGGTTATTCAATAACTGAAAAAAAACGTTCTACATTTCTCTTTTAAAAAAGACCCGAAACTGATTGCGTAAAGAAATTGCATAAAAGAAAAAAAAAATAACTCGCCCAACGTGGGGCTCGAACCCACGACCCTGAGATTAAGAGTCTCATGCTCTACCGACTGAGCTAGCCGGGCACTTGTTGAAAATGCAACCAAAAGTACCACAAATCTGACCCCAGCGTTTTAAAAATAAATCAAAATAAAAGCCATAAAAATGCAAATTGAAAAACAACACAGATTGAAGTCAAAATAACTTTTACACTTTTCTTTTATTATTTAGTCCCGAAATTTAAATCCCTTCGATATTAAATCTTTGCGAGCTTCTTCAATTTCCCTGTGAAGTTCCTTGGAAGCCTCTGGACAATCGTTAAACGTTAGCGTTCTGTAGATGACTGTTGTTGCGGCATACAACTGTGAATTCCAAAATTCTAAAAAGCCACTAAAAGAACTATTGATCAACTTACTCCAAACATAATCACTAAGATAACTGGCGAAATGAGAATATGGAAAAAGAACTTTTCAGTCGTTGGTGTTTGGATTTGTCCAGAAACAATACACAAATACGGCACAGCAAAAATACCGGCGTACATTAGCCACCTCATTAAATTTGTCATTTTTCTTTGAACTTTAGGAATGTTATTTACAGGAAGGAATACAATTTAATTTTAAACGTAATCAACGATAAGCGTTTTATCAGGGATAAAAATTATATTGAGGAATAAATTGCTATGAAAAAGTTTTCCAAACAAATCGAAATACGTGTCGGTGACATTTCTGTCAAAAATGACAGCGACAGCTGATAAAGACCTTTGTTATTCTAGTACTTTCTTGGAAAATTTTATTAGTGCCATCTATAAGTCAGTAACGTTATTGTTATTGGCAGCCGTTACATTTTGCAAATTTAAATAATTTTTTAATTAGTTATTTGTCAGTTTTATTTTGTAAAAAAGGGCATGTCAAGTATTAAGGTGTTGTAAGCGTTATTTTGACTGTCGAGAGGGTAGTTTTGAATTTAAACCCATGTGTCTGGAGAAACAGCTAGATTTTAACCGTAGTGTGGTTTCGGGGTGCACATTGTTTGCTCTGCAGTTCGACAGCAGAACAAAAAGATGTCATTGAATTTCGTGTCCTTCTTTTCTTCTCTCCTTACCTCATTCGACCTTTGATCCGTTTAATCGTATCAGGTTTCAGGTATCTGATCTGAGGAGTAATTTTTCTGTTCTTTCTATTAAACAATGACCTCAATTTTCAGTTTGTTCAAAACCGTAGTCGCATTAAGAGGCAGGTAGCCTCTCTTCAAAAATGATCCTTAAAAAGGGTTTACTTCTTTTGATCGCTGTCAGTTTTCTTCCCTCTTTCAATTCGAGCAAATTAAATATAAGAAATCTAACTGTGTTACACGAGTGGCGGGACTTGGTTTATGAATTTCCATCTGAAATCGATCGAGAATTTGCTGTTGGAAACGGACTTTTTGTTGAAGGTGTTGGAATCCCTATCGACTTCGATTTTCATCTGAGAGGACAAAATTCATCTAATCAAATTTTTGTTACTATTCCCCGACTGAGTTTGGGAATTCCGTTCAGTTTGGGCACGATTTTCAATAAGAAAAGCGACAGTGGAGTTCAATCGCATTTACTCCCTTATCCTGAGTACGGAAAGCATGCAAGTCATGGAGCAGATTGCAATGGAATCACATCGGCTATTCGAGTTTTTGTATGTTTCATGTCATTAGAGAGATTGGTACCTTAATCAAGATTTTTTTTTTTTAGATCGATGATTGCCAACGTCTTTGGGTAGTTGATTCTGGTCAAATTGTATCCATACAGTTTTGTCCACCGCAGATCCTTGGATTTGATATTCACACAAGCAAACGGATTCATCATTTTGTACTTCCTCAGAAGCACTATGTTCCTGGGATCTCAGTGTTTACGTCATTAGTGGCTGATACTCAAACTTGTGAAAATACAAAACTTTACATAGCCGATTCTTGGGGTTTCGGACTGATCGTGTATGACGTGTCCCAAGAAACAAGTTGGCGGATCGAAAACCGACTGATGCGACCTGGGAACAGATTCCAGCGAGATGGAATTTTTTCCATAACTTTGTCTCCAAGGAACACAATTGGTGAACGGAATCTCTTTTTCCATACACTCGGAAGCAACTATGAGGTCTTTGTTCCCCTCCAAGTGATCAACAATAAATCCATTTGGAGTGATAGCAATGTAACGAGAACTATGAATGACTTCAAAATTCTCGGAAACCGAAAAATTCAATGTGAATCTGAAGCCATGGATAGTCTGGGAAATCTCTATTGCAGCGTCTTAAGTTTAAATGCATTGATTCGATGGGATAGCAGAAAAGAGTACAACTCGGATAGTTTGAGAATCTATGCGTATAATCCTGAACAGATTAAGTTTGTGACAGGAATGAAGGTTCTGAAGAATTCTTTGGGGGAAGAGGAATTGTGGATATTGAGCAATGATTCCAAGGTTTGTAGAAATTATAAAATTAAGAAAAAAAAAAATATAATTTCGTTTTTGTGTTGAAGCTCTTCTCTGGTGTAACTGTTGCTGAAAATGAAATCAAATTCAGATTGATTGGATGCCGGATAAGTGACCTATTAAGCGGACGAAAGTGTACAGTGGAGCAAAATTAAAACAATAAAAGTTGTATAACAAATTAAATGGAAAATTCCTTTTCGTCATGTTGGTCTGAATTTTCATTGAAATTTGTGATATATAGATGATTTGTTGGCAAGTTTCTCGGATTTCCTGATTGTAGTTCTTGAGTCTTCGTTTGAAACCTCTCGAAATAGCCTAAGGACACATTCATTCATTCATGCTTCTGCACCATACAGTAGGACTGAGGGTGTTTTTTTATAGTTTTACTAGTTGATCTTAAGAGGGCTCTACCACTCAATTGCTTTCTTAACCCAAAGAAAAAGGGATTACTTACTTACTTAAGGTAGCGCTACAGTCCGTTGTGGACTTGGGACTCAATCGACAATCATCCGCCAGCCTGCTCGGTCCTTTGCAAGCTGGCTCCAGTTTTGCACTCCAAGTTGATTGAGGTCCTCTTCCACTTGAGTGCGGCACCAGAGTCACGGTCTTCCTCTCCTCAGGTATAGTGTCGAAGGCTTTCCGGACCGGAGCGTTATGGTGTCCATCCGCTCTAAATGATCGAGCCATGTGAGTCTCTGGACCTTGCCATCTGGCCATCTGAGTCTCTGGTGTTTCTGGCTAGGTCCATGTTCGTTTGAACAACTTTCCTCTCAAAAGAGCCATAAGGCACTTTCATCCGATTTTTATCAAAGTCCATGCTTCTTCACCATACAGCAGGACTGGGATGATGGTGTGATTGTTACAATTTTACCTTAGTTGCTCGAGCGAGGGCGTTTCGCACTCAATTGCGTTGTTTGCCAAGGAAACAAGCGATTAGCAATGTGTTACTCTTCGTCTGTTCTCGGCGCTAATGTTATCGGCCCGATGGTGTCATAGCGGAGCCTAGGTAGACAAAACTCCTCTACTTACCTCGTAAGTTGTATGCGTAGATTGTGACGTTCTGTCCGGGCCGTCGTGGTGTTGGTGTCCTTCCTCGAAGACAGCATATTACTTCGTTTTTTCCCTCATTTACCGCTAACCCCATTTTTGCCGCTTTGTCTCAATTCTCACAAAAGGCGCATTGACATCACTCTGTGTTTTTCCGCATTATATCAATATCATCGGCGTACGCGAGTAGTTGAACAGATTTGTGAAGATAGTGTCTCTGGTGTTCGCTGTGGAGTTCTGCACTATCTTCCCAGAACGATGATTTTTTAGATCGCACAACAGTGTTCATCGCCTTGTTTGAATACTTTTTCGACGTTCGAAAGATTCCGTAAGCTCGTTGCCACCTTGATGGAGCAGTCGTGAGTTCTCCATCGTCATTTGCACAAGCGAACGAGTTTGGCAGGGAGTGCCAAAACTAGAACATTGCTTTATACAGTTCGTCATGTGTAGATGCTGTCATACGCGGACCTTAAAATCGATGAAAAGGTGGTGGGTATCGATTTGGAGTTCATAGGTCTTTTCCAGGATCTGCCGCAACGTGAAAATTTGGTCGATGGTTGACTTTCCTGGCAGAGAGGATCTTGAAGGCGATGTTAAGTAGACTTATTCCTCTGTAGTTGGCGCAGTTTAGAGGATCTCCCTTTTTAAGAATCGGGCAAACAATGCTGAGGTTCAATTCATCGGGCATGGATTCCTCTGACCATATCTAGAGCTCGTCGCCTGCTGCTTTGAATAGCTCAGCAGCTAGACCATCTGCTCCAGCGGCTTTGTTGGATTTTAGCCGTGATTTTGCAGTTTTCACTTCTTCTAGTCAGTCACGGAATTGGTTGGCTATCATCGTGCCCGATAGAAAGGCTCTGTCTGACGGCGGTGTTTCTGTCATCGTCGCCGTTATACAGTCTACAGAAGTAGTCTTTCCAAATCCCTAGCATTGACTGCGATTCTACTATGATTTTCCCTTGTTTATCTCTGCAGGCATCGGTTGTGGCTTGATGATCTTGAGTCAGCTGTTTAACCTTTCGATAAAACCTCCGAACTTCATTCCTGCTGTTGGCTCTCTCAACATGCTCGATCTGACGCTCATGCTCTCTCTTTTTTCTCGCTCGTAGAGCTCAGGAGCAGCTCTTGTCCTTCTATATAGCGCCTCATTTGTATGATGCCTCCTGCTTGGCTGCATTGGCCTGCCTGTATTCTTCGTCAAACCAGGGGTTTCGTTTTGGTGGCTGTGTGCAACCCAGCACATTAGAGGCGGCATCTCTTACTGCTTTCTGGCAATGTTGCCACTGGTCTTCGTTACTTGATTTTAGCGGCATAGGACTCCTTAAGATGTTACTTGACACTCGATCAGAGAAGGATCTGGCGATTGCTTGCGATTGTAGCCGTCCGATGTCGAATTTTATTGCAGCAATTCCTTGTTTTGGCCGTTGTCGGGATGTTCGTACACCTACCTTCGTTACGATGAGGTAATGGTCCGAGTCGATGTTGCTCCTCGGAAAGTCGAACATCAAGAATGCTGGACAAGTGTCTTCCGTCGATCGCAATGTGATCAATCTGGTTGACGGTTGATTGACCTGGAGATCTCCATGTTCCTTTATGGATGTTGAGATGTGGGAACCATATACTCGCTACAAAAAAATTCGCCCCGCAGCAAAATCAATCAGCCTGAATCCGTTGTCGTAAGTGGTGTCGTGCAGGCTGTACTTTCCGCCTGTTCTAACAAAGATGTCCTCTTTTCCTAGCTTTACGTTAAAATCGCCGAGAACAATTTTAATGTTATATCTAAGACATTGCTCATATGTTTTATCGAGGAGCTCATAGAACTGGTCTTTGGTGTCGGGCTTTTTCTCTTCTAAGCCTTGATTCGGATCGTTGTGATGCGTTCGCTGTCTAGTCGTTGTGATGCTTCCGGCATTAGTCTGCTTCCCACGACGAATCCGCATCCAAAGAGCCACTGTTTTTGTTCTCGGTAACAATTACCATAATAGATGTTGCAGTTTTTCTTCCTCCTTTTGCCCGGTCCATATCCCATCGCATTTCCTGGATAGCAGTAATGTCTGCTTTGTAGCAGTTGAGGGTCTCCGCTAATTGCTCGGCCGCACGCGGTCTATTAAGGGACCTATTATTCCACGTGCATACCCGAAATTCGTTGTACTTAAAAAAATTGCTTGGGTCGTCATGGTATATCCGTCCGTGTCCGAGGCCTCTTGTTGCTTCGCAAATAAATACTTTTCTATGTAGTCGGAAGAATAAGTCAAAGAAGCTCGTAAATGTGTTCACCAAGTAGTTCAGCCTAACTGGTATTGAAGACGCCACCTTTGAATCCAAAAAAAGAAATTCTTTCGCTGCCGTCGCTCGTTGGGAGTGCCTAGGTGGAAAAAACTCCTTCGTTGGGGTAATTTGTAGCAACAGCCTACACATCTCCACCATGGGAAGCACTTCTGCAAAAACAAGTTTCGCCATCGTATAGCTCTAATGCTTCATAGTAGTAGTCGTCGAGTCGGAAGCCCCTCCGCAAACAAGTGAATTCTTACCCCATGGAAATTTACAAAGCTAAACCCCTCTGAAATGTTTGTTATGGTGAATCAGATTGCTTTCTTCAACTACTGATTGGGTTCCTTAATTCTATTGCCAATTGATGAATTTAACAAATAGTCTGTAAAGTAATGTGGCAAGTGCACTTGATATTTCAAAGGCATTTGATAAAATCTGTCATCTTGCTCTTTTATCGAAAATGCATGCTTTCGGATATTCGCTGGATTAGAAACTTTCTTTCGAATCGTTCAATACAAGTTGTATTGGACGGATTCAAGTCTGAAACCCACAAAATAAATGCTGGTGTGCCCCAGGGCTCCGTTTTGTCTCCGACCCTCTTTCTCATTTTCATAAATGATCTCTTGTCTGAAACTTCTAATCCAATTCATTGTTTCGCTGACAATAGTACCCTTAGCTTTTCATATTCGTTCCCGATTCACATCCTTTCACTTCGGATGTGGAACTGAACGGCAAAATACGATAAGCTCATTAAACTCTGACTTAAACAGCATTGTACAATGGGGAATTAAAAACCGTGCAGAGTTTAATGCTTCGAAAACCCAATGTTGTCTTGCATCGTTGAAGTGAGATATACCCCCTTGCCACTGTCTCGAGATTCTCGGTATGTGCATCACTGACCACCTCTTGTGGACCGAGCACATACGCGATGTAGACAAAGGCCGCAAGATGTTTTTGTTTCTTAAGACGATGCAAGAAATTTTTCTCCCCGTCTGATCTGGCTATTGTATCTATAAGACTTATATCCGTCCAAAGCTTGAGTACAATTCACATCTCTGAGCTGGTACTCCGGCTAGTTACTTAAGCCTCTTGAATGGTATACAAAGAAGAGCCGTAAAAGTGATTCATTCACTCCTTTAGACCACCGTCATAACGTTTGTGTCTCTCTCTGTTTTATCGTTACTTCTACGGTAAGTTCTCTAGAGAAATAGCCAGTTGTATTTCACCCCTTAAACAATTCAACCGTAATACCCACGCTTCTAGGAATGCCCATCAGTTTACCCTCGAGCCAAACTTCGGTCGTACGCTCAAGTATAGAGAATCGTTCTTTAGCCGTGCAACGCGAATGTGGAACTCTCTTCCACACTCTGTCTTTCCCGATCATTGCAGTGTTCAGGAATTTAAGATCATTGTACACCGGCACCTCCTCTCCAACCCCTTTCCTCGTTCCTAAGGCACTCACTGTGTCTATGGCATAATAAGGACATAAAAACCCCTTGAGTGTGTGCACATTATATAAAAAAAAATTGTTAATCTATTTAAGAGGATAACGTTTATCACGTTTATTTAGTATTAATGAAATTATTCAGTTTTTAGGTGATGTGAAAACCTACAGAAGCCATGCTATCACGAAAGTGTTAAAAAAAACACAATTTTTATTCCTTTTTGTAGGTTCTCTAACCGGTTTTGACTTTAAAATTGGCCAACCGATCAGATGGCACTATCAGAGTAAGCCGCTGAGATACCTGAGGTATTTACTCAGTTGATTTCAAAATACAATTTTTTTTATTTTAAAATTTCTTACAGTATGAGTTTGTATTACAGAAATTTACGTTTTTTTTACTTTGCGAAAATTATGCATTTCAAATTCAACAAAATTCATCTGCTTAAAGCCCCCCGCAAGGCCTTTTACCAGACAACAAAGCTTTTAATCTGCAAATCATAACTCTATAGTTAATTTCTTTCAATGAAATCGACCCTGTATTCAATTTCTGAAAAAAAGAAAACAGAATTTCACATCAACAATAGAGAAATTCTAACACAATTTCACCAACCTGTAAATTATTTGACAACAACAGAAGTGCCTCTTCACCCTTGCTATTCGTTACAACTTTCATTCCAGCCACGAATGCAAGTGTTTCATTATTCACAACAAGAGTTCTAAAATTTGACTGCTCATAGCTCTTGTCAGGATTCCACGACAAGATCGAAAGCGATGGTTGCCATTGAGAAAAGAAAACATTGTCCCCACAAGAGTCAATAGCCTGAACTGGACATTGTGTTTTTCTCATTCCAATGGCTTTGAAAACGTCCTGATTCCCAGAAGGATTATTTCTCCACAGGCCTTCGTCATTGATCACTGAGAGGTCGCTTGCATACTCCGTTAACGATGTTAAGGCATGCGAATACAACTTGTTTCTCTCTTTAAAATTATGAACAGAAAGATAAACTATTTATAGGATTGTTTTTAAAAGACTTTGCTACATACTTCGATCTGGAGTTGTTGTGTATAATCCATCTGGAAAGGGGAACGTTTCCCCATTTATCGTCGAATTTATGTAAGCAGGATCAGTCTTAAAACTGTCATTATAAATTACCCAAGATTTAAGACCTTTCGATGTCATCTTAACCACCAACAACGAAAATCCACGAGCATCAGATACATAAATCATTCCTCGTTCGCATCGTCCTTTTGTTTGTTGACCGTAAATGTCAACGATAATTCCATTGTACACAGTTTGATTGTTGTATTGGTCTTTTGGTATTTCGTATTTGTAAATGAGTTTATCGGTTTCGAGATCATAAACTATAATTTTCGGAGGACAAACTTGTGTTGGACCGGGTGCTGCTGAAAAATTTCGTCCATTATCAATGGCCCATAGACGTCCGCAGTTGTCAATCTGGAACGGTATTTCACTTAGGATTATTGAGATCGATTTGAGGTACGTACCATACTCACTTTCATTCGAAAAACTGATATTATTCTGTCACAATTGTTTGGGTTATCACGTTCTGAATGTGCTTTGAAATTCGGATAGGGCTCCAAAAGTGGTCCATATTTGCCTTGCTTCTTCGAAATTCTTCCCAGCGTGTAAGGGATTCCATTGACGATTCTAGGCATGCTCATATAAACAGACACCTTGCCATTTTCTAGGAAAAAGTGTCAATACATTAATTCAAAGTTCATAATTTAGTGTCGGTCACAATGTCTTTACTATCTACTGCCATGTCCACATCATAAGGCCGCTTGAATCCTTCAGGAATGTAGCTCCTGCTTTGAATGGCATATTCATAGTCCTCTGGACTTTCAAAGCCATATTCCAAATTGTTCCAAGCATGGACCAATGTCAAATTTTCAAGCGGAGGTCTGTCCTGAATAGAAGGTGCAACAAATATTGCGATCACAAGTGCAGTAAACAACAACATTCTTAAGAGTATTTTGGAATCAATAAAATTCGAAAAAAATTCAAAGACTAGGCTACGTCTTGTTACTATTAACTAACTTATTGTCTTGAAACGCCAAAAAAATGTGGAATTTTAGCTTATTTGAACTGATATTTATACCTTCGTGTCTGTTCATATACAATTTTGTTTTTATTTAACAAAATTTTGTATTTACTCAATTAAAACAAAGAAACAATTACGAGTAATAAAACAGTGCATTCCAATTAAATAGGACCACCGATGAATTTGTTTTAAGTTATTTATAAAAATAACAAGCTGCGCAAGGTGATTCACAGACACTGTGGCACTTGTGTGCACACCGGTTTATGTATACGAAGATGTGTGTACCGTCTGTGGTCTGGTGTGTGGACCGATTTCGGTGATAGACACCGTGTGAGCAAAATCAAAACTTTTTAGTTTTTGTGTCGGTGTCATGATCGGTGTGATGTGAAGTGGTGGATTGCAACACCGGTGTGAAAACACCGCCATGCACACAAGTGCTGTGTATGGATCGTTTTACGATATTAATTTGGATTTTGGAAACCATTGAACAGGCACGTTTGCTCTCTTTTACTTATACCTATTTCTTAACTATTGTTTAACAGACCCATGATATGCTCAATCAGTGGTGCATTTAAATGCCCACCCTTATCAAGTGGTCATTTTATGTGAATAGTAACCCGTTAGGCTTTTCTGCATCTTTAACACGTAAGCGTCGGTACTGTGTGTTACTCTTAGGATATCCAAATGCTGTTTTTGTTTTTCATATCCAACATTAAAAGCAATGGTTTTCGTAAACAAGACAATGCTGGACTTTCATAAGACTGCTTGTGCTTTGATAAAAATGAAGGTTTTAGCCAACGTCATCCGCATCTAAGGAGTAGCACGTACCACCTCTTATACATGAAGACATATAAGAGAAAACTGAATTATTGTTACAACTGTCCTATGGTGATAGTGACCGAGAGCAACAACAGTGACTCTTTGGATGCGGATTCGTCGTGGGAAGCAGTATTTAAGCAAAAAGTCTTGAGCTTCAAATGTGTAAGCGAACGCATCACGACGATTCGAATCAAAGCTTAATTCGGCAATATTAGCCTAATTTACGCGCATGCCCCCACAAAAGAGAAAAATGACAACACCAAAGACGAGTTCTACAAACTCTTTGACAAAACGTAAGAGCAAAGCAAAGATAGGAGCATGCATCAAATCATCAGTAAGATATGGTCAGAGGAATGCGTGCCCGATGAATGAAACCTTAGCATTGTTTGCCTTATCCTGAAAAAGGGAGATCCTCTAAACTGCGCCAACTACAGAGGAATCAGTCTTCTTAACATCGTCTACAAGATCCTCTCTGCCGTAATATGAGAACGTCTGAAGACTTTCGTCAACAATCTGATTGGTCCTTATCAATGTGGCTTCAGGCCAGGGAAGTCAACCATCGGCCAAATTTTCACGTTGCGGCAGATTCTGAAAAAAACCTTTGAACTCCAAATCGATACCCACCATCGATTTTAAGGCCGCGTATAACAGCATCTACAGAGACGAACTGTATAAAGGTATGTCCAGTTTTGGTATCGCTGTCAAGCTCGTTCGGTTGTGCAAAATGACGATGTAGAACTCACGCCGCCCCATCAAGGTTATCATCAAGCTTACGGAATCTTTCGACGTCAAAAAAGGATTCAGATAAGGCGATGCACTGTAGTGCGATTTCTTTAACATCGTTATTGAGATGATAGTGCAGAACTCCACCGTCAACACCAGAGGCACTATCTTCCAAAAATCTGTTCAACTTCTCGCATACGCTGATGATATTGATCTAATGGGAAGAACACAGCGTGTGTCAATGGCGCCTTTGTGAGAATTGAGACAGAAGCGGCAAAAATGGGTTTAGCGGTAAATGAGGGAAAAACGTAGTATTTGCTGTCTTAGAGGAAGGACACCCAACACCGACGGCTCGGACAGAACGTCAAATAGACGCATACAACTTTGAGTTAGTAGAGGAGTTTGTCTACCTAGGCTTCGCTATAAACACGGGCAATAACACCAGCGCCGAGATCACATGAAGAATAACTCTTGCTAATCGCTGTTTCTTTGGGCTAAAAAAGCAATTGAGTGGAAAAGCCCTCTCTCGAACAACTAAGGTAAAACTGTATAACACCCTCATCATCCCATTCCTCCTATATGGTGCAGAAGTATGGACCTTGACAAGATCGGATAGCTTAGCTTTGCGCATCAATACAGAGAGAGGAGAATGCAGCAACGGAAGTGCGTTCTTTCCACAGATGAGACGCGAATATTCTTAAACGGTCCTTACGGTCGCATACAGTTTTAGAAACTGTTATCGGATATCAAGGTTCTCTTATATTTGAGATGGCATTACTTATGAAGCACATTTGGATCTGGTTTATTTAATGAGGTGGAACAAAATGTAATGCCATTTGCAGGGATTTTATTGGCGAATGGTTTCTGTAAGTGCAAGATAATGCTAGACCCCGGCATTCAAAGATTATCATGGCCATCTCAGAGCCCTGATTTCAGTCTAATTATACACATTTGGGACAACTTACAAAGGGTTGTTCAATCAAATAACAGAGAGGTACTGTTTTCGCAACTATCGACATATTTAAAAGTGTCCGGTTTTTTTTCCGCTGTGAGTATAAACGTAATTTTTGATCAGAACAAAACTACTTATACTCGAAATGGAGACTCTATTTGTCAAAAATGTTTTAACTATAATAAAAGTACGGTGTTCCTCTTTTCAACACCCTGACTGTATATTCGAAACTAAAACTCACTAAACTCGAATAAAAATTAAGAACAAAGCCTCAAAATTAAAAGAGGCGAGATGAATTTAACCGCCAACAATCTGTATATGGGTTGAGTTATAAAAAAACTTAAATAAAATAAGCAAGTACCTTAAAAAAATAAAAAATAAAAATTGTTATGTTTGTAGGTTGTTGTGTATGTTCAATTCAACTGGGTTATAAAATTTGGGAGAGCATGTTTTTTGTGTTAGTAGCGCGTGTCCAATATTAAGTTGAGGTAAATGTATCTTAGGGCGAAGACATTTGACTTGCAATTTAATCAGTTATTTTTTCTTTCAATTGAGTCAAACGACCGACTTGGCATTCTTATGTAAGTTGAGTGCTTTGAAGCATTTTAGTCTATTTCATCAAAGGGTCTTTCATTAAGCGAGTTATTAAGTTCCTTTACACTTAAAAATAATTATAAAAATGGGGTAGTGTGTGTGTGGCTTCTCCTTTTGGTGCATTCGAAGTGCTAGTGTTTCCCATTACTCTATGACTTTTAGGAATCTGAGAATGGTCGAGTTCTTCCCGGCCTTCGATTCTCTTGCATACTCCCATAGATGATGGCAATTTGTTGTCGGCAGCTATTGCGAAATGAACTTAAATATACCGCACTGTGAAGAGTCAAGAGTTGGTTTGTAAGGAGAAAAGATCAGAAACAAAAAAGGAATAAGACATTTTATAGTAGATATACCGGCGGACTGCATTATACTGGATGTCCGGCAATACTTGTACCAAACTTTGGAATGTGATTCTTGGTCATTTGATAAAGTCTGGCATCTTGCTCTTTTATCCAAAATGCGTGCTTTCGGTATCGATGAATTCCTTCTTCGTTGGATTAGAAACTTTCTTTCGAACCGTTCAATACAAGGATTCAAGTCTAAGACCCACAATATAAATACTGGTGTGCCCCAGGGCTCCGTTTTGTCTCGGACCTTCTTTCTCATTTTATTAATGATCTCTTGTCTGTTACTTCTTATCCAATAAATTGTTTCGCTGACGATAGTACCCTTAGCTTCTCATATTCGTTTCCAGATTCACTTCCCTCCTCTTCGGATGTGGAACTGCAACGGCAAAATATGATTAGCTCATAAAACTCTGACTTAAACAGTCGCGTCGCCAAAAATGCTGCAAGATGACGGGGAATCATAGCCGTACTACGCGAATGTGGAACTCTCTTTCACACTCTGTCTTTCCCAGTCTTAACAATGTTCCAGGATTTAAGTTCAATGTACACCGACACCTCCTTTTATACTTTTGTACCCCGCTAAACAATCACTACCCGCAACCAAAATGTAAACGGACTACGGACAAAGATCAACAAGGTCTCCAAAAATATAACTTATCTACCACACGACATAATCATATTGACTGAAACTTGACTTAACAATACATTCTTGGATATGGAACTCTTCGATATGAATTATCAAATGTACAGACGTGATAAACACTGCTTAAATGACATTAGCACAATGGGAGATGGACTTTTGCTTGCCGTAAAAAATTGCTTGATATGCACTTTAGTTGACGACTTTCATCAATCTGATGTGGAAATGATTTGCATAAAAGTTAAAATAGAGACAGGACAGCTATACATTATCGCCACATATATACCTCCAAACTCTTCTATCAACGTTTATAAAAACTTAATTAATTACATTGACAAAATAAACGATCAAGTTGAGCCATTGATGCGTTACTAGTCTTAGGAGAATTCAATCTTCAAAACTAGATCTGGACTAAACAGACGGATGAGAACTATCTATCTCCTATTAACATGTCCTTTACCAACGAATTCTTGACAATTGACGGTCTTTCCTTATATGGACTAAGCCAATTCAATGGGATTGTCAACAACTTTAACGAAATATTGGACCTTATATTCTTCTCGGACCCGATTAATGCTGATATTGCTGTAAGTCCAGCCAATATCCTACTTTTCGAAGAAGACCGACATCACCCAGCATTAGACCTTTCTTCTTATTTAAATGTATGTAATATTCCTAATTGCTCCAAGGAAAATCTTGAATTTAACTTTAAAAAATGCTGACTTAATGAATTTTTCAATCTCTTATGTAGTGTAAATTGGAATCATTTGTTTGAGAACTGTGACATTAATACTATGTGCTCTGAATTCTACTGTGTTCTCTTTAACTCTTTTTATGAGACCACACCATTGAGAAAACCGCGCAATATTTCTAAATCTCCTCCAGGCCATAGGCTCAGAATGGGGCTTCTCCCCTGAAATAACCCACTGGCTATACACTTCCGTTATCAGACCGATACTCATTAATGGAGTTGGCGTATGGTAGACCGCATTGGACAAGATGGTAAATCTAAATTAACTTATCAAAGTCCAGCGGTCAGCAGGTATGTGCATCACAGGAGCACTTCGCTCAACATCCAGCAGCCTTCGAAGCGCTTTTAAGCCTAACACCTCTTGACATCTTCTCCAAAATGGTGGCAGCTAACTCATATGTATAAGGCTAAGAGCCTCCTCTCAATGGATCAGTAACAACACTGGTCATACTACTATCTTTGACAACTTCAGATCTATCCCAGATCGCTTAGACTATACCACCTTAAAAATGGTATTCGATAATAGCTTCCAAGTTTCAATCCCTTCAAGATCTTCTTGGAAAGAAGAGAGACCCCTGGAAGACATTACGGTTCACTTCTATACAGACGGTTGAAAGACCGATTTCGGCGTTGGAAGTGGTCACTATTCGAAACAACTGAATCTCAGTCTATCATATAGACTTCCCAATCAATGTAGTGTGTTCCAGGCAGAAGTAATGGCGATTAAAGAGGCACTATCCTGGCTCAAAGAAAACGTTATATCTTGCAAGGATATACATATCTTCTCGGACAGCCAAGCCGCTCTCAAATCTCTTGCGTCTGTCTCCACAAACTCTCAAATAGTCCACGATTGTCGATCATCTCCGAATGAGATGACGGAACAGTTTAATATTCACCTCATTTGGGTGCCGGGCCACAGAGACATTCCGGGAAATTGCAACCCAATGAGCTCGCCAAAAAAACGGAACACTTTTGCCTACTGTTTGAAAAAGACATAACATAGGAACACCACTTGCTACATGCAAACAATATGCTTTAGAATCAACAAATGCTAGATTGTCACAGGGTACCACCTGTCAAGCAACCAAACAAATATGGCCAAGCATAGACTTGAAACGGTCAAAAGGCTTGATTTCCCTGAGCAGACAAAATACAAGCTCTACAATTGGAGTCATAACAGGACACTGCCTCATACGTAGACATGCTTTGAGGTTAGGGATCTACGCAAACGATTTCTGTAGAAGCTGCATGGACGAGGAATAAGAGGAAACAAGCCAACACCTTCTGTGTACATGTCCGGCGCTCTCCAATAGAAGGAATAAACTATCTCGGTAATCCCTTCTTCGATAAGACCAGTGAACTGCCGACACAAAATGTCTCTCTTAGTTCATTAAAAGTACAAAATGGTTTATTTAAGTTCATTACCCTCCCATGATTAACTTCTTTAGTGGTACCACAATGGACCCTTGAGGTCTAACGCCTAAGTGTGTCAGTAACATCTGGTCAGCCACTCCAACCTAACCTAACCAATGGAGTTCTCTCAAAACTCAAAACTTGTTGGCGTTTATTGCGGTGCACTGACTTTAACTGACGGAATTGTTCTGAGAAGAACAGAATTCTTCCGATTTGAAAACAGAATTGTCCGAAAAATGACACATACATTATAACCCGTTCCATTGGAGGTAGAAGAATAAACGTCAAAGAAAGACAATGGAAAACGACAAGAAATTTTTGCTGTCAAGTGTTCTTTTACAGTTGACATTTTTCACAAAATTTTATCTTTTCACAATTTTCAAAATTCATGTTGAACGCTAATCCGCCAATGGTGATTTGGCAAAACAGACAGAAACTCAAAAACAAGATGGGATAATTGGATCAGTATTTTTTTTTTTGGAATTACCAGTATTGAAATCAGCATTATATCTCCTGTTGATGAATACTCGCATAGCTATATGGCTCTGAAGTCGATTAGAAGGAATGTATTTTTTCTCATATTTTGCTCCAAAAGACGCTTAACATAAGCTCTACTTCCCCCCAAAGCCAAGATTTTTTGTATCGTCCCCCAATAATCTTCACCTCTTCTCTTCTTATCCCGGAAATATAAAAATAAAATATTTTTTCACAATAAATAATTTTATTTTATTTTATTTTGAATACACATTGGTTTCGTAATGTTAAGAACCTTCCATTTATTATTTTTCAATCTTTCCTAAGCAAGTACCAAATTCGTATAAGGCGATTCCCCAAATGGCACCATTTGTGTTTCCAACTGACTGCACGGTCTATTCCTCAATAGATCGTCCGTCTTGCAAGCCAAAATTCGGAAATTGATTTCGTTTGTATTCAAAGTTCCTGTTGCAACTTTCTGTAGGTCGAAAAGACGAAAAACAAATAAACCTTCGATCAGTCAGTCTTTGAATGAAAACCTTACCTGGAATCTGCAAGTTAACATCCAAAGTTCCTCCTTCCCACGAGCATTCTTAACAATTTTCATTCCACTTGCAAACTGCAACTGCTCCTGATTGTTTGCAACAATCTTGAATCCATCCTTAGTGTACGGCGAATTGTAGATGTTCCAAGCGAACACCGTCAGCGGGTCTTCGCTGTTGCAATACAGATTTCCCCTACTGTCCATTGCTTCCATGGCACCCTGCACCCCACGCTTACCCAGAGTCCGGAAAGCTTCTGGATGAGCTCTGGGGTTTCTAAGCCACACAGACGGATTGTTCAAGACATTCAAAGGCACGTAGTTCTCTGTGTCGCTAGCCAGAGCATGGAAATACAGATTTCTGTCATTGGTGCCCCCTGAGAAAAACCAAGGCGGTCTATTAACAATTCTCGGATCAAAATCAAATGTAATACCTCGCTTGTTGCGTGGACTCAAATTGATGGCAAACATTCCATCCATGAGGTCGAAGCTCTCCCCGGCCACTGTATGTCTGATGAAAGCTGGATCAGGGTCCATGAGCGGGTTCTCAACCCTCCATGCGGCATTGTGTGCGGTACTGTAGACAATGAGGCCAGGATTGGTGACATCAGCAACGTAGACCATTTGATTTTGGCAGTAGCCCATCGGTGGATGGTCATATGTGTCAACAACAAGGTTGATTAATAGCGATTTCGATGGGGCATAGAGGTTTTGAGGGAACTGGAAGCGATGTAGTAGCCTATCGGTCTTGAGGTCGAATTTTAGTAGCTGTGGTGGACAGATGTTGGCGCCTTCGATGACTCCTGAATCAATGACCCACATGTTGTTGCAATCATCGATCTGGAATTTGTGAGGCAAAGTAGTGAGAGAAGTTTACGATAGTGAAGTCTTGGTTTTATGTACTTACCGCAACCCGGAAAGCTGATATAATTCCGTTGCATTCAGCATTATTGTTAATGTGGACATCGTAGCTGGGGTAGGGGTAGATATACGGCCCGTTTTCTCCAACTTTGCTGGAAACAGTAGCGAGGGTGTACGGAATACCTTTCGAGAATCTGGGAATTGTTGTGAACACTCGAACATTTCCTCCATCTGAAATTTACAAACCGAATGTTAGTGATTGATGAATATTGGAACGGTTTTTAAAAACAGTCTTACGCAAATATTGAACTCCAACGTCAATTGGTGTTCCTGTGTTGGCCGTTAACATTCCATTATCGACAGCATATTGGCGCTCAACGTCCGAATGGAATCCGTATTCAAGGACTTTCCATGCAAGCATCTGATTGAGACTTTTAACATTTTGTGCTGAAGTCCATGTTGAGAGTAGGAGGATGAAAGCAAACGCTTTCATTAGAATTTTCGAGTCATGCTGAAATTAAATAGATAACATGATTTTGATATTACTTATGATAGTCGGTTATTCAATTCATTGCTAAATGCTAAATACTTGTAACCAAGCACACTTTTTTATGACTTCACAGTGCCTGTCAATCATGAATAAAATTTTTCTTTCAAACCATGCATGTGACTCTTCAGTTGGTCTCTTGGGCTTGTGGCTTCTTCGCATAGACCTAAGACTTAGAAACATCTACAACAAGAAGAAGTCTAAAGGGGAGATATGACAGTGCAGAATATCGATTGTGTCTTGAGCTATATGTCACGCAGATATCCATGTCAGATGTTTCAGAAGTTGGAGACAAGAAGAAGTTGGCGATCATTGGTCTACAGCAGTCACCGTTGACGATTATAAATCGAAGAAGATTCATGTCCAAAAAACATAAGTGGAGGTTGACTTGGATAAAAGGACCAATGCTGCGATAAGTTCAGATTACTCTGCATCACACTATGATGGCCTCAGCAAACTTAATTCTTCGACTGCATAGGGCCAAAGATGACATCGTCCTAATACAGGAGCCATAGGTCTCAAAACCCACTGTAAACGGCCTCTGGACTCCTGATTATGGTATAAACTATTATATGCAACGGAGAAACGTGAACCAATTTCATGTAAACTAGCAACAGTGACAGAGACACAACAACTGTTGTCATCACGACCGGCAAAGCCAGTTGTTGGCTTATTTTGGCATACCTTTACCACGACAGCCCAGTTCCCAGAGATACACTGAAGAGCGAAATTGCAGACGCATAGAGAGAACTTCTTCTTTGATCATAAATATACTCATTTCGATATCAATTTTGTTGCGAAGAAATCTACCTACGGGTTTTGGCAATAAACGCAATACGAACAGACAACGATAAAGGAAATTGCTTGCACATCTGCTCGACAACAATCTTCTCAAATGCCCTCCAACAAAGGTGAACGAAATCTTTCCGTGAATCATCTCACCGAAACTTTTAATGAATAAATGAGGATTTTCTTATAAAGGGTAAAAAGAAACTTCATTGGCGACACTAAGAACAAGATCCATTCAGGATGCATCAAGAGTCAGGAAAATTTTATCAAAAAATCCTACAATACCCGGTTCTTTAAATACTGAAGCTGGCTCGTGGACTACCAATGACGAAGAATCTCTGAATCTGTTAAATGATATTCATTTTCTCGTTAGTTCTAACATTTAGACGACTTCATATTTGAGTCTCACCCCATTACAAACGATATAGTTGATCTGATAACGCGGGAAAAACTGCAATGGGCTGTAAGTAGTTTCGGTCCATATAAATCTCCAGGGCCACACGGAATTGTTTCAACCAAATTGCAAAAAATGCTCAGACATGATCATTCCAACATTGGAGATCAACCTGTCTCAAAACCTGGGGAATGGCAAAAGTGGTCTTCATGCCAAAATCAGCATAACCTTCCCACGTTTACCCAAAAGACCTACGACCTATCAGTCTATCACTCTTTTTCGTCTTAAAACCTTAAAACCCTTATTGAAAAATTGACTGAATCTTACCTCACCATTAACCCACGTCTCATCTCTACAGCTCAACATATGTACTCCAAGGGAAAATCAGTAGAAATAGAACACTCCCTCAAAAGCAAATAATATAACCTCGTAGCTTTCCTTGAAATCGAGATTACACAGGATCACAGTAGCAATGGACAAGTTACGAATAGAGAAATCATTCATTGATCTTATTCCGTGAATCGAGGTAATCCCCAAGGTGGGGTTTTTCACCTCTTTAATGGAACATGGTAGTTAACCTCTCAACACCACTGGAAGCAGAGGGTTGCAAGGTGATTGCCTATGCTGATGATGTTGCAATTTCTGTATCTGGAAAACACCCACAAGTTCTTTCATAAATCCTACACAATGCCTTAAACAAGCTACCGAATTGAGTAAAGCACGGGACCACATCGCCCGATGTTCTTCTAAAACTAACACCTCTCCACATCTTCAACGGTGGCCAATTCATGCGTGAGGAGGCTTAGAGTTACCTCTCAATGGATCAGTAACAAACTGGTTGTAGATTTTTTTTCTTTAATCATAATTTGCACCCGCTAAAGGGGATTTTTATACACTTATTATGCCAAACACACAGTGAATGCTTTAGGAAGGAAGAAAAGCGTTGGAAAGGAGGTGACAGTGTACATTGGTCTTAAGTTCCTGAACATTACAATTATTGGGAAAGACAGAGTGTTCAAGAGAGTTCCACATTCGCGTAGTACGGCTAAAGAACGATTCTATATACTTGAGAGTACATTCAGCGTTGGGCTCGGGGGTAAACTAATGAGCATTCTTAGAAGCGCGGCTAATTACGATTAAATTGCTTAAGGGGAGGAATGCAACTAGATATTTCACTAGAACACTTACCGTAGAAGTAACGATAGAACAGAGAGAGATACAAAACGTTACAACGAAGGTGTTCTTAAGGAGTGAATGAGTCAGTGATGTCTCTATCATCAATCATTCTTATTGCTCTTTTTTGTATACCATCCAAGAAGCTTAAGTATGTACACAAATTTCTTGCACCGTCCTAAGAAACCCAAACATTTTGCATTTTTGGCGAGATCGCATATGGGCTAGTTCCACGGAGGGGATGTTGAACTACAGATCTAGCATGTCACTCATGACTGGCAACGAAGGTAAATATCGCTAAGCGATCAACCCATATTGTGTTTTCGAGATCACTACGTAATTTTTTATTCTACATTGTATATCCGATTAATTGGATTAAAATTTGCAGACAAGAGATCATCAATAAAAATGAGAAAGAGGGTCGAAGACAGAACGGAGCCCGAGGGGGGGGGGGCGCCAGCATTTATTTTGTGGGTTACAGACTTGAATCCCTCCAACAGGTTTAATCTTTATAGAACCTTATGAAAGAAAATGTCTAATCCAACGAAGGAGGGATAAATCGATACTAAAAGCACACAATTTCGATAAGAGAGCCTTGTGCCAAACTCTATGAAATACTTTTGAAATGCCAAGCGCAATAATCTTACTTTCGCCAAAACGATGTAAACACTTGTTCCACTGTTTGGTGAGATAACCATCAGATCACCAGTGGACCAGGACAAATGCTGCGAAAGCAGCTTTCGGTCTTCACAATATTTCTTGAGCTGATAATTTATTACCGTTTCCCTGACCTAAGAACGAAGGAACGTAAGTGCAATCAAACGATAATTGGAGGGAAAAGCAGATTCGCCTTTTTTGGAACAAACAAAAAATGCTGTTTTCCAACTGAACGGAACGAGCCCAGAAGAATAGGATAGACGTAAAAGCTTACACAAGGGTTTTGCCAGCAAGGAAGAATACATTTTCTGCTCTTCAGAAAAATAATAATAGAAATAAGTCCAATTAGAATAAATAAATCCTCGGAAAATGATATTTAAATCGAGAAACGGATATCGGAAAAAATGTCTTAATGGTTCAATTTTGGCAAGTATCAAATACTGAACACTTGAAATTCAATTCAGATTCCCTAATTGTAGATCTGAACAACATTTCTAAATCGAGTTCTATAGAAAGTGTATTTTCAAACCGTATTCTGATATGATATAACAACGCTGGGTTTTGTTTCACAATATAAGAATAATTGCTCTTTAAACAACAGTCACAGTAATTGCTCAATTGCTCATTTTATTCACTTTTTAATAAGGTGTCAAAATAGCAATCTGCTATCTGAATACGTAACGTAACAAGTTAGTTTATTAATTGTGAACAATTAAACTGCATGCATTTATTTATGCACAGTTGAGAAAAATGTGTAAAACGCTTGTTTACTGAAATCTGAATACCTATACTTCTGCTTAACTATTGTAAACTTAAATTCATTGATCAAACGGCCCTTTTCTATCTCTCCATTACTTACTCGCATTTAAAAGGTCATTGTCAGTGAATTAATAACATAACAAATTCAGATGACTTATCAAAAAGACAAGAGATAACGTAATAATTGTTTTGACTTGAAGAAGCAATAAGTGCGCTCATGATTATGTTTATTTATTACAATTTTGGAAACAAATCAAATATTACTTAATGAAATAAACAGAGTCAATTAAATTCTGTAAGCAATCGAGGAAATCGTTGAGGTCTTATCTCACACATTTCTACCGATAGTAAAAATAGAACCAAATATCAATTAATTACTCGGAACTGAAATATTTTCATCTGAATGCTTACAGCATACATATATATCCCTATCATATGCTTGGGATTTCTATTTGAGATGTGAGGAATTTTCACATTTTATTTCGTTGTAAGAAAAACTACTATTGGTTTGCAAAATCCCGCAAGAAAAATTTAAATGATAAGAAAGCGTTAGAATAGAATTTAAAGTTGAATTAAGTTGGAGTAACTACAGTGTAGGAGAAGAGTGCAGTATGTTAAGGCGTTGACTTTTGGGAATTGTCGTGTCATTAAAACGGGTAAAGTTGCTAATTGTTATCATTTGTCCTTCAAAAACACAAATTTTTAGCAATAATATTGGTTTTTAGCAAACAATAACATTTGATGTTACCATGACTTGTGTTCTCATTTCTAAAAATGCAAAAAATTAGAAAACACAGTTGTTAAAAGAAATTCCTTTTGAATACAATAAACAGTTTTGTATCTTTGTGTTCATTTATGGCAAAATAAATAAACCAAAAGCTGCTGCAATAAATATAATCATTGTTTATCCCACGCAGCTTCTACTCCCGTGGCAACAAGACTTCACAAGGTTCTTTCAAACGAAAAACAAAACCATTCCCTCAATAGCTCTCCATCTCCATATACCTGATGGCAGCTTAACTGAAGGAGCGAGATTATCTCTGCTGCTTGATATCCACTTCCCAGGATCGCTGCAAGTAACATGCAATGAAATACAGAAAACACAATTCAATCCAGGGGATAATGACTGGAAGATATCTTCGATGGTAAGTAAATGCAATAGGAACTGAGGGCTGACAGTCAATTCAGCTAAATCAGAATTAGTGCTATTTAAAACCAAACAATAACAAAAATACCCGATTTTAAAGCACCTTGAATTAGAGGCTGTCCTCTAAAAATCTCTGATCATGCAAAGTATTTCGGTGTGATCTTAGACAAAAACTAAACTGGGGTCTGAACAACAAAGATAGACATAAAAAGGCGTCGATTGCCTTTTACTCCTACAACAGAATTTTCCGCAAAACCTGGGGACCAAACCCTACAATTATCAAATGGATGTATTCGGCAATAATTAGACCAATACTTACTTTTGATAATCTGGTTAGGTGGAAGGCTTTAGAAAAGAGCATGAATCTCAAAACTTTGACAAAAGTTCAAAAACTTGCGTGCACAGGCATTACAGGGGCAATGAAATCCACTCCAACTGCGGAACTGCAAGTTATTTTCAATTTAACACCCCTAGATCTCTTTGTTCAAGAAATTGCGGCTAAAAGTGCCCTGACACTTAGTCAGACTAAAGTCTGGAAAAAACAGTTCCATAGGACATGCTCAGATCCGTCATAAAGTTATGGGTCATAGTACTACAACAGACTATAAAATACCCGAACTTGGTTTTCATAAGGCATTTCAGGCATTCTGTAAAGTGACGGGAACGACATCAACTGTCAGCTCTCTAACCTAACCTTGTCTCGATATCTGTCCAGTCATTCGACTTGATTACAAAATAAACACATTTCAGCCATTTAAATCACCAGGTGTTGATGGAATTTTCCTCCTCTACTGTCTCTACTGTACTCTACCAAGTTACTGGTTATATCACTAGATATAACTTGCGAAACTTGTTAATCCGTGTGCAAAACGGAGAAACAGAAGGACTTAACCAACGGCCCTTCAAATTTGGAGGTTAGTGCGAGGAACTAACAACCCCTCCACAGTAAAAACTAAGAAGTTAAGAGAGAGATAGACATTACTGCGATCAAGGATATTCAATGGATAGGATCAGGGACAATGAAAAGAAAAAATTGCGACATTTATTACAGCTGTCATAAAAGAATGCACATATTTGGATGCGGATTCGTCGTTGGTAATCGGCCTGGATCGAAAGTCGTAGATTTCAAGCCATTTAGCGATCTCTTGTCTTGAATCTGCATCAAGGCCACACTATAAAACATCAGTAAAATATGTGCACACGACCCTACCGATGATGCTGAGGAGCCTAGCAAGGAGGATTTTTACGACCTCCTGGATAGAGCCTATGGAGACTGTCTAGAGTACGACGTCAAATCGTACTCGGAGATTTCAATGCAAAAACCGGGAAGGAGGACATCTTTGGCGGATTAGTTGGAAAGCACAGACTCCACGAAGTTACAACAGATAACGGCTTCCGACTAATCGACTTTGGTGCAGCTCGTTATACGGTGATAAATAGCACTAGGTTTCCAAGATGAAAGATCAACACAGCAACTTGGCGATCTCCGGATGGTCAATCCAGTCCAATCCGATCCAACCAAATCGACCATGTGCTATTCAGCGCAAGGCACGCATCCAACATCTCGATCATGCGCACTTTTTTAATAGCAAATGTTGACACTGACCACTTTCTGGTTGTGGCTAAGTTTAGAGCTCGAATATCAAACGACAAAAAATCACGTGCGGCCCCAAGAAAGAAGTTCAACATCGGTTGCCTTGGAGCGAATATCGCAAAATAATAAAAAAATGTAGCCGAGACCACCATAGGTTACCAGTTACCAGAACCCGTGGTATTGAAAAGAGAGGATGAAAATGCACGTTTAGCGTTGCAAAGGAAAACAAGAGCAGCAAGAGAAAATTACCGAACAAAGAGGAGATATGAGAAAAAGACGCTGCGATGGAAGAAAAGAGCATCCTCAGTTTCAGCTCAAAGATCAAGAAGAGTATCGGGGTAAGAACAACACCCGGCGTTTCTTTAAAAGGTCGAAGCAATTAGCTTCTGGTTTCTGAACCGGGACACAGGCTCCTCGAAACAGTAAAGGAAACCTAGTCACCGAAGCACAAGGAATTGTAGATGTTTTCAAGCAGCACTTCCAACAGCCGCTGAATGTGCAAAACGTCGAGCGAGCTAATGACGAAGGAGAAGCAAGACCAGTCAATGAAGACCAAGTCCCAGCCCTCAGCGCAGAAGAGGTAGAAAGAGGCATACAAAAGCTAAAATAATAATAAGTCCGCCGGGTCGGATGGCATACCTGCGGAACTGTTTAAATATGGAGGAGGTGTTTTGATGAACCGCATGCACCAGATCATCAACAAAGTGTGGGAGGAAGAATGTATGCCCACTGACTGGTCGATAAGCTCCATATGCCCCATCTACGAAAAAGGCGATCCGATGTCATGCAAAAACTACCGTGACATATCCGTGCTTAATGTTGCATACAAAATCCTATCCAATGTTTCTTGCAACACAATAATCGCCACGTATCAGTGTGGCCTTAGGCCAGGCAGGACAACCATAGACCAAATATTCGCTCTGAGACAGATCCAGCCATCCTGGAAAAGACCAACAACTTTCAAGTCGAAACCCACCATCTTTTCATCGACTTTAAAGTTGCGCATTATAGCATAAACCGCCAAGAGCCTTGAATGGTGCTGTCTAAATTCGGAATACCAAAACAAAAACTGATCCAGCTGTGCCACATGACGCTAAAAAATACGCAGTGCAGTTTGCAAATGGGTAAAAGCTCATCCGTGTAGTTTCAAACATGCACAGGACAAGGAGATGTGTTGTCATGCGATTCTTCAACAAAGACCTGGAGCAGATAGTGTGCAAGGCAGGTGTGAGCACGGAAAACACTATCATCAACAAATTATAGCCCACGACAGGTACCACGACTACGCTATTAGGGTCGGAACCCTAGAAAGGCTAAGGAGGGCTGGAATAGGAGGAAATACCATCAGAAGTAAAATGAAAACAGAAGAGGAAACCAGAGAAGAACCAACTGGACACAACTGCCCGGATTGGGACAGGCGAAGATGCTTTTGGGTGACTACAAACAAAAGCGCTTTTTGACCTGCATCAACCGAGGCAGAAATAAACTCAGGACAATTACCTGTTTTCTCTCGGGTCATTGTAAATTAAAAACAATCTTTAGCATTCTGAAACTAGTTGAACGTCCAACATTCAGATTCTGCAACGAAGATTAAACACCGAAAAGTCGCGGTGCACTTATACACCAAAGTTTAAACCTTAAAACACATAAGTTCATTATCAGATTGAACATAAGGATCTTCCATCTGTAAATTCCAAATTCTTAATTTCCTTAGGAATATCAGGTTAGAGGAGGAGCTGTCATCAGCTGACTGAGGATCTTAAGGTCGTTGTTGTACTTTAACCCCTATATCAATTCATTCAATCACTATCCCACGTAGCTGTAAAGTCCATCAGACAAAAATCTATAAACTTGTTATAATTTTCGTTCCATAATTTTAATTTGTATTCAGAATCGAATTATTGGTGGTCAACACCTAGTTGGAACAGCAGAAGGCTTTATCAACAAAACCGCAAGAATTTAATTCTCTGTTTTCTGTCACGTCTGAGACTTGTTGCTTGAATTTAAATTTATTAAAATTATTTTGATGCTTCAAAATTATTTATTTATTTCAAATTGATGAGAGGTTTTTTTCCAAATGGATTTCTTGCAACCGCAAGGAATATTTTTTGAGTTATTTATGTTTTGGTTTTTATTTATTCATTTTTTTTTCTTTCTTGTAAAATTTGCAGACTACAGCTTTGTTTGTATTTTGTACGAGCTACACATTTTTTTGTTAAGAAAAAAATTAAACTAAGCTATTTCTCGTGCTTCCATTGATTGCTCAAAGATAAAGTATTGATTTATTGTTAGCTCAGCATTTGTCTTCAGAATAATATAAATTACCTAATTGACTATGCGCCACGCTTAACCATATGACCATGAACTGAGTTATCAGCAAAGAATTTATTGTCAGAATACGAATACAACTCTGTGCTTTTTAATTGAAGAAACAGGGTTGTCTTAATATGGATCAACAATGAAAGTGAAATTTATTTTGGTTCTCGTTTTTTTTTTTTTTATATTTGACAACTTCAAAAAAATACACTCTCTTTACTTTTTTCTGTGGATGGCGGAATGAATGAATGCAAACATTGAAACAATATTGATCCCGCGATTTCGAGTGCACACGACATTACTATCAAAGCGAGTTTGGATAAAAAAAACGCGTGTCCAGCAAACGCATACTCTTACAGCTAACCTATTTCTTAGCTTGTAGGCAAACGTCATTTTGACAGCAAGCTTTCCCATCTTGTTATAACTGATCAGTGGATTATGCATTACAATTAAAGGGTTTTTAATAGGGACGCTACAAAGTAACCGATGGGACAGCAAACGACGTCATATTTTTTCCCGTTCCTTGACATTTCTCTTAGTAAGGTTTGCATTATCAGAAATTTATACGATCCAACAACGAGTCGAAATTATTAAATTTACTACCGAAATTCGGAGTCAGTGGCAACTTCAACACTTTAAGAGCGCTACTCGTCTTCAGCGATGAGGCTCATTTCTGGCTGGATGGCTTCGTCAATAAGCAAAATATGCGTATTGGTCAGGCAGCAATCCATAGTGCTTCACGAGGCACCATTAAAACCCGAAAAAATCACTGTTTGGTGCGGTTTACATGCTGGTGGTGTCATTGGGCCGTGATGATCAAGACCGGCACGTTACTGTGAATGTGAATCGCTACCGCTCAATGAGAACCGATTATTTTTGGAATGAATTGGATGATATGGACTTGGATGATATGTGGTTACAACAGGACGGTGCCACATGTCACAAAGCGGGCCAAACAAGCGAATTATTGAGAACGAAGTTCGATGAGCGCATTATCTCCAGAAATGGACCTGTGAATTGGCCGCCTCGTTCATGCGATTTAACGCCGTTAGACTATTTCCTGTGGGGCTACGTCAAATCTATGTTTTATGCCAACAAGCCAGCGACGATTGATGAACTTCGTACGAATATCGAACGTGAAATTGCAGCAGTATCGGCCGATTTATGCTTGAAAACCGTCGAAAATTGGGTTCAGCGTCTGGACTTCTGCAAGCGTGCCCGTGGTGGCCATGTAAAAGAAATCGAGTTCCAAATGTACTTCCACAGGAATAAAGAATTTCATTTTTGTTTTATTTAGAAAACTTGTAGCGTCCCTATTGAAAAACCCTTTGCAATCAGACGAAGGGCGGTGTCGACACTTCGTCCAAATATGTTCGGGTATGTAATGCTCCTGAAAAACCAACAGGTGTCCAATGGCAGTACCTTATGGCATTTTTAACATAGCTTTTGTTAATTCATATGTCATTTAATATCACAACATCCAGTCAAGGAATGAAAAACCTCTCAGTCGCAAAAATTTTATGAAAAGACTCAGTACTAAACTCACTTCAGCTCATATGAGAAAAAGGCCAAAATATTTCGGACTTCGGAGTTGATACCTAATACAAGCGAAAATAGTTTACAGGCAAATGAAGAAAAACCGTCTACAAAAAAGAATAGATATTGTACATCAAAAATACGGAAAATGTCAAAAATATCATGTGTGGTATTCCAAAAGTCGGTTTGCGGCGAACACAAAGATGACGTTGTCATTTGTGTATTTAATTTAATCGTATCCGTATGTGATCCAAATGTATTAAGACAATATTTAAGACTTGAAGTTAATTTTAATGTTCCTTAAAAAATTAAGTTATTATTTTGTTATTGTGGGTGTGATGTTGAGTTAATATTAATTTTAAGTGAATTAATGCTTCATTTGTCTAAATGTTCATATTTGGACAAATGTAGCTTATAATTGAAACAATAATAAGTTATAAAGAATTCATGCGTTTTGTTTAATACACTTACAAAGTGCCATACGTCCCTAAGACGTATTACGTATGATTACCTTTTACGTCATACAAAATATGATAATCTTTCTAGGGTGACAAATATAGTGTTGTTTCAACACAATTATTCAAGAAAACACAGCAAAAAAAAGGTCAAAAATGAAAAAAAAAACTAAACCTTACCCCCCCTCATCACCAAAAACGTAATTCAAGAAAACCCAATACTCAATTTTACTTTCTTATTATCTCGGAAAGAGCTGGGCGTGGAATTTCCAAAACAATATCAAAAAGTAGTTAAAATGCATAGATTATAGAAATAAAAATAAATGAAATTATAGTGATGATGTATGTTAATAAGCAGAATTCCGAATATGTATTAGGTGAAATGTAGTGAAAACGAAACCCATATAAAATCAGTTCGGTTTGTGTGTTTTATTCGTCTTTTACAAGCGATCTTCTTAGATATCTGCTAAGACTGATTGCAATAGCATTTGGTACACATTTTCTAGAGTAACAAGTGATGCGAAAATGTTGCTTCCATAAACAGTTTCGAAGTTATTGAACGAATTAGGCTGAAAAGTAATTTAAATAATTGACCAAGAAAATGTTTGGTTTCATATCTTTATCCTTATATAAAATTTACTTCAAAACTAAAAAAAAAATTGGGTCGGATAAACGAGTACGGAACCCTTCTCGAGCGAGTTTATCTCGCACTTGTCCAGTTTTTCTTACTCTCGTCTGAGGATTATGCCGATTCGGAACATTCAAGATCAATTGGTTTGATTGGGTGCGAAGCGAGCGGACAAAATTTTGCCCAAAACAGAATCAATTTGGGGTGTGAAAATACAAAAAAAAAGTTCAATAAGGACGAATTTCAGAGTTCGGAATTATTTCACGGCACCTTTGACAGCGTAGAGAAGAGAATGCCAAGGCTTTTTCTTACTTAAAGAAATTTTCGTTCGAATTTTTAACATAAACTTAAGTTCACTTAAGCAATACTAGTCTGACCTTAAGGTTTTCAGGCCTAAGAAGTACATAGGTACCTACTCTGGTTGAAGGCAAACCTAAAGAAGTATGCGGTCTTAGAGCAGAACAGAATGCAGTCGCCAGTCGCCCGGCGACTAATCTGACAGCTGTCAAAAATTCGCCTTCCAAATCGCTGAAGAAATTTGTGAACAGAATGCAGTCGCGCGACGAGCTATCAAATATGCCCATGATAACAAAACAAAACATTATTAAATATTTTTTGCTTCATTTTTTTATTGATTCAAATTAAAAGAATATATTTTGTGTTTGGTTTATTTTATTTATTTTGTGTTTGGTGCATGGGCATGCAATAAATTTGCGTATCGGATATATTCCATAATAATTCGTCACTTCTAATTAATTCCATGAAAACTCTTATATTTTTATCCACGCAAAAAATTACTATCCGTACAAATTCCTTGAGTTGAATCAACAAATAAATTTCTTTAAGAATACAAGGAAACAACAACACGATATAAAAAAACAAACGTCAAACTCGACGCGCGACTAAGTTGAAAAAAGTTCAACTTTTGCGACTAGTTCGGCGACGAACGACGCATTGTGTTGCTAATGGGCGACTGCCATACAAATTTCTCATTTTTGACAGCTGTCAGATTAGTCGCCGGGCGACTGGCGATGCATTCTGTTCAGCTCTTTAGACACATAGTTATGGACACAGATTTGTGTACAGAAAATTATGTGGGGTGACCAAAATACGCAATCATTGTAATGGACTTCTTACCGTTGTCTTACAATAATTTATAGCTTTATTATTTCATTTACCTTGAAGCTATTCTTTTGAAGACTGTCCTCATTTCTTATTCTCTTAAGAAGTTTTATTTTTTTTTCACGAACTTAAAGAACAAAGCGTTAAAATAAAGTGACGCTTTATTACTAGTAAAATAAATAATTTAAAATAAATAAAAGTCACTTGATTGTTGTTCTTTGCGAGATAAAAGCTTAAGAATAAAAACGAGATTACTAAAATTAACAAGCAAAAGTGAATTTTGAGAACATTAAATTTTAATTCATCTCCCCTTCACCAAACTCATTCTTTTTCCAGCTAGCAAAATTAACAAACAAATTTGTTTCAGGTTTAGGGGATTGCGATTGCATAAATTTATGTTTTAAATTATATCAACACTTGTAACACAATATACGAATTAACTCACCATTTGTGCTGGGTTCTAATTATTTCAAAAATAACGGTTTGCCATAAACAAAACGAAGTGTTCGTAATTGAGTTTTAACCAAACCTCACGACAGTAATAAATGTTAAAAGAATTCAAGTAGTAACTATATGTGCTTCAAGCCGTTTAAAACCAAACTTTTTTGTTATTTTTGTCAACAACCGATTAACACAAAAAAGAAAAAAAAATCACCACTGGAAATACCAGAATTCAAGATTTCACTTAATCAATATTAATATTTTCCAAAGTTTATTTATTTACAAATAAATTAACAGCAAAGGAACTACAGAACCGATTCTGGATATTGCGTAAAGCCGACTGATCGATACCAGCTTCGATTGTGAAATGACCCTTTTCAGCGTGTTGCGGTTGTTAAGACTTAAAAATAAAGATTGTTTTGTTTTTGTCTTTTTGTTCCTGGACGCGTACGTCTGAAACAAGTTTGTAGATTGTCGCTTCTTCAAACAAGCTTTATATATGACAATTCGGATTCTCAATCTCAACGACAGACAGAGGCCTGAAGAGAGATTTGAGAACTTTTAATTTTGGGGAGATAACAAAAACAGGGTGACAAGAGAGAATAATAATTATTATCAATTAGTTTAACGCTAATTTGAAGCTGATAAGCCGAGGATTGATGTTGGGGTTCACCATTATTTCAATTTTTAAATTTTGCTTGCAGTAACGCTAATGTTTGAATAGATAAGTGAACCAGTGTTATCGTTTTGAAAAAGAAATCTTGAAATTATTACACATTGTTTACCCTTGGGGGCTCATTGTTTTGTTTGCAATAACACTATAATGTGTGAAAATATTAGTGAACAAGCGTTATCGATTCCGAAAGAAGACTTTTTGCAAAGGTTTAAATTCCAACTAAAAAATATTAAAACTATGAGAGGACACTTGCAGGATGCCCTGTGCAATAAGTTGTATGGGTTATGATGACCCATCCAACTTAAAGTGTTTTACGTCATGGTCTCGGTCGGTCGTCGATTGTGCGCCACTTGTGTTGGGTCTGTTGGTCTGTTTGCATCCCAAGCCCTGTTGCATCTACTTAACGAGTTTTGTTAAGCAGCTTGACTGACTTTACCAGAATATTTTATTGATTGATTGCTAATTCTTGAAATATTCAAATGTCGACTCTTAAATGGTCCACAATGGGTTAGTACCTAACTGATGTTCATATGCATGCGGCATGCTAGAACATCGATAGGTTCAAGGAATAAGCATCTGGTTCTATATCTGTAACGTTCACAGTGTATTGAAGATCGCTCGCAGCAGTTATGAAATGGGCACTATGAGCGAGGAGCATCTAGTACGGAAGAGCAGTAGTTACAAAAACTTGCAATGAATAGCAAAATCAAACCTGCTGAATTCTTAAGTATGGAGGAGATGTTTTGAGAGAACACATATCTACATTAGATCATGCCACAAATATGTCAGAGAAATGAGCGATGACTGGACTAGCTCCATAAGACCCTTCTCTAAACAAAATTATCCCGGCTTAACGTTGCATACAAAATACAATTCAACACTTCTTCATACCACATTGACTTAAAAGCTAACTAGAACAAAGATCAAGATTGGATTGGCCCACAAGCGGAAATCCTAAGGCTAAGTTACTTGGGCTACAGTCCATGGTCGGACCAGGGCCTCACCAAACAAACTTCTCCAGCCAACTCAGGACTTCAGGTCCTTTACCACTTCGAACCTCGTTCTTGTTGTGATATTCCTCTATCTCCTCGATAGCGCGCTTCTCATGCTCCATTTTTTTCTTTCGGAAAAGTTAATGCATCTCTCTTATTATCTGCACGTAGATTTCCAAGGACGATTTTAATGTCATAGCTAGGACATTGCTCATAGGTCTTGTCGAGGAGCTCGTAGAACCTGTCTTTGGTGTCTTCATCCTTCTCCTCAGTGGGGGCGTGAACTCAGACTAGGCTGATGTTGGTGAATTTAGCCTTCATATGGATTGTCGTTATCTGCTCATTCACTGAGTTGAAACTCAAGACCTTCCTCCTGAGTCGAGGTCTAACTACAAATCCACATCCAAATAGACGCTGATTTTGTTCCCGGTAGCAGTCGCCGTAGTAAATATCGCAGTTGTTCATTTTACGTACGCCCGGATCATCCCATCGCATTTCTTGCACGGCAGTTATACCTGCTTTAAAGCAGTCAAGGGCTTCCGCTAGTTGCTCATCTGGCACGTGGTCTATTAAGGAACCTAACATTCCAAGTGCAAAACCGAAATTCGTTGTCTTTAAATCGTTTGGGTGGGTCGTCATCATTAATTCCATATGTATCCGAGGCTTGTTGGTGTTTCGGAACCATGTCTTCTTTATGTACCCGGGCAGTCACCCCGACGATCGACCCCCAACCTGGAGGGCCAGGTCCTTAGTTTAACTCTAAAGCGAATAGACGGGCACTATGAGCGAGTTGCAATCAGTACGGTAGAGAAGAAATTTCAAAAACTTGTAATGAATAGCAAAATCAAACCGTCTGAAGTCTTAAGTATGGAGGAGATGGTTTGACAGATCACACCGCATGAGCGATGACTGATGGACTATAGCTCCATAAAACCCTACTCTAATCAAAATTACCCGGCTTAACGTTGCATACAAAATACAATTCAACACTTCTTCATACCACATTGACTTAAAAGCTAAGTAGAACAAAAATCAAGATTGGTCTAACTTGGTGAATGAGTTGGTTATTTCTCTATCACCAATCATTCTAAGAGCTCTTTTTTGTATATCGTCCAAGAGGCTTAGAAAAGTAGCTGGAGCCCCAGCCAAGAGATGAGAGTTGTACGCAAGCTTTGGACGGATGAAAGAATTATAGATAATAGCCTGATTAAAAGGGGAGACAAATTTCTTGCCTTATGTGCATATTTGCTCGTTGCACAGGAGGTGATCAGTGATGCACATACCGAGAATCTCGACATGTTCGGTCTCTTAGATGCAAGTGCCACTTATGTACAGTAGCAATTGGGGTATATCTCCCTCTAACGATACAAGACAGCATTGAGTTTTCGAAGCATTAAACTCTACGCGATTTTGTATTCCCCATTGTACAATGCAATGACTTAAATGTCAGAGTTTAATGAGCCTATCATATTTTGCCGTTGCAGTTCCACATCTGAAGAGGAGGGATGTGAGTCAGGAAACGAATATGAAAAGCTAAGGGCACTATCGTCAGCGAAACAATTGATTGGATAAGAAGTTACCAGACAAGAGCTCATTAATAAAAATGAAAAAGAGGGTCGGAGACTAAACGGAGCCCTGGGGCACACCAGTATTCTGGTGGCCTATTGAAACATGAAAATATGCAAAAAATTGATATTCACAAAATCGGACCCAGTACAATAAATTCCTCTGGGAAGTTAACTAGCACGTTTTTTGAGGTAGAAGGCCATCGGTTTCTCCAGCTAGAATGGGTTAAGTCATGATTTACAGCAATGAAGTAAAAATTATAAATTATTATATTAATATCATGAAATGATGTGAATTACCTCATGAAACTAGTCCAAAATACACCTTTATTACCTATTGCTAGACAACTCTCTGATCCAGTTTTGATATGGCTGTTCCCAGAATTTTATATTAACTATAGTAATTTAAATTTACGCCTGCAATTAGCAACAATTTGAAAGGGTTACGTGCTTCATTGTTAAATTATAATCCACCTAATTAGTTAATTTTCAAATATTTCAATTTTTGTTAGTCTTAAATTTGGGTTAAGTTCTTATACAGGGTGTCCCGTAATTCGTATGGAATTATTGGGGATCTGAGTTTTGTTCATATTCTAAGAAAAAAATTATTCTACGGCGCCAGATTTTGAACGTTGTTATTTCTTTTCGAAGATTTAAAAATAAGCTACATTTGGTGTAACCTTACCCATGTTAAGATCAATTTCGGTGTCACTACTAATGAGATATCATTTCAGACTATGTTATATTTTCAGGGTTGCCAGATATTCAATTGTAAATGGTGTTCAATTTTTCTTCCCCGAGCAGAATTTTGACTTTGAGGATAGTTTTTTTTCTCAAATAACGGGTTTTCTTATTTTTACATGATGAACAAAACAGTAACATGCTCTTTTATTGAAAATACTTGCTTTCCTAATCGATGAATTCCTTACTCTGTTGGATTAAAAACATTGTTTGGAAACGATCAAAACAAGATGTTTTGGACGGTTTCAAATCAGAAACCCACAATTTAAATGCTGGTGTTCCCCAGGGCTCCGATCCTCTTCCGTATTTTTATTAATGATCTTTCGTCTGTTATTTCTCCTTTTCTTCGAATTCGAAACTGTAACGGCTTAATATGATAAGTTCATAAAACTCTGACTTAAACAGCATTTAGAATGGGGCATAAAAAAACCGTGTAGAGTTAATGCTTCATTCACAATGCTGTCTTATATTGTTGAAGCGAGATATACCACGCTTCCACTGTTCATGAGTGGCACTTGCATCGATGAAACAAAGCATCTAGAAACTCTCGGTATGATGCATCAGCTAGTGTGACCATGTGTCCCTTTTTTACGGGACATGTCCCGTTTTAGTAAGCATTGTCCCGTGTCCCGGAGCGATGGTTTGGGACAACGGGACATCCTCCAAATGTCCTGTAGTTTACGTTTGCGATGAAACTCTGCAGAGAGTTTTTCTAACTAAGTTGAAAAGGAACGTTAATTTTTATTCAAATTTCGTATGGAAAATTCACACGACTAGTCTAGTAGTAGCCTTAGTTAGGCCATGTATAGTAATTCAATTACAAGATTGACTAAAAAAGCTAAAAACAAAAGAAAAACTATGTGTGCTTTGCTTGAGTTTAGTTTCGTACTTCACGTTTAGTAAAAAACACGTTTTAATTGCAAATAAAAGATATATTTTGTGCCTTAGTGTAGTCGAGTGTAAGATTTTGTTATTGCTTCAACATGGGAAAATGAAAATGTTCTTCTTCCTAAGCCATACATGTATCTATTTATAAAAATATCAAAAAATGATTCTGATAAGGTTGTATGTGATGGATGCAATACTGGTTTCAATTTCACACACGACGGTAGAATTTCTATTGAATAACAATTTAAAAAAGAAAAACACGTACGGTACGGTTACCGTACAGGCTGCTTCTTGGTCTTAAAAGCTTCAACATTTTTCGCCAATTCATTTTGATCTCAAACTGCTACAACAGAAGGAGTTTGGGCTTATCATGTGATTTCGGAAAATCACAGTTTTTCATAATAAAACGCATTTGAACGAAAGAAAAAACAAACTTTGATATGACTACATTGGACAGCATTAATTGCAAGCAGTGAAAAGTACCACCAATGCACACCAGCTAGCTAGCGCAGTCTAGCCCTAGCAGCAAAGCCTAATTAAATGTTTTTAAATTAGTTTCATTCATGTATACAACACTAGCAAATTCCCTGCCCGCTTCGCAGGGCTTCGGTCGTGAAATTTAGGGATTGGCTGGATGAAGAATACGGTATTCGATAGATTTGCAGAAATGGGACATTATTCCTAGAAATATCGTGTCTGTCTTGCTAATATGATGAATTCTATTGGTTTTTCAATTCTCTTATATCAATTTTTTAGTTCATGTACCCATTAAACATACCCCAAATTTAACGATCTGAGAAGAGTTTAGTTAGTTACGGTTTTGACAGCAAGCCAGTATACTTTTAACACCCTCTTCAGGATTGCACAGTGTTATAAATTTTCTTAAAACTATCAATTCTTGGGAAATTTTGAAGTGCTACAATAAAAATATTGAAAAAGAAACCCTAAATTTGGTTTCCCTTACTGTTTTAGAGTATAGTATAATAAAAGTATAATAAAATGTATGGGTTTTAAATACGCTTATCAATGAGATTTCATTTAATAATTTTTCTGTTCATTAGGTAAAAATAAGAAAACTTTGTGTTCCTTACACATTATTTGAAAAAAATTGAATTAAAGTCAAAATTTTGTTCGGGCAAGACAAATTGAATGCCATTTAAAAATTGACCTTAACATGAGTCACGTTAGCCTGATTCTTTTTAATTCGTCAAAAAGTAATGAAAAAGTAAGAAATCAGAATTTATTTAAAAACGATAATTATAGAATATGACCAAGAATCATATTCCAAAGGATGGCAGACAAATTACAGGATACCCTGTAAACTGGAATTTCTAAATCAACACCACCTTGCGTCTTATTTTTATAATGGTGTATTATGCATATCATACTTTTGTTGATCATGTTATTCCATCTCAATAATTTGCGCAAATATTCGTAATCCAATGCAATTTGATTAGTGTCTTTAACGATGTAGTGCATCGATCAAGAACATCTTACGCTGCACGACTTCGAGCAACCAATACAATTGTGCAATACTTTATTCGCAAAACGTTTCTGTACACAGATGTGCCAGTTGCATTTAAAGCATTCAGTTCTCTATCAGATGGCATTGCAATGACAATGGATATTGTCTCAAGGTCAAAAATTTCTGTTTGTGGATTAGAATTGAGCACACCATGTTATCAAACTATATTAATGACATATTCCATCAACCTTCACATCATTATAAATATGCCTCTACCTCTCACATTACTCATATACCGTAAATGTACTCACTAAAAACAATAATATATACGTATGTATTTTCATACTCATAAAACATTTCATACATCAAAACAACGTTTGCCGGATCAGCTAGTTCAAATATAATTTCATATCTTCACTGACATTTTCTTTTTCGATCGAATAAATATATTTGTCAAAATTCTCAGACGAAATTGAGTATTCGTATATTGATCTTTTTTTTTGGAGTGCGAAATATAAATTTTTTTAGCATTTTAAACATTTGAACCATTTGTGATTTGAAAAGTATACATTTTATTTTTGCTAAACCTTCTACCTAAAACCTCTGGCATTTAGAGAAAAAATTAGGAAAATCGGTCAATCAGTGTGCCCGTTAGCGAACGAACACAAAAAATTAGGCTGTTCTTTTATATATAGACTAGCTTACCCGTGCCCTCTTTGATGGGCAAAATAAAGTTTCTTTTATATTTAATTATATTAAATACAATTTTTTTTACTTATAAAATACAAAATTTATTCTAAGGCTTTAACATAAACAACATTTTTTGTTTTTCCTTCTTTAGCATAAATAAATAATGACGATGGTTTGCCCACACGCGAACATGCAACATACAGCTGTCCATGAGAAAAAACTGGATTTTCTAGATTTATGCCACCAATTTGCATTGATTGACCTTGAGCCTTGTTTATCGTCATTGCGAAAGCCAAACGAATCGGATATTGTAACCGTTTGAAATTGAAAGGTAAATCGGGAGGAATCATTGGGATTCTTGGAATTAGAACGTCTTCACCTTTGTATTTACCTTTCAAAATTCTTGCTTCGATGATAGAACTGTTTAAACGTTTGACTGCAAGTCTTGTTCCATTACAAAGTTTCGGCTGACTAATGTTTCGAAGCAAAATGATAGGAACACCAATTTTTAATCTCAAATTATGTGGTGGCAAGCCAGACAAATCAATTGAGTTCAAAAACTCGGTAGGATAGTTCACAACATCATCCTCGTCAACAATACTATCAATTGATTTGAAGGACACTAACTCGCCGGGTATTTCACTTTGAATCGACCAATTCAGTTCAGTGACTTCCTTGTTGGTACCTGCCAAAATAGCTCTATCACTCAACCAATCGTGGTTTAAATAATTTGAAGCAATATTCGGGAAAACACTCTTCATTAATTCTTCTTTGCTTTGTGTGAAATTGCAAAAATTTTGTGGAAATGTTATCATACCAGTTAAATTTTCTACAGGCATTGTTCCATTCCCAATAGCCAAGAGTTGTTTTGAAAATTCCGCTGCCGTTGGATCATTTTGCAAATACACTCGAACATTTGTCGTGAGATGCAATTTTTTCACATACCTCCACAAATTCGATGATTTCAAACATGCATTAATCTCGTCAGCTGCAGTAGATCGAGGTATTATCGGTAGCGTTTGTCTAAAATCACCAGATAACAATACCAAAGCACCGCCAAATAAATTTTGATTACCTCGAAGATCTTTCATGGTTCGATCAAGTGCCTCCAAAGATTTTTTATGCGCCATAGTGCACTCATCCCAAAAGATTATTTCACATTGCTGCAAAACTTTGGCCATTCCTGATCTCTTTGAAATCTTGCATGTTGGTGCTTCAATGGAATTAACATTCAAAGGCAATTTCAGTGCAGAATGTGCAGTTCTGCCACCATCCAATAGTGTAGCTGCAATGCCAGACGACGCCAATGCTAACGCTAATTTGCCTTTCGATCGTATTTCTGCTAAAATTAAAGAGATTAAAAACGTTTTCCCAGTGCCACCAGGTGCATCCAAGAAATAAAAACCACCATTTCCGCTTTGAATGGCTTGCATGATTGAATCATACGTTCTTCTTTGTAATTCATTCATTTTGGGCACATTATCTTGAACATAATTTCTCAATTCATTAAGGTCGTATTGTCGTTCACGATTGAGCTCTTGATCAAATGCATCTTGCATCGACCTATCAGGAGCAATCATGCCACACTGTTGTAATGTCCTATTTGCGATCATTAAACAAATATCCTCTATCTTAATCAACACTTCGTTGTACATTAGTTCTGTAAATTCCAAATTATCGTTCAAAGAAACACGGCGAAATTGATGCAAAATGTCCTCAGTCATATAATTACGATATTTTCCCTAACTTACGCGGATCAGTTGGCTCATAAAATGCATTGGCTTAAAGTTTAAGTATTTCATTAGGATGGCATTTCGAAACATGAGGTAATCTTAAAGTGTTTGCAGAGTAGCTGTTTGGAAAAGATTACCGTTGGGTGTGCTGTAAACACACATATTAAACTAAAATGTTAAGATGCTGAGGTGGCTCATTTTTTGCCTTGTGGTACGAATAGTTTCAAGTCAATTAACACTGTGGTTTAATAGTATATAAGCAAAAACTTGGCATATGTGGCTTTAATCTGCATAAACTATGCAAATGATTTATTGATTTAAGAAAAGACATAGGTTAGGTTAAAGTGGCTGTCATGGATGTTAAAAGACACACTTAGGCTAATCAAAGGCCCATTGTGATACCACATGAATCTAAAAAGGCTTTTCTTCGAAAGCTCATTGAAACCAATTAGAGTGGCAATACCTTTTGCCACATCGCAGTATGGCATCCTAACAGTGGGAGCAGGAAAAGACATAATAATCATATGTTTTTTTCACGTATATTAACTTTCCAATGCAGCACAACGACCCACGGTGCAAAACCTCAGATTAGGGACGAATCGACTTTGGTAATTATGACATAATCACAAAAAAAATTGTTTTGAAGGTGCTAGAAAAATTCAACAAAATAAAGCCGATTCGTCTTCTGATGATCACAACATTCACAACCATTGAAAGCAGTAACCAATGTCGTCCAAGAATCCAGAACAAAGCGACCCTGTCATGTACAAAGTACAATTGAATGACAAAAAAATGTCAAGTATAAATTTTTTGTTTGTACAAATGAATAACAAAAATGTCAATCATAATTTTTTTTTTCGATAAAAAAAAAAATATTTGACGAAAATATTTGAAATAATTTTCATAAAAATTTGAGTATTCGTATATTGATATATTTTACTGAAGTGAGTAAAGCATTATTTCTTAACATTTGAACCATTTGTGATTTGAACAACATAGGTTTTTTTTTGTATAAACCTTCTTAAGTTATTTCTCTTTAATTTAAACCATAGATTTAGAAAATCGGTCAACCGCTTGTCAATTTGAAAAGATAACATAAATTTAACGAATTAGTCTTTTATATATATAGATTGTAAATTTAAAACGATTTTTATTTAAAAAAAAATATAATATAAAATGGAGATGGGAAACCAAGCTGTCAAATGACAAGGTCTACAAGCTGCGGTCAAAATTTACTGCTAGAGTATGCGTGTTTTTACGAATACTATCTCAGTAATGTTAGGCATCCCATCTGGGGAGTAAATTAACCGGTAAATTTGAAAATTTATAGTTTTATAGCCTGATTCTCCCCCTTGTGAGGAATCACAAGTCATAAGCCCTTGTGACTATTTCTTGTGAGGATTGTTGTGACTTGATAACATTTGTCGGATTCTCCCATAATCCTCACAAGAAAAGTCACAACGAAATTCACCACAGCCAAGGTGAAAGCTTTATTTAAAAAAACGGCCTACTCACAGTCAAAATAGAAGTCGTTGGAACATGAGAACGATTTATATACTGTCTGGGTTGTCCTAGAAATATGTAATTTACCCTTTTTGGAATCTTTGATTAACGCAATATAATGTGTAGATGTAGGTACATTATAATTTATGATAAATTTGTGTCCCAAATATGCATCATAATCATTTCAACTTCCATTTTTTCACTGCTCAAAAATCAAAATGTCAAATCTCAATTAATTTGCTAGTTATGACCTGCTCGGAAGGTGATCACAATTTCGATTGTTTTTGTGACTCTCACAAGTTGTGACTCTGGGGGAGAAAACGAAAAAGTCACAATATCAATTTCACCTCTTCTTATGACTTGTGAGGTGTCAGTGGTGATGGGGAGAATCGGGCTGTTAATGTACGAAAGGTGAATAAAAGTGAGCAGAAAAGGGATATTATGTTCAAAAAGATAGCAAAAAAGTAAAACTGCGTAAAAGCAGCAAATGGCATCAAATGTATCAAGCAGTAGAATTTCCGACATAAAAAATTAACAAAAATGAAAATAAAAAAGGGTTCAGTCTAATTAAGAATGCTGAACATCAGAAAAGCTTTTGTTTGAAATCTTATTTTGCTATATAAATACCTGGCTTTATCAGCAACGAAATGCAAGCAAATCGGGTTTCAATTTATACTAAAGCCATGTTCTATAAAATTGGCAATACGTTTTATAAGGGTTAAATGTGTTATTTAACGGGTTGGTGACGTTTTTTCCAAGCCAAAATCCGCAAACAAAAATCCCCAAAACCAAAATCCCCAAACTGAAATCTCCAGCAGCGAAATCTCCAAAGAGAGAATCCCCATGGACAAAATCTCCATGCAAAAATATCAAAAACAAATTTTAAGAGAGATTTAACCAAGTGCAAGGTTTGGCCAAAAAATTCGACTTTCTTTTAGCTTCCAAGCTACTGGCTGAAAATTTTGATTACGATTCGGAACTTGCATTCAATGAGCATGATGTATCTCCCGATGAATTCAAAATAGAACATGATCGATTAAGAGCCTTTGCATCTTCCTTGGAAAGCCTTAACGATCTTGAAACAACAAACCCGCTTGAAATATTAAATTTCCTAGTACAGTCGAAGTTAGAAACAAGTTTGCCAAACATTATCATTATGCTGTGTATTTTTTTAACAATAGCAATAAGCAATGCCGGATGTGAGAGGAGTTTTTCAAAACTAAAACTAATAAAAAACTATCTCAGGTCAACAATGAGTACTCTAAGGATAAGTTACCTAGGAATTCTAGCCATAGAAATGCTAAAAACTGATTCGATTGACACAGAAACTATAATAAAAGAATTTGTGTGTAAAAAACAAAAAAGACAAATAATTTAAACATTTTCTAAATTTTATAAATTGTTAAATATGGGTAACGTACAAACGTACATAAGTTAATATCAGTTGAGTTGCTTGACACAATGTTATTAAAAAAATCAAATTTTCTTAATTTAAAAATCAAAACAAATGTTCATTAAATGTTATTAAAATGAATACAAAAATTAAATGTTTTTTTTATATGTACTAGTAGTAACCAAAATGAAGTGATTTAAAAATTAAATATAATTTCTTAATATTTTTATTATTTGGTTTCTTGTCGATTAAACACTATTTGCCTGTTTATCTGACGATTGAAAAATTGGCTCTTTATTTATTTTTTGAGCTTTATTTTATAGTGAGTATGCAATTTAAAACATTAGCCAAATTTGAATGTTAGGTTCCTTAAAATGTGGTTACTTTCAATATGGTTATAATCGATATACATCACCTACAAAAAAATGGATACTCTGTAAGTATGGTTCATTATGGAAGAAATGTGTTCATCAACTTTGACAAACAAAATTTGGGGCGGCAAAAACCCACGCTACGCCACTGCTTCAGTGGATGCTTGTTAATTCGATAAACGTCATGAAAAATCAACAGTTGGAATTATGTTTTTGGAAGCTCTGCGAAGGGAATGGCTTAAAATTGATATGTCAGTTTTAGAAAATTTGGTCAAATCCATGAAAAAAAATAAAATTCTTGCTTACATATGTATAAAAAAAATGTTATTACATTAACAAAATTGAATGATTGAAAAATGTTGTTTGTTTACAAAAATCTCAAATCCCTAACTATTATTTAAACAATTCTTTTTTCTTTGAAACTTGATGTGACAACCTACTACCTATGTTGAAGATTTACAAAATGGGTTATAATATAACTAAAAAATTAAAAATTAAGATGAAACTCATATAAAATTTTAAGATATAAATAAAATGATTTTTATTTACATATTTTATTTTTTCCAATGGGTCCTACTATTATTTACATTTCTATATAATAAAAGATATGTAATAAGAACGAAAATTTTGGCTTTTTTTTACCACTAACGACTTTTTGGTTCCAGTGTTCGAAAATAGGAAACTCCGTGTTCGGTATTAGGAATTAATCAAAACAAGGTGTTCGAGAATAGGAAAAAATGCTTGTTTACAATATAATCTTTTTTAATATTTACTGATAATGTTTATGGAAAAAAAGAGTACCAAACAAGAAAATATTTGAGATAATATTTCAGAAAAAAACAAAATAACAATACTATACTCAGTTAAAGTATTATTTGCAACATGTTCTTTCCTAATAGTTCGTAAACTGTTCGGTAACTGGTGCCACGACCCTATTTCATAAAGCCCGTATGATACTGCATTTTTTTCATCGTTATTTTAGCATTAATAATATCAAAATGTCAGTTTGTGATGCTTGCTTTCTAAGGCTGAGGTATGCTCAGTCTGCCCAGGGTGTTCTCGACTAAGCACCAAACGTCGAGTTAAGGACCAAATAACACAACCAACCTTCACTATTCGTTTAGAGGCTTTTTATTTAGTAATAACTTATGTATAACAGGTTTCTTATACTAGTTCATGTATAGGCAATTTACTTATAATTTTATTTATTTTATTTATTTAACTTATATTTTCCTTATCAATTTTTGACACTGGAACTGGAAAGTAATCGAAATAAATGAGCAATAAAAAAATGTATATACATATAATATAGTTACAAAAATTAATAAAGGGGCTGTAATCCATAGATCTAACAGATCTAGAGCCGAAAACAGGCAGAAAGAATAAAAAAGTAATAACAATACAATTAGTTAAATTAAAACAAGAACAAAAATTAAGTGATGTGGGGTCACGACAAGATTCATAGCTTTACATACAGTACAGATATAATATATGACTGGATTATTGTAGAATTAATTTTTTGTTTAGTTTATTATAATATTATTTTATTTGGACATAAAGCAAGGCAATACATAAGAGTTAACAAAAAAAAACAAATATGTATTCAAAAAAGAAAAAAAAAATAGATTAAATTATTAACATCTTCATAGCTAAGGTCTAAAAGCCAAAGTTTCACTTTTTAGAGGAAAATGGATTCAATTCTTAGTTCTCTGATGCAAGAAGCTAGTTTATTAAAGATTCTGGGTGCAATCGCTGTATAAAAATTGAAATATATCTGGAGATTGTGGCGAGGTGTTAAAGTAAGGCATTGACAATTTATTCTTAGGTCAAAGCTAGAAGAATTCCTGTTTAATAGATAACCAGATCTAGCAAAAAATATCTTCATAACTTTATATAAATATAATTGTTTAAGAGACAGAATTTTAAGTTTCTTAAAAAGCGGTAAGCTGTTACTTCTGCTACATTTATTACAAATAAGACGAATAACGTGTTTTTGAGCCATAAGAAGCGGATTCAATTTACTATCATGTGTACCACCCCAAGATACTGGCCGAGTTCGTCATTGCAGACTTTGTTGCCCATGCCCTGCCTTAAAAATGCTCAATGACTTTTATGAACTCAATTACAACTGCATGGTGTGCGGTCATAATACTTTATTTGAAATGAGTTCACAAAAGCAAACGTTGACAAAATAAGAACAAAAATTAATTGTTCTTTATTTTGTTTGTAGTTATTCATTCATTCAAAATATGGCTTTCAACAAAAATATTTTTAAAACGCGTTGTTCTAAGCTTTGTGGAAGAAACTGTTTTCGAAAACATTTTACAAAAACTTGCGGAAATAAGAAAACTGAAAAGTTAAGAAAGAGGAAAACCCTTTGGACTTTTCGTATGATATTTGTAAGAATGGCGCAATTTTCGTTATTCGAAATCATTGTTATCTAATGATTTAATAAAGGGTCAATCGCACTCAAAAATGTTTTCATTCAGTAATATTACGATCAAAAGCAAACTAAAACTAGCTATGCCCGCTATGTTACTCGCGATAAACGGGTTAAAAAGTAGCGTTTGTCATTTTCTGACCCCTTAACCACCACTACCTGTGCAGAAAATCATGTCAGTCACATAAACCCTTTGAAAACTTAAACAATTGTTTTCCGAGGGCACCATAGATATTTACTTTACCTATGTGATATTCTAGACTATAATTTGTCTGTGTGCTAAATTTCATTCAGATCCGTTAAGTACTTCTGGAGTTATTGAGCAACAAACATCACATTTGATCCCTGCCATTTTCCTGCAAATTCAGCAACAAAATAAAAACAAATGCCGACTTGACCGCAATATGACAGTCGTTATACTTTTATGAACACAAGTGTTGCCATGCTCATGCAGAACTATTGCTGTTTGTTTACATTTACGAACACAATTTAGGCAGTACTGCGGAAGTCTTACATTTACGAACTCAGCCACTATGTCATACTCAAGTTTTGAATGAACTAGACCAGTGTTTTTCAAACTTCCTGAACCGGCGGCCCCCTTTATATACAAAAATAAACAAGCGACCCCCAATATATAGCCGGGAAACCGCATACAATTGCTGAAAATGTTATTTTATCTGCAGCTCTAAACATGGTTGAAATAATGTTGGGTTGTCAGGAGCAAAAAAAGAAGCTTAAAAGTATTGCACATTCTGATAACATAATTGAGAGAAGGATAAGTGACATGGCATTGGCAGCTGACATTCGAGAACAGTTAATTGTAAAATTGAAGAAGAGCAAACGATTTGCATTGCAACTGGATGAATCTACAGATGCTTCAGATTGTGCACAGTTTGTTGTATTTGTTGGATTCGAAGCAGATGACAAGATTGATGAAGAGATTTTATTTTGTAAACTTCTTCCTGCGTATTCTACAAGACAGTGTTTTTTCGACATGATTTTCAAAAGTTGCCACGATTATGATCTGGATTGGACCAGATGTATTGCTATTTGTAGCTATGGTGCAAAAGCCTGCCCGTGGACTCATAGCGAAATTCAAGTTAATAATGCCAAACGTTTCATGGACACATTGCTTCCTCCATCGACAAGTTCTAGCTGCTAAGATTTTGCCTTCAGAATTATGAATTATGATGTCCTTTAAGATGTAATCAAAGTTGTGAACTCAATCAAAGGAAAAGCTTTACAAAGTAGGCTATTAAGGATCCTTTGTGACGAAATAGGTTCCCTTCACTAAAACTTACTGTACCACACTGAAGTCAGATGGCTCTCAAGAGGAAAGTTTTTGACCCGGGTGTTTGATTTGAAAGCAGAATTATTGATCTTTCTTGAAGATTTAAACTCTGGGTGTGCACATTTAATTTTTTCTGAACCCAGTTGCCTACTTTAATTGTCTATTCTTGCTGATGTCTTCGAACATCTGAACACCTTTAATAAAAGCCTCCAAGGGAGAGAAGAAAACATTTTTTCTGCAAGAGACAAAATCAGAGGATACATCTCGAAACTTTGTGTCTGGTCAGAGACTCTGCCAAAAAATGTGTACAGAAACATATTGCTGATGACATAGAGTCTGCACAACTTAAGTTATTGCTCAGAACTAGTGTCTGATAGAAATGGACAAAGATGGATACTAAATCCTTTCTTAGAAATGTCGGTCCAACACACTGAACTTCCATATTTGTAACAATTGAAGAAAAAATGATTGACTTAGCTGCAGATGGAATGCTTCGAATGGAGTTCAATTCCAAAGAATTTCTGGATAGAAAGGAAAAACGAATATCCAGAATTGGCAAATGAGGCCTTAAAAATGTTTGTGCCATTTTCAACGTCATATCTATGTGAACTAACATTCTCTTCAATGGTTAACTTAAAAACAAAAAAGAGAAATAAGCTTCAATAGGAAAATGACTTAATTGTAAACGTTTCAAAGATACAACCAACACATTAAAAGTGTGTTTTATTTAATTTTTTTCTTGAAGGCAAATTTGTTCTCTTTCTAAATGGTGGACTTTGGCGGCTACACCCTTAAAACTTCTTCGCGACCCCCCAGGGGGTCGCGACCCACACTTTGAAAAACACTGTTCTAGACTATAATTTGTCTGTGTGCTAAATTTCATCCAGATCCGTTAAGTACTTCTGGAGTTATTGAGCAACAAACATCACATTTGATCCCTGCCATTTTCCTGCAAATTCAGCAACAAAATAAAAACAAATGCCGACTTGACCGCAATATGACAGTCGTTATACTTTTATGAACACAAGTGTTGCCATGCTCATGCAGAACTATTGCTGTTTGTTTACATTTACGAACACAATTTAGGCAGTACTGCGGAAGTCTTACATTTACGAACTCAGCCACTATGTCATACTCAAGTTTTGAATGAACTAGACCAGTGTTTTTCAAACTTCCTGAACCGGCGGCCCCCTTTATATACAAAAATAAACAAGCGACCCCCAATATATAGCCGGGAAACCGCATACAATTGCTGAAAATCTTATTTTACATGCAGCTCTAAACATGGTTGAAATAATGTTGGGTTGTCAGGAGAAAGATGAGCTTAAAAGTATTCCACTTTCTGATAATATAATTGAGAGAAGGATAAGTGACATGGCAGCTGACATTCGAGAACAGTTAATTGTAAAATTGAAGAAGAGCCAACAATTTGCATTGCAACTGGATGAATCTACAGATGTTTCAGATTGTGTACAGCTTGTTGTATTTGTTCGATTCGAAGAAGATGACAAGATTGATGAAGAGATTTTATTTTGTAAACCTCTTCCTGTGTATTCTACAGAACAGTGTTTGTTCGACATGATTTTCGAAAGTTGCCACGACTATGATCTGGATTGGACCAGGTGTATTGCTATTTGTAGCTATGGTGCAAAAGCCTACCCGTGGACTCATAGCTAAATTCAAGTTAATAGTGCCAAATGTTTCATGGACACATTTTTCCAAAATTAAATGATTTCCGTTTAGATGTCATCAAAGTTGTGAACTCAATTAAAGGAAAAGCTTTACAAAGTAGGCTATTTAGGATCTTTTGTGATGAAATGGGTTCCCTTCACTAAAACTTATGTCGTTTTCCATTGGCAGTCCAGAAACATTCGGATGAATCCAGAAGTCTTCGGAAACCATTCCATTGGACTGACATTGACAGACGGAATGCTTCTGAGAAGAGCAGAACTATTCCGTTTTGAAAACAGAAGCGTCAGAAGAATGACAGTTTCATCATAACCCGTTCCATTGGAGGTAGAAAAAGAAACGTCAAGGAAAGACAAATGGAAAACGACATTACTGTACCACACTGAAGTCAGATGGCTCTCAAGAGGAAAGGTTTTGACCCGGGTATTTGAATTGATGTTTCTTGACTTGAAAATTCAAACTCTGGATGTGCACATTTTTTTTTTTCTGAACCCAGTTGGCTACTTAAATTGTCTTTTCTTGCTGATATCTTCGAACATCTGAGATCTGAACACCTTGAATAAAAGCCGCCTAGGAAGAGTAGAAAACATTTTGTCTGCAAGAGGCAAAATCAGAGGATTCATCTTGAAACTTTGTTTCTGGTCAGAGTCTCTGCCAAAAAAGTGTATGAATCCTTTCCCTGCCTTCAAAAACCCATCGATGAAACTTGCGGAGATGAATCGGAAAATTTAAACAGAAACATATCGCTGATGACACAGAGTCTGCACAACTTAAAAGGGAAACTTTTGAGTTATTGCTCAGAACTGGTGTCTGATGGAAATGGACAAAGATGGATATTTAATCCTTTCTTAGAAATGTCCGTCCAATACGCTGAACTTCTATTTGTAACTATGAAAGAAAAACTTTTTTACTGCTGCAGATGAAATGCTTCGAATGAAGTTCAATTCAAAAGAATTTCTGGATAGAAAGGAAAAAAAGGAATTGGCAAATGAGGCCTCAAAAATGTTTGTGCCATTTTCAACGTCATATCTATGTGAACTAACATTTTCTTCAATGGTTAACTTAAAAATAAATAAGCCTCAATTGGAAAATAACTTAATTGTAAACGTTTCAAAGATACAACCAAGATTTGAATTTTTAGTCAAAAAAACCAGGCTCATTCAGCACATTAAAAGTGTGTTTTATTTATTTTTTTTTTTAAGCAAAATTTGTTCTCTTTCTAACTTGGTGGCCTTTGGCGGCGACCCCCTTTAAACTTCTTCGCGACCCCCCAGGGGGTCGCGACCCACACTTTGAAAAACACTGAACTAGACCATAGTAAATACACTTAAGGAGGGAAGGTGAGCAAAACGATTTAAGGAAATAGATTTGCCTTATCGTAGCTTTTAGATACTTTTTAAGAGCATCAGTGTGAACAGACCAACTCATTTTCCAGTCAACAAAAACGGTAACGGACTTACAAGAATAGTTGCTGTACTTGAATTTATCGCAGTTTGCACAGTGAAAAAGAAACTCTCCAAAATCAACTTCCTTGCCAGCTACATTAAAAAATACAATTTTTCTCTTATCACTTATTACCATTTTATGCATTTGGAACCAATGACTTACAATTTCAAGGTCATGATTTATAACCACAGAAAGATTTAGAGGAGAATTGCTTTGAAAAAAACAGGCCATATCATCAGCAAACGCGTTCCCCTTACTGCAATATTTCTGTTGAAAAAGCGAGTTTATAAATATTCAGAAGAGGATCGAACCAAGCACTGAACCTTGAGGAACACCTAGAGATAAGGTTCTGATAGTACTAAATTCATCCTTAATTTTTACCCTTTGTCCTCTACCAGTTAAATATGATCTGAACCAATTATGCATTTGTCCCCTAAATCCACATTTAAAAAGTTTATCTAGCAGTATTTTATGAGCAGTGGAAAAACCACAGCGAAAGCCAAACTGAGATACGCTGAAAAACTGCAGTTTTTCTAAATAATTCATCAATCTGTTTTTAACTGCCTTTTCAAATATCTTTGAAAATACAGAAAGTAATGAAATTGGCCTATAATTATTCATAGATGATTTATCTCCTTTAATTAGAATATTTAACTTGCATTTCTTGAACATTACTCAGAATAACGCATGTTGGACCTGCTAGTATTCCTAATTATAAATCCCTCTCATCCTCCAGTTCAATATAGTCGTCTGTATACGTATATAAACATCAACTGCAAATCCGTTGAGGACTAACTACTTTTGTGGAGTGTTTGGCACCAAATTTTGAAGGTATGTTCTTGGTAGTGTTCTAGTTTGTTTTTAATGTATCATGATAATATGACTACAAAAGTGAACAACCCATTTAAATGTCCACATTCCAAAAAAATGGCTACGATAATTTTTAAATTGTAAATAAGTTAAAAAATATATGAAAACTTGCTGACCCAGCAAACGCTGTTTTGCCATGTAAATAAGTTAATTTAAAATGAATCGAATGTTTGTGAAATTGAAATCTTGAAATTTACTTCGGTTGTTGGTTTAGACTAGGGACAGTTTGGTTAACATGTGTTTAGATGTTTAGGAATAGTCTTCGCTTTTCTTTCTTATAAAGCAACATCTGTCTGGTATACTAGAAGGTGAATCTTGAGCATTAACCATTATACAAAATTTAATAAAGGTCGTTAAAGTTTTCTGGGAATGTGCGTTACTTTTTTTAGATTTCCTTTTACAATTTTCCACAAAACAATGTTTGTAGGGTCAGCTATTAAGTTCATCACAATCGGTCTAGCCGTTTAAGAGGGGTTCGGTCGCAAATACGTAGAATAATTTTATTACAAGGAGCTTGTTTCAAATCTTCTGGGAAGATACTTGTAAGAGTACTATTGTTAAAGATATGACAAAGAACATCGCAAATATTGAAAGCTATTTTCTTAACAAAGGTATTAGAGAAACAATTAGAGGTAGCAGAATTAGAGTTTTTGAGCGAGATGATAATTTTATACAACTCAAAAGAAGTAATAGGATCGAAAAAAAGCTTGAGGTGGATGATGTTTCATATGATAAGCAATTACAATTCATGAAGGCAGCACTACTGTCCAACACTACTTTTGAACCGATAGAAGCAAAGAAGTCATTGAATTTTTCAGCTAAATCCTTGGGATTAGTTATTACAGTGTCATAACAATTAATGGTTATTACATGATCAGTTTTAGAAGATTTATTTAATATGTCATTAACCAATTTCCATTCTTTTTTGGAATTGCCTTTAAATTCACAAAACTTATTTAAATAAAAACTATTTTTACATAATAAAACCTCTTTAGATACCTCTTTACAGAGATTCTTATAAGTTGAACAAATAACAGCATTTGATGGACTTTTTTCTTATACATTTTGTTCTTTACTTTAATTTTATTAAGGTTTTCCAGGGTTTCAACTTCTTAAATTTGCTTTTTCTTTTCATAACTGTTTTAGAGCACAAATTTACATGCTTATTCAGAGTGTCAATAAATAATAATAAATACTTATAATACCTAGTAATACCACAGCGACGCTGAGTTACTCCTTGCCTGGCGGTTCTTTGATAGTCGCGGCTCCTCGTAGACAAATAGTCAGATTATATAAACCGAGTCTAGTCAAAATCAGACTCCTGTTCACAACAAAAGGTTATGAAATAAACGTTCGAGCTATCGCCCGTGTTGGTTTGCTATCCAGAAGGGAAAAGTAAGCGAAATAAACTTCTGTTAGCGAGCGGCAAATCTCCACTGAATAAACGTTCGGCCGAAGCCCTGTCTCTGATACACTCAGAAGGAGTGGTACAAAGAATAAACTGAGTTTGTAAACGTGAGTAACATTTATTACTCTTGTTTGTATATTTTCCACAAGGAAAATACACAAAATAAACGGTCGGCAAAATATCGGATCGGAGAGAAGCCCCGGTCAGTTGGGAATATATTTTGAAGAAATATATTCCCAATACAAAATACAGGTGGGTAGCTCTAAGTATATAGTGCTTCCCGTCAAAAAATTTATAAAGAGGATGCTGGTGTAGCAAAAAGTTTCAGTTAAAGTTCCGAAGCGGAGTCAGAACTGATTTTTGTTGCCGACGTTGGGTGTGAATCGTATCACTATCACTATCAGTTGTCGTCAAGTGTTCGAAGAGAGTGGTTGTCTATCTCTGTGCTTGTCTTGTTTTTCTTTGTTTTTTTTTTGTGTCCCGCCCACGTCCCTCGCGTCAATTGCAAAACAAGTTCATAAAAAAAATAAAAAAAATAAATAAACATCATCAAAATTACGCATGCAATAGAACAAATAAAAAAACAGTCAAGTGTTAAACAACACACAAAGAAATAAAAAAAAAAAAAAAAAAAATGTACCCACAAAAAAAGTCACAAAAACAATACCCACTCCACTAGCCACAAGAGCACAGTAAGTATAAATCCCGTTCTCTTTGTTTTGCATTGCATTGAGCTTTCACAACTCATGCAATGTGTGTATAATTGTATATGATATGTCGTCAATAACAGATGAATAGAGATTTGCTGTTTGAATCCCAGGGTCGGATCGATTCACGCTGCCGTTAAGGCATAACACTAGCAGTGGCGCTGAAGCGTAAAGATTCCTTATATTCAATTCAGTAATTCTTTTAGGTCTCGTCTGTTTTGGTCTTTTTATTATTAAACTTGTAATGATTGATAAATTCAGAGTTGATTATTGCAATATTCTTGGGCTAAGAATTAATTTTCTTGCTGCGTACATCCACACTGTTTTCAACAGGCCAGCTGTATTGGCACAGAGTGAAACCCAAGTAGGTGAGAGTACCGACCTTATTTATGGGTATTGCTTAGTGCCTTTATTCTTCCCCCACCATGGTCTCGCCGTCTACATTAGGAATGATGTTGCTTATCAATTCTTACCACAATATGGTCGCTGTTCCAACCCTTTTTTCAATTTTATGTGGTTCAAGTTCTCCGTAAATAAGCACATCATTCACAACTGTTTTCTTTATCGAAGCCCAAATTTGGACAGAGCTTCAACTTCTCGCGAATTTGATGCTCTGTCTGACTCCATCCAAAGAATTGTATCCCTGCATCCTCACACTGAAATCGTTATTACGGGCGATTTCAATGTACACAATTCTTCGTGGCTTCTCCATTCGGGCCATACAACACCCAAAGGAATGTGTGCTGAGATCTTTGCTGAGTTTAACCACCTAACTCAGCTTGTCACCGAGCCCACTCGAATATCGGACATTAATGGCCAAGCGGGAAATACTCTTGACTTGTTTCTTACGACTGACCCTGATAAATACACTATCAGTGTATTAACGCTCTAGCAGATCAGACCATAGTATTATATCTGCAAATTTCTCGTTCAAGCTAATCCAGTTAGAGAAAGAGCTCCGAAGAGAACCGTGTGGCAATACGAGAAAGCCAACTGGGACGGTCTCAACAACTTTTTCCGGATCTTTAACTGGTCACTATGCTTCCTCGATAGTGACGTAGACTCCAGCGCAGATATGATTACTAATATGATTATTTTGGGAATGAAAACCTTTATCCCGAATAGGGTTAAAAGCATCAAACCCAAGGAAAAGTCATGGTTTATTCAAGCTGTAAGGAGATTATCAGGGAAAAAGAAGTAAAGTTCCGGTGTTTTAGAGCCAACCCAACTGAGGAAAACCGGAACAAGTTTAAACAAGCGCATGCCCATTCGGCATTGTACATGACCAAAATTAAGGCAAAAATACTGCAATGTCCAAGGCGTACAAATTTGGTATTTTAAAAATATGAGAATCTTTTTCTCGTCCTACCGTGACATGACACTATTAGCTCTCTCGCGAAAGCTAACCTTTTTGCAAGGCAGTTCGCCGCCAACTCTTCGCTGCCAGAGAGTGTCATGACTCCTCCAGTTCTTGAGCGCGTCAATGATTCCATGGGATAAATCTTCTTCCGCACTCGTGCTGTGGCGAGAGTCTTAAAGGATCTCAACATATATAAATCCGCTGGTCCGGATGGTATCCCCGCTATTGTTCTGAAGAGGTGTTCTTCCACGCTGGCAAAACCCTTGCGTAAGCTTTTCCATCTATCCTATTCTTCTGGGCTCGTTCCGAGCAGTTGGAAAACAGCATTTGTCCAGCCAAACCCAAAAAAAAGGCGAATCTCTTCTCCGTCCAATTATCGTCCGATTGCACTTACGTCCCTTCTTTCTAAGGTCATGGAAACGCTGATAAACTATCAGCTCAAGAAATATCTCGAAGACCGAAAGCTTCTTAATGACCGGCAGTACGGCTTTTGCAGCAACAGGTCCACTGGTGATTTGATGGTTTACCTCACCGAACAGTGGAACAAATCTTTACATCGTTTTGGAGAAAGTAAGGTTGTTGCACTTGATATTTCAAAGGCATTTGATAAAGTCTGGCATCTTGCTCTTTTATCGAAAATGCGTGCCTTCGGTATCGATGAATCCCTTCTTCGTTGGATTAGAAACTTTCTTTCGAACCGTTCAATACAAGTTGTATTGGACGGATACAAGTCTGAAACCCACAATATAAATGCTGGTGTGCCCCAGGCTCCGTTTTGTCTCCGACCCTCTTCATCATTTTTATTAATGATCTCTTGTCTGTTACTTCTAATCCAATAAATTGTTTCGCTGACGATAGTACCCTTAGCTTCTCATATTCGTTTCCAGATTCACATCCCTCCTCTTCGGATGTGGAACTGCAACGGCAAAATATGATAAGTTCATTAAACTCTGACTTAAACAGCATTGTCCAATGGGGAATTAAGAACCGTGTAGAGTTTAATGCTTCGAAAACTCAATGCTGTCTTGTATCGTTAAAGGGAGATATACCCCCCTGCCACTGTCCATGATTGGCACTTGCATCAGTGAGACCGAACATCTCGAGATTCTCGGTATGTGCATCACTGATCACCTCTTGTGGTCCGAGCCCAGACGCGATGTCGCAAAAAATGCCGCAAGATGTTTGGGTTTCTTAAGACGGTGCAAGAAATTTTTCTCGCCGTCTGATCTGGCTATTATCTATAAAACCTATATCCGTCCAAAGCTTGAGTACAATTCACATCTTTGGGCTGGTGCTCCAGCTACTTACTTAAGCCTCTTGGATGCTATTCAAAAAAGAGCTTTAAGAATGATTGGTGATAGAGAGATCACTGACGCATTCACAACTTTAGACCACCGTCGTAACGTAGAATTTATCTCCTTGTTTTATCGCTACTTTTAAGGAACTTGCTCTAGTGAAATAGCCAGTTGCATTCCTCCCCTCAAACAATTCGCCCGTAATACTCGCGCTTCTAGGAATGCCTATCAGTTTACCCTCGAGCCCAACTTCAGACGTACTCTCAAGTATAGGGAATCATTCTTAAGCCGTACTACGCGAATGTGGAACTCTCTTCCACACTCTGTCTTTCCCAGTTACTACAATGTTCAAGAATTTAAGACCAATGTACACCGACATCTCCTTTCCAATCCCTTCCCTTCTTCCTAATGCACTCACTTTGTCTCTGGCATAAAAAGGGTATAAAAAATCCCTTAAGTGGGTGCAAATTATAAAAAAAAAAATCATGTGTTGTCGTCTGTCGCATGTTCGTGTTGATGCTTCGGTTGTTGGTTTTTGTTCTCTTTTCTTGTGGACGGTGTTTACGTTTTGTTGTTTCTCATTATTAATTCTCTATAATAAAATAAACGGTAATAGGCGGCAACAATCGCCATTTAAATAAATGAGCGACTCCCTTTATACATAGTTGAAATATATTGATCCAGCCTTGTTCATGGATCTAATCCTGCAGTTTTTTTTATACAATACAATAAATCCACTACATTGCACTACGGCGCGGCGGATATAAAAAATAGAGTGGCCTTAGTGGTTTTCTCTCATCAACAATTCTCAATTCTAATTGAGGGGACCTACAATTAACCGTCGACTCAAACGGCCTTTCTTTCATGACAGATTGCTAATCTTGGAAGTTGAAAAATTCGGAGTCTACAAGAGACATGCAAACAAAACACATCCATTTTTATAGATATAGAGATAAATAATTTTACTTTATTAAGAATGCACATGAGTTTCGTAACGCAAAAGACAGGTTATCCTTTACAATCTTTCCTAAGCAAGTACCAAATTGGTATAAGGCGGTTCCCCAAGTGGCAGAATTTCTGTTTCCAATGGACTGCACGGTCTATTCTTCAATAGATCGTCGGTTTTGCAAGCTAAAATTCGGAAATTGATGTCGCTTGTATTCAAAGTTCCTAGAAAAACTTTCTGTAGAGAGAAAAGACGAGAAATGAACCTTCGATCAGTCAATCTTTCAATGAAAACCTTACCTGGAATTTGCAAGTTAACATCCAAAGTTCCTCCTTCCCACGAGCATTCTTAACAATTTTCATTCCATTTGCGTATTGCAGCTGCTCCTGATCGTTTGCAACAATCTTGAATCCATCTCTAGTGTATGGCGAATCATAGATGTTCCAAGCGAATACCGTCAGTGGGTCTTCGGTGTTAAAATACAGATTTCCCCTACTGTCCATAGATTCTATGATAGATTGCACTCCACGCTTACCCAGAGTCCGGAAAGCTTCTGGATGGGCTCTGGGGTTTCCAAGCCACACAGACGGATCGTTCAAGATATTCAGAGGCACATAGTTCTCTGTGTCACTAGACAAAGCATGGAAGTACAGATTTCTGCTATTGGTACCTCCTGAGAAAAAACCAAAGCGGTCTATTAACAATTATCTGATCAAAATCAAATGTAATACCTAGCTTGTTGCGTGGACTCAAATTGATGGCAAGTATTCCGGCCATGAAGGTGATGCTTTCCCCGGCAACTGTGTGTCTGATGAAAGCTGGATCAGAGTCCATGAGTGGGTTCTCAACCCTCCATGCGGCATTGTGCGCGGAACTGTAGACAATGAGGCCTGGATTGGTGATATCAGCAACGTAAATCATTTGATTTTGACATTGGCCAACGGGCGGATGGTCATATGTGTCAACAACGACATTGACGAGGAGCGATTTATTTTGGGCGTAGAGGTTTTGAGGGAATTGGAAGCGATGCAGTAGCCTATCGGTCTTGAGGTCGAATTTTAGCAGTTGTGGTGGACAGATGTTGACTCCTTCGATGACTCCTGAATCAATGACCCACATGTTGTTGCAATCATCGATCTGGAATTTGTAACGCATAATAGTACGAAAAGTTTAAGATACTGAAGTGTTGGTCTAAGGAACATACCGCAACCCGGAAAGCTGATATGATTCCGGTGCATTCAGCATTGTTGTTAATGTGGAAGCTGGGATAGGGGTACACATACGGCCCGTTGTCTCCAATTTTGCTGGAAACAATAGCGAGGTTGTACGGAATGTCTTTCGATAATTTGGGAATTGTTACGAACACTCGAATCTCGCCTCCAGCTGAAATTCAAAGCAGGAATTGAATATTGGATTGAAAAAAGAAACGGTTTTAAAAACAGCCTTACGCAAATATTGAACTCCAACATCAGCTGGTGTTCCTGTGTTGGCCGTTAACAATCCATTGTCGATAGCATATTGGCGCTCAAAGTCCGAATGGAATCCGTATTCGAGGACTTTCCATGAAAACATCTGATTGAGACTTTTGACATTTTGTGCTGAAATCCATGTTGAGAGAAGGTGGATGAAAGCAAATGCTTTCATTAGAATTTTGGAGTCATGCTAAAATAAAAAAATAAAAATAATAAAAAAGTATTACATTGCTTTAACCCAAATGCTTGGATTCCTCGTCGTTTTCAGGAATAAGGTACGGCATATTATGGAGTATTTTGCATTATTGTATCTACACCTACATTCATATAAAGTCCAGCTCACACAACAACTGAAGCAGGCGGTGGACGGCGATCTTTGGAAAAAAAATTTCCTCGGTGACGAACCACATTTCTTACTCGGTGGGTATGTTAATAAACAAAGTTGTCGATTTTGAGGGTCTGAGAATCCTCTAGTAATTCAAGAGAAGCCATTATATCCACAAAAAGTCATTGTTATCGATGCTTGCATCAATTCGCGTGGTAGTCTTTTAAATCATGTAGTGTTTCACACATAATGTCAACTTTCAAACTTTATAATAAAAAAGTATATAATGGAACAAAATTGTTTGTATGTGTTTTATTTACGTTTTCTTTTGCAACCGAAAGAAGGATCACTCACAAAATAAACTCACCATTTGTGTTGCGTTGAAGTTGTTTCAAAAATGACGGTTTGCCGTAAACAAAACGAACTCTTAATAATTGAGTTTTAACAAAACTTCACATTAAGCCATTAAAAACCATTAAAACCAAACTTTTTGTTATTTTTGTGAACAGCCGAAAAGGACCTAAGAACCGATTCTGAGTAACGCAAGGCCGATTGATCGATAGAATCCTCGTTTGTTAAATGATCCTTTTCAGCGTGTTGCGATTGTTCAGAAAAAACAATTAGTTTTTGTTTTTTTTCTTGGCCGCAAACGTCTGGAAAAGTTTGTAGTTTGTCGCTTCTTCAGAAAAGCTTTAAATATATAGAGCAATTGGGATTCCCAACGACAGACAAGGGTTGACGAGAGAGCCGAGGATAGATGTTGGGAATCAACCATTATATTTTAATTACTCAATTTTGCTAATGTGGGAATAGATAAGTGAACGAGTGTTATCGTTTTTGAATCAAAAATAGACTACATTAGATTGTTTCCTTTTTTTAAATTATAGCACTTTGCATGCAATAACGCTATAATGTGTGAAAAAAATAGTCAACGAGTGTTATAGTTTTTAAAATAAGATAAATCATGAAACTATACACTTGATTGGTTTCACCTAAAGAATTTTTTTTTTTTTAATTTATAATTTTAGGTTTTGAATAAGAAAACTATGGGAGACGAGTATGTCATTTTACCTTGCAGGAGACCTTGTTCAATTTTAGTTGCGGATGGCGAGTGTCAAGAATTGACTTAACATGGTTGCACTTCGGTTGGTGTTTCGAAAATGGCTTTAACACGGAGCATAACGTGAAAGAAATCCACGGTCCTGTGGATCATATCCTGGTTCATCACATCCGATGGCTTCTGCGACTGCTCACTATAGAGAAAAGAGTAGTGCTTGAAGCCTATTTTAGGATTTTCAGCATGGTTTCGGTAAAACCTGAGTAAACATGAAACCACTGTTTCTTGTTAGTAATAAATGTGTAGCGATGATAGTACACATGTATGTATGTATGCGTAGCAAATATAATATACATAAGCATCTTTTTCTAAGCGATTCTCAGGGGGTCAGTAGTTTTACCTCCGCCAAGCCATGAACCAATACGCTTAAAATTACTAAATAAACTGTATCTGAATGTTGAAGTGTCAGTTCAATCATCACAACACCAAGGACCACGAATTACTCGAAATAGTGGACATGAAGTTTTGTTTTGCTCCGAAAAAGGCAAAGACTGTCGATCGGCTGGAAAATTGATGGCCACCCAACAGTCTCCGCCAGCCAGCTCGGCTCCCAGCATTCCAAGTTGATTGAAGTTTTTTTCCTGAATCGTCGTCTTCCTCTACTTCTTCATCGTGCTTCCTGTCAACTGCTGGTTTGAACAGCTCGCGATATTGCCGTTTTCACTTCCCTTAGATCGGGTTCAAAGAATTGTCGGCTATCATCGTGTTCAATTAATGGCTCCTGCCTGATAGATTCCGTACGTCGTCGCCGTTATATTTTCTACTGAAATGGTCTTTCGAAATCCTCAGCATCGGCTGCTATTCTACTTTGATGTTTCTTTGCTCATCTCATCTCTGCAGGCATCGGTTCCTGCTCGATGACGTTGTACCAGCATTTTACCTACCGGAAAAACCTCCGGACTTCATTCCTGCTGCTAGCTGTCTAAACATCGTCGATCTGAAGCTTCTCATGCTCCCTCTTTTTCTCCTGAGAAGACGGTGTTCCTTTCTCCACTTTCATAGAGCTCACGAGCAGTTCTTGTAGGCTGCATATGCGCCTACCTTCGTCAAACCAGGGGTATCGCTTTGGTGGCTGCGTGAAAAATTAGAGGCTGCATCTCTAACTGTTTTCTGCCACTTGTCCTAGATTTTTGATATTGGAGGCAAAGGATTCCTTAAGAAGTTACTTGACACTCAAATAGAGAAGGATCTCTTGCGACTGTAGCCGTCCGGAGTCGAATTTTCTTGCAGCATTTCCAAAGTTGAATTTCGCCTTGATTTTGAGCATCGTGATACGTTCGCTACACATTTGAAGCTCAAGACTTTTAACCTGAGTCTGCTTACGACGTTGAATCCGCATCCGAAAGCCGCTTTTGTTGCTTTCAGTAACAATAACCATAGTAAATTTCGCAGTTTTTCATCCTCCTTTTGCCTTTTTGTCCCCCCCATCGCATTTCCTGGATAGCAGACATTACTGCTTTGTAGCAGTTGAGGCTTCATGGTCTCCCTAATTTTTGTTTTGCAGCACGAAATAAATTAAGCGACCATTCTACGTGCATATCCGAAATTCGTTGTCCTTATCATGCGTTTCCGAGGCCTGTTGTTGCTTTGTAACTAAATGTTTTTCTACGTAGCCGGGAAGACACCCAGACGATGACGTACAAACCTAAGCCAGGACCCAGGAGTACTAGGAACTTGATGTTACTATAAGCGCGAGAGCCAGAAAAAAAATACCTAATTTTACGGCCTTTTACGTGCTTCAGGATTCTAATATGTCAAAGTAGCCTCGTCTAGGAAGAGATGTTTTGATTTATGTCATTATAAATAGAAAGATGCTGATTCATCGGGAAACACAGTATGTATTTGCCTTCTTTACAAACAATTAAGTACAAAAATCAACTGAGAGAAATACTACTTTTAGAAATTCACAAATGTATACACTCCGCGTCGTTTGACGAGTGATAAGAATTTTTGGACTAGTGTTTAAGTTCTATTTATTGTTTATTTAGTTAATTTTTACACAAAAAATTTACAAAAAAATATGTGCACAACTGGATCGTACGAACTAACTCCTGTATTTCAATTTCAATTTATTTAAAATCAATGTACAAGTAAGACTTTGTCTATAAGGCTAGGCGCATATTGATCCGTGTTCGACACGAGTGACGCTACACAGCACAGCACTTATTTTTGTAAACAATATAAATAAACAGGACAACGCATATTGATAGAACGACACGACATGACTTGACGAGTGTTTTCCGGAAATCGCGTGACACAGTGATCGAAACACAGTTTTCCTTGCGAGACTGCCATGAGTTTGATTTTTTATTTTGGATATAACATCCATTTGAGTAAGTAGATTCTTTAAAAATCTCATGGATTCCCTTAAACTGCTCTCGAGTCATTCTATAGAAGTTGATGAATGTCTCATCTGGTAACTCCAATGTCATTTCGAACTGTCCTTGGCTTTTTCCTTTTGAAAGATATTTTGCATTCTGGGAGTTGAATGTTTTGCTATTCAAGGAAATCAGCAAAAGTTTTTCCTCCTCGTATTCCTTCCTCAGACCCAAAAAATATTTAACTGTTTGGAAACCTACAGCCAATCGTCATCCATCAACTTCCTAGCCTTGATTATTAAAAAAAAAAAAAACATTTTAGTAGTCTTGATAAATTATTTAATTCTCACTGGTAATTTTTTACAGTGTACGTATTCATATTAACATTTTTATTACCTTTATATCAACTTTGCTATTCTTTGAAATTTCTGTAAAGTAGATTTTTTGTTGTTTCAAATATTATCAATCAATTATTTTTTTTTATATAATGCTGGTCCATGGTGTGATGAGTTCTCTCTCTGCTGCTCTGTTGCAACAGCATCGACAGATCGCAACAACAAACTATTGTTTCGCGAATATGTGTGAAAGGAAATTTAAAATTATTGTAATCTTCACTGAAATCGACAGATAAGCTCTTCCATTTTGATATGGACCACAGAGCACACCACACCTTGGAACTTGGATAAGTATTCCTCATTTTTATTTAATAAATCTCTTTAAAACGTGGTAATTGGGAGTTATTTTTTTTGTTTGCCATCAAGCGTTGAGGTTTCCATCATCAATTAAAATAAATCATATACCTACAGTTTGCTATAATCGAAATCAGTTAAATTTTGACAAATTCTTCGCGATGTTCTTGCCCTGCTTTACAATTTGTTATTTCATTAATATAGATATGTATTTTGACACGAGACACGCGAATCAATTTGCGGAGAACGGCATGACATGTTTCTATAATCATATCGTGCGACAGTTGTCAGGTCACGTCACACACTTTAGACGCGTCCCAATATGCGCCTTGCCTAATGGTGATAATAAGTTAAATCTCTTTAAATAATTCGAGATTTGTGTTGCTAAGATTTTCTCAAAGACTTCTGACAGACATGGAAGAATACTAATAGGACGAAAATCTGCACAACCACTAATGATTGCTTGCGTTTTATCTACAATGTGCCTCGTTATGAAAGCGTATCTAGCGTTCAGTCTTCTTTATTAGGAATTAGTATTGATAATTACTTAGTCACTCGTAATATTATTCTCCTACACAAGATAATTCATGGTAAGTGTCCAGGGTACTTGGAGGAAATGCTTCAATTTACACATTCTCGTAGGGGACAGTGGCGATTCCTGGTCCTCATCCTTGGTTTACCTACGACTCTCGGGAAAGTTAAGACAATAATAAAAAAAAAAAACTCAAAACCCTTGTTGTTCAAAGTTTTTTTTTTAATTTATGATAAAATTTTTAGTAAGAAAAAATATTTATCTGGTGAAAAATTGTGAGTTAAATGAAAACTAAAATACGAAAATAAATAATAATAAAAAAAGTTATAGTAATCGATTTATGTTTGCAAAGCAAACAAAAATTATTTTACAAAACAAACGGAACACAGAATTCATATCAATGCACGTATATTTTTATAATGGTAAAAGAGATGAATTAATTGAAAAAAATAGTAATGAAACGAATACTAAAAGTACACAAATATACTGTCGTACGTCGTACCTAAATAAATATTTACATTAATAATAAATAGTAATAAAATCAGTAGTAAATAAAAAATGTGCACGACAGGGTCTTACGAATTTGCTCCTGCATGCTCAAACTAAATATTTATGATTACTTTTATGTTACAAAAATTGCAAAAAGTAGTGTTAAAATAAGAGATATACAAAAAAGAGATTTTATATATATCTCTTTTTTGTATATCTCTTATAATTAGAATTTATTAAAAAATTAAAATTTGAAAATGTACCTCGTAAATACATTTGATTCCAAAAATTTAAATGCCAAACATATTTAAACCTTATTCTTTATTTATTGATTTTTTATCTTTGAAAATCGTCATAGCCGTTTTTTTTAAATTAATTTTTTATCTATAAAATTTTGCAAAATTGTCTTAAAATTTATTTGGGTATGCAGTTTTTAAGACCACGTAAATATACATATTATACATCAATTTGAATTTTTAAAATTGATCGGTTTTTGAGATACAGAATTTTGAAAAAAATACTAAAAATATTTTTTTAAAAATCCAAAAAAAAGTTTGAAATTTTTTTGAATACAAAATATTATTTGAACAATATACGTACTTTCAAAAAAAAAAAAGAATTACTCTGATCGAACTTTCATTTTTCGAGAAAATCTAATAACAAATAAACGGTTCTATGGGAGGAACCGTTTTGGAGCAATACAAAATTTTTGTTTACATAAAATACATGAATGTTTACAAAAATAAAACTTGAGGAAGTTTTAAAAAAAATCGTAGGAGCCGTTTTGGAGAAAATTGAAAGTTTTGGTTTTTGGCCAGTAAAATCGTATGGTAGCTACCCTAATTTTTGATCTTAACACAACAATAAAAATGATTGGGACATGAGTTCTTGCTCAAACCTCTAATTTTCAAATTTGAAGTCAATCGGACCAGTAGTTAAGGCTGTAGATGCCTGTAAACTTCCAGACTGACAGACAGACGAAATCGCCGGACCCACTTTTTCCGACTTCCATATCATCGCAATGTCATATCTCATCATCATCTCCAATTTTTTTTTACGAATTCAATACATACTTGCCATATATTCTTTATGTCGCAAGTAAAAATCAACGATGAGTAAAGTCTGCACGTCTCTCAAATTTTGTACGGTTTTCGATTATTCTATCGTGAAAATTTTGGCTGTCCTAATTTTCTTCTTTCTTTACCTTTGCTGTATTGACTGTCATATTCTTATAATAGATACAGAAAAATAAAAACAGTGACTATGAGCATAATCGCTTTGCATTGGCGAATACGTGCGTTGCGTTGTCGTACGTCGTCGTGCTAATTGATATAGAAACCATAGAGAATCTATTTATCTAGAGTCGCAACTCGCTCTCTTTTTTAAAAAATCACTGTCCAAAAAATGTTGTGGTGAGTCTCTCAATTTACTCTTATTTTTCGTGTCCGTGAATCTGTGAAAGAGGTGAAAAAAATTCAATGAGGACATGATCGCACTCTTTTAAGGGTGAAATAAACTCTGCCAACGTGTTTAAATGTGTTTTTTTAGTTATTTATTCGTAAATCATAGTTGAATTCCATTTAAAAAGCAAAAAACACTATGCACTGCACTTTGTACTGTTATTTTAATACTTAAAACATGAATTTCATACAATTATTTTTTATTTTTAAAATTTTTGAATTTAACTGACTCTTATTTTTGAATTTTGAGCGCAGGCTTTTTAAATTGAGCCTAGGCTTTTCACCTTATTGAGCCCAGCACACAGGCCTACCCATTGCAAATGTATTGGTTCGGCCTCCCATTTGAAATGCATTGAAAAACCTATACATTTAAATTGGGTAGTATATTTTATCAAATTTAATTTTTTTAGTCGAAAGAGAGTAAAGTGGCTTGAGTTGCGACTCTAGGTATACCTCCTCTGTGATAGAAACACTACGACTACAAACACGAAAGTTGCTTAAGAGTTAAAAATGTGTATCTGTTGCTGTTTCTGTATTCTCCGTCTACGTTGTACGTTGTCGGTTGTCGCTGCCTTTTCAGTCGAAGGGAATCGCTTTTTTTTGCGCTTTACCTTCTCTTTATTTTTACAGGCGTTTAGTGGAATGTATGCGTCTATCTCTCTCTGAAGATTGTATGCAAATAGTTACCGCAAATTTTTGCGATATCAGAGATTTTTGGTGTATGCCAAATTCTCCTCAAAAGGAAGGGATAAGGGAATCAATTTTTGTTTGCGTTTACATTTTTACAGGCGTTTATTGGAATTTTTGTGTATACTGTTTTTGAAGATTGTATGAAAAAAGTAACCGCAATTGTTTACGGTAGCAAAGCGGTGTATCTGGTCTGGGTTAAAGGGAATCGCTTTTTTTTGCGCTAAACTTTGTTTTTTTTTTGTGTTCAGGCATTTATTAAAGTGTTTGAAACTATAAATGTTTGAACCGTTGATTTGCCAAAGAATATTAAATATCTGAAAATACATTTATTTTTTGAAATTCTTGGTTTACCGCCGATATACTTGGTTACTTTGAGGAATCGCCCCTGGTAGGGGACTTAGAATGATATTGCCGCGTTTTACACATTGCATTGCAGATCGATCGTAGTGTCCGTAGCTTAGTGGTTAGGTGCGTTGGCTGCTAAGCAGAACGTCGTGGGTTCGAATCCTACTCAGGCCCAAAGTTTTTATTTCATCTTTCACGGACACTGCCTCTTGCGAAGAGCTGACAAAACTTCCAAGAGTATCATCTGTCATGAAAAAGTGCTTCTCAACTTTGCCGTTCGGAATCGGCGTAAAATTGTAGGTCCCCTCAATTCTTCACACGCACCTAGAGAATTGTTGATGAGAGTAAGCCACTTAGGCCTTGGCTCTTCAAGAGCTGTCGCGCCACTCTATTATTATTGCAGATCGATCTTTCTTTATCCATGCCATTAGAATTTGGAATGGCCTTCCCTTTTATATTCAGAGAATTACAACATTGGCTGCTTTTAAGAAGAAGATTTTCATTTACTTTTCACCAATTAATTAATGTTTGATTTCTCTCGTTTTATTTACTTAAATTCCTTGTTTGTATTATTTTCACATATTGTTATGTTTTATTTTTTTTTATTTATAAATATTGTTTTATTAAACTTGTATTGTAAAAAGTTATAACTTGAAAATCTGTTTAGATACAACTAAAAGATTTAATCTTGATGTATCAAGTCATTTCATAAATAATAAATACAAATACAAATACAAATACTAGGGTTATTGTTCTTGGCTACAGGAATAACCTTGGCTAGTTTCCAACTTTCAGGGAACGATGAGGAAACAATACAGAAATTTAGCAATTGCGTCAATGTACTTAAGACAAAGGGTATAATCATTTTGATGAAACCCAATGGCACTTCATCCTCTCCTTTAGCATCAGATTTGATAGATCGAACGCTTTCAAGAACTTCAAATTCAGAGACAGTAACAAATTCAAAAACAGTTGACACATGATTTGATTATTTTGTTCAAATTCAAAGTCATAGAGAATATATAATACCTAGAGTCACGACTTCGGGTGTTCGCTCTCTTTTTGCCTACAAGCTGCAATTTGGTCGTTTTGTACTAACCCAGTGAGAATGTGTTAGTTTTCCAATGCTTTTTAAATGAGAAACTGCACCCATACATTTTCACTGAGTTAGATACAATGCTCAGGTTGGAGTCGAGGTGGGTTTCATGGGCTCAGATTTCGAAAATAAGATTCCGTTGAGCTCAGCATTTTCAAAAAAAAACTTGAACATACAAAAAATGCATGTAATATGAAAAATAAATACGTTATATTGTTTCTTTGCACTTTTAACACATAATTGCACTATAATTTACAAATATTTGTATCAAAAATCTTAATAAATCTTAAGAAAAAAGTCGTGCGTTTAGTCTCGTATTTCCTGTGGTGGAAGTCTGTCACTTTGGGTTTGTGCATCAGGTAAAAAATTTTGTCATGGCTGAGTGCTCACTCTTTTGTCACCTCTTACACAGGTTCACGGAGACGAAAAAAAGAGAGGATTGTGTGAGTTCACCTCTTACACAGATTCATGGACACGAAAAAAAGAGAGGATTGTGTGAGTTCACCTCAGAAAAATTTTGAGGGTGTTTTCGGCAAGGGAGGAAAAGGTCGCGACTCTAGGTATTATATATTCTCTATGTTCAAAGTTCTGACCGTATTTCAGAACAAAAGTGTTATTAAAATCATTTGGGTCAGGATATTTTTGAGTTATAACACTTTTACCGATTCCAATTGAACGAAAATTACTCCAAAACTTACGAGAAGACTGGGGCCGAATTACGGAATCCGTTATCGAATAATACGATACTGAATTGTGTGTGTTTGGCATTACCTCTCACGATATCGAGCTATGTATCGAGCTTCTAGTACAATAATTTAAATTCTCTGCTCAGCTCATAGGGAATCTATTTACCTAGAGTCGCAACTCGCTCTCTTTTTTAAAAAATCACCGTCCAAAAAATGTTGTGGTGAGTCTCTCAATTTACTCTCATTTTTCGTGTCCGTGAATCTGTGAAAGAGGTGAAAAAAAAATTCAATAAGGACATGACCGCACTGTTTTAAGGGTGAAATAAACTCTGCCAACGTGTTTAAATGTGTTTTTTAGTTATTTATTCGTAAAACATAGTTGAATTCCATTTAAAAAGCAAAAAACACTATGCACTACACTTTGTACTGTTATTTAAAAACTTAAAACATGAATTTCATACAATTATTTTTTATTTTTAAAATTTTTGAATTTAACTGACTCTTATTTTTGAATTTTGAGCGCAGGCTTTTAAAATTGAGCCTAGGCTTTTCACCTTATTGAGCCCAGCACACAGGCCTACCCATTGCAAATGTATTGGTTCGGCCTCCCATTTGAAATGCATTGAAAAGCCTATACATTTACATTGGGTAGTATATTTTATCAAATTTAATGTTTTTAGTCGAAAGAGAGTAAAATGCCTTGAGTTGCGACTCTAGGTATACCTCCTCTGTGGCTCAGCTATCGAGCGAAATTTCATTCGACACACAAATCTCGTCCTCTGTTAAAAGCCAAACTGTGTTTATTTCATTGAAAAAAAAATATATTTCTTCCTCTGCTATTTCGCTCAAGTTTTGTTTTTTTATTTGTCAAACCTCTCAAAATTCCTTCAAAACAAATAGAGACTCGATAAAACTACTACATTTTTTTATTATTAAACGATACGGGACCTATCGAATGTCATAATCCCAATGAGGTAATTTGTTCGTTCGATTACTGATGAGACTCACTCACTCGATAACGGATGCCTTAATTCGGCCCCTGGTTTGGATCTAGTTTTGTCATGAAATATCTTCTTTTGGATCTCCGAGTAACATATGTAGCATAATTTCTAAATCGACCAAAAATGTCCCAATTTTCATTAGTAGTACTTTGCTTCCACTTAAAGTACGACCTTCTTCGATTTCTTTTTGCCGTTTTAGCATCAGAAGTTAATCTAGGAGAATTCTTGCTACGCACTGACATTGTTTTAATAGGAACATGCTTTTCAAATAATTCAAAAACCATCCCAAATATAACTCATAAAAAAATATATATCTAAATAAAATTCTTACAAAATTGATGCCATAAAGTTTCTTGAGAAGTTGTTGATTTTTTAATTTTTACTAAAATCTCTTAAGATTAATTTGGGTATGCGGTATTCAAGAATATATAAATGCATATAATATTTCATAATATAAATTCAATTTTTATTATTGATCCGTTTTCGAGATAAGAAATTTTGAAAAAAAAGTTTAAACATATTTTTAATTTTTGAGTAAATCTGAAAAAAATGTGCACGACTGAGTCGTACGAACTTGCTCCTGTATTCCAAAACTGAACTCAGAAAAAATATTTAAAAATAAAGCATGTAATTAAAAATTCATACATAAAAATGTAAATTGAAATATAAAATAAAAAATAGAGTGGCGCGACAGCTCTTGAAGAGCCAAGGCCTAAGTGGCTTACTCTCATCAACAATTCTCTAGGTGCGTGTGAAGAATTGAGGGGACCTACAATTTAACGCCGATTCCGAACGGCAAAGTTGAGAAGCACTTTTTCAGTTCAGTCAGTTCTTCGCAAGAGGCAGTGTCCGTGAAAGATGAAATAAAAATTTTGGGCTCGAGTAGGATTCGAACCCACGACGTTCTGCTTAGCAGTCAACGCACCTAACCACTTAGCTACGGACACTACAAGGTAATTTACGACTGAAATTTAATGTAAATTGAAATATGTACCTCAAAACCACATTTTTTCTAAAAAAAAAATTATTTCCATAAAATTTCCTCAGAAATTGTTGGCTTTAAAGTTTCTTTTCTTAATTACTTGTTTAAGTGTAAGATTTTTCAAAAATGTCCTTAAATTTATCTGGTTATGAAGGCAATATATACGTAGGCTGATCGGACGAGTGGTTAAGGCTGTAGGTGCGTTTACAGACAGACAAACAGACACACAGAATCGCCGGACCAACTTATATCGACTTCTCTATCATCGTTATGTCATATTTGATCAAAATCTCAAAGTAAGACTTTTGTTTGTTTGTCGGTTGTATGTTTTCAGTCGATAAACTAACAAACAAACAAAAATCTCACTTTATAAATGATTTAGAATAGTTCTTCTATGCACTGATTGTGCAATAGGAGTATCTGAAAATAAAAGAAATAATGATAAATACCATAAAACATTGATTTCAATTTACTTACTCGAAAATTTTGTTTTTAAATTCAGGAAATTGACAGCCGACATCAGTTTTTTGAAATGTCTCTCCATATTTAAGGCCTACTTAAGCTTTTGCACCAATACAATGTTAACATTCGAATTCTTGGGTAAGATTTTCTGTACAAAAGAAAATTTTAACATCGATATTAAGAAAAAGTAAAGATTTTAGTTTCCATAATCACATTATGAATATTAGGTACCTTCTACATTTCGGTCTCGGTCAAAATTAGGCCTGTGTCGTTCGCGATTGATTCGTTCATTTTCGGTCTCGGTCAAAACCAAAAGTAGAGTTAAGGACTGTTCACGAACAACTAGATATTTTCAAAATGAGTTTCCGAATTTAAAATAGAAAGATTTCGATGAAAAACACGAAAACCTCATTGGTTTTCATAAAGAAAAATTATTAATTTTGGATTGGGAATTCGGAAACTTCAGCGAGAGTACGAAGATAATAATAATAATTCTAAGGTTGCTCTGAAACGTGGCGAGACGAGGGTCGCAGGGTCGGCTAGTATTCTATATGTCGCAAGAACAAGGTCGAACTAATAGGAATTTTGTTTGCCTGTTGTCAACACACCCCTACCAGGCCCACACCCTAACAAAAATATGTTATCGCAGGATCTCTCTTATTTGTAGTCACATATGAGAACCTTATACAAACTTTCCTCTGTTTTTGCATGCAACAACAAATAGCGATTCCCACATCTCGATATCCAAAAGGGAACATGGAAATCTCCTGACCAATCAATCGTCAACCAGATTGATCACATTGCGATCGACGCACGAAACTTCTCTAGCATGCAAGATGTCCGCACATTCCGAGGTGCCAACATCGACTCGGACCACTACCTTGTTGTAGCCAAGGTACGAATGCGGATATCCCTATCAAAGCCAACACGCGAAAATGCTAGGAGGAAATTCGACGTCAAACGGCTACAATCGCAAGAGATTGCTAGATCTTTTTTGCCGAACGTGTCTCCGAAAATCTCCTCAGAAGTCCTTTGCTGCCAGCACAAAATATAGAGAAGAAGTGGCAACACTGCCAAGCGGCCATCAGAGATGCCCTGAAGTGATAGGGCTTACACGGCCACCACAACGAAACCCCTGGTTTGACGATGAATGCCGGCGAGCACATGCAGCTAAATAAGAGGCGTGCAAAGAAGGACACGAGCAGCTCGTGAGCTCTACAAGCAGAAAAGGAAAGAGGAGCATGAACTTCTCAGAAAGAAAAAAGAGAGCATGAGAAGCGCGCGATCGAGGAGATAGAGGGATGTCACAACAGGAACGAGGTTCGAAAGTTCTACAAAAGGTGAAACAAACCTCCAGGGCTTATACACCCCGACACCACGAAGTGAAGATAGCGATATTTTTATTTATTTATTTGATTTTTAGGATAATAAGCTTCTAACAGTTTAAATAAACCAATTACAAGAAGCATTTAAAATTTTTAATTTGAAAGTGAAAAAAAAAATAATAATGTAAAAGTAAAAAGAAATTTAAATGTAAATAAATAATATATATAATAAATAAATAATAAACGAAAAAAAAAATAAATGAAAATTAAAAGGAAAATAGAAAGCAAAAGCAAAGGCCAACTAGGAGGAATTAAAAGTGGAGAAATGACGTACAGGAAGAGTGACGTGTAGGGTTAGAACCTCAGTTTTACAATTTCGGAGCGAATTTGAAAAAAAGTGGAGCAAATGCAAAATGTTCGGAGTAGATTTGTAACAAGGAGAAGATCTTTACCTTTCAAGGAAATTTCTTTAATAAATGTCTACTTAACCTGCGGCCACACGATCAAGTTCTGGCTTGCCAGTAGCCTACATATATTATTTGTCAAATTTGTATTGGTGTACTTGGTGTGACGTAGGTGGCAAAAAATTTGCTAGTCAACTTGCCAGCAAGTTCACATATTTTTTTCCATTTCAACGATTTTTACAAGCTTACCTGCTTTTAACATCCAATTTGGAATTTGAAAGATGTCGGCATTAGAAAAAGAAATTAAAATCCTCGCTTCAACTAATATTCTCATTTAATTTTGTTCATTTTGATACATTTGGCAAAACTCTGTCAAATTACTTGCCCGTTTTACTTGCTCGTTTTACTGGCTTGAAAATTCGCAAGCCAGTTGCCTGGTCAGTACTAAAGCAAGTACTAAAAGTTTGAATGTGTGAGTAAAACATTTGATTGTATGCCAACTTGCTAGCCAGAACTTGCTCGTGTGGCCGCCGGGTTAGCTGTATTCCCCGTATTTTTTTTATAATCAACGCGCACTCAAGGGCTTTTTTCATTACCCTTTATATGCCAAGAGCACAGTACGAGTATTAGGGAATGGATAGAGGATGTCAAAGACGATGTCGGTGATTATTGGTTTTGAATTCTTGAATATTGTAATGGCTGGGGAAGACAGAGTGTGGAAGCGAGTTCCACATTCGCGAAGTACGGCTAAAGAAGTTGTTCAGCTTAGTTAAGTACAATTTTTTCTGCACCTAATTTTTTGTTGGTGCAGCGTTGTCAAAATTTCAAAAGCCAAATTATTTTTATTTATTTTTCCAAGAATTTTTTTTTTTTCAAATTATCTCGATGGACGAGTTTCCGAGGAAGTAAAAATTTCTCGTAAATATCTAATAAGCTTTTCATTGTTATGACAATTTTATTCATTTTGATTTGATTTGGAATATTTACAGCTGATTTTATTCTGCCAAAAAGATTAAAGGGAGCTGATCTTTTCTGTTCTAACTTGTTCTGACAGTTTTCATTTACTTGTGCTGTTCTGTGCTGTACTGATCTGTCTTTTCTTAATTAAACAGTACTACAAAGTACTTATAAACCTCGTAAGTAGCTGGAATTTTTGACATATTCCAGTTCTAGGTATTCTATCCATTAAATTGAATAATTCCATCATGAATCTCATCGACGCATCGTTGGTTGCCCATAACCCATCGGTATAACCTCTTCAATGTTCAATAAAAGGGAAACAACGTCTTGATTTGATTAAGATTAGTTCAGGAAAAACAATTTTATTTAATGGAATTTTCTTTGAAGAAACAACGCTAAGCTATATACAGGTATACATGTTATTAACATGTAGTTTAGGTTAGCAATATTTTTTCTTGTGGAAAAAGTGGAGCAAATCTTAAAAAATCGGAGCGTCGGAGTAGCCGCGTTTTATTATCCTCACTAACCCATATGGGTTACCTCGTGATAATAAAACGATCTGGGTTATGAAGGTTGAAGTTCAAACTACGTTTTTTTCCGAGACGCAACCCTGATAAATTTTATTTTGCTTTTCCCCAAACAACTTGTTTTTATTAATTCTAATTGAATTGACTCTTATTCTATGGCTTCATAAAACTGTAGCTATGAGTGGAATATACGTCTTATTTTTTTATTAATATGGCTGATATTAATAAATCTTTCTAAAACAACTTCTTTTTTGTCTCACACTCGCCATCTATCCGCCATAGTTAGAACAAATTGTAGAGTTAAAAAATAAACCCCGATAGGTATCGGGGTTCTAGGTTGTTGCTGTTTTGTGTGCAAAAAATTAATCCATATGGGTTAGTGAGGATAATAAAACGCAGCTAGTAATGACGATCGCACTTTGCCTACGATTATTTGTCTTAAATATTTTTCCATTAATATTAATCGTCTTTGGGATAAAGCATACATTTCAAAAAGATCCATTATATCCTCATAACTGCTATGACTGCGATAAAGTTTGTATTCCAAATATCTGGTGAATTTTCCTTGCACCGATTCTATAGCTTTTGAGGGAGTACTATATACAGGGTGATTCACGAGCGTTGTGCCAAAAAGCTAGAGCGTGTAGGTTGAGTTGAGGCAAGAAAAAAATCGTATGGGAGTGGGGGATCTATTCCCCCCTGTTTAGCCGGGAGGGGCAATTTTCTGAAAAATTGACTTATTTTATAAAAAAAAATATTAAAAACAACGGCTTCGTTTACAACACCGTGTTGTACCTTTTTGAAAAGCCAGAAATATCTTCTTTCATATGGTTTTTAAAATAAATTGTTTTAATGAATAGTTTAAAAAATATTAATTCTCAAACTCAAAATTTTCAAAAAAGAACCAAAAAAATCATTTTTGAACCAAGTTTTTTCAAAATTTTATGTAATTAAGTACTAATTTTGTTTTCAAAATTCAATGCCATTGTTAATTTTTAGTTAAAAACAGAAAACCGGATGCAAAAATGTCTTTTCGTTTTTGAGAAATAAAAAAAAGACCAGGACTACATTTTTCTAAGAAAATCTTTGTTTTTATTATTAACTATCACGACTCTTAGTTTTATTAATTTATTATGACACATTAACCTTACTTTTAATATTTGTTCTGTAATTGGAATTTTATGAGGCCTCAATTAAGTAGAAAAGTATTGGATTTTCCCTGAATTAATCATTTTGTTCATTGATAACCACTGAAAACTGACCTGAAATTTTTCTTATTACGCCTGGGGGCCGCGTCCACCTGTCGCTTAAGGGTTCTACCTGCTAGGAGCTTAAGATGATTAAACCGCAATTTTTCTTGAATGAAAAACAACAAACCGTAGCAGAAGTGCATGTCCGCTAACTCTTCTCGAGAGTATGAGTTTGACATTGTTATGTGTTGATGAGTTAATATTTCAATTGGAAATGGTTGTTTACTAAATATGCGATGCCTTTTATTCACCTTTTCGTTCAAGAAAAATTGCGGTTTATAATCATCTTAAGCTCCTAACAGGTAGAACCCTCCACCGACAGGTGGCCACGGCCCCCAGGCATAATAGAAACATTTCAGGTCAGTTTTCAGTGGTTATCAATGATCAAAATGATTAATCCAGGGAAAATCCAATACTTTTCTACTTTATTGGGGCCTCATAAAATTCCAATTACAGAACAAATATTAAAAGAAAGGTTAAAGTTTCATAATAAATTAATAAAACTAAAAGTCGAGATAGGTAATAATAAAAACAAAGATTTTCTTAGAGAAAAGTGGTCCTGGTCTTTTTTTTATTTCTCAAAAACGAAAAGACATTTTTGCATCCGGTTTTCTGTTTTCGACTAAAAATTAACAACGGCATTGAATTCTGAAATTAAAATTAATACTTAATTACATAAAATTTTGAAAAAAACTTGGTTCAAAAATGATTTTTTTGGTTTTTTTTTGAAAATTTTGAGTTTGAGAATTAATATTTTTTAAACTATTCATTAAAACAATTTATTTTAAAAACCATATGAAAGAAGATATTTCTGGCTTTTCAAAAAGGTACAACACGGTGTTGTAAACGAAGCCGTTGATTTTTAATATTTTTTTTTATAAAATAAGTCAATTTTTCAGAAAATTGCCCCTCCCGGCTAAACGGGGGGGAATAGACCCCCCCTCCCATACGATTTTTTCTTGTCTCAACTCAACCTACACGCTCTAGCTTTTTGGCACAACGCTCGTGAATCACCCTGTATAAAGGACCATACAACTGCCCCGTATTCTAGGATACTTCTACACAACAAGTTGAAGAGCTGGACGAAGGTATCCGAATTCTTAAAATTTTTTCCTAGTCTCAAAATGAAACCCATGACTTTTGATGATTTTGTAATGATAAAATCATAGTGGGGTTTAAAAAGAAATTACGAATCGAATACTACACCTAAATCTTTGTGTTCCGATACCCTTGTCAGTGGGCTTGTATTAATGGCATAGTCAAATATAATTGTGTTTATATTTCTAGAGTATAGGTCATTTATTGAACATTTTCAAATGTTGAGATGCAACTTGTTTGTGAGACACCATTCATTTAAGGTGTCTAGATCTTTTTGAAGCACTACACAATCTCTTACATTATTTATTGTTTGAAATATTTTAAAATCGTCGGCATAAGCAAGGGACATTGAAGCCATATTAGTGGTTATTATGTCCTTAATATAAATATTGAAAAATATTGGGCCCAAAATTGACCCTTTTGGAACTCCTAAAGTTGGAAAGAACGGTCTTGATGAATATTTATTCAATACAGCAGTATTTTTTCTTTTTCTTAAATAAGTTCCAAACCACATGACAAGGTTTTTATTAAATCCAAACTTACGTAATTTTTCCATCATTATGGTGTGATTTATTTTGTCAAAGGCCTTGAAAAAGTCGGTGTAAATTACGTCCACTTGTTTACTTTTGTCTAATGTGTCAGATACAATATGCGAAAACGAGGCAAGATTTGGCACAGTCGATCGACCATTTACGAATCCATTATGACAGTTATTTAAATGCAGAAGAATGTGGGTGATAACATAATTATAGACACATTTTTCAAAAATTAGGGATAAAGCATTTAAGATGGACACTGGACGATAATTTTGTATATTGGATGGATTACCATCCTTGTGAATTGGAGTGATGAATGCGGGTTTCAGACACGACGGGAAAAGTTTATTTCGCAAAGACTTGTTCAAAAGCAGGCACAACAGTCTAACCAGGGATGGTTCAGAATGCTTATAGAAAGCGTTAGGAATACCATCAGGTCCAGATATTTGGATTCATCTAAACTCTTAAGAACTTTACTAACATTATCTTCTTTTATTACAGGGACTTGAATTAGTGCTTGTTCATTTGATTCAACAGCATTTTCATAATTAAAGTTATGCATTATTTGTTAGTTTATTGAAGAGTTATAGTTTGGTTTAAAGAAGGAGGCAAAAGCTTCTGTTGCATTTTCATTTGTGCTATAAACTTCGTCATCTAAACTAAACTATAGTCGAACAAAGCCACTGGAGCAGACGGGCTAGCCACCGAACTGTACAAAACAGCTGGAGATGATTTGGTAAGGAGCATGCACTAGCTCATCTGCAAAATTTGGTCGGAGGAAAGCATGCCCGATGAATGGAACCTCAGCATCGTATGCCCGATCCTCAAAAAAGGTGATCCCCTGAACTGCACCGACTACAGAGGTATAAGTCTCCTTAACATCGCCTTTAAGATCTTGTCTACCGTGCTGTGTGAACGTTTGAAGCCCTTCGTCAACAACCTGGTAGGTCTTTTTCAGTCCCGGAAAGTCCACCATCGATCAAATATTCACCCTACGGCAGATCTTGGAAAAGACCCAGGAACTTCAAATCGATACCTACCACCTTTTCATCGATTTCAAGGCCGCGAATGACAGCGTCTATAGATACCAACTATATAGAGCAACGTCTAGTTTTGGCACCTCAGAAAAACTCATCCGTCTGTGTAAGATGACAATGGAATATTCACGCTATTCCATCATGGTCGGAAAAAACCTAACCGACGCTTTTGATGTCAAAAAAGGTTTTAGACAAGGTGATGCGTTGTCATGCGATTTCATGCGACATCATTCTTGAAAAGATTGTGCAAAGCTCCAACGTCAACACCAGAGGCACAATCTTTGAAAAGTCCGTCCAGCTACTAGGATACTCAGACGACATTCACATAATTGAAAGAACGCAGCGTGATGTCAGTGTAGCGTTTGTTGAGACGGATGCCAGGAAGATGGGTCTAGCGGTTAACGAGGGCAAGACCAAGTTAATGCTGTCAAGAAAGAACTACCAACATCGACGTCTTGGAGCAAACGTCAACATAGACAGATTTAACTTCGAGGTAGTTAAGGACTTTGTCTAACTGGGATCCGATATCAACTCAGACAAAAACACGAGCGCTGAAATCAAACGAAGAATCACTCTTGCCAATCGCTGCTTCTTTGGACTTCGAAGGCAATTGAGTAGTAAAGTTTTCTCCCGAGCAACTAAAGTGACACTCTTCAAAACCCTCATCATCCCGGTCCTCATGTGTGGTGCGGAGACATGGACTATGACAACATCTGATGAAAACGCTTTGGGCTGCTTTGAGAGAAAAATTCTTCGAGTGATTTTTGGTCCTGTCTGCATTAACGGAGAATAGAGACGTAGATTCAACCAAGAACTGTACGAGCTGTACAGCGACACTGACCTAGCCAGAAAAGTTAAGGTCCAATGACTTAGATGGTTGGGTCATGTTGAGCGAGTAGAAAATAATGCTCCCGCTCGTAGAGTCTTCGAATCCAACCCGGAAGGACGTCGCGGAAGAGGAAGACCGCGACCCAGGTGGAGCACACAGGTGGTAGAGGACAAATTTGGCGTGCGAAACTGGAAACAGCTAGCCAGGGTCTTAGCTGGCTTCAGATGTTTGTTGGGTAAGGCCCAACAAACTGGACTGTAGCGCCACCAAGTAAGTAAGGCATAGCTGATCCTGCAGACTTCGTACTGCCTCATTCAAATCGGATAACCGATACCCCTCTACCATACTACCCACTACCCTTTAAACGCTACCCGCTTGTGCTATCCAGTACGTCTATCCATATAACTACTCATGTTACCCGCTACCAAATATTTCTACACGCTTACCGTTACAGCGTAGTGTCCGTAGCTTAGTGGTTAGGTGCGTTAGCTGCTAAGCAGAACGTCGCTCGTGGGTTGAATCCTACTCGGGCCCAAAGTTTTTATTTCATCTTTCACGGGCACTGCCTCTTGCGAAGAACTGACAAAACTTCCAAGAGTATCATCTGTCATGAAAAAGTGCTTCTCAACTTTGCAGTTCGGAATCGGCGTTAAATTGTAGGTCCCTTCAGTTCTTCACACGCACCTAGAGAATTGTTGATGAGAGTAAGCCTTGGCTCTTTCAGAGCTGTCGCGCCGTTCTATTTATTTTTTACCGTTACTCCATTTTTTTCCATTTTACCATTACAAAACTAATGACTTTCATTTGAAAGCGTGATTTTGAGAGTTTTGTTTAGTCAACTTTTCTTTTGCATTTCAAATTTTCCATTTTCCAATTTTTTTTTTTACTTTTTCTTGCTTTCCAGTTCCCCATCACAAATTTTCCAGTTTCTCTTTGAAAACCAATGAGTTTTCCCTTGAGTTCCAATGAGTTCCTTTCGAAAACCCATTTTGAAATTTTTCTGTTTTCCATTTGAAATTTTCCAGTTTTAAACTTGAAAACCGATGCATCATCAATTTCATGCAATTTTCCATTTGAAAAGCAATGAGTTTTCCGAGTTTTGCATCAAGAACTTTTTATTGTTCAATTCAAAAACCCATTTTGAAACAAAAAATTCCAGGCAAAATAAAATCTAATTTCGGACCTTTGTTTAGTTTTTCCAGTTTTCCCACTCTTCCATGAGATTTTTCCAATTTTTTTTTCCACAGAAATCATCACTGAATGCAACAGTGTCAACCATGAACATTTTACAAATATCTGTTGTGGAATTTCAGGGTCTAAAAGAGACATACAAACAAACAAACAAACACACTCATTTTTATATATAAGTACACAGATAAATAATTCTAACTTATTTATGTTGAAATGTATGTAACTTATGTGAAAATATTACTGTATACGAATAACAAATCAGGCATCTGTAGGAAAATATGAAAGCTCCTTTTGTAAATATCTAGAATATATTTTTCATTCGCAAATAAACTCTTCAATCGTAAAGACGTCCTTGTTTCTTTTTCCACATTTTTCTCTTCGCTGAAATTTTGCTCAATAATTTATAATGCACATGAGTTTCGTAACGTAAACCACATTTTATTTATCCCAACCTTTCCTAAGCAAGTACCAAATTGGTATAAGGCGGTTCCCCAAATGGCAGAATTTCTGTTTCCAATTGACTGCATGGTCTATTCTTCAATAGATCGTCGGTTTTGCAAGCCAAAATTCGGAAATTGATGTCGCTTGTATTCAAAGTTCCTAGAAAAACTTTCTGTAGAAAGAAAAGACGAAAACAAGTAAACCTTTGATCGGTCAATCTTTCAATGAAAATCTTACCTGATATCTGCAAGTTAACATCCAAAGTTCCTCTTCCCCACGAGCATTCTTAACAATTTTCATTCCATTTGCGTACTGCAACTGCTGCTGATCGTTTGCAACAATCTTCTAGTGTATGGCGAATCGTAGATGTTCCAAGCGAACACCGTCAGAGGGTCTTCGGTGTTGAAATACAGATTTCCCCTGCTGTCCATAGATTCTATGATAGATTGCACCCCACGCTTACCCAGAGTCTGGAAAGCTTCTGGATGTGCTCTGGGGTTTCCAAGCCACACAGACGGATCGTTCAAGATATTCAGAGGCACATAGTTCTCTGTGTCACTAGACAGTGCATGAAAGTACAGATTTCTGTCATTGGTACCTCCTGAGAAAAACCAAAGCGGTCTATTAACAATTATCTGATCAAAATCAAATGTAATACCTCGCTTGTTGCGCGGACTCAAATTGATGGCAAGTATTCCGTCCATGAAGTTGATGCTCTCTCCGGCAGCTGTGTGTTTGATGAAAGCTTGATCAAAGTCCATGAGTGGGTTCTCAACCCTCCATGCGGCATTGTGCGCGGTACTGTAAACAATCAGGCCTGGATTACCAATATCAGCAATGTAGATCATTTGATTTTGACATTGGCCCATGGGCGGATGGTCATATGTGTCAACAACGACATTGACGAGAAGCGATTTATTTTGGGCGTAGAGGTTTTGAGGGAATTGGAAGCGATGCAGTAGCCTGTGGGTCCCGAGATAGAATTTGAGAAGTTGGGGCGGACAGATGTTGGTTTCTTCGATGACTCCTGAATCAATGACCCACATGTTGTTGCAATCATCGATCTGGAATTTGTGAGGCAAAATGGTGAGAAAAGTTTGAGATAGAGATGTGTTCATTTTAGGTACTCACCGCAACCCGGAACGCTGATATGATTCCGGTGCATTCAGCATTGTTGTTAATGTGGAAGCTGGGGTAAGGGAAGACATACGGCCCACTGTCCCCAACTATGCTGGAAAAAATAGCGAGGGTGTACGGAACGTCTTTCGATAATTTGGGAATTGTTACAAACACTCGAATCTCGCCTCCAGCTGAAATTCACAGCAGGAATTGAATATTGGATTGAAAAAAGAAACGGTTTTAAAAACAGCCTTACGCAAATATTGAACTCCAACATCAGCTGGTGTTCCTGTGTTGGCCGTTAACAATCCATTGTCGATAGCATATTGGCGCTCAAAGTCCGAATGGAATCCGTATTCGAGGACTTTCCATGAAAACATCTGATTGAGACTTTTGACATTTTGTGCTGAAATCCATGTTGAGAGAAGGTGGATGAAAGCAAATGCTTTCATTAGAATTTTGGAGTCATGCTAAAATAAAAAAATAAAAATAATAAAAAAGTATTACATTGCTTTAACCCAAATGCTTGGATTCCTCGTCGTTTTCAGGAATAAGGTACGGCATATTATGGAGTATTTTGCATTATTGTATCTACACCTACATTCATATAAAGTCCAGCTCACACAACAACTGAAGCAGGCGGTGGACGGCGATCTTTGGAAAAAAAATTTCCTCGGTGACGAACCACATTTCTTACTCGGTGGGTATGTTAATAAACAAAGTTGTCGATTTTGAGGGTCTGAGAATCCTCTAGTAATTCAAGAGAAGCCATTATATCCACAAAAAGTCATTGTTATCGATGCTTGCATCAATTCGCGTGGTAGTCTTTTAAATCATGTAGTGTTTCACACATAATGTCAACTTTCAAACTTTATAATAAAAAAGTAATATAATGGAACAAAATTGTTTGTATGTGTTTTATTTACGTTTTCTTTTGCAACCGAAAGAAGGATCACCCACAAAATAAACTCACCATTTGTGTTGCGTTGAAGTTGTTTCAAAAATGACGGTTTGCCGTAAACAAAACGAACTCTTAATAATTGAGTTTTAACAAAACTTCACATTAAGCCATTAAAAACCATTAAAACCAAACTTTTTGTTATTTTTGTGAACAGCCGAAAAGGACCTAAGAACCGATTCTGAGTAACGCAAGGCCGATTGATCGATAGAATCCTCGTATGTTAAATGATCCTTTTCAGCGTGTTGCGATTGTTCTGAAAAAACAATTTGTTTTTGTTTTTTCTTGGACGCAAACGTCTGGAAAAGTTAGTAGTTTGTCGCTTCTTCAGAAAAGCTTTAAATATATAGAGCAATTGGGATTCCCAACGATCAGACAAGGGTTGACGAGAGAGACGAGGATAGATGTTGGGAATCAACCATTATTTTAATTACTCAATTTTGCTAATGTGGGAATAGATAAGTGAACGAGTGTTATCGTTTTTGAATCAAAAATAGACTAAAAGGACATCTTAAATTAATTACACATTGTTTACTTTTTTGGTGTTCACCATTGTTTGAATTATAGCATTTTGCATGCAATAACGCTATAATGTGTGAAAAAATTAGTGAACGAGTGTTATAGTTTCTGAAAGAAGATAAACCATGAAATTTTACACTTGATTGGTTTTAAGAAAAGAAAACTTTGGGAGACGAGTATGTCATCTAACCTTGCAGAAGAACTTCTTCAATTTTAATTGCGGATGGAGAGTGTCAAGAATTGACTGAATTCTGAAGTGTAAGTTCAATCATCACAACACCGCAGACCAGGAATCACTGGAAATAGTGGACATTAAACTCATTAAACTTAGAACGTGCTCCGAAAAAGCCGAAGACTGTCAATCGGCTGGAAAATTTATGGCCACCCGACAGTCTCCGCCAGCCAGCTCGGCCCCCAGCAACCTGTCTCCAGTTTTGCATTCCAAGTTGATTAAGGTCTTTTTCCACAAGGGTGCGCCACCTGAATCGTCGTCTTCCTCTACTTCTTCATCCTGCTTCATGTCGCCTGCTGCTTTGAACAGCTCGTGATATTGCCTTTTTCACTTCCTTTAGATGGGGCTTAAAGAATTGTCGGCTAAGATCGTGTTCAATTAATGGCTCCTGACTAACAGCGGGATTCTGTACGTCGTCATCTTTGCCGTTATATAGTCTTCTGAAGTGGTCTTTCCAAAATCCTCAGCATTGATTCTGCGATGCTACTTTGATGTTCCTTTGCTCATCGCTGCAGGCATGTATTCGAATGGCGTTCCGTGGATTTATGTTTTAATTTTTAATTTAAGAACGTTCGGTGGCAAGCCTGGCAAATCAAGCGAATTCAAGAATTGAGTTGGATAGTTGACAAATTTGCCTTGATTCACAACAGTATCGATGGACTTATATGTTGTCGTTTCGCCGGGTATTTCATTCTGAATAGTGAAGATGATTGCATTGATGTTCTTGGCGACTAATATGGTACGCGTACTGAGCCACTGATGAATTTTGTAGTTCTGAGCAATGTTTGTGAAAACTTTATGCATCAATTCGGCTATGCTTTCTATTAAGTTTAAGAAAATATATAAATAAATAGAGTGGCGCGACAGCTCTTGAAGAGCCAAAGCCAACGTGGCTTATTCTCATGAACAAGTCTCTAGATGCATTTGAAGATTGAGACCTACATATTAACGCAAATTCTAAACGGAAAATTTAAGAATCACTTTTTCATGACAGATTGATACTCTTGGAAGTTTTGTCATTTCGTCGCAAGAGGCAGTGTCCGTGAAAGATGAAATAAAAACTATGGGCACGAGTTGGACTCGAACCCACGACACGTTCTGTTTAGTAGCCAACGCACCTAACCACTAAGCTACGGATGCTACTTCTGTTTAGTTTACTTTCTGGTAATATAATATAGCAAAGAGTTGATTCATTACCAACATACAAAAATACAAATCTTTCCTCTTTATAACATCTCTTACTTGTTGTGCCCGCGATGTTACCTGCGATAATCGGGATAAAAAGTAGACTATGTCAATTTCTCACCCCTAAACTACCACTACCTACGCAAAAAATCGTTGAAATTCTTTGTTCTATACCAAATTATAACAAATCTATCCCATTGGAACCGTACATTTTTTATCGGTATAAAAGGAAGCATATTATGTTCCTTCTACTACTCCAAGAGTGTATACAAAGTCTTATGATGAAACTGTGATTTTCTAAAAATTACTCCTTAACGTATGCTATTATAATGGATTCAACATTTCGCCTGATAGTCAACAAAGATAGTATGCAAATTTTGTTGTTTTTAATTCAATTTATCAAAACATATTGTTAGGAGTTAAGAAAATTTTTTTAAATACGCAAATCGCTTAAAGATCCTTTCTATTGATCGAGCAAGCTGTAAGAATCATTTTTCATTTTATCACAGCAAAGATATGCAAGAACTAAAACAAAGACCAGAATTAAAAGAAAAATGGTCGGAATATAAGGAAACGTTTTCCCGACTACCAGTGGGCTTAGTACTTTTTTTTAGATTTGAAAATTAGGTACAGAGTGATTTCCATTAAATGGGACAAAAAAAACATGTAGGCTTAGGCTAGACAACAAAACAATGTGCGGGATATCTGTTAAGGTAGGATTTTCGGTTCCGTATGCGACGATAGCGAATGCAGAAAAAGGTTCAAGGTTCAACCGAGAACTGTTCCAAGAGCTGTACCAAGATGTGGATGTAGTCCAGAAATCCAAGAAAAGAGACCACATTGGCTTGGCCACATCGAGCGAATGGACGACAACGCTCCAGCCAATAAAGTCTTCTCATTCCAACCCCCAGTTTCGAGACGGCAAAGAAGACCGAACATACGGTACAAGGACCAAGTGACCGCGGATTCCAGAGCGCTGGTTTCGGCGATTGGAGAGTGCATGCGAGGGACTGATCACAATGGAAGGCTGCAATAACCCAGGCTAAGATACTACATGGATTTTGAGAAAGTAAGAATATCATTTTCGTCCACACAGTTAAATGAAAATAATCCAACGTCATTTTCAGGCAAGCTGATATGAGTTCGAGTTGAGTACAGGAGGTGCATAAAATAACACCGAAATGAATTTGTAACAATTAATTGAACAATATAACTATTTCATTTACATCAGCACCTTATAAAACTTCGAAATCTCCTTCTCCATAACATCAATCAAATCATTTATCTTGCCACCACCATCCATAGATTAGGAAGAATGTAAATGAGACATCGCAGTGATGCAAACATGTTGTTTATCAACACCCTCTTTGACGTAGACTAGACCATACCTAACAGAATGGAGGAGCCTTCTTCTGCGTAAATCGTTGGCTTTTTGAAGAGTTTGCAGCGACCATCTCATAGTTATTATTATTATTATTATTATTGACTTGCTTAAATTAACTCTGTTTTCATTTTTGTTATCGTTATTTCATGTTTATTTTCATCAAATATTTTTAGTATAAATAGAGGAAATAATTTAAATAAAAATGAGTTCAGATTGGGAATTCAATCGATAAGGATCTCTTTATATATTTCCCTTTCAGGATTCCTACAAGTTCATGATTATGCTTCGTAGGACATTCATACCCTCTAACAAATTTGTTGTTGTTTTGAAAGCCAAGGTCATGTAAAGAAATTGCACGAGAGCTTGTTTTATAAAATTCAAATTTCTTGACAAAGTTCTAGCCCTTAAAACTCGGTTATATGATATTTTAGAACTTTTAGAACTGAAGCACTTTTTTGTTGACAGTTTATGGGCACGAGTATAGGATTCGAACTCCACATTCTGCCTAGCAGCCAAAGCACATAACTTACACGAAACGAACATATGTAGTTACACACTAACACAAACAAAAACAAACGCAAACTCAAAAATTATATGTATTTTGTTCCAAATTGAAAAAATATCTGTCAAAAATTACTGCTGGGTGACTCAAAAGTCTTAACTGTTCTTAGGTCGTATCGACGTAAAAAATTTCATTTCATATTTTCATTCTGATTAACAGGAATGCTGTGAAAAACAAGATCGCCAGCAATATTTTTCCGGGCAAAAGCGTCGATCAAAGCAAAACAAAGCTATTCATGGCTCAGAAACATAAGTCACCATTTAAAATTCTTGCAAGGACTCTACTCATGTCGAGAAAAGTCATTACCGTTCACTATGGCGTATACGTACTATTTTAGTCAATTATTTTAGTCAGTAGAGTTAGGAAGTTATCGGTGGTCTCCAACAGTCCTGGAATCATGTCATATCTTTGTAAGATTGACCTGTGTCCATAAGTGCTGTGCTTAAAAAAACCCAGTTCTTTTAAACGAATTGCGGTTTTGGCTGCGTGCACCTTATGAACTCATCCAGAGCCGGGAGATCCAAGATCATTTCCAATTTTTCATTACCTATGTTTTCGATGATGGTAACGAACTTGCCTGATATCAAAACCACTATGTCATCTGCATATGCTACAATTTTAATGCCCCGTTTTTAAACCTTGTGGGAATTTTGTTGACTACGAGGATCCAGAGCAGTGGTGAGATGACCCCTCCCTGTGGTGTGCCTCTAGTAACTGTTTTCTCAATAGTGCTTAATCCCAATTGAGAGTTGATAATTCTGCCATTTAACATGGTGAAGATCTAATCGACAATGACAGATTCAACTCCAGCTTCAAATAAGGCAGTTTTGATTGATTCCGTTTTTATGTTATTAAACGCACCCTCGATATCAATAAATGCTGCCAGGGTATGTTCAATATGTGAAACTACCTCATGAAGAGCAGCAGCCACTGATTTACCCTTAAGGTAGGCATGTTGGTAGATGCACAAATTGTTTTCGTTGAGGACTTCTCTAACGTGCAGATCAATTTTTCTCTCTAGTGTCTTAAGGAGAAACGAAGAGAGACTTATTGGTCTATAATCCTGAGTGGTCGAGTGAGTCGGTTTCCCGGTTTTTGGGATAAAGACTACCTTGACCTTCTTCCAACTATTAGAGACGTATCTAAGTTAGATACAACTTATGAAGATTACCCTAAGCCAAAGAGTTATTACTTTGAGAGCATTTTGAAGAAGACCTGGAAATATCTCGTCTGGTCCAGCTGATTTGTAGGGTTTAAACGAGTTTATACCCCAGAAAATCTTTTGCTCAGTAATGGCCTGTTTTAGTTTTTTATTTTCGATAAAAGAGCAGACTTAATCAAATGCCTTTGAAGTATCAATTGCAACAATCTTACTTTCGCCAAAACGATGTTCGGTAAGATAAACCATAAAATCACCAGTGGACCTGTTGCTGCGAAAGCCGTATTGCCGATCATTAAGAAGCTTTCGGTCTTCGAGATATTTCTTGAGCTGATAGTTAATCAGCGTTTCCATGACCTTAGAAAGAAGGGACGTAAGTTTAATCGGTCGATAATTGGAGGGAGAAGAAGGTTCGCCTTTTTTAGGATTGGCTAGACAAAGGCTGTTTTCCAACTGATCGGAACGACCCCAGAAGAAAAGGATAGATGGAAACGCTTACGCAAGGGTTTTACCAGCGTGGAAGAAGACCCCTTTAGATTAAAAGCGGGGATACCATCCGGACCAGCGCATTTATGTATATTGAGATCCTTAAGGACTCTTACGAGCACGAGTGCAGAAGAAGATTTGTCCCATGGAATCATTGACGAGCTCAAGAACAGACGGAGTCATGACACTCTCTGGCAGCGAAGAGTTGGCGGCAAAATGCCTAACAAAAAGGTAAGTTTTCCCGAGAGAGCTAACAACTGGAGTGTCATTGTCAACGAGCGTGAGCGTAGGGACAAATAAAATTCAATGTTTCTAAAAAAATGTTTTATTTTCTAACAAAATATACAAAATTCTTTTATTTACAAATTTTACAAATTCTTTTTCTTCCAAAAAACAAACAAAAAATATAAGAAAATAAAAATTACAATAATTACAATAAAAATAAAAAATAAATACAAAATAAAATTCCGACAACAATCCATTTTTCTCTTTATTTTTCTTAATCTACAATGGCGCTCTTATCTTCTTCAGCAATACTTCTAGAAAATCTCTTATACGTATAACCAACTGGAGGCAAATTGTCAAGGAATGATGAATCCGTTGGTTGTCTGGTAAGTCGATTGGCCAAAGCTTCATCTGGATTCAAGGGGGTAAATGGGTTTCTCGGTGATTTGGGAAACAAACTAGCCGAATTGTACCCAAATGGACTGACACTTGGACTGGTAAAGTAATTAGAATTAGTGACTGTAGGCGATGCAACGTAGGATGATGGACGTTTGCCAAGTGTGTTGCTAGAGTAATAAGCGTAGTTTGTTGCTTTTGCAGAAGGAGCGAATGGAGAGACACTACTGGCTGGACCGGAAGCGAGATCGATGCGAAGAATACGATTGTTGTATTCGTTGCGGTTGAGGTTTTTCAAGAAGAATCGTTGGAACTTGGAAGAGATCATATAGAGAGCACCAGGTTCGATGCGTGGAGTTGTCAAATCAGCGACGAACTGAAGGCGTTGTTGATCAGTTGCAAGAGTTCTAAGCAATATGTATTTTCAGTATCACGCCTTGAGCTATATATTTAAGCCAATTACCTTTGACGTCCTGTTGATGGGTTCCATGATGCAATGGCTGTTTCAGTGAGCGGGCTGAAAATTAGACTTCCATCGATTGGAGACACCGCCAAAGTGATACCTTGAGAAGATTTCTTTCCCACAAGCTTGACAGGTAGTAGTTGGGTGATTGGTATTGGACCTGCTCGAAGGACTTCTCGAGTTATTGAGAATACCCTTAAAAAGAATTTTGGAAATAGTAAATCTTGAATCATTATTTTTGAATGGTTCTACCTGTCTGTCGCCAAAGGCTGATAGTAGGCAATTCCGGCTTTTTCATCGTAAGTAAGACCCACAACTCCGTCCATCAATACAAAACGGTCTCCGAGGATTTCGGACTGAGCAAAATCTGGATCGGGGTACATGGATGGATGGGAGATTCTCCAAGTAACGTCTTGCTCACTGTCATAAACGACGATAGCTAGGGAAATTTAACGTTTTTAACTTGTACCTTGTAAACATAAAATAAGTTGTTGAAATTACCAGGTTCCACAGTGTCGGAAATGTAGACAAACACGTCATCGCAAGTGCCAGCCTTTGAGGTGGTTTCATCAACAATCAAATTTGTAAACAAGGATTCACCTCTGAGGACTTGGCGGGGGAAGTCAATTCTAGAAGGAAGAAGTTCGTAAAAATTTGACATTGACATTGAATATAACACCTCTAGGAAGACAAAACTAAATCAAACCTTCTAACAACCCGATTTGTGTTGAGATCAAAAACCAGAATCTTCGGAGGACATTTAACTTCATAATCTTCCAGAGACCTCTGAACTCCCGCGTCCAAAGCCCACAGTCTATTGCACGAATCAATCCTCATCCTATAAACCGAGATCAGTTTCAAGTCACTGCAGTTAAAATCCTTCTGACCAGCCACAGCATACGACCAGTCCGGGAAAACCTATAAAAATCCAAACAGCATTAATTTCAAAACAGCCCAACACCACAACACCAATTGACATACGTCCAAAACTGGATTATCACCGGCGCCAACCTTCGGAAAACTACTAACAGTTGCCGTTACACCGGCAAATAATTGCGGTGTAGCCACAAAAATTCGATCATAACCCACAGCAACGCCGGTAATTAATATGTTTTCCGGGCTATAAAAGCTTGAGTCGGTTGTTGGGGATTTCGGTGGGAAATTATATGATATCAGTTTCCATTGGGCGATTGTTTCCAGTGAGCTTGTGTCGAGTATGCCGCTGACCAAGTTCAAGACCATCAGCACTAGACAGACTAGAGTTTCCAGTTGCCGAGCCATATTCTTCTTTGATGGTTTTTGTTATGCGGAATGACGATTTACAGCAAACGAAAAAACCTGTAATGAAAACGAAGAGCAAAGAGAGGCACAAGTTATTGAATTGCCGGTAAAATTGTTTTAAGTGTTTGATTCAATCCACAATAGAGACAGACACGTTTGAGATGAAATTTGTGCGATCGCGGTGGCAGCACAAACGCGTGCAAAAGCGCATATGAAGAAACGCCAGCAACGCCAGGCAGCGATGCGACGACAAAGCGGCGACACAATGGCTATTAAAGAGAAACCACTTTGATTGCTTTTGCTTGGCGTGAACACAATTCGTACAATAGACGAGATCTGAGCCAAGAAAGCGAGCTGCCGGTCAGAGGAAAATCCATTCACATGAGCGACTACTGAATGAGCCATTACGGAGTCATTGGTTTAATGGCGCAATGTGCGCGAGTTATTTAATGTGTTGATGCGGTTGCGGTTTGATTGATATGTAGTTTTGTACGTGAACGATGAAAATGCAGAAAAAAAGTGTTTGCCACAAAATTGCTTACAAGTTGTTGAATTCCTTTTGAGACAACTTGCATCGCAAAGAATGGAATTCATTTGACGAGTTGCAATTGCAATTCAACTCATAATGTTCCAAAGACGGAAATTGATGTTGCGTCAGATTGTCTTTGACAGATAGGTCTTGAAAGGAGCGATACAAATGGAGTAACTGGGCAAACTCCACTGCACGCTGGCTGGTGTCAAAACAAAAGTGAAAGGGTGATTAAAATGATGGATGCAAATCTTATTCACTGCAAATTTGTCATAATTGAGGTTGGATATAGTAAGTACGACTTTCACACAAGTTGTGAGTGGGCAAATCTGTTGACCTAAGGCTGACAGCCTTGAAAATAGAGTCATGTGAAGGTTTAAGCTATATGGACAGGTAGTTCAGTGGCCTATTGATGGTTTTCAGCTAATGGGTGTCAGTTTCAAGATAAAACAAATTAAGAGCTGGGCAATTCGTTTGTTTTACTTGAAGTCATTTTCCATTTCATATGAAAAGAAATTTTATATTTCCAAATTGCATTTAATTGCGTTAATAAAGGAGGCATTGCCAACATATTGCAAGTTATTGTTGCTTGTTATAAGTTTTTATTTTAAACTCTGTCGGAAATGATATAAAATTGACGTTTAACTAATGACTGAGATCTTATCTCGATGATAGTTGAGAAATAAATTTTAACTTCCCTTTTTATCATGATGTCTGTGTGTGTATAATATGTACGTATGTTCGTTTGTGCGTATGTGCGTTACGTGTTTTTTGCTCGATTATCTCGCGAATCACTCATAGTGTTGACATGAAATTCATCTCATTCGACAGGGAATTGCTTGATTGAGAGCGTAAATCTTGACATTATTTCTCGTCGATTTTTTCCCCTTTTTTTAGATTTATTGCTTTTGAGATATGGGCAGGGAAGTGAGAAGTGGAGTAACGGAGTAGCGGATAGCGGAGTAGTGGGTAGCGGATAGTGCGGTGATGAGTAGAAAGAGTGAGTAGCGGGTATCGGGGTAAAGGGGAAGTGGTTAGCGGGTTGAAGTAGTGGAGAGTGGGAAAGCGGGTAGGGGGTAACGGTAACGGTTAGTGTGTAGGGTAGCGATGCGTGTTATGGGGTAGCGGGTAGCAGTTGAGGTTTTTTTTTTTTTTTATAATTAGCACACACTCAAGTTGGTTGGTTGGTTGGAGAGGAGGTGCCGGTGAACATTGGTCTTAAATTCCTGAACATTGCAATGATTTGGAAAGACAGAGTGTGGAAGGGAGTTCCACATTCGCGTAGTACGGCTAAAGAAGGATTCTCTATACTTGAGGGTACGACCGAAGTTGGGCTCAAGGGTGAACTGATGGGCATTCCTGGAGGCGCGGGTATTACGGTTGAATATCTTTAGGGGAGGAATGCAACTGGCTATTTCACTAGAGCAAATACCGTTGAAGTAACGGTAGAATAGGGTGAGGCATGAGACATTACGGCGATGTTCGAGAGATGTAAATGACTCAACGATGGTAAGATCACCAATCATCTTGAATGCTCTTTTTTGGATACTGTCCAGAAGACTTAAGTATGTCACTGGAGCACCAGCCCAGACATGGGAGTTATACTCAAGCTTTGGACGTATGTAGGTTTTGTAGATGATAGCCAGATCAGACGGGGAGAAAAATTTCTTGCACCGTCTTAAGAAACCTAAACATCTTGCGGCATTTTTGGCGACATCGCATATGTGCTCGGTCCACAAGAGGTGGTCAGTGATGCACATACCGAGAATCTCGAGATGTTGGGTCTCATTGATGCAAGTGCCACTCATGGACAGTGGCAAGGGGGGTATGTCTCGCTTTGACGATACTAGACAGCATTGTGTTTTTGAAGCATTAAACTCTACGCGGTTATTAATTCCCCATTGTACAATGCTGTTTAGGTCAGAGTTTAATGAGCTTATCATATTTTGCCGTTGCAGTTCCACATCCGAAGAGGAGGGGTGTGAGTCTGGAAACGAATAAGAAAAGCTAAGGGTACTATCGTCAGCGAAACAATTAATTGGATTAGAAGTTACAGACAAGAGATCATTGATGAAAATGAGGAAGAGGGTCGGAGACAAAACGGAGCCCTGGGGCACACCAGCATTTATGTTGTGGGTTTCAGACTTGAATCCGTCCAATACAACTTGTATTGAACGGTTCGAAAGAAAGTTTCTAATCCAACGAAGAAGGGATTCATCGATACCGAAGGCACGCATTTTCGATAAAAGAGCAAGATGCCAGACTTTATCAAATGCCTTTGAAATATCAAGCGCAACAATCTTACTTTCTCCAAAACGATGTAAAGATTTGTTCCACTGTTCGGTGAGATAGACCATCAGATCACCAGTGGACCTGTTGCTGCGAAAGCCGTACTGCCGGTCATTAAGAAGCTTTCGGTCTTCGAGATATTTCTTGAGCTGATAATTTATCAGCGTTTCCATGACCTTAGAAAGAAGGGACGTAAGTGCAATCGGACGATAATTGGAGGGAGAAGAAGATTCGCCTTTTTTTGGGATTGGCTGGACAAATGCTGTTTTCCAACTGCTCGGAACGAGCCCAGAAGAATAGGATAGATGGAAAAGCTTACGCAAGGGTTTTGCCAGCGTGGAAGAACACCTCTTCAGAACAATAGCGGGGATGCCATCCGGACCAGCGGATTTATGTATGTTGAGATCCTTTTAGGACTCTCGCCACAGCACGAGTGCGGAAGAAGATTTGTCCCATGGAATCATTGACGCGCTCAAGAACTGGCGGAGTCATGACACTCTCTGGAAGCGAAGAGTTGGCGGCGAACTGCCTAGCAAAGAGGTTAGCTTTCGCGAGAGAGCTAACAACTGGAGTGTCATTGTCAACGAGCGTAGGGACCGAGGAAGAAGAAGAATTCTTCATGTTTTTTACAAATGACCAAAAATTCTTACTGCCTTTGGGACATTGCAGTATTTTTTGCCTTAATTTTTGGTCATGTAAAAATTTGGTCCGACGAATATGAGCATTGCAGGCCTTCCTGGCTTGTTTAAACTTGTTCCGGTGTTCCTCAGTTGGGTTGGCTCTAAAACACCGGAACTTTACTTCTTTTTCCCTGATAACCTCTTTACAGCTTGAATCAAACTATGACTTTTCCTTGGGTTTGATGCTTTTAACCCTATTCGGGATAAAAGTTTTCACTCCCGAAATAATCATATTAGTAATCATATCAGCGCTGGAGTCTTCGTCACTATCGAGGAAGCATAGTGACCAGTTAAAGATCCGGAAAAAGTTGTTGAGACCGTCCCAGTTGGCTTTCTCGTATTGCCACACGGTTCTCTTCGGAGCTCTTTCTCTAACTGGATTAGCTTGACACGAGAAATTTGCAGATAGATACTATGATCTGATCTGCCTAGAGGCGTTAATAGACTGATAGTGTGTTTATCAGGGTCAGACGTAAGAAACAAGTCAAGAGTATTTTCCGCTTGGCCATTAATGTCCGATATTCGAGTGGGCTCAGTGACAAGCTGAGTTAGGTGGTTAAACTTAGCAAAGATCTCAGCACACATTCCTTCGGGTGTTGTCTGTTGTGTTGTGGAACTCAAGTTGCAATTCTTCTATTCATCCGTTATTGATGACATACCATATGCATACATAGTGTGAGGTCTTTTATTTATCGATTGAGGCAGTATGAAGTCTAGCTTGTTTGTTATAAACAATTGAAAATGAGTTTTAGTGAATATACAGATTATACAGGATGCGCAATGGTCAAAATGTTCATTCAGCAAAGCGTATCGTCAAAAGTTATGAGCCTAAAAGTTACACTATTCATCGCTTAGCTTCGATTTTCGCGACTATCCGTAGCACATCGGGAAGATTGACAGGCCACCGACATCGAGATCCGGAGTTTTATTTTTTGGGGATTTTATTGAACTTATTTGTCTACTCTGGGAAGTTAGTCGTGTGTACCACATTTTTGGCAGAAACCTTTCCGCAATCTTAGGCCAATGGTAAAAGTGCTGAAAGCTAGAAAAGATGTGAAACTTGTTCTGCAACTAAAGAAACAATTAAAAACTTCAATCTAGGTTTTCTCACCATTTAAAAGGATTGCGCTGTGTGACGTCCGAGAAGCTTAGACATTGAAAAAGAAAAAAAGCGTTGGCATATTTGAAAGATTCAACGCCAACTTTGTATGGCTTAGGAGTAAATTGCTCCTCATGGCCAACACTATTATGAAATCCTGTATTCTTGTATTCGGCAACACCAATCTACGAAGATTCACTAACAGCCAACGCTGGCGGCGCGGCGTCGCGTCATCGTTCCGTACTTGTTCGAAAATTATGCTGGCCAGACCAACACCTTAAACGGCGATCACCAATGATCACCATCTTCTTGTGGCCTGAATTGGATGATATTGACATCGAGGCAAATGGTTAAGACATTATAGCGCTACATGCCACAACACAATCGACATCGCGATGTGAATTTGTCTGAAGACTCTTTATATTGGAGCCTTTTCAAGTCGCAGGTCTGTGCGATTAAGCCGCAGAAACATTGCGACCCTCAAAGACAACATAAACGATGTCATCGCTTAAATTCAGGCTGATTTATGCTCCCAAGTTATCTAAAACTGAAGATTCCGATGCACTGCACCAAGCGAATCCACCCGCACCCGCAGGATAATGTTCTTGAAAGTTTTCGTGTTTAAGAAATCAGGGCAATCTTCAAAGCATATAGAACCCCTGCTACAAATGCTAACTATCGAATGCATCTGAATTTATGAAGCCTGCATGGACTTTCCTGACAATTTAAGAAATCAATTATAGTTCCATAAAAAAAGCAGTACTAAGCTTTTCTTCAAATGCAATATAAAAAATTGTATCCACCCGGTCGGATGGCATACCTGCGGAACTCTTTAAATAAGGAGGAGGTGTGTTGATGCACCACATGCACCAGGGCATCAACAAAGTGTGGGAGGAAGAATACATGCCCACAAACATACTGTGTAGCTGCATGTCATGTGATTTCTTCAACATAGTCCTGCAGCAGTGAGTATATAGTGCGACCTTGCGTGTGAACACGGAAACACTATCTCCAACAAATCCGCCCAGCTCCAAGGCTATGCGGACGACATAGACATCATCAGTCGATCCAAGAGAGCAGTGCTTTAGGCCTTCACAGCGAGTGAAGAATAGGCGAAACTCATTGGTCTTCAAGTGAATGAGGACAAAACAAAGTACATGCTATCAACAAACAAAGCAACCTCTGTCCACCGCCTAGGACCAAACGTCACTGTTGGTAACAGCAATTTCGAGGTAGTTTAGGAGTTCACCTACCTTGAAACAAACATCAATCTTGCAAACGACACCTTAGTAGAGATCCGAAGAAGAGTTACCCTAGCGAACTGCTGCTGCTTCGGTTTGACAAAACAACTGGGTTCAAAACTCCTCACTAGAAAGACAAAGTGTCTTCTATACAAATGCAGGCCTATTCTATTGCAGCAAGTGTTTTACGATAAGTAAAAAAGGGGAATTGATACTGGGCACTTTCGAAAGAAAAATTCTTCGACGGATTTTCGGTCCCGTATACGACCATTGCGAATTCAAAGGTTCAAACACAAACTATACAAGCTGTACCAAGATGTGGTGTGGACTACATGTCCAGAAAGCCAGGAAAAGGTGACTACATTGGCTCGGCCGCATGTAGCGAATGGGCGTCAACGCTCCAGTCAGTGTCATGTCTTTAATATGGAGCTCAGCTCAGGGGATACGAATTATTCCGAAACCATTGAGAAATTCCTGTTTTCATGAAAAGGTTTTTTAAGCGCGCCAAAACTAATAAGAACTGTGTCTTCTCCAATGATTCTTCAATTTTATTTTCATATGAATAATGGAGATTATTTGTCATGGACTCGACTTTTAACCTCTGCAACAGATATTTCCTCGTCGTAAACTCAAATTAATGGACTAGTCTAGAGTTAGAGTAATTAACTTTCCTAATCATTCACGTTATAAGACGACTCCATCCAAATCTATAAATCAATCAAGTGGATAAGTTCAGAAAGCCAAAGCATAAGACAAGTTTGAGGAGTCAGGAAGAAGCTACTCCTTTCCGTGTTTGATATTGGTTGTTTATTTTTGAACGTCAAAGCTCTTGCTTCTATCCTACGGAAACTGTCAACTCAATAAAAAGTGACTCAGAGTTCCCAGGCACCACGGAAGGCCACACCTAAGCTCAAGAGATATCTGTTCGAAATACAAAATGCAAGCAAACCCGAAACGCACTACTGCACACTTTGTGTTGACTATAGAGGCGATTCACGCAAACGATAGAGAAACGGTGGCCACCTATAGCGTCAATATTTACAGGTTTCTTTTAAAAATGAATTATTAACAATTCAAAAGAAGCCTGCAGAATTATACAACAACGTACATTAAATGCATTTCCCATAAGCAATAACTAACTACTAGCTGCTTTAAGTAGGTACATGCACATCTCAATTAGTCATACTTGCTTGGTACACCAACATTTGTTACCTACTTAAGTCTCCATTTAATTATCTACTGTTCAACTTATCGGAGCAGATGATTATGTTTCTTGTTTGAAAAAAACAACAACAAATATACTAAACACGCAACTTGACTTCTTGATGTGTTAATTAAGTTTGCACCAAATCATAGAAAATTTATGGACATTTTTCACACCATCACGATAAGATACAAGAGTATCTCACGAACGGTGCTAGAAACTGTCAAAATGACAGCGATTTAATGTCATAACAATTTCAATGAAAAAAGCTATAAGACCGCGACGTCAATAACCTGACTGCGTCCCATACGTGCAACAGTAAAAAAATTGAATACGCAAAAAGTGGCATGTCGGTTGGAAAATTGCAGTGCGGTACCAATACCGATATGGTGAGCCAGAGGTGCATTTGTTGAATTATTCAAGTATGTTATAAGGCGTGTGTCTTCCGCCATGCATTAACATAAAACAGCGCCGATCGAAAAGAAGAGTAATTTTGATGAACCCACTGCGATGGCATGGCATTGTTATCTAAAATGTCAGGTAATGAGTTGTTGATGTGATTATGTAAGGAGATGACAGAAGTGAGGCTTCCTTTCATTTGCGTCTTATTATAAATATTTACATTTAAATTAAATTAAAAAACAGTGAAGGGGTTAAAATTATCTTTTCAGGGATGGTAAACAGAATTAATTATTGTAGGTATTTCACTTTTTATTGCACGAATGGAGACCGTCAGCAGAGTTTAAAGTCCAAAGTGGAGTCAGATGTGGCTGAGAACGGACTTGACAGGAAACAGAGATCTTGGATAGATTCTGATGTCTCATCTGATATAAACAGGGTGATTCACGAGCGTTGTGCCAAAAAGCTAGAGCTTGTAGGTTGAGTTGAGACAAGAAAAAAAATCGTATGAGAGGGGGGGTCTATTCCCCCCCGTTTAGCCGGGAGGGGCAATTTTCTGAAAAGTTGACTTATTTTATTAAAAAAAAAAAAAAAATATTAAAAATCAACGGCTTCGTTTACAACACCGTGTTGTACTTTTTTGAAAAGCCAGAAATACCTTCTTTCATTTTGTTTTTAAATTAAATTGTTTATCGAATAGTTTAAAAAATATTAATTCTCAAACTCAAAATTTTCAAAAAAAAAAAAAAACATCATTTTTGAACCAAGTTTTTTCAAAATTTTATGTAATTAAGTACTAATTTTGTTTTAAAAATTCAATGCCATTATTAATTTTTAGTCGAAAACAGAAAACCGGATGCAAAAATGTCTTTTCGTTTTTGACAAATAAAAAAAATCACTTTTTTCTAAGAAAATCTTTGTTTTTATTTTTACCTCGACTTTTAGTTTTATGAATTTATTATGAAACATTAACCTTTAATATTTGTTCTGTAATTGGAATTTTATGAGGCCCCAATAAAGTAGAAAAGTATTTGATTTTCCCTGGATTAATCATTTTGTTGATTGATAACCACTGAAAACTGACCTGACCTGGGGCAGGTAAAAATAAAAACAAAGATTTTCTTAGAAAAAAGTTGTCCTGATTTTTTTTTTGATTTCTCAAAAACGAAAAGACATTTTTGCATCCGGTTTTCTGTTTTCGACTTAAAATTAATAATGACATTGAATTTTTAAAACAAAATTAGTACTTAATTACATAAAATTTTGAAAAAACTTGGTTCAAAAATGATTTTTTTGTTTTTTTTTTTTGAAAATTTTGAGTTTGAGAATTAATATTTTTTAAACTATTCGTTCACACAATTTAATTAAAAAACAAAATGAAAGAAGATATTTCTGGCTTTGCAAAAAGATACAACACGGTGTTGTAAACGAAGCCGTTGATTTTTAATATATTTTTTTTTATAAAATAAATCAATTTTTCAGAAAATTGCCCCTCCCGGTTAAACGGAGGGGAATAGACCCCTCTCCTATACGATTTTTTTCTTGTCTCAACTCAACCTACACGCTCTAGCTTTTTTGCACAACGCTCGTGAATCACCCTGTATAGACGAGGAAGAGCGACGGCCTGTGCTTGCTCTCTCACAAGATCATGGATAATTACCAAGTAACAAGAGGGGTGGAGAGTGAAGCAGAAACTTTCTGGCTGAAAATAAACTCCGGCAAAATAAAGTTTATCAGCCTCATCCTCAACACTCATCTTCTCTCATAAATATAACTCAACATGCGGTAGAAAAATACAGAGCTTCCAATTGCTTGAAAGTATCACCACTACCGGGTGTGACACCGAAAAGGACACCAGACGAATCGGGAGAGCAAAAGCTGCTTTCTCTAAGCTTAAAAACCAATCTAATGTTATTTCAATCCAACGTCACTGTCACAAACATCATCTACGAATGATACTTAGAAGTCCATGGTACATCTAACGTAGAGCATATCAGGAGAACGGGTCAGGAACCTATTGAAAGCTGATAGCAGTATATGGCAGTTGATCGGTGACACGCTTTGAGAAGGCGACAATTGTATTGCAACGCAGGTGAAGCAGTGGAATCCGCTTACTATGTCACACTAGGGGCTCCTTTTCTTTCTTACTTAACCGGCGCGGCTCCCAATCTACGAAATATCTAAGCCTGAGACACTGCAGTCTTCCATCGGGATCGGTCCTTCACATGCACTCACCAGTCGCCAAAACCAAACGCTCTGGCATCCGCAGTTACTTGGTCCTTGTACCGTAGGTTCGGTGTTCCTTGTCGTCTTGAACCTGGGTGCTGCGATCAGAAGACTTTCTTGGCTGGAGCGTTGTCATCTATTCGCTCGATGTGACAGATGTAATCGTCGAATTTGAACCTTTCTCCGAAAATCCGTCGAAAAAGTTTTCTTTCGAAAGTGCCCAGTATCAATTCCCCTTTTTTACTTATCGAACAACACTTAGCGCTATAGAGTAGGACTGGTAAAACCAAAGTCTTGTATACCAGACGCTTTGTCTTTCGAGTGAGAAGTTTTGGACCCTGTTGTTTTATCAAACAGTAGCAGCGGTTCGCTAGGGTAATTCTTCGTCGATTCTCCACTAAGGTGTCGTTTTTGGAATTGATGTTAGTTCCAAGGTAGGTTAACTCCTTAACCACCTCGAAATTTTTCATCAATCGATGTGGAGGCGTCAAGCACAGCTTTTTGGGAAAGTGCAATGATGTCTATGTCGTCCGCATAGCCCAGGAACTGGGTGGATTTGTTGAAGATAGTGTTATCCGTGCTCACACTTGCCTTGCGCACTATCTGCTTCAGAGATATTGTGAAGAAGTCAAATAACCTACGCACGTTTGAAACAACTCAGATGAGCTGTTCCCTATTTGCACACTGCACTGCGTATTGTTTGGAGTCTTGTGGCACAGCTGGATCAGTTTGTTCGGGAACCCGAATTCAGACATCGCCATCATAAGTTCTTGGCGGTGGTTGCTATCATACGCAGCTTTTAAGTCGATGAAAAGATGGTGGGTTTCTCCTTTAAATTCGTTGGTCTTTTCCAGGATATTTGGTCTTACGTTGTTCTGCCTGGCCTATAGCCACACTTGTCGGTGTATCAAATTATAATTTTGTAAAAGTCACATGACAGTGTAACATGATTGAATATGATGGCGCAGAGTGGATCCTATGCCACAAACTAGACATTCGACAAGAGTTATGTTCTATGTCAACAAAGACTTCTTATAAGCTGTCGCATGAGTTGTTCCTCCCATTATTTCTAAGGATGCATTCAAAGAAAAGCTCCTTACCAGTAGTTTGTTGAAGACAATTTGTTGCCTTCTCAAACTGAGTTTTAGGCTTTAGGTAAAACATAAGGTACGCCCAACTCCACACATGAATATTTCAATGATATCATGATTTGCAAAACACGCCCATAAACAAAAATGTTTCAATTGAAATTCCACACATGATTATAACACCTTTGTTTTCGAAACAAGGTCACTTTATGGGAATACTAAAATCAACACTTACTGCTTTTATTTTCCACAGCAGCCAACAAGATAAAGAATTGGTACTGATTACCCACCAACCTTAGTTGCAAGGTTACATGGAAGCAAAAATGCACCTTTATTGTTTTCATTATAGAAAAATGTCTACACAAAGCGCACAATTGTGGACCAGTGTTAACCCATAGAGGCTCGATTTGGTGTTGCCTTTTCATTATGGCGTATCACTCCGGTGATACACATAATAACGATAAAAATAAAATTGCGTAATTTAGTTGGTGAACAATATTTTACCTTTCAACGCTGCCATTTTACGAGTGTTACAGTATTTTGAAATGAGAAAAAAACCCATGTAGAGTAAACTGTTGAACGATCGAATCGAACCATTGTGGACGGACTAGCGACCGACAAAGGATTTAAGTTCAGTTCAATATGCCTTGCTTTTTTTATGGGTCGAGGTAAGAAACGTGCATTGTCATGCTAGCCATAGCTACACTGTAACCCTGTGAAATCAATTGCCAATCGATATAGTTCGAGATAGGATGTTCGTTTCTTAATGACTTACTACTGTCCGTGGGTTAGTGGTTAGGTGCGTTGGCTGCTAAGCAGAATTTTGTGGGTTCAAATCCTACTTTTGCCTATAACAGTTTTTATTTCATCTTTTAAGGGCACTGCCTCTTGCGAAGAACTGACAAAACTTCCAAGAGTATCATCTGTCATGAAAAAGTGCTTCTCAACTTTGCCGTTCGGAAGCGACGGCGTTAAATTGTAGGTCCCCTCAGTTCTTAAGCCACACCCAGAGAATTGTTGATGAGAGTAAGCCACTTAGGCCTTGGCTCTTCAAGAGCTGTTGCGCCACTAATTGTTGATTAGAGTAAGCCACTCAGAGGCGACCTTAGCCATCTTGGCGCCCCAGGCGAGTCAAATATATTGCGCCCTTTTTTATTATCAGCTATTTAACGTCCTTCTCCAGAATTAAAAAGGATGGAACTTGTATCTCTTATAAAATTGCAAGTTGATGAAAAAGTAGCATTTATGCTTGAAAGAATAATACGTGAAGACTTGAAGTTCTTTATGCTATTAACTATGCTTAGTGTAAGCTCAATAAGAGTTGATTGTGTTGAAAAATGCACACTCATCGAAAGTAGAACGAAACTCAATTTAGGCATTTTTACGCCTAACTTCTTCACAAATTCTCTTAAAATAAGGTCTAGTGAATCTCAGTCTTACGTTAGATTTTAGTTTTAAGAATATTTGGAAATCGTGATGCTTATGTGCGTGGGCTGTTACAGAGACCGTGGGATTGGAATCATACTCGTGTCCATAAACTATGGATACTTAATTCATTCCAATTTTTACCGTATAGTTGTGGATGTTGAAGGTCTCCTGCCTACAGTTGATGGACTGTTAAGAACCTTTGCTTTGTTAAACGGAAGCGCCGAAAAAAAAATCGTTGTCGTCCCATGTAATTATACTGTCACGCATTGCCATTCTATAAATACGCCATTCTTCCAGGATAACCCTTGCTTCGTACTCAAAGTCAACATCCTTGAATAGGAATTCATCAAAAACTGTATCCATTATCGTATAATCAACCGAGTTTAAAGGCACTAGACCCCCGAATTCGGGTGTATCGAAGTTCTAACTACAACAAAGTTTTAAAAAGAAGTTCTAGCACCTAAGAAGATGAAGTTAGTGAAGATTTGACTTAGAACTAAACCGAGTTTTAAGGGCTAGAACTTTTACCAGTATTTAAGCTTTTCCTATTCAACTATGTGCGTATGCAAGTACACCTTTATACCCTTGATCCACAACATCTCAAGGATTTTGGTCTATTTTGAGTAGGTTGTCCTTGGGCTGCCGGCAGGCACGCTAGCATGGCCAATTGGGATTGGGCTTGCTCGCAGAATATGTGGGATCTTGTGGCTCCCCTTAAAAATAACGTACCTTGAGTCGAATATCGCCATACCACAAAATAATCTTTTAAATATCGTTCCTAACATCAAATTCACCTCGTTTTTACGGCAACAATCGCTATTTCATTGAGGATCTCCTTAGTCGCTACACATATAGTGGCTCCGTGGTCAGGGTCACTGCGTAACTCCTCCTAGTTTTGGTATAACGATACTCAATGTTTTTTTTTTACCAAACACTATCTCAATTGTCCCTTGTTTTTTCTAAGTGAAAGGTATGGTGCAAATAATAACAAAAGAACATTTGAAAACAATGAAGAGAATAGTCGGCTATAACAACGCAAGAAGAAACTCGTGAACATTTTTCGAGTTTCCTATTAATTTTTTGATTTAGAGCTTGACAACCTCACAATATGTTCAAGTTATGCTGGCTGACGTGGCGCCCCCTGGATCGCGGAAACCCGCCTGGGTCGCCATACCCTAAGGCCGACACTGAAGCCACTTAGACCCTGGCTCTTCAAGAGCTGTCGCGCCACTCTATTTTTGTATTTTTTGTATTTTAATTTTTACTAAATGTCATGTTTAGAATATTTATAGTGATCTGATAAGTTTAATTTTTTTGATTGCTCACTTTGCAGCAATATTCCCATACCTTTACTGATGTGATAAACAGAATTGACAATATGCTAAATTCGCTTTAACGGTTTTCTTTTTTATATGCACCACAAAAGCGCAAATACAACTGCTCATCGCGGACTGTAAAGCCTTAAGGCACTCATTTATTTAGTTTTGTTTTCATATTATTCTCGGTCTCGTTGAATTTTTTATTCACTTTTTTCCAAACTGTCATGTGGGTTATTTGTTTGGTCCAAATACTGGGTCGCCATGTCGTGCAAAATGGATTTGGCAGATACTTAAACTATGTTTTCAATTGATATGGATCTCGAGTTGGCACCCACCAAAATCAGTTTTTGTCTCAAAGAAGTCATTCGCAGTCGGTTTTCTGTTCCCCGCAAAAACATAAAAAAAAATACTCGTCGTGGAATGACAGCTACATATATTATACTTGCTCAACAAGTGGCGCTTATGGCTCATTCAATTCAATTCAATTTGACTGATCAAACTTATATTTAAGCTTCCTTATATGAATGCCGATTTTTATAGAAATGTCCAAAGCAGGTTGGAGCAAAAAACAACTAAAAAAAAATTATTAGAAAGTGAGATAAATGTGCGTGCCGCGTGCGTACACAAAATGTTGACATAAACTTCTGTTTTAAGACTTGTTGCGTATTTTATGGTCGATTTCGTCCACAAAACTAATTAAAGCTCAATCTTTATGGCGATGCAAGGAACGTAAAAAAAAGTCAAATTGAAATAGTAGTATCTGTCAGAGATAAATGTTTGGATTATAGCTGCAATGCAGCAATGTTCCACTTTAAATTGCCAGAGGTGCGAGGGATACTTTTCAACATTGTAGTATTTTTGAATCAACAGCACCATAATGTCGCTATAATTATGGGTCTGTCTCTTAACATTGTGCCTTGAGTTTTGGTACCTGATTTTAAAATTGCGTTAAATGTTTGTTTAATGTGTTATAATTCTATGCTAATGCCTTATATGTATGGGAGGTACCATTAAAATTAAGTGTAATGTGTTTCATAAAAAATGTATGTTAATGTTTATGACAAGCAATTTTCGATACATAGTCGTTCTTTGCAGATAAAATCACTACATAATGTCTTTTGTATGGCAATCGATTCGATATTTAATATTCAAACAAGATAACAGTGATGTAAGGCAAGCAAACAAAATCCTATCCAACGTACTGTGTGAGCGTCTTAAGCCTTTCTGCAACACAATAATCGGCACGCACCAGTGTGGCTTTAGGCCAGACAGAACAACTATAGATCAAATAATATTCACACTGAGGCAGATCCAGGAAAAGACCAACGAACTTCAAGTCGAAACCCACCATCTTTTCATCGATTTTAAAGCTGCTTTTGATAGCATCCACTGCCAAGAGCTTATGATGGTGATATCTGAATTTTGGATTCCAAAAAAACTGATCCAGCTGTGTCGCATGACGCTAAACAATACGCAGTGCAGTGTGCAAATGGGTAACAGCTCATCCGAGTTATTCCAAACATGTGCAGGTTTTAGACAAGGAGATGCGTTGTCATGTGACTTCTTGAACATAGTCCTGGAGCAGATAGTGCACAATGCAGGCGTGAGCACGAAAAACACTATCATCAACAAATCCAGGCTATGCGGACGACATAGACATCATCGGTCGATCCAAGAGAGCTGTACTTGAGACCTTCACAGCGGTTGAAGAACAGGGGAATCTCGTTGGTCTTGAAGTGAATGGGGACAAAACAAAGTTCATGCTATCAACAAACAAAGGATCATCTGTCCACCGCCTAGGACAAAACGTCATAGTTTGTAGCAGCAATTTCGAGGTAGTTAAGGAGTTCACCTACATTTGAACAAACATCAATCCCGCAAACGACACCTAAGTGGAGACTGGAGATCCGACGAAGAATTACCCAAGCGAACCGTTGCTAATTCCGTTTGGCAAAACAACTGAGTTCAAAACTCCTCACTCGAAAGACAAAGTGTCTGCTATACAAAAACAGTCCTACTCTATTATACCAAGTGTTGTACGATGAGTAAAAAAGGGGAATATATACTGGGCACTTTCGAAAGGAGAATTCTTCGACGGATTTTCGATCATGTAAGCGACGATGGCGAATGGAGAAGAAAGTTCAACCGCGAACCGTACGAGCGGTACCAAGATGTTGATGCCAAGAAAAGAAGACTACATTAGCTCGGCCACATTGAGCGAATGGACGACAACGTTCCAGCCAAGAAAGTCTTCTCCCCGCAGCCCTTCGAGCATTTCAAGACGACCAGAAAGACACCTGCGGTACAAAGACCAAGCTACTGCGGATGCCAGAGCGCTTGGTTTCGACGACTTGGAAAACTGCTGTGCCTAAAGCTGTGATCGTTCGATTCATGGATTGGGAGCAGAATAAGTAATCAAGTATTGACACAAACTGTACAAAACAATGTCAGTTTTTGGTATTGATCGAGACAAGAGAAAATAGCTAAATAAAAGAATTTCGGCAGCACGAAAGGATTCTCAATATCGATCTCTTGAAGAAACGTAACCATATAAAGTATTAGATTTTTAGATGATTTAATAGGAAAGTCAGTTCTCTAGAACTTTGTTAGTCACGTTTTGCCTTTTGGCAGAAATTCTTGTTTGGAAGTCAGCGCACTGGATAAAGGCCGTGTATTTTATTCAGTATCAGGACTGTATTGCTACCTCAGCATCCAAGTCCTTACTCACTCCGTGTTGAGTGAATTTGTTAATTTCAACTGATATTATTTCAACAATTAATCTGACAGTTACATAAATGTCCTAGGCAAAGTGAAGTAAACACATGAAATAGAGAACAAATGTTTAAGTAGTATTACTTCAGCCAATGGCGCAGCTATCATTGTTTAAACTGACGTCTTAGGCGCCAGAAATCAAATTTAATAGATTGGCCAGTTAAATTAACATGAAACATACTCATTCCTAAAAAATGTATCGGAAAACAAAACAAAATCTGTATAAATAACAATTCACCTGCTCGATTGCACGAACAATAAAATGTGTGATTTGATCGTAGTCGTTTACTTAAAACATAGCCTCTGGTTATTTACAGTTTATGCGACTCTTGACACTTGAGAATTTATTAAATTGGACCCAGTCAGACGTTAATCGGCACAGATGCAGTTTAAGGATAACTTAAATAGCCATGCCTAAGCCAAATGCAACATTGTTTATGGTTCACAGAAACAAATAAACAATTGAACAAACGTTGCACCTGCTGTATGCACAATTCTTTCAACTTTATAAGACATTTTTGTTGCCATATTTGTATGTTAAATTGCAGTTAGATAAAAATAACAGACGCCAGTTTGTAAAATGCAACATTCGGTCATTTTTAAAAATGAAAGTAAAACTTTTTAACTATTCGTGGTTATACTAGTTTCGGCGATTTCAGTTTTATCTGGTCTTATCCAGAGCAAAACTTTCAATTTCAAACAGGAAGTGTAGACACAAATATTTTTTATAGCAAGATTTTAACATCGACTTATAACGTTTAAGCATTTATCCAATAAATCTTTAAATTGTACGAAAATTGCAAAACATTAGACGAGAATGCTCACACAGTTAGCACAGCATAACGATTAAATCTATAGCAGGTGCCTTATGATCGCTAATCATGCAAGATGGAAATTAGTAATCAATTTAGCTGCAGTTTTCATTCCTGTTAAAATATGGAAGTGGAAGACAACCGTTTGGCTTTGATGGTTGGTGTACGCCAAAACAAATGCAAAAACACTCGTTTCCTGTTCCCAGAAAGAAACAATTCTAACCTAACTCCATTTCAAAAGCTGATTTCATTGAATTCAAATTCAGGGCCATTTGGGTGTAATTAAATATCAAGAACGTTTTCCGAACCATTCCTTTTACTCAAAAGACCATTGAACAACTCATATCGGTTTTGAATAATCGCAAATGCCAATCCCACAACCAACACCCGTAACAAAACACTATTTTCAATTTAATAATAAACATTGGATGTCTATAATGCTATAGTATAAACTATAAACTTTATTGCAAGCCATTTCATTTGATTGTTATTGCTTGTTTAAAGATTAACATGGCTTGCAGGCATATAACACTTTAAACGGTTATCTTTTTTGGTTATTTCTGGTTCAATCTAGGTTTTAAGGAGTACGCCCATTTTAGTTTCTTTTTAATCCAAAAAAAGTTCATGTTGTTTAATGCCAAAAAGTCCTGGAAAGATTAATGGCAACAAGACAACTCCTCGAATGAATTTGATTTAAATTTAAAAGCATGCTCTCAGTTTTTGACTTGAAATTAACATATTCAGAGCTGGTATAGAAACTGCTGGCTTGGTGAACGGGAAATACCGAACGATCTATAACCAATAACTCTTCGAAATTATTTGTATAAAGTGCAACATTGTTTCATGCAAGCAATTTTAACCAGTATCTACTTGGGATCGCCATTTGCTGACCAGAGTGCATGCATTTAATTGCAGTTGATACAACAGACTTCATTTAACGAAAAATTTAGATTATTAAGTAGCTATTATCAACATAAGCCAATCAGCACCAGAGGCTGATTGATGTGGCGCCTAATTTTCATGTAGCTACCTACAATATTTTTTACTTGCAACCAGATTATTTGGCAAGTATTGAATTCGTAAGAAAATTCAAATGTCATATTTTATAAAAATCTCAACTTTTTTTTACGATGTAAGTGAATTCGATAAAAGTGGATCCGCCGATTCTGTCCGTCTGTCTGTCTGTCTGTAAAAGCACCTACAGCCTTAACCACTGGTCCGATTGACTTTTAAATTAGAGTTTTGAGCGAATTCGCGTGGGTCGTTTCTTTGATTTTTTTTTTAAGATCAAAATTTCGGGTTTTATTTTGGCCTAAAGCAAAAACATTCAATTTTTTCAAAGACGGCTCCTTAATTTTTTTTTTTAAGAACTTCATCGATTTTTTTTTTTAAACACTGATGTATTTTATGTTTAAAAATTGTTTTTGTATTGCTCCAAAACTGTTTCCCATAGAACCGTTTCTACGTTATCAAGGGGCACGATAGTGCCCAGCCAAGTTCTCTAGCAACTTTGGCACTACACCTTTATTTCAAGAAACAACTTAGGGCATTTTCAACACCCCTCTAAATTTCAAACTACGTAATTTGTTACGCTAGTCAGGAAAAAGCACCTCAGTAAATGTCAGATATTTAGCATAAGTAGTTTCTAAGATACAATGTTCCAAAAATCAATCTAAAACGTAACCCACACTGAATCACTGTCTATACTCATTGTGACCAGAGTCATCTTAAATTATGAAGGACACTGGAAACTTGAAATGAGTGGCACAGTGGACAGGTCATGTGGAACATAAAGGTTTTCACCACACCCAAACCCCAAAAAAACCCAAACAAAAAAAAAAAATCTACATATACAACAAATAAATAACACAAAAACACCAAAAAATACCAAAAACAAACAAAACCAATCAAAATTATGAAGGACACTAGAAACTTGAAATTTGGCACAGTGACAGGTCATGTGGAACATAAAGGGTTTTCCAATAAGAGGTGTTTTTTTGAATAGCCCGCTATTTCGGTACTTGTCACTTTTGAAGCTGTCATTTTTTGACATTTGACAACTACGCCATTAATAAAAATGGAACAATACACGCTTCAACAACGCATTGAAATTCTGAAAATTTGGCAGAGACGGTTAAAACTAAAACAATACAGAAATTGGTGGACAAATTTGAGCTGTTGGGACAAGTTAGTGATGTGAACAATAAAACCCGTGCACGTCGTTCAAGAACAACTGTAGCCCAAAGTATTGAAGAAAACCCAGGTTTGTCCATTCCCCTTCGTTCTTTGGAATTAGGCATTCCACAAACGTCATTACACTATATTTTGCATAAATACTTGGATCTTAAGGCTTATAAAGATCAGTTAACACAAGAACTCAAGCTGGCTGATCATCAACAACGTCGTGTCTTTCCGGATTTCATCTCTTGACTGATGAAGCCCAATTCCAATTCGGAGGCTACGTCAACAAGCAAAACTTTTGAATAGCCTCTCCATCCTCAACGCGTGACTGTTTGGTGCGGTTTATGGTCCGGCGGGGTCATTGGACCTTACATTTTTGAAAATGAGGATGAAGCAACAGTTATAGTCAATGGATTGCGCTATCGAGAGATGATTAATGATTTCTTTTGGCCGGAATTGGATGGTATTGATCTATATATAACGTTTACTTTCAACACGACGGCACTACGTGCCACACAAGCAATGAAACCATCGATCTTTTACAGGAAAAGTTTCCGGCCCATGTTATCTCTCGAAGAGGTGATCACAATTTGCCACCGAGATCTTGTGATTTAACACCTTGCAACTTCTTCCTTTGGGGCCACGTGAAATATAAGGTCTACGCCAACAGGGTATGAGTGAATGAGTTCAGGGATGTCTATATCACCAATCATTCTACAGCTCTTTTTTGTATTCTATCCAAGAGGCTTAAATAAATAGCTGGAGCACCAGCCTAGAGATTGGGATTGAACTCAAAATGTGGGCGGATAGAGGTTTATAGATAATAGCCAGATCAGACAGGAAGAAACATTTCCTGCACCGTCTTAAGAAACCCAAACATCTTACGCATTTTTGGCGACATCGCGTATGTGCCTGGTCCTCAAGAGGTGGGTCAGTGATGCACATACCGAGAATGTCGAGATGTTGTCGGTCTCTTGGATGCAAGTGCAACTCATGGTCAGTGGCAAGGGGGGTATATCTCGCTTCAACGATACAAGAAAGCATTGGGTTTTCGAAGCATTAAACTATACACGGTTTTTAATTCCCCATTGTACATTGCTGTTTAAGTCAGAGTTAATGAACTTATCATATTTTACCGTTGCAGTTCCACATCACAGGAGGAGGGATGTGAATCTGGAAAAAATATGACAAGCTAAGGGTACTATCGTCAGCGAAACAATTTATTGGATTAGCATATAGCAGAGTCATTAATGAAAATGAGATACAAGAAAACGGAGCCTGGGGCACACCAGCATTTATATTGTGGTTTCGGACTTGAATCCGTCCAATACAAATTGTATTGAACGGTTCGAAAGAAGTTTCTAATCCAACGAAGAAGGGATTCATCAATACCGAAGGCACGCATTTTCGATAAAGAGCAAGATGCCAGACTTTATCAAATGCCTTTGAATATCAAGTGCAACAATCTTACTTTCTCCAAAACGATGTAAAGATTTGTTCCACTGATTCGGTGAGATAAAACCATCAAATCACCAGTGGACCTGGTTGGCTGCAACAAGGCTGTATCTGCCGTCATTATGAAGCGTTCGGTCTTTGAAGATATTTCTCAAGCTGATGTTTTATCTGTGTTTCCATGACCTTATGTAAAAAGGGACGTAAAGTGCAATCGGGACGATTATGTGGTCAGAGAAGAACGATGGGATGCATTTGATGGATTAGAGGAGCAAGCCTGAAGCTCGTGCGACCCTAGTCCGTGCACTTTTTTATTAATTTAAATATAGCCTTACATGACAGGTCATGTCGTGTAGAGAAGGTTTGTGTTCGATGTAACAGGCAAAAGACTTTATTTTACTTTAGTCTTATAATTGCTAAAACTACACAAAATAAGTATATATAACACTATTAAACCGTTTTAATTTCCTCTATTTTCTGCAGACAATTTAATGAAGGAAGTATTTTTTCTAATTTTTATATTTACAGGTATCACCATAAGAGGAAACAACTAAGTCTTTCGTTTATTTAGCAATTACGAAAATAACACCAATTATATACAATTTCTTAAATGAGTCCATTGCATTTTAGTTCAATCTTTGTATGAATTTTTGTGTAGAATATAACAGATATACATTAAATCTTTATATTTTGTAGAGAAAAGAAGATCAAATGTACCTTTGCAACTTTAAAACATCAACAATCAAATCGCGGTACGTGCTGGTCCACTTTAGTTCCAAGTTAAATTCCCAAATTTACGACTGCAGACAATACGAGATACGATCTAAAAATGATTTCAGGTTTTGGAAATTTGTCGTGCTCGTCAGAGGTATATAAGTGCTGCGTGTGGACTTGGAACCTGTAAAAGGGCCTACGAACATACGTTATGCACGTATAATATGCAGTTGACCATTGTTTCAACAGAGGGTAGTAGTAGTTCATCTGCGCAAGGCTGAACGTTGGAGGGTTCAAGTCTTAGCTTCATCATCAATGAGATTCCTGTATTATTCTACTGTTTTTAATAATGTGAAAAAAAAAAAACAGTTGATATAATAATTGAGCTCACTGTACATTCATCTTTCATGTGTATTTAATATGTGTATTTATATTTATAGTTAATATGTATTACCTCTCTTTGCACTGAAATGAACTTTAAGTTGATATTCGAAATTTGCATAATATTCAAATGCTCCTCTCATTATCCCCTTACTGTTATCAGTTACCTGAAAGTTTTTGGTTGATCAGAACAGAGAGGTAATCGTATTTGAAGAGGCCCAAGTTCCTAAGTGGCTTGGCGCTGTCATCAACTGACAAACCTTTCCAAGAGTATCAATCTGTTATGAAAAAAAAGTGCTTCTCTAATCTGTTGCCGTTGGAAATTCCGTAGGTCCCCTAAATGTGTTCACACTATTCTCTTTTGGGCAAAATTTTTTCCGCTCGCTTAGCATTCTTGTGGTTATAGGATGCCCTACTCTCGCCGTTCTTTGACATCTCAGAGTGCAACGCTTTATTTTTTCAAAGTTAAATAGATTACTCGTACCAACTTTTAGTTGGGTCGATAACAGAAAAGTGTGGATATTGTTTTCTGAGCATCAAAAAAAAAAAAAAAATAATAATAATAATAATATTTAACGAGCAGTTCAAACAGCAAATCAATTAAACATTAAATTTTGTGCCTCTTTTGCAGGCATATTGTAACAAAGAGAGCGTAATAGTTTTTCTTAATTCCATTTTGTATCATGATAGCTTCATAAATTATTGTATTTTTAGTCTAGTTCATAAAAGAAAAAAAAAAAAATTTCGCCATATCTAATAAAATTTGATTTCCAAGAACTTATGGCTCTTTTTTTTTGCTGACTTTTGACTCACTTACGTGGGTTATAAGTTCATAATCGATTTATGAAGTTTTGACCCACGTAAGTGGGTCAAAAGTCCTTTACGGACTTATGACCTACGGACTTATGACACTGCGCCCTTCTCTACTTTGCCGTTTGGAAATCGTAGGTCTCCTAAATTGTTCACACACACTCAGAGCTTTTTGATGAGTGAAGGCCACTTAGGCCTTTTTTCCCATGACATGGCTTGCTTTTTTTAATCATAACTTGCTTTTTTTAATCATAACATTAATTTACTTTATGATACTCATGTTCCAATCAAGAAGTGTATGGTGAAGCATAAATCTGCTCCCTGGGTGAATGGCGACATCGTTTCTGCTATGTCAGTCAGTGGAGAAGATACCGGATAGAGATTTTACATCAAAACTATCGTAGACTGCGAAACAAGGTCATTAAAATGATAAGGACAGCGAAACGAATTTTTTATGAGCAAAAGCTTGGCACGTCTAACTCAAGTAAGGACACTTGGAAGCATCTTCGTGAGTTGGGCCTCGTAAAACAACCAGAGGCTCTTCCTGCCGACCTCGATTGCAATGATCTAAACACAAAATTTTCGTCTTTATGTACATCTTTCGATATCTCTAACAGTGAACCTAATAGCTTCGAACGATCTTTTTCAGGCGGTTCTTTTTGTTTTGACAGACTATCCGAGGAAGATACTTTGGAGGCTTTCATTTCGATCAAGTCAAATGCTATTGGCCTTGACTTAATCAACCCCAATTTCATTAAAGTATTACTTCCTTATCTCTTGCGCCACATAACCTACATCTTTAACACTATTTTAACAACATCTGAGTTCCCATCAGAATGGAAGAAAGCAAAAATTATACCCATTCCAAAGAAAAGTACAGGTACAGTAAAAGATTTCCGTCCAATAGCTATTCTACCGTTCTTATCCAAAGTTTTCGAAAAGACAATCTCCAAACAGATACAAGACTATCTCAAACGTTACAGCCTTCTTAGCATGCATCAGTCTGGCTTCCGCTCCCAACGAAGTTGCAAATCTGCATTACTCTTGGTAACTGATGAGATAAGAGTTGCAATGGATAAAAATCACTTTGTTCTGTTAACTCTACTAGACTTCTCCAAGGCATTTGATACAGTCAATCACTCAACTCTATGTAGAAGACTGCAGTACAGTTTTGGTTTTACAACCGAATCCTGCAAACTTATTCGATCTTATCTTTATTGTAGGGAACAGTGTGTCGTTGCTGATGGAAAATCTTCCACCTTTACTAATGTACCTAACGGGGTCCCACAAGGATCTATACTTGGACCCCTTTTTTCTCTATCTACATTAACGACTTACCACATATAGTAAAAAATTGTTTTATTCACCTATATGCCGACGACGTGCAGCTTTTGATCAGCCGACCTTTATCTGCTAAGGACGAGGCAGTGTCTCTGATGAACGAGGATTTGCAAATTATCTCTCATTGGTCCAAACTTAACAACCTTCACCTTAATCCTTCTAAATCAAAGACTTTACCAATTTATCGTAAGGTTTTCGATAAAGCTGTGTTAAGCCCCTTGCAGATAGAAAATCAAAATATCACATATGTTGACTCCGCCCGTAATCTAGGTATGGTTTTTAATCGTACCTTAACATGGAATGACCATCTAAATAGTTCTATAGGGAAGGTTTATGGCAGCCTAAGATCACTACGCATCTCCCAAGATTTCATTCCACAAAAAACAAGGCTTCTGTTAGCAAAAACCGTTTTGCTCCCAGTACTGCTTTACTCTTGTGAAGTTTTCGGCGATTTGGACTACGCGACGTCTAGGAAACTTAACGTTGCCTTTAACAATATAGCCCGTTTCGTATATAATCTTCGCCCATACGATCACGTCTCCCGCTTTTCTCAAGAACTTTGTGGATGTAGTCTTGATAACTTGTTGAAATTTCGGACACTTAACTACCTACATCTAGTAATTCATACAGGAGAACCCGACTATCTACACCGCAGACTGAACTTTCCTCATTCTAATAGGTCTCTCATTCTTGTTACGCCGCGATATAAATATTTGAATTCTCAGCGTCAATTTTTTATTCATGCCATCAGCCTTTGGAACACTCTGCCAATCGCCATTAGAGGAATAGGAAGCACAAGAAAATTCTCAACAACGCTTTTTAATTATTTGGCCACTCGTTGAAATTTGTAAATTTTGAAAGAAATTAATATTGTTATAATTTTATTAAAAGAAAGCGACATTTTTCAATTTGATTTTATGTAATATTTATCTTTTTTTTTTTTAAATTAATTATGTGTAATCTAACATTATATTCAAGACTTGCAATATTTAACAAGATGTATATCTTACTTTGTAAGTGTTTAAGATTAATAAAAATACAAAAAAAAAATACAAATGGCGCCTTATCATTTCTTCGTTTTTGCCCGTCTTGTGGTCCAGCATTGCAATTGCTAAAAACCTTGCTTTTTGCCTCAAAACTTTTAAACGAAAAGTTAGTAAGGTGATCATCTACAATTTCGTATTTTGTTTTTAGTTTTTCTCTTGCAACTACCACAAAATTGCTAATAAATTGAAAAAAAAAACTCGTTAAACAAAAAAGCACGATGACAAAATAAAATTGGACCTAATTTATAGTGCCATATGCATGCCCCGGAGACTTTATCAAAAAGTTAAAGTGGGGCTTCACGTTGTGCAGTGCAGTGTGCATTCATGAACCCATAGCCATAACTCTCTCACAATTGCATATTCATACACTTCCAATAGAAAATTGGGTAATTTGAAAAATATTTTATCTGATCAACACAACAATGGATCACAGATTTCAGAATTTATCATGGTAAAAATCAGACATCTGACTTGTGAAGCCTGGCAGGAAAAAAGTTATTATTTTAAGACAAAATTGCTCTAAAAGTTAAAAGACTGTTTATAGCGCAGTGACAGCAGACGACGATATATAGCAAAGCTATCGCAAGCCCTCATTTAAAAAGATCCAAGATATTCGCTCACATATTTGCATTGAAAAAACATGTATCTTATCCGATCGAAACTTTTAACGGGTAAAAGACACATCAATGTGGAGTTGTAGCTCAGACAATTCAGTTTGTTTGGGTTAGTAGGTAAGGTATGGTATGCTCTAGTGAGTTTATTTTTATAAGGTCGACACTGATGTGTGAGTAATGTTTAATCACTTAAGTGACCTTCTTGACGAAATCCAAATAAAGTTGCTGAAAAGATTAATTTTTGGGAGCAGCAGAATGTTTTGTTCAATGTTTTTTTTTTTTAGAAACCGCAGACAATGGAAAACTCATTGCTCGTTGACGTTGACCAGAAAGGTAATTTGGAAAAGCCAACTCAATTATTATTAACAATATTTCATTCTGTCGTCACTTGTATGTGAACTCGAAAGTTGAAAGGTATATCGAATTAATTACTGAAGGCCGTAGGTGTCGGTGTTTTTTTTTAAATGAAACAGCTTGTTGATTTGTTTTCGTAAGAAAAGGAAATTGAACAAGAAAAAAAAGCAAATATAACATTTTGACCCTTTTATTATGTCTTCATTCAGTCGGGGACGGCAAAGCGGCAAAATCAAATAGATCAAAATGTCGTAAGTACATTGTATGTTCTTGTAATAAACAGAAGCAACATACATACATACATACATGAGGTCAAGTCGCTATCAAGCTTGAGGAAATGTCAGAATACAAAAGCTCCCATTATGTTGATAAGTGGGTCACTATGTTACGGTGGTTTCGTTATAGGATAAAAATACGTATGTTTTACTTAACACTTTGTATTGTATTGCTAGCTGACCCAGCAAACGTCGTTCCGCCTTAAAAATAATTTCTAATAAATTTATAGTATTGACAACGTGGAGTCGTAGAGTGGTGGTGCAAATGCCAGTCTAATTGGTAACTGAAAACATCAACTGGGTCATTTGTGTGCAAAAAAGTGATTCGTGGTATAACCATATTTAGCCCTGGAACCTGCCATTTAAATTGCTGGCTTAGTCATTGTTTTTCATTAAACTTTAAACTTCTGTGGACTGTGCAATGGCGACAACGAACACAATCCCGTTGTCGCGTAGGAGCCATTCATTGAACATGACAATAGCCAACAATTCCGTGAATCCGAACTATAGACAAAGTGAAATCGACAATATCGTGGCTGTATCCAACCAAGCCGCAATAGCAGATAGTCTAGCTGCCGAGCTGTTCAAAGCAGCAGACGACGATCTAGTTACGAGCGTGCACCAAATCACCTCTAAGATATGGCCAGAAAAATCCATGCTCGATGAAAGGAATCAGCCTACATAACATCACTTATACGATCCTCTTTGCCGTAATATGAGAATGTTTGAGGCATTTCGTCAACAATCTGATTGTTCCTTATCAATGTGACTACCCCAACTGCGGGTCTCGAAGCGATCTCTTCCCTAACCCCATTAGATTAATTTGTACAAGAATCAGCAGAAAACAGTGCTCTTCGACTTAGCCAAATCAATATCAGGAGAACTAGTCATAACGGCCATACCACGATTCTTACAAAATACGTTGGCAACAACGTGTGTACAGATTATATGACCCCATTTTTAGACTTCAATAAAACCTTCATTTCTTGCTTTCCTAAATGACAAGATTGGGCAAACAGTGTATCTTAAGAAGCGACTTTTACCGTCTTTACTGATGTTTCGAAAATGATTACTGGAGTAGGGGCAGGTTTCTCCTCAGAAAACCTAAACCTTGACAGTTCATTCAGGCTCCCCGACAACAACAGTGTCTTCCAATCTGAGATCTTGGCAGTGAAAAACGCTGCTAAACAAATATTCACAATGGCGATATTACCCGCTGACATCACCTTTTTCATTTTTTTATATATATAAGCACCCACTCAAGGGGTTTTTTGTACCCTTTTCATGCCAGAAACACAGGAAAGGGGTAGGAAATGAGGTGCCGGAGTACATTGGTTTTAATTTCCTGAACATTGCAATAATTTGAAAAGACAGACTGTGGAAAGGAGAACGGAGTAGTACGGCTCTATACTTAATGGTACGTCCGAAGTTGGGCTCGAGGGTAAACTGATGGGCATTCCTTTAAGCGCGAGTATTACGGTCGAATTGCTTAGAGGGAGGAATGCAACTGGCTATTTCACAAGAGCACATACCGTAAAAGTAACGATAGAACAGGGAGAGAGTTGGTCATGTCTCTATCACCAATCATTCTAGCGGCTCTTTTTTGTATACCGTCCAAGAGGCTTAAGTATGTAGCTGGAGCACCAGCCCATAGATGATAATTTTACTCAAGCTTCTGACGAATATAAGTCTAATAGATAATAGCCAGATCAGACGGAGAGAAAAATGTTTTGCATCGTCATAAGAAACCCAAACATCTTGCGGCATTTTTGGGGACATCGCGTATTTGATCGGTCCACAAGAGGTGGTCAGTGATGCATATACCGAGAATCTCGAGATGTTCGGTCTCATAGATGCAAGTTCCACTCATGGACAGCGGAAAGGGGGGTATATCTCGCTTCAACGATACAAGACAGCATTGAGTGTTCGAATCATTAAACTCTGAACGGTTTTAATTCCCCATTGTACAATACATCTACAAAAAGTCAAAGTATGATTGAACCTTACTTCTTCGAAAACGACGATGGAACGACTGTCACCTTCAATTCGGAGCGTCATGGTCACATGACCGACTTATTTTTGCCTGCTATTGAAAAATACGACTTGGAGAAAATGTGGTTTCAACAAGACGATGCCACATGCCACACAAATCAAGCAACTATGACTTTATTCCAAGAGAAATTTCCTGACCGCGTTATAATTTCTCGTCGTGGCGATATCAGCTGACCACCAAGATCATTCGATTTGATAGTGCTGGACTTTTTTTTGTAGGATTACGCAATAGACCGTGTTTATGCAGATAAACCTTTAGCTCTTAAGCACTTAAAAACCACTCAAGTTATGGCTGAGATACCGCCCAATATGTGTCGAAAATTACCTCAAAAGAATCGATGCTTGTAACACTTCGCGTATGGTGGTCATTTAAATCATGTTGTGGTTCACACATAATGTCAACGTTCAAACTTTAAAATAAAAAAGAAATATAATAAACAAAAAAATTTTAAACGTTTACTTTTGAAACCGCAAAATCGATAACCCGTTATTTAAAGACAAAAAATGTGTTTTCGTCTAAAGCCAGCATCAGCTTTCTGCAGATTGTAATTAGCCAGTGAAGAAGTACTATGGAAAAAATGTGCAAGACTGGGTCGTACGAACTTGCTCCTGCATGCTTAAACTAAATATTTATGATTACTAAAATTGCAAAAGGTAGTGTTAAAATTAGAGATATACTTTAAGCAATACAGCTTACACTTAACTCAAAAAAAATGTATATAAATGAAAATAATTAGAATTTAAGAAAAAAATTAAAATTTGGAAATGTACCTCGTATATACATTTCATTCCAAAAATGTAAGTGCCGAACAAATTCAAACCTTATTTTTGATTTATCGAATTTTTTTTTTGAAAATCGTCGGAGCCGTTTTTTTTTTAATTAATTTTTTATACATAAACATTTTCAAAAATATATACAAATTAATTTGGGTATACAGTTTTCAAGACCATTTACATGGTCTTTAATTTGGTTTTTTTAAAATTGATCCGTTTTTGAGATACAGAATTTTGAAAAAAAAAAGTTAAAAATATTTTTTTAAAAATCCAAAAAAAAATTTAAATTTTTTTGAAAACAAAATATTATTTGAACAATATATACGTACTTTTGAAAAAAAATGATCAGACTTTCAGTTTTCGAGAAAATCTAATAACAAAAAAACGTTTCTATGGGAGGTACCGTTTTGGAGCACTACAAACAATTTTTTTTTATATAAAACACATGAATGTTTAAAAAAATTAAACACGAGGAAGTTTAAAAAAAATCGTTCGAGCCGTTTTTGTGAAAATAAAAGTTTTGGTTTTTGGCCAAAAAAATCGTATGGTGGCTACCCTAAATATTGATCTTAAAACAAAAATTAGAAAATTGGGATATGACTTTTTGCTCAAACCTCTAATTTTCAAATTTGAAGTCAATCGGACCAATAGTTAAGCCTGTAGATGCCTGTAAACTTTCCGACAGACAGACAGACGGAATCGCCGGACCCACTTTTTTCGACTTCTCTATCATCGTAACATCATATCTCATCCTCATCTCAAATTTTTTTTTTTTTTACGAATTCAATACTTGCCATATATTCTATATGTCGCAAGTAAAAAATGAACAATGCAGAATATTTCAAATGCAAAACAAGCTCCTCTTTACCAGTTAGCACTTTGCGCACGTTTGCATGTAGAAAAAAAGACCCAGTTTCGTCAAACTTTTATAAACATATCCATGAGTATATGACACAGCAGCTCCGCTTTACGGTTTCCTTATTAGTCCGAACCCAATTCTTGAAACTTTAAATGTCACTTGAGTTCTTCTTTCATATAACAACTTTAAAGGTTAATTTTCATTTTCTTAGTGAATATCAGAACCGTTTTACGTAATTCAACCTTTAATCTGTTGACAATATTTTCAAAACTCTCAGATGTACTTGTTTTAATTTATAATTTTTCTTTTTATTAATTCAGACCATTAAATTCATAAATCCATACTTTGAACTAATTGTTGATTGATTTGTCAAGATCGTTAAAACCAAGTCCAAGGTTATGTTTTGACAAATGTTATCTAATATTTACCAAAACTAGCTTATGAATAATACCACAGCAAAGTATACATACAAAACTTCTTTGAATACCCAAACAATAATTGGCGAAGCTTAAACTGATCCAAGGCGATGATATGCAAAACAAAAGTCAATATGATGTTTAATGCATAAATTCATAAAAAAAGATAGATACCTGCTTTTCAAAGCTCTGCCGCATGTTGATGAACAATTATTCAATCTTGGGCAGCAACTTAGTGAAAGTGTTAGATTTACTCTAACCACGTCCGAAAGTTAAAATCTCTCAAAGTAGCACACTCATGCAAGTTCCGTGCAAATAAATCAATCAAACTTTATTGCTCGAAGGCCATTAAAAGACGGCACATTGAACTTGAACATTTGAGGTTGTTGCATGATGAGAAACTGATTCGAATTTATCGGTTTGTGTCAACAAACTACTTAATTGACAAAACAGTTGAAATTTTTGTTGAGCACCTAACGAAAGTATTTTTGGCAAAAGTTGCAATCAAACCGGTTAGATTGTGAGGGCTATAAAAAAAGGTATTCGAGAGTCAGACATTGTATGCGGCTTATAATTGGATATTACCCACTGACCCGAGCCAGCTGCAACAATTTCGTATTTTTAAATTTTAAATTGGATAATATTTTTAACTTGATTACAGCTTTCGGGTGTCTCAAGCCTTAAATTAAATTCAGGAGAAAATATGCAGTCATACATTATCACGCCCAATCCAAACAGGTTGGAAGCTAGGAGTTCTTGTTACTTTTTGCCACAAGCTAAAATCAATAAATAACAATAATTACAAGTGTAAGGGGAGTGTCAAAATAGGAGTAGAAGCTAAGTGATATAGGGTAATGATAAAGAGACTTTCAATTTCATATGCTTCTTGGTTAACTTCATCTATTTGAAGGATATGACTAGTTTGAGGAAAATTTTAAAGCGGAAGCGAAAAGCTGCGCCTATGAATTGTTAAGAAGCAGTTGTCAAAGTATTCATTGAATGAAGAAAATTCAATGACACATAATACTACGCCCGAACAAATAGAAACTCAAAAATGCAAAATATTAGGCAGCTTACTTGCAACTTTTCTTGGAGATAAAATTAATGTACAAGATAGCATGACTCTACATAACATTGAATACCTTGTCTTCCTAAAATGTAAATTCCGCACAAGACCATTTAAGGAATTCCATGTTCATTTCCATGCAATCTTAAAATGTTAACATTTAAGCGCCATGGTGGAGGGATCCCCAGCAGCAAAGCAAAAAAACACGCCGAAGAACTGAGCAACTGCAATTTGCATCTGGACATTTATTGGGCTGGGCAGACATTTGAGCAGTTGTAAAAATTGACAAAGGCATTTTTAAAACTGCCGCTCAAAACTTTAATGTTTTACTATCACGTTAAAATTTGGAACTATTTTCCGCAGTCTTTGGAGAAGTAATTTTTTATTCATGGTGGCGCTACAGTAGGTAATGGAGAGTGGGTATTTTTTAGGACCCAGGAGGAATGGGACACAGGCATTTTATCAATTCCTAAAATTTTTTTCTCTTTTCTTGTATGACAGATTCTGTCTTCAGTCTGTCGCCATCCCTCAACAAAACAAATTGTGTTTAGGAGTGGAGATGAAAAAAGGTAATGGGTGCATGAAAAGTAAGACATCTGCGTAAACTTTGAGTGATTTTTTTTTAAATGTGTGAACTTACTGTGCAAAAGAGTAATAATTAGATAGCAACACAATTTTTTAAGTGAATTAATCGTTGTTTTGTTTAAATAGTGCCACATGAAAAGTCATATTACAAATTAATTATTCAAAGCGCTATGCAGGATGATTGGGACATCACTATTCCACCCTATAGTTGTCCCAATCCTTTTGCTCACAGGAGGAATGGGGCAAAGTGAGTTGGTTCATGAAATGATTTTTTTGGCTTTTTTCTGTCGGACTTTCGCCTTTACTTTTTTACTGAAAATAGGTTGCTAAAATGTTATTTTATCTTTAGAAATCAATTTTGTTCAGAAACGATCTATAAGATCTTGGCATATTTAATGTATTCGAAAAGTGTCCCAAATATACCCAATCTCCCCTATAGGTGAGACCAGGGCCTCATCCGCAACAAGCGTCTCCAGCCAACTCACCTAGCTGTCTCCAGGTTTGCACGCCAAGTTTGTTCAGGTCCTCTACCACCTGTGTGCACCACCTGCGTCGGATTCCAAGACTCTACATGCCGGAACATTGTTTTCCATTGGTTCTACATGACCCAACCATCTAAGTCGTTGGACCTTTACTTTTCTGACTATAGGTCAGTGTTGCTGAACAGCTCGTACAGTTCTTTTTTGAAGATTCGTCTCCTTTTTCGATCCAAGCAGACTGGACCAAAAATCACTCGAAGAATTTTTCTCTCGAAGCAGCCCAAAGCGTTTTCATTGGATGTTGTCATGGTCCATGTCTCTGCACCATACATTACGTCCGTGATGATGAGGGCTTTGTAGAGTGTAACTTTAGTTGCTCGGAAGAAGACTTTTCTACTCAATTGCCTTCTAGGTCTAAAAAAACAGCGATTCTTCCTGGCCTCCGTATCAAAGAACGCTCCACTGATATCACACTGTGCTGTCCGTTAGGTTTTTTCCGACCCTTCATGGAACAGCGTGAGTTTACTGTTGTCATCTGAAACAGACAGACGATTTTTTCTGGAATGCCAAAACTTAACATTGCTCTATATAGTTTGACACTATAAACGCTGGCATACGCGGCCTTAAAATTGATGAAAAGGTGGTAGGTATCGATTTGAAGTTCCTGGGACTTCTCCAAGATCTGAAAGGCGATGTTAAGGAGAATTATACCCCTGTTGTTTGTGCAGTTCAGGGGATTTCCTTTCTTGAAGATCGGGAACATGATACTGAGATTTCATTCGTTGGGCATGATTTCCTCCGACCAAATTTTGCAGATGAGCTGGTGCATGATCCTAACCAAATCATCTCCAGCTGCTTTGAACAGTTCGGCGGCTAGGACGTCAGCTCCAGCGGCTTTGTTTGACTTAAGTTTAGAAATCGCTATGTTCACTTCGTAAATGTCGACTGTGTATAATTGGTGGTCTGCTCCACCCAAATTGAATGTTTCTATATAGCTGGCGGAATCTTGCTCGTTATCGCCATTATACAGCTTGGAAAAGTGGTCTTTCCATATCCTCAGCACTGACTGTGGTTCCACTACCATGTTCCCATGATGGTCTCTACAAGCTTCGGTTGGGGTTGTAAGACCCCTGGTTGATTGTTTTGCCTTTTTTGTAAGACTTTCGTACCTCGTTACTGTTGTGACATCCCTCTAACTCCACGATCGCTCGCTTCTCATGCTCCCTTTTTTTTTTCTTTCTGAAAAGTTTGTACTCATCTCTCCTCTTCTGCTCTCTAGAGCTCGGGAGCTACTCGATTCTCTTCTTTGTAGCGTCACTTTGTTTTGAATCCAAACAATTAAGATAATTGAGCGAATAATTCAGTTTTATCTTCGTTCTCCATGATTCTCAAGAAAAGTAATTTTTAATTCACGTGGTTTTGAGTAAAAGCAAGAGTGTTTCATTCGGTTCAGAAATATCACGATGCCAATCATACGAGCAAATAAACATTCAATTGACCAAACATGAATGCTTCTGTGTTGACTGTAGAGTATTCAATTTCTTTTTAGTGCAGTGTCATTTTTTGTTCCATTTACATGACAAGAAATATAAACTTCAATGTTAGATGTGTCAAAAACTACATGCCCGCAATGTCCAAACATTCACCATACGAAGTGGTACGTATCTCAAAATCTAACTTGACAGACAAATTGCTTCCACAGAGCACAACTTGATCTTTCAAGATGACTTTCTAATTTTAAACGCCTTCAAAGGATTCAATTGCGTGCGTTCATTGCATTCATTCAGCCATGCTGGTTGTTGGCATGTATAAAAACACGTTCCTTTCAAAAGTTATGGAAAAGTACTGCGATGAGAGTGTGTTTTGTTTATGATCAATAAAGTAATCACATTATTATTTACTCATAGTTTATGGCATACTTTGGGTAGAAATTGAAGAATCCATTGAAGTGGTTTCACCATCAGGATCAAAACTAAACATGTTAATATTGAATTAGCCTTATCAAAAATAAGCTTAAGCAACGTAATACAATCAATTTTAAAGTCAAGGCAATAACAATACAAAAAAAAACAAGCATTGCAGGCTTGCAGATTGAACCGGCACATTCAAGGAGGCTTGAATAAAAAAAAATAAGTAAAGTTCTTAAACTGGATAGATACAAATAGTTAAACGGTTGCATTAGGATTGCAAATGCAATTAATCCCTTGGTTTAATGGTTGTATTTTAATTGGGTACTAACTGTATTTAAATGGCTTACAAGAGCAACCAAATAAGTTACTTCAATAAAACAAAAAATTATTTTGCAGTTGGCCAAGGAACCGGTCAATAGCTAACCTGCTTTTAATGTGTTGAATTGAATTTAATTCAATCAACCATTGAAATCAATTTACTTAATCACCCATGGAGCTGTTATATGACTGATTTGTATCAATTAAAATTTAAGTTGTAGTTATTAAATTTTTTGACAAGTGAGTAACATATGATTGAAACTAAGCATGTTTAGTATTGTATGAAATGTAACTCAAATCACGTCAGCGCACGAAAAAAACTTCACTTCCTCTATAGCCCCATTTAGACTATCATTTTAGTTTCAGTTTCAGTTGAGCAATCAGTTAAGCTTTCGGTTAAACTGATGTGTCTCGTTTAACTATGATCTGGCTATTATCTAGAAGACTTATATCCGTCCAAGGCTTGAGTACAATTTCCATCTTTGGGCCCCTATTAGCTTAAGCTTCTTTGATGGTATACAAAGAAGAGCCATGAGAATGATCGGTGATAGAGACATCACTGATTCATTCACTCCTTTAGACCACCGTCGTAACGTTTCGTGTCTCTCTCTGTTTTATCGTTACTTCTACGATAAGTTCTTTAGAAAATAGCCACTTGCATTCCTCCCCTTAAACAATTCAACCGTAATACCCGTGCTTCCAGGAATGTCCATCAGTTTACCATCGATCCAATTTTCGGACGTACTCTCAAGTAAAGAAAATTTTTTTATAGCCCTATTTCGCTAATGTGGAATTCTCTTCAACACTCTGTCTTTCCCAATCATTAGGTACATTGTTCAAGAATTCAAGACCAACGTACACCGACACCTCCTTTCCTTCCCCTTCCTTTCTTCCTAATGCACTCATTTTGTCTCTGGGATCAAAAGGGTATAAAACCTGAAACTGGTGAAATTCCTATCAGTTTTCAGTTCAGTTCTCAATTTTTCTAAATTTCGATTGCTTACAAGTAAAAAGCTGAACTGAGCGTCAGGCTGATGTTTGGATATACAATATTTTTAATTGAACTGAGAACTGAGCTGTCGACTGATCGTCTAATAGATGCTTAAAAAAGAAACAAATTATTACTTAAAATGTGTCTGTGAATAAAGATCAAACTTATTTTTACAGCCTACTCTAAAGGGTGTCTCGGTAAGAGTGTACTTTTTAATTTTAAATTAAAAACAAGTATCTTATGACAGAATTGTGATATTTTTACAGAACCTATTGTAAAGAATATATGTTCCGATTAATATGGAATAAAATATGACTTCCCTACGATGACAGGCAGTTACTCTTTTCATGTAATTTTCCATGACTCTTGCACAGAGATGTGGCTATATCTCACCAATCAGACGTTGGATTTCCGATTTGAGCTCAGGAATTGTTTCGGGTTTATTCGCATACGCCCGAGACTTTACAAAACCCCAAAGAAAAAAATCGCACGATCTTGGTGAATAATTGACATCAGAATTTTTTGAGATAATGTGTTCTGGAAATCGTTGCTGAAATAAGTCGAACTCGCTTCCACACTCTGTCTTCCCCAGCCATATTTCAAGAATTCAAAACCAATGTTCACCGACATCTCCTTTTACATCCTCTATACTTTCCCTAATACTCGCACTGTGCTCTTGGCATATAAAGGGTAATGAAAAAAGCCCTTTGAGTGCGCGTTGATTATAAAAAATGTGCACGACTGGGTCGTACGAACTTGCTCCTGCATGCTGAAACTAAATATTTATGATTACTTAAATTGCAAAAAGTAGTGCTATAAGCAATTCTGATTACACTCTTACTTACAGCTTACACGTAACTCACAAAAAAAAACTCAATATATAAAAATAATTAGAATTCATTAAGAAAATTAAAATTTGAAAATGAACCTCGTATATTCATTTCATTCCAAAAATTTAAATGCCGAACAAATTCAAACCTCATTCTTGATTTATTGAATTTTTTTTTTGAAAATCGTCGGAGCCGTTTTTTTTTAAATTAATTTTTTATATATAAAATTTTTCAAAAATGTCTTAAAATTAATTTGGGTATGCAGTTTTTAAGACCATGTAAATATACATATTATAGTCCAACTTGGATTCTTAAAATTAATCCGTTTTTGAGATACAGAATTTTGAAAAAAAAAGTTAAAAATATTTTTTAAAAATCCAAAAAAAATTTTTAAATTTTTTTGAAAACATTATAATATTTGAACAATATATACGTACTTTCACAAAAAAACTTACGCTGATCGAACTTTCAGTTTTCGAGAAAATCTAATAACAAAAAAACGGTTTTATGGGAGGTACCGTTTTGGAGCAATACAAAAAATTTTTTTTTACATAAAATACATGAATGTTTAAAAAAATTAAACTCAAGAAAGTTTAAAAAAAATCTATCGGGCCGTTTTGGAGAAAAAAAAAATGTTTTGGTTTTTGGCCAAAAAAATCGTATGGTGGCTACCCTAAATTTTGATCTTAAAACAAAAATAAAAAAATTGGGATATGACTTTTTGCTCAAACCTCTAATTTTCAAATTTGAAGTCAATCGGACCAGTAGTTAAGGCTGTAGATGACTGTAAACTTTCCGACAGACAGACAGACGGAATCGCCGGACCCACTTTTTTCGACTTCTCTATCATCGTAATGTCATATCTCATCCTCATCTCAAATTTTTTTTTTGTACGAATTCAATACTTGCCATATACATATTCTATATGTCGCAAGTAAAAAGTTGAGGCCACAAGAAGTCCGCGCATAGGGCTTCGTGGAATTAGAAGTTGTTGAGAATGTCGAATTGATGTTTTCGGGTTTTTGGCAACAATCTCGTTTACAGCAGCAATGTTTTCAGGAGACTGACACGTTGAAGCGAAGGTTTCATATTAATCTTAATTGACCCAGCTTTTACGAATGGTTGACCACTCTTCGAATGGTTGCTTCAGGTGGTGCGTAGGTTCACTTTCTCAGCTGAATATTTGGCGAAGTTTGCGAGCGTTTTAAGCGCAACTTTCCCCATAACAGCCTTTAACAGCCGTCAAAAACAAAAAAAAAAAAAGAGTAGCGATTTTGGTCCGTAGCTTAGTATATTAGGTGCGTTGGCTGCTTAGCAGAACGTCGTGGGTTCGAGTCCTACTCGGGCCGATTGTTTTTATTTCATCTTTTACGATGCTTGTCTTATTTTTCAGTCACGCCTTTGCGTTGTTGCAAGCTATGCTTCTTCCAAAAACCCGATTGTTCAGGAGTAAGCAAAGAGTTAACTGTAAGGTAAGCGTTCATTGATCCTATCCAACGTGTGTAAGCGTCTTAAACCTTTCTGCAACACAATAATGGGCACGTACCAGTGTGGCTTTAGGCCAGGCAGAACAACGATAAACCAAATATTCACACAGAGGCATATCCTGGAAAAGACCAACGAATTTCAAGTCGAAACCCACCATCTTTTCATCGAATTTAAAGCTGCTTATGATAGCATCTACAACCAAGAACTTATGATGGCGATGTCTGAATTCGGGATTCCAAACAAACTGATCCAGCTGTGCCGCATGACGCTAAACAATACGCAGTGCAGTGTGCAAATGGGTAACAGCTCATCCGAATTATTTCAAACATGCGCAGGGTTTAGACAGGGAGATGCGTTGTCATGTGACTTCTTCAACATAGTCCTGGACCAGATAGTGCGCAAGGCAGGTGTGCGCACGGAAAACAGTATCTTCAACAAATCCACCCAGCTCCTAGGCTATGCGGATGACATTGACATCATCGGTCGATCCAAGAGAGCTGTGCTTGAGGCCTTAACAGTGGTTGAAGAACAGGTGAAACTCGTTGGTCTTGAAGTGAATGAGGAAAAAACAAAGTACATGCTATCAACAAACAAAGGAACATCTCTCCATCGCCTAGCATAAAACGTCACTGTTGGTAACAGCAATTTCAAGGTAGTTAAGGAGTTCACCTACCTTGGAACAAACATCAATCTCACAAATGACACCTTAGTGGAGCTTCGAAGAAGAATTACCCTAGCGAACCGCTGCTGCTTCTGTTTGGCAAAACAACTGGGTTCAAAACTCCTCACTCGAAAGACAAAGCGTCTACTATACAAAACTATGATTTTACCAGTCCTACTCTACTGCGCCGAGTGCTGGACGATAAGTAAAAAAGGGGAATTAATACTGGGCTCTTTCGAGAGAAAAATTCTTCGACGGATTTTCGGTCCCGTACGCGACGATGGGCAATGGAGAGGAAGGTTCAACCGTGAACTGTATGAGCTGTACCAAGATGTGAATGTACATCGAGCGAATGGACGACAACGCTCCAGCCAAGAAATTCTTTTCATCTCAGCCCCCAGATTCGAGATGACAAGGAAGACCGAACCTACGCTACAAGGACCAAGTGAATGCGGATGCCAGAGCGCTTGGTTTTGGGGACTGGAGAGCGCATGCGAGGCACCGTTCACGATGGAAGGCTGCAGTATCTCAGGCTGAGATCCTTCATGGATTGTGAGCCGTATAAGTTGATTAGTGCCTGTAAAATTCTCTCAAAGACCTTAGACAAATAGGATAGAATTGAGATAGGTCTATATTCAGATCCTTTGGCATTTTTAGGAAGTGGTATGATTTTTGCTGAATTCCAAAGGTCCGGAAAAACTCCATCAAAATTAAATTAAATGCGTATGTAATGTAGGGCAAATTTGGGTTTAATATTAATTAATTAATTAATTTTGAGACTCTAAGTTTTAACTTGCGCAGTCCTCAGAACTGCTCCTTTTTTCAATAAAACTGCATTCATTAGTTTGAGGCAATAAAAGCTAACGCCCCTTCACCCATTTAAACCAATTTTATTAATAACTCCAAAATCAGTATAGGTATACAAACAAATAATTTGTATAATTCTATTATCCTTAAATTTCAACATATTAATCAAAACAATAACTCGCCTTTTTGTGATTGCTGTATCCTTGAGAAACTAAAAAATATCCAAGCAAAACTCAACGATATCCTCAAATGAAATTTCTTCTTAATCCCTTAACTGATTTTCACTCACAAGGTTTATTTCCTTTTTTGTTAACTTTCTCTTAGAAATTTGAAGAAATCAAATTTGAATCACTCCACAGCACTGCACTTATCAAAATGATTAAATTAGTATCAGTGCTCCTCTTTTTTATCACTTGGTATAATTATTTGAATCGCTTCTCACTTTCGTTAAATTAATCCGAAAACCGGAATCACACGAAAATCCCGCAGAATAATTAATTTAACTTTTTAACAACGACCGAACAAACACCGAACGACGCAAAGACCACCAACCGACTGCAACTGCTAAGACACAATATCCGCAATGATATGGCTTGAATGAAGTCTTTGAGTCTTGCGCTGCTACTCTGCATGTTCCCCGAACCCTTTGGCCAGATAGAAGTGTGTCTGTCTATGTTTAAGCCTAAGCTAGAGAGTCTATTCGTTTTGGCATGCATGCACCCGAAATCAGTTCGGTTGGGAAGTTTTTGGGTGGGCATTGAGATCATTGGTTCAAACTTTCGGTTTCGTTTCAATGCCGTCTGAAGAGTCTAACACTCTCTTAGAGCTTTATGCTCTATTGTGATTTAATCTCTTCTTAGTGAATAGAGAAACGAACAACTCTCTCTTAAGTCGCACATTTTCTTATGATCAAGAATGGCTTACCTTTTGTGTCGAATGTTAACTTAAAACAAAACAAAAATCATTCATTTTTTAAGCGCTGTTAATCTTTGGTAAGTAGGTCTGCAAATGTCACTTGCTTCTCATTCAAAAGCGTTAAACTATTATTGCGATAAGGTCTCTTAGATTGTCGATAGTATTTGATTAGGTGCTGCAATCAATTTTAGGAAAATAGAATACAAAAGTAATTCGATCATTTTTCCACCTATGGGCATGATCACACCAGGAGAATTTTGGAAAATCAAAGTTTGACAATCAGGAGTAGGTATTCAACATCGTTAGTTTTCTTGTACAACAACATTACTCATTTTTACGTCACACAGAGTGGTAGCGGTCTACATTTGTTTTCAATTATAATATTCTTCCCATCTGTATCCAGCTGCTGAGCTGGATTGTTATGTGTGTGACGAAGAAGGTCAGATGAATATTTTTCTTTACAGCGATGTGAGATGGGATCACATTCAGCTATGAGGCCGAAGTCACGAACACCGTTCGTAAATTGAGACTGCTATTTGATTCTTCGGAAAATCCCTTGGAGTTTCTGAAAGGGTAACTGAACTGACTCACTGCTACAATATTCGGCTGGAAGTCATGCTGAGAACGCTCCCTGAGTTCTTACGAGGCACCGTGTAGGAATGGCTTCGCATCAAGAGGGACGATTTTCGCGGGACCTTCACACGATACTTCTTGCCAGCCCGGTACCTCCAGAAACTCGAGGTTGAAATTCTTCGCCGACGTCAAGGTCCTCGTGAACGAGCGAAAGATTTCCTGTAAGCTGTTCAATACCTCACTCGTCAGCATCCTCACATCAAAGTCAAAGACAATGTAGTCCGAATTTTCAACAACATGCGGACAGAGTACAGATTTTACATTAGTCGCCGAGACTTTGAAACCCTGGACGAGTTGCAGACTATGGCGGAAGAATTCGAGGCGGTAAAGACTGATGAACGGAACGGTCGGCCAACTGTTTCGGCTGCGCTTCCTGCGCAATCGGTTCCGTGTGGTCCACAGATAAGCGTCCCTTACAATAAACAAACTCACTACTACAACTGTAAGCAGAGAGACCACCGTAAAGGTCACCGACCCTACCGCCTCTTCTGCTCGTTATGCGGTGAAGATGGGAAGGATTCTCAGTGCCACTGAACCCATGCATCCGTTATCAACTTACCACCCGACCAAGACCCCCGCTTCTTCAGGGCCATTACCGTTGAAAACCAGACTTATCAAGCCCTCTCGTTGAAACTGGGTCGACGAAAACGTTTATAGGTCCCGAACTAAGACAACAATTAATAGAAAAAGGATACCCTGTACAATATGAATAACGACCGGTGCACATGGTCAATGAATATCCGGGAATAGAAACGCAACATAACACCATAACGCTCTGAGTTGGACATACAGGGCTAACCGAATAGGTAACCTACCTACCTACTCTAACCGTGGACGTCATCTGGGAATGGACTTGAGGTCACAAATGAATCTGCAACTTTTTATCGGCGGAAGATCAGCCGATGGACATAATCCAAACCAGTCTGCAAATATTAACACCCGCCGAGAAGTACCTTATCTTCAGACCAGACCAAAATCGCCGTTCCCTATAAAAACTATAGCCAGCACGTTTCCAAAGGGTATGAAAGAGGATTACTTTACTTCGCGAGAAAACTCCGAAGATCAGCCGATTCACTTACCTCTGCTCTGACTGAAGGCTTCACCAGAGATTCATCAGAGTTAGCCTTAGAAAATACCGACGATAAAGCGCAACCGCCATTCAAGCACAGAGTTCCATTGATCCCCGACGCTCGTGAACCAGCGTGAATGACCCCTGTGTCTGTGTCCAGAATCTGTACACATACGGCTCTTAACCTCGTGAAGGTACCAACTCCCGCAGAAGCACCAATCATCTTTAACGTGAAGATACCGACCGACAGTGCGGAGAACCGACAAAAAGCAGTAGCACATCAAATTGTTCCAAGGGCACTGATACAGAATAAGATGGCCGAGATTTGCAGCCAACGTCAAGCTTGGTTTAAGAAAAAACCCTCCGGTATCAGAGGTATTACTCGTGGCCATTTCAGCCGCAGTCGCCAGCAACGCCAAGGGAGAAAACTTATTGCTAAATTCGTCCACAAGTTTGGCCGGGTATAAGTTCTATGCTATTCCACCAACGGCCTCATCTTGCACCAGAACACCACGATCGATAGAAAGCCCGGACATACTTTTGCTTTATGAGCAAGGCCTAAGCCATAATATAAGTACATAATACAGCCGCTAGTGTCCGTAGCATAGTGGTTAGGTGCGTTGGCTGCTTAGTTGAACGTTGTGGGTTCGAGTCCTACTCATGCCCATAGTTTTTATTTCATATTCCACGGACACTGCCTCTTGCGAAGAACTGGCAAAACTTCCAAAAGTATCAATCTGTCATGTAAAAGTGCTTCTCAACTTTGCCGTTCGGAATCGTCAATCGTCAATTCTTCACACGCACCTAGAGAATTGTTGATGAGAGTAAACCACTAAGGCCTTGGCTCTTCAAGAACTGTCGCGCCACTCTATCTATCTATTACAGCCGCTGTACAGTGTATCAACTGTCAACAAAACAACAGGTGTTTATGAATTTTGACTTTTTGTATTTTCACTTCTGCCAGAACTCCCGGAGTGTATCGAGTTTTCTTTTACATATTTGACGCTTTGCTCTTTTAAGCTCATCCAACCATATTTCGAAAGTAAGTTCCATGCTGCGCGATAGATGAACATTTCCAGCTATGTCCACGGCTTTAAACTGAGTTTAAGGAAAACTATAATGTTTACCAATACCAACCCATCCTCTGCTTAACTAAACGTCACTGCTAAACTCATACAATGTATTTCTACTTAAAGTGAAACTTCGAATTGACTTTATTATTTATGTCCTGTTAATTTATTCACGCGAATCAATTGAGTCTGAGAGCCACTTGAAAAGCACCGCTTTTTGACAGAAATAATTCATCTGTCATATTTTCTAACTTTTACGACTACGTACGACGAAAGTCTTTTTAGCCTCCGAATGATTGATGTTACGTGATTACATTAAAAGAAATATGACATCCACCTTTTGCGTTTGGTTGGACAGCCTGGCTACCGGTTCTTCGTGCAAAACTCTCACCTACTTGCGACGCGCGAGTCGAGACGCGAGAATTGATTAATTGTTAAATTATACGTTGAATGATTTTTGTTGCGTGATGGAATAGGTGGAGTTCAGCTATCTCAATTAGTTGTTATAGCTTTCAATAGGCTGCAATTGGATTGAATTAATGAAATAAAAATGTTAGGAACCAAGTTGCTAATGATATTTGGATTAACCTACTTCCATTTTGTGATAGTCAGAGATACCTGAAGTGCGATCATTAAGAACGAATGCAATTAAAAAAATTTGTTTTACTTTTCTAGACGAATGGTGCAACTGTTTTTTGTTTTCAGGTCCTAATTAGTAATTTAACACATTAAATCAAAAAATCTAGTCCACTCATATAGTTGCTTCTGGTTTTTGAAGGATAGATGCATTAAATAGCTGTACACGGAAATTTATGTGAACATAAAAATGTTGCATAATTAAGATATTTACACACCATTGCATTCTTTCGATCTTGAACTTCTTTTTATAGGTTTCGCTAGTGAGAGGACGGAATATGGGAAATAAGAGAGAGAAGTACTGTCAAGGTACAATTTTTTAAGCACAACTGCAATGTCTCGATTTGGATGTCTACGGATTAAGATAGTTCTTCCAGCTGACTCAAATGTCAACACGAAGATAAGATCTGCTGCACGAATTTCAAGTTATGCACGTTTGTCGGCAAAACCAGCAACGAAAAGTGAATTCTCATACAAGTTCATTTGATTAGAGGTTTGGTGTTTCAAAGGCTGCCATGCTGTATTGCGGTGCCAAGCCAAAGTTTGGCTCTTTTAAATGTCACCCAAAAACACACCCACAACATTAAAAAATCACATTGTTTTTTATGTAGGTAGGTTGGTGACTAGTTTTTTTTTTTTGCTGTTAGTAAAATAATATTTTTATTCTGTAAGTCCAATTTTTTGAAGCAAAATAAAATTATTTGTATCTTGCATGTGAAAAGGAAAAACATTGACCGCTAGCGTTTGTCAATCACAATGATCTTAGAAACAGGCGAAAATCAGTGCTTTTTTCGAGATGTAATGTGGTCTCAAGTGTCTAATTATAATAACCAATCTGCTTGTTTATGCCAGCTAAGACCTTGTCTCAAAATGGTCCAGAGGTCAGACAGAGTCCGAATTGTCACACCCTTTTCTAAGGCCAGCGATGGGATAGGATTTTTAGAGTACAAGCAGGCTCGATTTGTTGATATATGTGATGCCGGCAGTATAATAAGAAAAATAGACAGGCAATTTTCAGTTTTTTGATAAAAAAATGAAAGTACCTAGGTTAGGTTAGGTTAGGTTAGGTTAAGCGGGCTGATAGTTGATGTTGTCACCATCGCACTTAGATCAATGTAGATCCATTGTGGTACCCTGAAGTGTTGTAACTTCCTGAAAAGTAAATAACCTATGAATCATGTGGTTTGATTAACCATTTAGAGGTCTTGGCAAAGTTTAATGACAGATTTTGCCTGACAGTTCGGATAGTTCCTCTAGTTCATTGAAGAAGAAGTTGCCTAGAGTTTTCTTTCTGGTGAGACAGAGTGAAGGACAGTGGCAGAGAAAATGAGCAGTGTTGTCATGCTCATTCTCATCAACACAGCCTCTACAAAGGTCATCCGTACTGAGCCCCATCTTCTTCTTATGGTAGCCGAGTAGGTTATGTCCTGTAATAATGCCGATAAGGGATATTAGGGAGGGTTTGTTAAGAGTTAAAATCCAATCGGATCTTTTCTTTTCGTATCTAGGCCATAGCTTCCTGGTGTTAACACAGGTTTCTAGGAGATTCCATCTGTTGTTGGATTTTTGAATGATGATCTTACTGACGTTATGTTTCAGTTCACATAACGGGATTCATATATGATGGTCTACGAGAGAGGGTTCCAGTGTAGAGTCTTATTTTGCAAGTTCATCTGCCTTTTCGTTGATTGGTACATCACTATGGCCAGGAACCCAGCAGAGACCTACGTTATGCTGTGTGCCAAGAACCTTTAGCTCTTCGCGACAGCAAGAAACAAGCTTCGACTTAATTTGGGTGGCAGAGAGAGCTTTTATTGCTGCTTGGCTATCTATGAAAAAAGTGATGTCCGCGTGTGATATCGCCATCATGGATATATGTTTAGCAGCGTTTTTCACTGCCAAGATCTCAGCTAGGATGACGCTGCTTTGGTCGAGGAGCCTGAATGATTTGGCAAGGTCGAGGCTTTCGGAGTAGAAGCCTGCACCTACTCCAGTATCCATTTTAGACCCATCGGTGTAGATGGTAATGGTTGAGTCGTTAGTGTAGGGCACACTATTTTCCCAATCATGTCTATTGGGGAACCTAGTACTAAAAGATTTGTTGAAATCTAAGTAAGGGGTCATATAATATGTGCAGATATTGGTATCTACGTATTTCGCAAGAATAGCTGCGTGGCCACTCTAGCTAGTTTTCCAGATGTTAGTTTGGCAAGTACCTAGGTTAAGTTAGGTTAAAGTGGGTGCAGATACAGAATCCGGACACTTAGGCCAAAAGAAAAGGTCCATTCTGATACCACATGAATCTAAAGAATTACTTCTTACTATTAGAACCATTTTGAGCATTTTATACGACGAAGAAAATATTTGATATCCTTATTTGCTAGTTCACTCATCACTGGGATTATCATAAAAGTATTCTCCCAGATGAATTTTGCGTCTTAGTGAAAGAGCAGGGCGTGTGCAGAGAAGGTGAGAGATTGTTTCCTCTTCTTCCTCGCAGAAGTCATTTGAGGCTGCACCGAGTTGTATTGCGTGCATGCCTTTAAGACAGTGTCCCGTAAGGACACCTATTAGGTTGCTAATATGAAATCTGCTTTGAGATAACAAGTCCTTATGGCGCTTTAGGTCAAGTGACAGGCATATGAGCTTTGTGGCTCGCACGTAGTTAAATTGTACAACCTAGACCTTGTTATCGTGAAGGCTATTTCTTTTAGCAAAAGTTTGCATCGTATACCTATATTTTCTTTATTTTCCATTCCATTTTTAGCGAGTTCGTCGGATCTACAATTTCCTGTGATGTCACTGTGGCCCGGCACCCAGCAGTACCTAAGTACTTAACCTCATGAAATTTGAAGATTTTAAAGTCAGATTGAAATAGTCCTAGTTTCTATGTTGAAGACATTTTCGTCCATTTTAATTGCAACCAGGATCTTCGTAATACTAGGGGCATTATACCTGCAGATCCGTTTCAACAGGGGCATCATTCCTGTCGATCCGTGCTACGAGAGGCGTGGTACCTGTTGATATACACCACCAGAGGCAACGAATCGAGGAATTGGCAGTCTCTCATAGCAAGTCTTGCTCATAACAACAAATTATGACAGTTTCATACAAATTGGGTGCACCGTTTAAGAAAACTGGAACAGAATTCAACAGGCAAATAAACATGCTTTTTGGGCCATTTGAATGGAACCATTATTTCTTAATTCAAGTTTTACTACGCGAATATGTAGAGAATATATTTTTTGTCTAGTAAGTATTAAGATTCAACAAATCAAAAGGCTTTGCCAAGCCAATTCGCTCCATATAGAGCAAAAAAAAGTAACTTTGAAATAGTAATTTTGCAATCGAATTACAAGTGTGGCACATTGTACCACTTTCCACAGGAAATTCTAAATTCACATGGTTGCAAAAGTCAATTAAAGTTCATTAGAAGTTCACCATTCCACACCCAAAAAAGTACAACCTACCAATTTAAATAAAGTTTAGGATTTCTGGCTGCCAAAAGTGAATTTGATGCAGAACTGATTTCTTACATGCAAGCGCAGCCACTCCTCGAAAGAAAAACAAAAAACCGTTTGAATTTTGATTTTGCGGTAGCAGCACCGAAAAATTTGAATGCAGCTGAAACCAATTAACAAACGAGCATGCCAACATTTACATTTTATATTGCTAAGTTGAAACCATGTCGAATTGTTTGACATGAACGATGTTTAGCATATCAACATTCACATAATCCTCAAGCAATCAAACTTGAAATTTTTGGTGTTATAATTGGTGATTGATTTATTAGACAGATTAAAAGTATGCCTGCCTACATAATGCAATAAAATTGAAATATGTCACAGCAGCACTTAGAGTTCGACTCTCGCTGCATTATAGTGCCTATTACCTATGCATTAGTTTTTTTTTTGAATTTCTGCAATGTAATTCTGAAATGAGTTTGCTGTAACTTTGCATATTTTATCATATCACAGTGGCCAATCGTACCCAAAACAGTATTGAGCGTTGGAGTACAGTGGGTTTCAGAACACTTCCCTCACTTCAAATAGTAGTTGACAAAAATTGAATAAAGAAATTACTGCTTCGTTCTCCATGTTTCTCATCGTTTCGAGTCTCCAAATTTCGCAGATTCTAAAAATGGTGTTGCACTTTTTTACTTGCGAAATATAGAATGTATGGAAAGTATTGAATTCATAAAAAAATTGAGATTTTGATCAAATAATGCAGAGAAGATGATAGAGAAGTCGAAAAAATGGGTTCGGCTATAAACGCTTCTACAGATTTAACCACTGGTCCGATTAATTACAAACTTGAAAATCAGAGGTTATTTTTTTTTTAAGATCAAAATTTAGGGTAGCCAGCATAAATTTATTTTTGGACAAAAAACCAAACGCTTCAAGTTTCTCCAAAACAGCTTCTACAATCTAAACACTGTAAATTATGCAAAAAAAATATTTGTCAATTGCTCCAAAACGGCACCTCTCATAGAACCGCTTTTTTGTAAAAGATTACATCGAAAAATAAAAGTCCGATAAGCGAACTTATTTTTTGGGAGTACAGTCGACTCCGGTTAACTGAAACACCATTTCTTGCAGACAATTTGTTTCATTTAAGCGGAGTTTTCAGTTAACCGAACTTTAGATAATTGAAACTTGTTTCGAATAAGCGAAGTTTTGTTAAAATTTAATACTGCCATTTTGTGAAAACAAAAATACGTACAAAACTACAAACAAAGAACAGATGAAGCAAGCAACTAAGAGCCATTCTCTTCACTATTGCTCATAACTTATAGGAAACCCTCAAGTTAGACAAATCTAGAATTGAGAAAAACTTGAGTTAAGGGACAATTTGAGAATCATTTTTTGTTTCAATCTTGGGGCACGGCTGCTCTTTTTTGTATTCCACCCAAGAGGCTTAAGTTAATAGCTGGAGCAACAGCCCAAAGGTGAGAATTATACTCAAACGGACGGATATAGGTTTTGTAGATAAAAGCCAGATCAGACGGGGAGAAACATTTCTTGTACCGTCTTAAGAAACCCAAATATTTTGCGACATTTTTGTCAATATCGCGTATTTGCCCGGTCCACAAGAGGTGATCAGTGAGCACATAAAGAGAATCTCGAGATGCTCGGTCTCATTGATGCAAGTGCCACTCATGGACAGTGGCAAGGGGGGTATGTATATATCTTCAACACAGCATTGAGTTTTCGAAGTATTAAACTCTACGCGATTTAGTATTCTCCATTGTACAATGCTGTTTAAGTCTGAGTTTAATGAACTTATTATATTTTGCCGTTGCAGTTCCACATCCGAAGAGGAGGGATGTGAATATGGAAACGAATATGAGAAGCGAAGGGTACTATCGTCGACGAAACAATTTATTGGATTAGAAATAACAGACAAGAGATCAATAATAAAAATGAGGAAGAGGGTTGGAGACAAAACGGAGCCCTGGGGCACACCAGCATTTATATTGTTGGTTTCAGACTTGAATCCGTCTAATTGTATTGAACGGTTCGAAAGAAAGTTTTTAGTCCAACAATCGATACCATAACCATTCATCGATACCGAAGGCACGCATTTTCGATAAAAGAACAAGATGCAACCCTTTGAAATATCAAGTGCAACAATCTTACTTTCTTCAAAACGACTTGTTCCACTATTCGGCGAATCATCAAATCACCAGTGGACCTGTTGCTGCGAAAGCCGTACTACCGGTCATTAAGAAGCTTTCGGTCTTCGATATATTTCTTGAGCTGATAGTTTATCAGCATTTCAATGACCTAAGAAAGAAGGGACGTAAGTCCCTAAAAATAATAATAAAAACAACGAAAACTAAATAAAACCAATAATCTAAATACAAAAAAAAAAAGAAGGAAAAAAAGCACACACAAAAAAAAAAGGCATAAAAAATACCTGCTGACCGCAAGAGCACAGTGAGTTATCATCCCATTTCTCTTTGTTTACCGTCTTACAGTTGCATGGCTTACCATATGCATTACATTGCATTGAGTTTTGTTTTTGCTCAAACAATGTATGCATGTGATATGCCGTCAACAACAGATGAATAGAGATCTGCTGTTTGAATTCCAGGGTCGGATCGATACACGCTGCTGTTAAGGCATAACACTAACAGTGGCGCGCAATCGTGAAGAATTCCTTCAATTTAAATTTTTTATTTTTTTTTTTACTTGCAATGATTGGCAACTTCAGTGTAGATTACTGTAATGTTCGTGGGCTACGTACGAATTTTATTGCTACGTACATCCACACTGTGTCTAACAGGCCAGCTGTTTTGGCGCTGAGTGAAACCCAAGTAGGTGAGAATTCTGATCCTACTGAATTTCTCATTCATGGGTATAGCTTAGTGCCATTATTCTTCCTCCACCATGGTCTCGCCGTTTACATTAGGAATGATGTTGCATACCAATTTTTACCACAGTATGGACGCTGCTCCAACCCTTTTTTCAATTTTATGTGGTTCAAGTTCACCGTAAATAAGCACATCATTCACTATTGTTTTCTTTATCGAAGTCCAAATTTGGACAGAGCTTCAACTTCTCGCGAATTTGATGTTCTGTCTGATTCCATTCAAAGAATTGTTTCCTTGTATCCTCACACTGAAATCGTTATTACGGGTGATTTCAATGTACACAATTCTTCGTGGCTTCTCCATTCGGGCCCGACAACACCCGAAGGATTGTGTGTCGAAATCTTTGCTGAGTTTAACCACCTAACTCAGCTTGTCACTGAGCCTACTCGAATATTGGACATTAATGGCCAAGCGGAAAATACTCTTGACTTGTTTCTTACGTCTGACCCTGATAAATACACTATCAGTGTATTAACGCCTCTAGGCAGATCAGATCATAGTATTATATCTGCAAATTTCTCGTGTCAAACTAATCCAGTTAAAGAAAGAACTCCGAAGAGAACCGTATGGCAATACGAGAAAGCCAACTGGGACGGTCTCAATAACTTCTTCCGGATCTTTAACTGGTCACTATGCTTCCTCGATAGTGACGTTGACTCCAGCGCAGATATGATTACTAATATGATTATGTTGGGAATGAAAACTTTTATCCCGAATAGGGTTAAAAGCATCAAACCCAAGGAAAAGTCATGGTTTGATTCAAGCTGTAAAGAGGTTAGCAGAGAAAAAGAAGTAAAGTTCCGGTGTTTTAAAGCCAACCCAACTGAGGAAAACCGGAACAAGTTTAAACAAGCCAGGAAGGCCTGCAATGCCCATATTCGTCGGACCAAATTTTTGCATGATCAAAAATTAAGGCAAAAAATACTGCAATGTCCCAAAGGCAGTAAGAATTTTTGGTCATTTGTAAAAAATATGAAGAATTCTTCTTCTTCCTCGGTCCCTACGCTCGTTGACAATGACACTCCAGTTGTTAGTTCTCTTGCGAAAGCTAACCTTTTTGCTAGGCAGTTCGCCGCCAACTCTTCGCTGCCAGTGAGTGTCATGACTCCTCCAGTTCTTGAGCGCGTCAATGATTCCATGGGACAAATCTTCTTCCGCACTCGTGCTGTGGCGAGAGTCCTAAAAGGTCTCAACATACATAAATCCGCTGGTCCGGATGGTATCCCCGCTATTATTCTGAAGAGGTGTTCTTCCACGCTGGCAAAACCCCTGCGTAAGCTTTTCCATCTATCCTATTCTTCTGGGCTCGTTCCGAGTAGTTGGAAAACAGCATTTGTCCAGCCAATCCCAAAAAAAGGCGAATCTTCTTCTCCCTCCAATTATCGTCCGATTGCACTTACGTCCCTTCTTTCTAAGGTCATGAAAATGCTGATAAACTATCAGCTAAAGAAATATCTCGAAGACCGAAAGCTTCTTAATGACCGGTAGTACGGCTTTCGCAGCAACAGGTCCACTGGTGATTTGATGATTCACCGAATAGTGGAACAAGTCGTTTTGAAGAAAGTAAGATTGTTGCACTTGATATTTCAAAGGGTTGCATCTTGTTCTTTTATCGAAAATGCGTGCCTTCGGTATCGATGAATGGTATCGATTGTTGGACTAAAAACTTTCTTTCGAACCGTTCAATACAATTAGACGGATTCAAGTCTGAAACCAACAATATAAATGCTGGTGTGCCCCAGGGCTCCGTTTTGTCTCCAACCCTCTTCCTCATTTTTATTAATGATCTCTTGTCTGTTATTTCTAATCCAATAAATTGTTTCGCTGACGATAGTACCCTTCGCTTCTCATATTCGTTTCCAGATTCACATCCCTCCTCTTCGGATGTGGAACTGCAACGGCAAAATATGATAAGCTCATTAAACTCTGACTTAAACAGCATTGTACAATGGGGAATTAAAAACCGCGTAGAGTTTAATGCTACGAAAACCCAATGCTGTCTTGAATCGTTGAAGCGAGATATACCCCCCTTGCCACTGTCCATGAGTGGCACTTGCATCAATGAGACCGAACATCTCGAGATTCTCGGTATGTGCATCACTGACCACTTCTTGTGGACCGAGCACATACGCGATGTCGCCAAAAATGCCGCAAGATGTTTGGGTTTCTTAAGACGATGTAAGAAATTTTTCTCCCCGTCTGATCTGGCTGTCATCTATAAGACTTATATCCGTCCAAAGCTTGAGTACAATTCCCATCTTTGGGCTGGGGCTCCAGTAACTTACTTAAGCCTCTTGGATGGTATACAAAGAAGAGCCGTAAGAATGATCGGTGATAGAGACATTACTGATTCATTCACTCCTTTAGACCACCAACGTAACGTTTCGTGTCTCTCTCTGTTTTATCGTTACTTCTACGGTAAGTGCTCTAGAGAAATAACCAGTTGCATTCCTCCCCTTAAACAATTCAACCGTAATACCCGCGCTTCCAGGAATGCCCATCAGTTTACCCTCGAGCCCAACTTCGGACGTACTCTTAAGTATAGAGAATCGTTCTTTAGCCGTACTACGCGAATGTGGAATTCCCTTCCACACTCTGTCTTTCCCAGTCATTGCAGTGTTGATAAATTCAAAACCAATGTACACCGACACTTACTTTTAAACCCCTTCATCTTTTTTTAATGCGCTCACTGTGTCTCTGGCATAATAAGGGTATAAAAAGCCCCTTTAGTGTGTGCAAATTATAAAAAAAAAAAAAAAAAAGTGCAATCAGATGATAATTGGAGGGAGAAGATGATTCGCTTTTTTTTGGGATTGGTTGGACAAATGCTCGGAACGAGCCCAGAAGAGTAGGAGAGATGGAAAAGCTTACGCATGGGTTTTGCACCGTGGAAGAACACCTCTTCAGAACAATAGCGGGGACACAATATCCGGACTAGCGGATTTATGAATGTTGAGATCCCTTAAGACCCCCGCCACAGCATGAGTGCGGAAGAAGATTTGTCCCATGGAATCATTAACGAGCTCAAGAACTAGAGGAGTTATGACACTTTCTGGCAGTGAAGAGTTGGCGGCGAACTGCCTAATAAAAAGGTTCGCTTTCGCGAGCGAGCTAACAACTGGGATTTCATTGTCAACACGCGTAGGGACCGAGGAAGAAGAATTTTTCATACTTTTAATAAATGACCAAAAATTCTCTCTGCCTTTAGGACATTGCAGTGTTTTTTGCCTTAATTTTTGGTCATGTAAAAATTTGGTTCGACGAATATGGGCATTGCAGGCCTTCCTGGCTTGTTTAAACTTGTTCCGGTTTCCTCAGTTGGGTTGGCTTTAAAACAACGGAATATTACCTCTTTAACCCTGTAACCTCTTTACAGCTTGAATCAAACCATGACTTTTCCTTGGGTCTGATACTTTTAACCCTTTTCGGGATAAAAGTTTTCATTCCCAAAATAATCATATTAGTAATTATATCTGCGCTGGAGTCTACGTCACTATCGAGGAAGCATAGTGACCAGTGAAAGATCCAGAAAAAGTTGTTGAGACCGTCCCAGTTGGCTTTCTCGTATTGCCACACGGTTCTCTTCAGAGCTCTTTCTCTAACTGGATTAGCTTGACACGAGAAATTTGCAGATATAATACTATGGTCTGATCTGCCTAGAGCCGTTAATACACTGATAGTGTATTTATCAGGGTCAGTCGTAAGAAACAAGTCAAGAGTGTTTTCCGCTTGGCCATTAATGTCCGATATTCGAGTGTGCTCGGTGATAAACTGAGTAAGGTGGTTAAACTCAGCAAAGATCTCAGCACACATTCCTACGGGTGTTGTCTGGCCCGAATGGAGAAGCCACGAAGAATTGTGTACATTAAAATCGAGCGTAATAACTATTTCGGTGTGAGGATACAGGGCAACAATACTTTGAATGGAGTCAGACAGAGCGTCAAATTCACCCGAAGGTGAATTTCTGTCAAAATTTGGGCTTCGATAAAGAAAACAGTAGTGAATGATGTGCTTATTTACGGAAAACTTGGACCACATAAAATTGAAAAAAGGGTTGGAGCAGCGTCCATACTGTGTTAAGAATTGATAAGCAACATTATTCCTAAACTGGATGGCGAGACCATGGTGGGAGAAGAATAAAGGCAGTAGGGTCTAAACTCTCACCTACTTGGGTTTCACTCATTGCCAATACAGCTGGCCTGTTCGAAACATTGTGGATATACGCAGCAAGAAAATTAATTCTTAGCCCATATTCTTAGCAATAATCAGCTCTGAAATTAACAATCATTACAAATTAAAAAAATAAAAAGAATACTACATCCCCAATTAATTTTAAGACATATTTGAAAAATTGTGTATACAAGAAATTAATTTAAAAAAAAAACCGCTTTACAGAATAAAAAAAAATGAGAAATTAACAATTCCCTTAAAAAATTAATGATATCAATTTTCAGGTTTATATTTAAATTTTTATTTCTGAATTACTATCATTTTTTTATTTTGAATGTTGTTTGTTGGTTGAGTTTTGGAACCCATTCGTGCACATTTTTTATATACGGGATGAGATTATTTTCTGTGGATCAGTGTTTTGCAAGCAAATATCGATACCTTCCCGTAAGAATGTATTAAGCGACACTTTTTCCGAAAATGACTTTTTAATGTGGAACTATACTAGAAGTTAAGCGCCACATTTTGGTCTGGGTTTCGCTGTCCTATCATGTATAAAAAAGAAACTAGAGAGGAAATAAAATTGTAACAACCGCCAAGTTTTCTCAGTGGAATAAAGTTGCTCCCTAAAACTTGTATTATCCGCCATTAAAATTATGCTAAGCGACATTTTTAAAAAGTTTATTGTCTTAAGCAACCAAACTTCCACAAAAAAATGTTGTTAGATGTCGCATAGTTTAACCGAAATTGTCGCTTAGCACACTCTAGCAAATAAAACTTGCTCCATTTTTGTCGGTTATAACACTCCAGTCCAGATGATTTTCTTTAATTTTGAATATCAGTAATCTTAAAATTTCCGTTTTTATCCCTATAATTAATTTAGTAATTCTGAAGTCTTCTTTTTGATTTTTTTTTTTTTTTTGAAATTAATGTTATGTTACTTTTTTATAGATTTTTATTTATTTTGTTTTTAATGAGAAAAAAATAAAAAATGAATTAAGCAACACAATTTATTTCAAACCTTTATTTTTTGTGACCATTACAGTGTATTAAGCGCCATTTACCATTGTATCAAGCGCCAATGTCTTGACCACGAAAATGTACTAAGCGACAAAAACTTCTTATCTGATTGAAATTTCGGCTTTGCGATGATGTCAAGTTTTGTATTCTGAAAATCACTCTCCAAATCTGTTCCTTCCATTACAATACACAAAAAAATAACAAAATGAGACGTTTTTTTTGTTTCCTGAACAATTTTAAAAATGTCGCTTAATACATTCTTACGGGAAGGTATCGATATAATGAAGGCAACCTTACACATTTGGTATTTCTTCTCTTGATTTAGTATTACTTTATTAGTTACAAATGCAAGATCGATAAAATATCCTGCAATTCAACTTTCGACAACAAATACTACACATAAAAATTTAGCCCACATTCCCAATCTACGTTAAATTTGGATACAACTTATAAACTTGTTTAGTACAAGTACCTAACTCATTGCAACTTTTATAACCAGAGCCATTTATAGGGCTATCTGCACTTCTGCACTCTATGGAAACGCACTGGGAAAAATATTCAACAGGAAAAATGTTTGAAAATAAGATATAAGGTAAACTGTACACATTATACTCTAAACATTTTGTTTTATCAAAATTTTTTAATTGAAATAGTTGACGATCAAAAATTGCTATGCATAGAAGTTGAAAAATGAACTCTTATATGTTCATATTTGGAAAAAATTCAATATCATGAGAAGAAAAAAAATGTTCAAATTGCATCCGGGGAAGTTTTATGCTTTTCCAAAGGTTTTTATATGCTTTTTATGGTTTCAATTTTATGGATATTTCAATTACCTTAATAACCAAAAGCTTACTATCTTTATTATGATACTTTGATGTTCTCAACCTTGTCCTCTTATGGACTTGGTGTTGGCTTCATTTAAGGCACGTGGCTCTTAATACTTGGCGGCGTTAAATATGACCATTGTTGTCGTTTTAATTAAACAGGAAAAAAAAGTTGAACTCTTAATTAAATATAAATGGCAAATATGTTTCAATTTCGAAAAATAAGAATTTGAAACAATTCTTTTTATTTTTATTTGAGCGCATTAACTTCGTTAACAATAAACAACAATTGAATTGCGACTTAAGAGCAAAATGCAAGTTTTAATGTCTTAAAATTGGATACCATGAAAATGAAATAAAGAATGAATGTTATAAATTGTTACAGCGCCTCAAAAACCACATTGCAATAACAGGTTATTAATGGATTTGATAATAAAAAAGATATCAAATTCTATTTTCGGAAGTTTATTTGACATTCAGTACACCTGACCTGATCCTTAATAAAACTGTTAAAAATGAACATTTTGAAATTTAAGTGCTCTTTTAGAAAGAAAGAAAATTTACATACCGTAATTATATTTTATCGCACCTGTTCAGTGGTTGCAAAAGGAATTTTGTATATTTAAATGGTCAAGTTATACGTTTTTAAGATCGAAGCAAATTTAAACAAGTTCGATTTGAAATTTAAAAAAGTAGCTTTTTTGGAAACGATACCCGTACCTACTTTAACCACAAACAAAGACGATGTAGATTCGAAGCCTCACTTTGCCTTAAATGTTTTTCATTTCTCATCGATGATGCTTTTTGCATGTACCATTTGCCATGGAAAAGCGCTTCACAACTACTCGGTTCGGAATCAACATGAAATTTTGCACCCTTTCACACGCACTGAAGAAATTGATGAATAGTACCACTTACGAATTGGTTCTACAAAGCCGTCGCTCCACCTGAATAATATTGTTTTTAGGTTTATGTGCTTTGAAATCAATTTCTTACCCTCAAACAGCCCTACAATATGAATTATGTTGCTTCACTGTTTTCGTTCAAATAATCGAAGTAAAATTGAATTTGAAAACTCCCTTCAAGCAATTCCTGTTCATATGATTCATCGTTTCGGCTCTGAAGAAAGAGACCACACCCAATAACCATTCTTACGCTGAGTGTGATGTTCTACTGATTTTCGATCAGCCGACTATCGACAGCCTGATATGTAATACCCTTCCCAGAGATGCGGAGATAGCTGGGGTAATTAATGTAAGTGCGGCGATAAGAGAATGAAAGATCTAAACTTTGTTATATCAAAAGGAACCGCTTTAGTATGGTGCATGAAATAACGCCCAACGAAACTGAGGTGAATTTGAAATTTGGCCTTATTTCCTTTTATTTGTGCCACATGAATTGTTGCTCAAAGAATTTTCGGAAAAAAGCGAGGTTACGTTTCTTCTTCTATCTTCTGAAATATGTATAGTAAATATACGCCCAAGTGAACTTTCCTATAAAACGTTAATTTCAATATCTATAAAGGTATTTTCACAGAGAAAACAACATTTAACGGATCAACTAGTAGTATACAGAAGCAACATATTGTAATATTCGGCTTGGTCCGACAATTAAAACTTATTCACTTTTCAAATAAAACACAAATTTACTTTATTTAAATCACTCACAAACTTATTTATTCAACACTTTCAATTATTACTTTCAAACACAGTGTCTTTACTTTATAGCAGTTCACATTCGATTAATCCATTTTCGACACCAAGCGGGTATTTATATAACTCAAATAATTTCGAGAAACTACTAGATTCTAGTAGGCGCTGAAACTTCTCGATGCTTAACGAAGTTCTCCTCTTAACCACTAGAGTGTATACACAATTACTTACAACTACAAATAAAACTTTTGCTACATAACTATTCAGCAATAAGACAATATTAGAGTGACAGAGATAGATAGTGTGTACACATTTAAGTATAGAGATATAAAGAGGCGGAGTTACAAAGTGTGTACACATTACAATAGATTGACATATATAAATATAGAGGTGTATACATATATTACATTGCCCCCTCCTTAGGATTGATCGTCCCGAACAAATCCATCATTCTCATCACCACTGTAGCGATGTAGCCGGTCGCGATGTACAACTTTAGGTTTTCCTCTGACTCCCTTTTGTATCCGGTACACGACGTCGTTGATTTTTGTAATGACTGTATATGGACCTTCCCAGTCCCGTTGAAGTTTCGGTGACAACCCTTTTTGTCGATGGGGATTGTAAAGCCACACTCGATCTCCTGCTTGGAACTCTGTTGTTGTCGCTCGTATATCGTAGCGTGTCTTCATTCGGTCACTGAACATCTTTATTTTCAACCTGGTATCGTCGTGGATCTGAAGGATTCTTTCTTTAAGTTCGTCCATGTAGTCGTTTTCAGCTTGCGGCTCCGATGTGGGACACCCAAATTTTATTTCGCTCGGCAGTCTGATGTTCTTTCCCATCAAAATCTCAGACGGTGTATGGCCAGTTGAGCTATGTCTTGCACTTCGATACGCCATCAAAAACAGAGGAATGTGCCGATCCCAATCTCGCTGGTTGTCGTCCACGACTTTGCAAAGATGTTCCTTCAGGGTTCGGTTGAATCGTTCGACCATGCCATCAGATTGTGGGTGGAGTGGTGTTGTTCTTGTCTTCTTGATGTGAGCCCACAAACTTCCTGGAATATGTTTGATTCAAAATTCCTTCCCTGGTCGGAATGCAGTTCTAATGGAACGCCGAATCTGCTCACCCAGTTGAACACAATTTGGTCTGCGACTGTTTTGGCTTCTTGATTTGGAATCGCGTATGCTTCAGGCCACTTGCTGAAGTAATCCATGACGACCAGAATATAACGATTTCCATTATTTGTTACCGGAAATGGACCCGCCACGTCTACTGCAATTCTTTCGAAGGGTGCTCCGACATTATACTGCTGCATTTGGCTGTGATTCCTTTTGTTCGGGCCTTTGGTGGCAGCGCAGGTAATGCATTTTCGGCACCACTTCTCGACATCTTCCCTTGCATGTAGCCAGTAGAATCGTTGTCGAACCTTTTCTAACGTCTTGTTTACTCCTAGATGGCCTCCCGAAATTCTATCATGCATCTCTCGCAGAACGTCCATAACCTTTGATTTCGGTAAGACTAGCTGCATTACATAAGACTTTCCATCTGCTGATTCCCACTTACGCCGAAGGACACCCTCTTGAACATGAAGCGAGTCCCACTGTGCCCAATAAGCCTTCAGAGCCGGACTTCTGTCGGAGATATCAGCCCATTCTGGTTTTTCCTGGTGTTCCTTCCATGCGAGTATGGGTTCGATATCTGGGTCTTCTTGCTGAGCCTTCCTCAACTCGTCGTTGCTCCAGCCACAAATGGGATTGGCTCTGGTTCGTTGGACGATAACCACTTCTTTTTCTTCTTGACATCTGCAATGCTTATAGTCTTGTTTGCATGGTCTCCGAGACAGTGCATCAGCATTTGAATGCAGCTTTCCCTTCCGATGTTGAATTTTCGGGTGGGGAACAACATAGGATGTAACGTTGTTATTGGGCATTCCTTGGCCGTTGGAATTGCTCAGGTTTTCACAGTGTTGGAAAGCTGTATCCCTTCGTCGTAATCTGCACTGTTGTTGAAGATGTCCATTCTTGTTGCAATTCCAGCATCGTGCTGGTCCGTCTCGCTGACTCCTTTCTACAGTAGCTTTCTGACAAGAGCATTCTTGGACCTCTAATTCTCTTACGCGATGCACATTTTGGGAAGCTTGTTCCGCGGCTTCCATAGTCAGAGCGAAAGCCAATGCTTCTGGTAGTGTTCTCTTTCCGGCAGTGCGAATAGCCCTTTGGAGATTTATATCGCTAACAGCTCTCACAAAGGCTTCAACAGCAAGTTGATTTATTATCTCGTTGCCAGCTGTTGGATATGCCAGGTGAACCAATCGCTCGATATCTGCCTGAAGCTGCTGCAGACTTTCACCTCTTTTCTGTGCCCTGTTGTTTAGCTGAACTCGGAAGACTTCTGTCATGTGACTATCTCCAAACCGCTGTTCAATTGCGTTTACAAGGACTGTGAAGTCACCACTTTTCTCTGCTGGGATGGTTTGTAGCAGCTCAGCAGCTGCTCCTCTTAAAGCAAGCGTAAGAGCAATGTATTTTTCATCATCGTCCCAGCTGTTTGTTAACGCTGCTGCTTCAAACTGTTTCTTATAGATTGACCACGGAATCTGGCCGTCAAAACTTGGAGGATTCACTTCTCTCTTCCTTGAGCACTCACTAGAAGGTTCTCGGGCTTTGATCTTACGCACTTTTTCCAATTCGTTTGTGATGGTTTCGATTTGCTCGTCAATTTTCTCGATACGTGCATTTTGTTTTTCGACGCGCTCGTCGAGAGTAGTGATTTTCTCTTCGAAATCCGCAAACCTGCCTTCTAGAAGATTTTTCTGTTCGTCAAACCGCTCCCGAACATCATTTCTTTGAGCTTCTAGTTGTTTGAGTACATTCTCTTGCTCATTCTTCTGCTCGTTTCTTTGGGCCTCTAGTTGTTTGAGAACATTTCCTTCTAGTTTTTTGAGAACATGCTCTTGCTCCTGCTTCTGCTCATTTCTTTGAGCTTCAAGTTGTTTGAGAACATGCTCTTGCTCCTGCTTCTGCTCATTTCTTTGAGCTTCAAATTGTTTGATAACATTCTTTTCATTCTCCTCAAATTTGGCTAGAAGAAGTGACATCATGTTAGATAAGGCGTCATTTGCATTTACCTCTTCCACTTTTGCTTCAAATTCGAAAGCAAATGTATTCGGGTCTTCATTTTGCTGCTCCAGATATTCCTGCAGCCGTTTAACGAGTTCGTTTTTCACTCCTGCCCCACTTAAGCCACGTTTGCTTAGTTCGGCCTTTAGCTCAGGGACAGTTAAGTCTTTCAACACTTTACTCATTTTTCTTTTTTTTTTTTTTTATCTTAAACTTCACTTCTTTACACAAAACAATTTAATCACTATTCACTGTTTTATTTTCAATAAGTCTTAATCCCACTTATTCTGGACACCAATGTAATATTCGGCTTGGTCCGACAATTAAAACGTATTCACTTTTCAAATAAAACACAAATTCACTTTATTTAAATCACTCACAAACTTATTTATTTAACACTTTCAATTATTACTTTCAAACACAGTGTCTTTACTTTATAGCAGTTTACAAACAATTAATTCATTTTCGACACCAAGCTGGTATTTATAGAACTCAAATAAGTTCGAGAAACTACTAGGTTCTAGTAGGCGCTGAAACTTCTCGATGCTTAACGAAGTTCTCCTCTTAACCACTAGAGTGTATACACAATTACTTACAACTACAAATAAAACTTTTGCTACATAACTATTCAGCAATTAGACAGTATTAGAGTGACAGAGATAGATAGTGCTTACACATTTAAGTATAGAGATATAAAGAGGCGGAGCTACAAAGTGTGTACACATTACAATAGATTGACATATAGAGATATAGAGGTGTATACATATTACATTGCCCCCTCCTTAGGACTGATCGTCCCGAACAAATCCATCATTCTCATCACCACTGTAGCGATGTAGCCGGTCGCGATGTACAACTTTAGGTTTTCCTCTGACTCCCTTTTGTATCCGGTACACGACGTCGTTGATTTTTGTAATGACTGTATATGGACCTTCCCAGTCCCGTTGAAGTTTCGGTGACAAGCCTTTTTGTCGATGGGGATTGTAAAGCCACACTCGATCTCCTGCTTGGAACTCTGTTGTTGTCGCTCGTATATCGTAGCGTGTCTTCATTCGGTCACTGAACATCTTTATTTTCAACCTGGTATCGTCGTGGATCTGAAGTAGTCTTTCTTTAAGTTCATCCATGTAGTCGTCCTCGGCTTGCGGCTCCGATGTGGGACACCCAAATTTTATTTCGCTCGGCAGTCTGATGTTCTTTCCCATCAAAATCTCGGACGGTGTATGCCCAGTTGAGCTATGCCTTGCACTTCGATACGCCATCAAAAACAGAGGAATGTGCCGATCCCAATCTCGCTGATTGTCGTCCACAACTTTGCAAAGATGTTCCTTCAGGGTTCGGTTGAATCGTTCGACCATGCCATCAGATTGTGGGTGGAGTGGTGTCGTTCTTGTCTTCTTGATGTCGATACCTTCCGTAAGAATGTATTAAGCGACATTTTTAAAATTGTTCAGGAAACAAAAAAACGTCTCATTTTGTTATTTTTTTGTGTATTGTAATGGAAGGAACAGATTTGGAGAGTGATTTTCAGAATACAAAACTTGACATCATCGCAAAGCCGAAATTTCAATCAGATAAGAAGTTTTTGTCGCTTAGTACATTTTCGTGGTCAAGACATTGGCGCTTGATACAATGGTAAATGGCGCTTAATACACTGTAATGGTCACAAAAAATAAAGGTTTGAAATAAATTGTGTTGCTTAATTCATTTTTTATTTTTTTCTCATTAAAAACAAAATAAATAAAAATCTATAAAAAAGTAACATAACATTAATTTCAAAAAAAAAAAAAAAATCAAAAAGAAGACTTCAGAATTACTAAATTAATTATAGGGATAAAAACGGAAATTTTAAGATTACTGATATTCAAAATTAAAGAAAATCATCTGGACTGGAGTGTTATAACCGACAAAAATGGAGCAAGTTTTATTTGCTAGAGTGTGCTAAGCGACAATTTCGGTTTAAACTATGCGACATCTAAACAACATTTTTTTGTGGAAGTTTGGTTGCTTAAGACAATAAACTTTTTAAAAATGTCGCTTAGCATAATTTTAATGGCGGATAATACAAGTTTTAGGGAGCAACTTTATTCCACTGAGAAAACTTGGCGGTTGTTACAATTTTATTTCCTCTCTAGTTTCTTTTTTATACATGATAGGACAGCGAAACCCAGACCAAAATGTGGCGCTTAACTTCTAGTATAGTTCCACATTAAAAAGTCATTTTCGGAAAAAGTGTCGCTTAATACATTCTTACGGGAAGGTATCGATGTGAAGAAGCCCACAAACTTCCTGGAATATGTTTGATTCGAAATTCCTTCCCTGGTCGGAATGCAGCTCTAATGGAACGCCGAATCTGGTCACCCAGTTGAACACAATTTGGTCTGCGACTGTTTTGGCTTCTTGATTTGGAATGGCGTATGCCTCAGGCCACTTACTGAAGTAATCCATGACGACCAGAATATAACGATTTCCATTATTTGTTTCCGGAAATGGACCCGCCACGTCTACTGCAATTCTTTCGAAGGGTGCTCCGACATTATACTGCTGCATTTGGCTGTGATTCCTTTTGTTCGGGCCTTTGGTGGCAGCACAGGTAATGCATTTTCGGCACCACTTCTCGACATCTTCCCTTGCATGTAGCCAGTAGAATCGTTGTCGAAGCTTTTCTAACGTCTTGTTTACTCCTAGATGGCCTCCCGAAATTCCATCATGCATCTCTCGCAGAACGTCCATAACCTTTGATTTCGGTAAGACTAGCTGCATTACATAGGACTTTCCGTCAGCTGATTCCCACTTACGCCGAAGGACACCCTCTTGGACATGAAGCGAGTCCCACTGTGCCCAATAGGCCTTCAGAGCCGGACTTCTGTCGGAGATATCAGCCCATTCTGGTTTTTCCTGGTGTTCCTTCCATGCGAGGATGGGTTCGATATCTGGGTCCTCTTGTTGAGCCTTCCTCAACTCGTCGTTGCTCCAGCCACATATGGGATCCGCTCTGGTTCGTTGGACAGTAACCACTTCTTTTTCTTCTTGGCGTCTGCAATGCTTACAGTCTTGTTTGCATGGTCTCCGAGACAGTGCATCAGCATTTGAGTGCAGCTTCCCCTTCCGATGTTGGATTTCATAGTCATACGTCTGCAGCCTCTCAATCCATCTCGCCACTTGACCCTCTGGACTCTTGAAATTCAAAAGCCAGTTTAGTGCTCCATGGTCGGTTCGGAGAAGAAACTTCTGTCCATAGAGATACTTATGGAAGTGCTTTGTTGCCAAAATCAGTGCAAGAAGTTCTCTTCTGGTCACACAATAGTTTCTTTCCGGCTTCGAGAGTACCTTGCTGTAATAGGCAACCACCTTTTCTTCACCATCATGTACCTGTGACAATACAGCACCAATTCCGACATTGCTGGCATCAGCATCAATGATGAACGGTTTTCCGGGAGTCGGGTAGGTCAGCACTGGTGCATTACACAAGCGTTGCTTGAGCTCTTGAAAGCTGCGCTCGCACTCACCTGACCATTTAAACTGCTTTCCCTTTTCCGTTAGCTGATGTAGACTCTTTGCGATCTCAGCAAAGTTCTTGACAAAGCGCCTATAGTAGGTGGCTAGACCCAGAAAGCTTCGGAGTTGATGCTTGTCCTGTGGTGTTGGCCAATTCTTCACAGTTTCAACCTTATCAGGATCCGTCTTCACTCCTTGGGATGAGATGATATGTCCCAGATATTTCACTTCGGTTTTGAAGAGTGAACACTTTTCTGGGTTGAGCTTGAGGTGGGCTTCTCGAAGTCTTTGAAACACGGCTCTCAGATTGGTACAGTGTTCGTCAAAGGTTTTCCCGTATACAATGACGTCATCCAAATAGACCAGGCAAGATTTCCATGTCAGTCCTTGCAGGACGCATTCCATAAGGCACTCAAAAGTCGCTGGAGCATTGCATAGTCCAAAAGGCATCACTTTGAACTGCCACAACCCGTTTCCTGTTGAGAACGCTGTCTTCTCTTTATCTTCAGGATGGATTTCTACTTGCCAGTATCCACTCTTCAGGTCCAAAGTCGAGAACCACTTTGCTCCTTCCATTGCGTCCAGAGTATCACTGATCCTAGGCAGAGGGTAGCTATCTTTCTTGGTCACATCGTTCAATCTTCGATAGTCCACGCAAAAGCGGGTTGATCCGTCTTTCTTCTTTACCAGGACCACTGGAGACGCCCAAGGGCTTTTAGAGTTTTCGATCAGACCCTCTTCCTTCATGGTGGTTATCATTTCTTCAACCTCACCTTGTTTGGCTAGTGGAAGGCGTCTTGCAGGTTGACGAATCGGCTTTGCATCCCCGGTGTTGATTCGATGTTGAACCAGTTGTGTTCTGCCATATTTCCCTTGCGAGGACGAAAAGATGTCTGCAAATTCGTCGAGGAGACCTTCTGTCGTTCTTCGTTGTTGGTGACCAAGATTAGATGACTTCAGAATGTTAGTCTTTATGGAACTCAGCTCTTCGTACTTCAAGGTTTGCCTTGGCTCTTCTTCGTTGATCCTTGTTATCGCATTGTCCGATAATCTCACCTTTTCTAAGCTTAACTTCGTACGGCTTGATGTTCAGTATTCGTACGGGAACCATGTTCTTTACAGGTCTAACAAGAGTCTTCCCAATGGTGACGTTTTGGGAGGACTTTACAGAGGCTGGTTCGACCATGAGGTATCGATAGCCTATATTTTATTTCTCATTGACAAGTGTAGATTTTTCTTTGAGGTCATCAAACTACATCCATGAGTGATTCGCTCTGCTGTACTAACGGCGTTTTTGGGAAGAAGTATGTGTTTTTGTATATGAAAATTACAATTATTATAAGAAATTTGAATCGCATTCGAGATAAGATCAAATTCGCGACCTTAATACAACGGACATTTTTCCCAAAATGTAAAAAAAAAAACAAACATGAAAACGGTCGACTAAGGACTAAAGACAGAGGGCACATCAAGCATTTCAAAAAAGAAATCAAGAAAAAAAGAACGTAATTAATTAAATTGTTTGACTGCCTTAGTGAATGAAAAATAATTTTGCAATAAATAAAATAATAAATTGGTGTGAATATATACATAAAGTTAAAATTTAATAAATCTGAAACTTTTTGTGTAATATTTTTGTTTTACAATTAAAAATAAATTAGGAGGCACGCTTTCTTCTAGTTCATGTTTTAGCTTTTAATAAATCTTAATGTACCTCATTTATTATATATATGTAGGATCCACTACACCCCATAAGAGTAAGCATAAAAGATAAGTAGTGTAAGATAATATTAAGTAGCAAGTTAATTAATTTGATACATTTCAGACTGTCGTCGTCGTCACCCAGCTAAGACCAACGCCAGTGCCAGTGCAAGGGGACGCCCACGTATGTGAGGAATTTGAAACACAAATTCAATAGCCATGATCACCATGCAAGGGGACGCCCACGTATGCGAAGAATTTAATAAACAAAAGCGATACGATACCAGCTCGCGCCAGTGCCAGTGCACTGACAAGAAGGCAACGACCAGCGATCATGACCTATTTAATTCCAAGTTAAATAGCCATGATCACCATGCAAATTCGATATAAAAAAGAATCATGCAACGAGGCATAAAAATAATACTGATAATCGGAGCTATCTTAACGGTGGGAGGTCTGTGGAGTTGGGCTCCGAAAGTGTGGGCATGGTACCGTCTCCTACAAAGGTTCCCGTTGTGGGATCTACTTTAAAAAAGGGCAGTTGAAGAACCACCACCGCATCGAAAAGACTTCTGGCAGCAACGACGACGACGGTCTGCAAAGTATTTTTTCGCTAAGTTTGAAGTTCATTTTGTTCTTACCATTTGTTTTGAGTTTAAAGTTTATTTTGTTCTTACCATTCGTTTTGAATATTGCTTTTTGTCATTAAATAAAAATATCATTGTAATTCGACTATTAAAAAATACATACGTGTTTATCATAATCACTTTATTTTAATCACTACATATATATTGAAATTTATGATATATGAGAAAGTTCACTCAGGCGTATACCTATTTATTTATTTATTTATACTTCTACCTTCCAAGCTACTCTTTATCCGCTACTCAGCTATTCGCGATTTCTACCCGCATTACCCGCTATGTCGTTAGCCCCTACCACTCTAACCGCTACCCACTACCCGTAATCCACTGGACAGAGAAAAATCGACCACATAAAATAGAACAAAAATAATCAGATTTCTCTATGGTTTTCATCCAAGAAGAAATTCTGATTCTGATCAAGAAAATCCAATTGTGATTTTTTATTGTAATTCAAGAGGATTACACATTAATTTAAGATGATAGTCTATTATATATGCAAAAGAATGTATATGAGAATCTTATTGTTATTATTTGGAGGACTACTTAAAACAAATGGAAATTTTTTTGAAATAATTATTATTCCATATGATATTTAATGGATTTCCGAATACTTTCAATGACGTTTTCCTATTGTTTTTAAGGTACTTCCACATTGTTTCAATAATATTCCCTAATTGTTTCTATGAGTTTTTCTTTTTAATCCAATATGTTCCCAATATGCCCACTAAAGGCTACACTGCTCCCCACTATCCTGTTTCCGCGCTACCTGGTAAACCACTACCTTCTGCCTAAGCCATATCTTATGAACAGCTTCGCCGATTTTGTAAAAAAAATACTTAAAACCCATTTTCACCACTACCCGGTGGTAGAAGGAAAAAATGTTGGACTAAATGATTTTTTCAACTCTATGAAAAAAACTATGAAAAAAATAACAGAAAAAAGACGTTTCGAAGAAATAAATAAAAATGTGTTAGGGTGAACCTGTGTGACCGTCTTAAGCTTTTCTGCAACACAATAATCGGCACGTACCAGTGTGGCTTTGGGCCAAGCAGAACATCGATAAACAAAATATTCACACTGATGCAGATCCTGGAAAAGACCTGTGTGTGATAGCATCCACCGCCAAGAACTTATGATGGCGATGTCTGAATTCGGCATTCCGAACAAACTGATCCAGCTGTGCCGCATGACGCTTAACAATACGCAGTGCAGTGTGCAAATAGGTAATGCGCAGAGTTAAACAAGTAGATGCATTGTCATGTAACTTCCTCAGCATAGTCCTGGAGCAGATAGTGTGCAAGGCAGGTGTGAGCACGGAAAACACTATCTTCAACAAGTCCACCCAGCTTCTAGTCTATGCGGACGACATTCACATCACCGGTCGATCCAAGAGAACTGTGCTTGAGGCCTTCACAGCGATTGAAGAATAGGCGAAACTCGTTGGTCTTGAAGTGAATGAGGACAAAACAAAGTACATGCTATCAACAAACAAAGCAACATCTGTCCATCGCCTAGGACAAAACGTTACTGTTGGTAGCAACAATTTCGTGGTAGTTAAGAGGTTCACCTAGGTTAGGTTAGGTTAGGTTAAAGTGGCTGTCATGGATGTTAAAAGACACACTTAGGCCAATCAAAGGCCCATTGTGATACCACATGAGTCTAGAAAATCTTTTCTTCGAAAGCTCATTGAAACCAATTAGAGTTCCTTACGAAACGTAGAAGATTAATTATATTAATATGTATGAGATCGTTTCGATCATTGTAGAAGTATTCTCCTAAGTGAATCATACGTTTATGAGCCAGAGCAGGACAGGTACAGAGGAGGTGAAGAATTGTTTCCTCATCCTCCTCATCCATGCAGCTTCTGCAGAAATCATTAGAAAATACGCCCAGTCGCGCAGCGTGTCTTCCAATTAGACAGTGTCCAGTAATGACACCAATTAAGGAGCTTATATGCGCTCTGCTTACTTTAAGTCCAAATTAGGCCAGATGTTTTTCGTTGCCTGACAGGTGGTTATGTTATTCCACCTGATGTTAGTTCTCTTAATAGCATCTTGTTGTAGCAAGAGTTTACATGTAGCGATTGGTATACCAACATTTGCCCTTTGTGGTTTAATGGGTAATGTTGTACCATGTTTGGCGAGTTCGTCGGCTTTGCAGTTTCCAGGAATGTCTCTATGGCCCGGCACCCAGTGAAGGTGAATGTTAAACTGTTGTGCCATCTCCATTAGAGACGATCGACAGTTTTGGACCGTAATCGAGTTTGTAGAGACAGAGTCCAGGGACTTTATAGCTGCCTGACTATCTGTTGAAAATCCGGATATCAGATGTGGATACCACGTTTTCTCTGAGCCAGCACAGGACCTCCTTAATCGCCAAAAGTTCTGCCTGAAACACGCTACAATGATTTGGAAGGCTGAATGAGAGACTTAGTTTTAGTCGTTCGGAGTACACACCTCCACCAACCCCATCACTAGTTTTCGATCCATCTGTATAGAAGTGGATTGCCTCGTCTTCCAGGAATGTATTATTTTCCCAGAAGGATCGGGAAGGGATAGAAGTTTGAAACTTCCTATCGAACTGTAGTTGAGGAACGGTGTAGTCTGTGTGCTTTGGAATTGATTCTAAATAATTAAGAATAACAGAGTGGCCAATGTTATTGTTAGTCCACTGTGAAGAGGCATTGAGGCGAATAGCAGAACTAGCAGCTATTTGTTTGCTGATTATATCCAGAGGTGTCAGATAGAGTAGGGTGTCTAGTGCCGCAGATGGGGTAGTACGAAGTGATCCACTTATACTTAGGCATGCTGAGCGTTGCACTTTACTAAGCTTATCGCAGTTCGTTTTTACGTCTAAAGCAGTCCACCATACTGACACACCATAAAGAAGAATCGGTCTAATTACCGATGTGTATAGCCAGTGAGTGATTTTGGGTTGCAGACCCCATTTGTTACCAATGGCTTTCTTGCAGGTGAAAAGAGCTACGGTAGATTTTCTTATTTTTTCGTGTATGTTGCTCTTCCAATTCAGTTTTCTGTCTAAGATAAGACCCAGATATTTAGTTTCCTCTGAAAACTTTAATTGGACACCGTTTATAGAAGGAGGGTCGATGTGCGGAATTTTATATTTCCTAGTGAATAGGACCAAATCGGTTTTGTGTGCCACACCGAACCGAGGGGTATAAAAATTATCTACTATTCCACTACTATTCCTTTGCAGAGAATTGTGTTGTTATTTTTACAAGAGTTTATACATATATATGAAACTAGCAGTTACCCGCTACTTCGCCCGCCTCTACCTGATCCACCGGCCAGAGGTGCGTCTTCGACTTGTGCTTCATGCCCGCATGTGAATTTTGTTGCGTAGTTATTTTTAAACAGTGGACACTCTCTAAATCAAAATTGTTCTTTACTCGAAGCCTTCATATATGTATAATTTTCCCCGTTTTATCTACACTTTTCACTGATACTTTGCTCTTATTATTCGAAATTTATTAGCGTTACGTTGTGTTGCTAGGATAAGCGCGTTGAAACAATCAGAAAAATGAATAATTTGTTGCCGTTTTTTAAAACGTTTCCACTGATTCCTATTGTTATATAGCCTAAGTCCTTCCTATTCAACACAAAAAGAATTGTTCGATTTGATTTAGTAGTTCCTGAGATCAGCACGTTCAAGCAGAAGAAGCTTTCAAAAATGAATATTTTATGTCATTTTTCACTGACGCTTCGCTCCTATTGGTCGCAGCGTAATATTATATAGCTTAAAGCCTTCTTTGACTAATTCCGAGTATTATTCTTCTTTGAATTTAAATTTCATATCAAGTAAATAATTTAAAATCTGTTCTTGAGAATTTATAATGTTTTCGTAAGTGACGATAAATTTCCGAGCTTTGGCCTTATTTCGATGGGCGTTATCTTAATTCGTCGTTTTGTAAGACCGCTGGAAAAGGGAAAGTATTTCAGATTTAAAGTCCAGGATTGGGTAATTTTTAGAACAATTCGAAGAAATTCGTTTTGAATTAGAAATGCGCGCAGACTATTATTCTAGGATGTCCCGCATGTGCAAAGCAATCGAGCTGAATTGTCTTTCGAACTTATTCTCTAGGTCGATTAACAGCAGGTGCTTCAAAGTTGGTTGATATCAGAAAACCACATTTTTAGTAGTTGTTTTAACATAGTTGGGAACAAAAACAAATTGGCCCAAATTAAATATTTATACCAGTTTCTTACCACATCCACTTAATATCGCCTTATAAGAATAACAACTTAAAAAATCATTATCTCCAAATTTTGATTCATCGAAATCACACTCAAGTTCCACACAAATTTATTGATCCCCTTCTCCAGTTTCATTTCGGCTTACTTTAGATATCTTTCTTGCGCGTGAACTAAGTCAAGGCCGAAGGCTTGTCACCTGTCTCTACTTTCCGCTGTCGCCTTCCACACAAACAACATGCCATATGCATTCTAATTATAAAAAATTCAAGATCATAACAAACCTATTGCCAAACAAAATTAAGTACCAGTATTAAAACCTGAACAAGCATTGTTCGTGATTTATGTGTTTATTTGAACCTGTACCGAAGTTATTTTGCGAATTCGATCAGCATTTTTAATCAAACTTGATTTTTAAATTGATATTTGGCATCTGTGCACAAATTAGATTCATTTTTAAAGTGAAAGGATTTGGAAACAATAAGTTGAATGACCGTTCGTTGCACGGGAACAAAGTCTACTTTAGGAAGTTAAGAGCATGGACACTGGACACACCTTTCGATTGTCGGCGGTGGTCTTGGCATTTATATGCATTAAGCAATATTTGTTGAAGGGTGTCGTTTGATTGATTACTAAGTTTGAGTTGAAACGTTCAATCAGGTTGTTTTTGATAATAATTAGTTTGTTGTCTGCTAATTGCCAGACTGGCTTCAGAGTAAACGAACTCACGGCATCGTTGGCCTTGAGTCTAAACTGTGAGTAGTGATCTCGAAGCATTCCGAGTTCATTCGATTGGGCAGTCTTATGCTTTCTCTGGATCAAGGATGGTAAAACAATTCAGGATGAAAAGGAGACACTTGGTGATTTTTTTGACATATAATATGTACAATACTCGTGTTTGAACAGTGTATACTATTTATATCTACACGAGTAGATAGTAGAGCAATGAAAGCCAAATACATAAGAACACACAAATTAAGGATGGCCTCAAGGGTAAGTTCTTTCACTTCCTCACAGAGATCAGCAATATGGACCAAATAAGCACGTAATTAAATACATTGAACAAGCTCCGAACATTTAAATATTATATAACTTTGTAAAGCATTCACTATCTATAAGATATCTCTTAATGTGAAATCTAACAATAAACAATAACAATAACAACAACATTTTCAAAAACACAAACAAATTTGAAGTCGACACTCTTCTGAAAGCTCTAGATCCTTCATTAAGTGAATGTGTGTGAACCGGAGAAATAAGTAAGTAGGTTAAGAGCCCTGTACATTCTTGGGAACATTTCTAGAAATTAGCAAGAAGGAAGTTCAAATTACAAAGTGGCGATGACGAGCAAAATTTCACCAGCAATAACATTCAATTTGGGTGAAGCAGGCCAACAATTCCACCCGCCCGTTATTGATGAAGTGAAGATAGCGATATCTAAACTTAAGTCAAACAAAGCCGCTGGAGCAGACGGGCTAGCCCCGAATTGTAAAAAGCCGCTGGAGATGATTTCGTTAGGAGCATACACCAGCTCATCTGCAAAATTTGGTCGGAACCTCAGCATCGTATTGCTCTCAAGATAAGAGGTCCAATGAATTGTACCAACTACAGTCCTGCAGAAGTATAAGTCTCCGTAACATCGCCTACAAGATTTTGTCTGCCATGCCGCGTGAACGTTTGAAACATTTCGTGAACAACCTGATAGGCCCGTAAGCGTGATGTCAGTAAAGCGTTCGGGAACCTTGAGATGGAGGCCAGGACGATCGGTCCAGCTGGCTGGAGTTGTTTGTTGGATGAGGCCTGTATCGCCAAAGCGTGCAAAGCGAATCTGAAAAACACTTAAGATTATTAAGACTTCAAAGGCAGAAGGATATCATAGACATTAGCATTGTCCAAGAACAATGGGCCAGTAACCAGAGAGTGAGGGACTGACCAAAGTACGACCAAAGTAGCTCTCAAACTTCCATTTTTGTAAAAAAAAAAAACAAAAGAAAACAATTAAAGATCTATAGATCTGAAGATGTTAAAAACTGAAATCGTGAATAGGAGAGTTTCGTTGCCTCAATCCACATGCCCCACGATATGCTTAGTCCCCCCCTCCCCCAAGACGAAGTGGTACATCTTCCTAACTTCGATAAATAAACCGACAGATTGCTACCGACTAACACCATAGAGAGTATTCATGTGTTATCACTTAGATTTTTTGGTGGGTCATCCGTTAATACAATCTTTTGATTCCGGAAAATGTGAAAAATAAGCGTCCTTGGATCGATCTCGGAAAAATCTTAAGCGACAGTACGACACTTTTGCACACATGAATGAACGAATAGTGTTAATGTCTTTTCGGAATCAAACCAAGTGATAGCCTTACCCGAAAAATCTTGAAGAAGGTGCAATGTGGCTCATGGGATATACATATAGTTAAAAATCAAAAGTATACAAATAGAAAAACTCATAAACCAATGATGCGCTGGAAGGATGAAGACAAGTTGTACAAGTATTTTAAATTTGCTTCACTTTTTTCAAATTTGCTTCAAAATGAGGTTTGAACCCTGATCCTGAAGTTAATCCAGACTTAACTCATGAACTTGTCGGAGTTGATAGTTGAGTTTCTTTTCATGATATTTCTTTTTTTTTATAAAGTTTGAACGTTGACATTTTGTGTGAAACACTACATCATATAAATGATTACCACGCGAATTGTTGCAAGTATCGATTCATTTGAGGTAATTTTCGACCACTTTTCGACACATATTTGGTGGTATATCAGCCATAACTTGACGAAATGTTGGTTTCAAAGTGCTCAAGAATTAAAGGTTTATCTGCCCCACAAAAGAAAAGTCCAGCGGTATCAAATCGCATGATCTTGGTGACCAGTTGATATCACCACGACGAGAAATTATACGCGTCTAGGAAATGTCTCTTGCAATAAAACTATATTCGCTCGAGTTGTGTCGTATGTGGCACCGTCATTTGGCACCATCATGTCGAAACAATATGTTCTCCAAGTCGTATTCTTCAAAAGTAGACACATAAAAATTGTTTAACATGTGACCATAACGCTCCAAATTAACATTTTCAGCCGTTCCATCGTCGTTTTTGAAGAAGTAAAGTCCAATCATACCTCCCGACTAAAGAGCGCACCAAACAATGAATTTCTGTGGATGTATTGGCCTCTCTTCAATTTTTTGAAGAGCGGCCAATTTCGTTTATTAACCTCCCCCCCTCCCCAAAGTGAGAAATTCGCTGAGGAATATTTTTCGATAAATCGCCGTCCACCGCCTGTTGTTCAAGTACCCATTCGACGTATCTACGACGATGTGAATGGTTAGCTGGCCTCAGTTGTTGTGTGAGCCGGACTTTATATGGATGTAGTTGTAGATCCAACTGCAAAATACGCCATTATGTGCCGAAAGACAGTCCTAATTCCTGAGAAAGTGAGAACGATCCAATTGGTACATCAACGAGAACAAAAAGTTCAGTAGCCAGCTGGCTATAACATTTATTAAATTGAAAAGATCATTGAGAAATGATTTATATTCAATTTTCTGTTAATTCCATTGATTCAAAAACAAAGCGAAATTAAGTGTTCGAGGTCGTTCCGGTTGCATAGTATTTCGAATGTTGTCGTTGGTCAGGCCACCACCACTCAACTAACTACAATGTGTTCATGTGTATTAAATTAAAAATATAATGCACGACTTTCAGCAAATACCAGAACACGACCGACATATGCAGTCCAACAATGGACCAAACACAACGACAAAGTGACTCAATGCAAGCAAATGCTTGTTGCACAGACCTAAACGCTCGATAAACTGCCTCCAAATAAAAGCAAAGCTTTTGGTTAGTATTTTCGACGCTCTAGGGTGGCGTTCCTTGTGTTTCAGAGGACTCGCTGCACGCCATGGAATCGACAACACACAATCGACCATTATGATCGGTTATGTTATGATGACTAGAGGGACTATTCACTTATGGTTTGGCGTTCAGCCATTGTCTTTGAAATGTCTAAGTGGCGATTGAGTCTAATTGCCATTGATTGTCACAAATCACAATCGCGACAATGTCTGCCTGCGTTGGGTTTTGTCCAATGAGAAAATAAACATTTTACTGCCATGTGACTTGTATCAATCATTTTGTTGAAAGGATTTGCTTTTTTTAGAATTACTTAAGCCGTGAGAGTTAATCTAAATACCGTATCAATGACTGACCTCGAAGTTATCCGCAACAGCAATCTCATATTGCAACTCAACAGCCACACACTTTCGACTCAAGTCAGTAGTCCTTAGGGTCAAATATTGGTGGTTTAGTAACTTTGATACTCTTAATATGGACCACATTGATATAGCATATAACGACCACGCTGCCTTAGGTTCACCTTCAAAAGAACTCTTGAGGCCGATTAGGGTATCTCTTTTCAGTCAGTTCAAACGACCTACTCGACGACTTTTTACAAAACATTTCAACGAAGCTGACTCCCCCTGGGTAAAGTGGTCAATTCTAATGCAGTGACCCGCAATAAAATGGAAAGGAAAAATGAATTAAAAAAAATGTAAATCACTGCAAAAGACAAGACCAAGCACGACTACGAACTCAAGCAAGTGACCATGTCACAGGGAATACGAACAAGCTGTCTGCCAAGCGGCACGGTGGTGTTAAAACGACTTTAAAAGCTGTTTGTACCCTAAACTCTAAATAGGCATGGGGATTGTTGTCTATCTCTTGTGTGAATGTTCGAATGTTTTTAATGCAGCAGTGGCTATAGAGTTTGGAGGCTGGTATCGGAAAAGTGGTTACCGGATCAGCGTGTCTACCCTCCTTCAACAACAGATGTGACGCATTGAGCCAGTTACTTTGAGTATTTGTCGGGTGGAGGCTAACAAAAAATTGAGCTATTAACTTGAATGCCAAAAGATAAAGAAACACACCTCCTTTAATCCAGCTTAAGTATAGAGTGACGCTAGATGGTGTCAGATGCTGGCACAGAGCACTGCAGGGTACTTCGAAGGCTAGAAAATCGTGTTTCTTAGACTTCCGGTTGGTTTTCACGATGGTTGGAATTGATTTTCCGTTTGGGTGATTGTTTAGATTTGCTGGCGGATATGGTGAAACGTGAGAAGTTAAAGAACCAGAGATATACTTCCAGATGAAGAGCTTAAATTGTTTGGTTTTGGTTTGACATCCCAAGCGCTGCTACCGTCGACTTTTGATCTGGCAACTGGAAGGTTTTCAAAGACTCTATACTTATAAAAGCCCCTGTACATTGTAGATGATTCTGTGCAACGTGCAAACTTTTCCTAACATTGCACAACCATCAGACGAAAATTGTAAATGTTAAGTTAGAGCGCTACACTTGTACTGCATTTTTAAATCATTGCTTATAATTTCTGAACATTGAAATGCACACTTTATGTTTGATTATTAATTGCACCCGATTAAATAAGAAAGTAACCATGGCCTGTCATTCAAAATTACTAAAAATGTTTGCAATTTTGTAAAACATATTCATTTTGCCACTTGGTTTGAGGCCTGGTTTAGCACATACACTCTCCACCTCCATGCGAGTATCAAAAATCAGAAGCAAAACGACTCGCCGCGCACCGCTCTGTAGCGTGAAATAAGTTATTTAATAAAAACTATAAACCAATAAATCATGTTTCAACTAGACTATGGCGAGAAACAAACTTTTGATTAATAGGCTTAGATGGGGGTCTTTCGTATTTTGTAAGAAACTAGCTTCCTCACAAAGTCGGTAGGTATAATTTTCATCCAAAATAAATAACTCCTAGAAACATTAAACATATTCTTTCAAAATAGTTGCCATATCAAGTTGTAAATTGATAGCAACATTTTTGTAAATGGATTTCTTTAATCAAGACACCATCTAGCCGAAAATCAAGCCGCTAAGGTTGCTTACTTTTACTCAAACTCGGTTATGGTTTAAGTAACCTAAGGTTGAATGTGAAATGTTGACGGTAAAAAACTAGACCGCACTGGGTTGGAATTGGCCCAGTTGTAGTGTGCGCTATTTGCAAAATGAAAGACAAAATAATATTGTAGCTATGAACATTGCTCTTTGGTCACCCTTTTTATCAGCGGATTAGGATGATTAGCACCGTTTGCAACGCATATTTCTAACTGCGTCAGCAAGAATCGTAGAGACTCATGTTGCGGATATACTTGCGCCTCTGCGTATCGAAATGCCTAATCCTAACCGCCCTTTAAATTGCAAGTTGACTCCGAGTTATTTGGTGTTCTTTTTTACTCTAATGGTAGATCAATATGAGAAATACAGAATAAGGTTAATTAAGGATGAAGTACTCCAACTCCGACTGCTATGATAGGTGAGGTGGATGACGAGCAGGTGAGTGAGTCATCTGAAAAAAGTGGACTCTCACAGTTTGATGGAACAGGTCCCAGTTTCGAACTCTAGGCTACTCCAGCCATAATGTTTCTTATTGTCCAGTTGATATTTTCAGCTTCGAAAAAGAAAAAAGAAAGTCAGAGTGTCAGTATCAGAAATACCTATAAGACGAAGCATGTGGATGAGAGCCTTAGTCCAAACGCTTTCTCGAAGTCAAGAAACCATCTTTCCGTAACACTGTGCAGAGCAGAGGTTGACATGTTAGCTTTTAACTTCAGCAAGGGATGTAGTGTGGAGTATCCTTGGTGAAATCCAAACTACATTACGGGGATGATGGTGCGCTCGTTACATCTAAGGAAGGTTATTTGGAATCTTTCTGTTGTTGTTCAGAGAAGATTCATGCGATCAGTTTGATTGCAACTTTCTTCGGAATTGCCACTTTTCTTGCTGTTTTCCAGTTTCTGCAGGAAGTAGTTCGAAACATCATGCCACTACAATTGACTTCCTTGGCTTAGATTTGCAAATGATTTCTGCACTTTCCTGTGGTATGAAATGTTCGTGTTCTAATGAATCATTGCTATTCGCTACCTTTTAAGCATCTTAAGACTGTACACTTCAAATACTTGGCTTTTAAATCAACTGTATAGAAGTATCGATATGCATTCGGAACTCCGGGTTTAATAATGGAGGTGCAAAGTTTGCTAAAAGTTGTTGGACACGAGTCCTCCGTGCCACCAGGGGTCTGTATCTGCTGATCGACTATAGTGCTGTTGCACACTGTCTTGCATGCTACCAGGAGCTTGATAATATACGCTATTTCACTAGGCTGTGGTGCGTAACTTTCTTCTTAACAGTTCAGATCCGTAGACCCATAACACAATATCTTAATACATATAAAATTCTACTGTACGTGTGTACGTCACTGAATTCCTCCTAAACGGCTGGACCGACTCGATGTTTGTATAGGTTCGATGTCCTGGATCTTTAGAAACATAACAAAGCCGGCAGGTGGCGCTGCAGTCGTTATCTATACTGCAACTACAAGGTTGAATCGACATGAATGAAATGTTTTTATATGCATTCATTCATTTATTCAATTCAATCATTACGTTTATGCATGATACTTCTTATTCTACTTGCTGACCAGGGAAACATTGTTTTGACATATAAGTAATTTCTTAGAACGACTGTGTCACTGAACTCCTCCTAAGTGGCGTGACCGATTTAAATGATTTTTTTCAAATGCGTTTGGGTGGTGCCATAAAAAGTTTAGAATCGAAAATCAGACATATTAGCTGTCCCGATAAACGTTGCTTTGCCATATTCGTTATATTTTGAGCGTTTTCGTCTGAGCGGGACAATGGAGAACTCACGCTGCTCTATTAAATTCGGTAACGACCTCACCGACGCCTTAGATGTCAAAAAAGACTTTAGACAAAGTGATGCAATGTCATGCGACTTCTTTAACATTATATTGGAACAAATATTGCAGAACTCCCACGTCAACACTAGAGGCACTATCTTCCAGAAGTCTGTGCTACTACTCGCGTCCGTTGATGACATGAAAATCATTGGAGGAACGCAGCGTGATGTCAACAGGAAAAAGATCACCCAACATCGACGTCTTTGACCAAACGTAGGCGAATATAATTTCGAGGTAGTTAGGGACTTTGTAAACCTTGGCTCCGCTATCAACACGGACAACGACATCAGCGCCGAGATCACACGAAAGTTAATTCTTGCTAATTGCGCCCTAGGCCGATTCAAGAGAAACTACGGAGACTTGTCCTGTCTGCATAACGTGATGGAGGAGGAGATATAACGACAAATTGTACGGCCTGAATAGCTTAAAGAGTGAAGAGTGAAAGTCCAAAGTCCAAAGTCTCAGATGGCTTGGTCTCGTGGAGAGGATGGAAACCAATACTTCGGCCCGTAAAGTCCTTTAATCCACCCCAGAGGGAAGGCGCAGTAGAGGCAGACCAAGGCTCAGGGTAGCGCAGTCAAGGCGAAGACCAATTCATTCAACCAATTGCGGCGCTGGCGAGAACTGGCTTTGTTCGTTGAGGCCCAAGGCCACCAGGGACTTTAGAGCCACCTTAAGTGAGTAAGTAAGAACCGATTTGGCTGAGTTTGATTTGTTGGTAGCTTTGAATCAGAGAACAGCTATCGGATACTTTTTATCCTACAAGCTTATCAGTTAAACGTTGTGTTATCATATATATCATTTCTACGAACAGCTTAACTGATTTGGCTCAAAATTTAGGGAGATAGTTTAGAAGCGAGATACGGCTACATGCTGCTTTTTATCCTACTAGCTGAAGCGATAAACGTTGTTTTATCATATTTATAAATACTACGAGATATTTTACATGCAAAAAATATTAATGCTGACTTTATAAACTTTGCTGGCAAAAGATATGTTTAAATCGATCGTAATTGTTACTCGAACCATTTTTAAAATCAAAGTAAAGCTTTTTTAAGGGCCTTAACCTAGAATTTGAGGACAACTTATACAAAATAAGTGTATGGTATGAAACTGAAATTCATTTAATTAACTGAACATTTATCCAGGAAATGAAGGCGCAGGGACATAAGTCCCAGGGACATAAGTCCCAATTTTTTTCTTTGGGACTTATGTCCCACCTAAGTGAGACATAACACCCAAATTGAGTTTGGGATTTAAGTCCCACCCAAGTGGGTCATAAGTCCCAGTTTTTTTTTCCTGAAAGTGGGACATAAGACCCAAATAAAAAAAATATAGTTTGAATAAAAAAATAGTAAATAAGAAATCATCACTGAATACAGCAGTATTAACTATGAAAATTTCACAAATTATCCATTTACAGAACAATGTCTGTGCAGCGAAGCGCACCGGATCCGCTAGTAATTGAAAAAAAAATTCCCTTAGTTTCATCTACAGGCTAACACGAACAAAATAAAACAAAAATTATCCAAATCCGCCCAGCCGTTTGTGAGTTATTACGTTACACACGAACAGGATTTCATTTTTTATATATAGATTTAAAAAAAATTGCAAGGTAAAACCACTTTATTCTGTATCTTCGAAAAAATGGTGGAGAAAAGAAAGTTAAAAGATTTTAGACAAGTATACAAATTTTGATATTACAAATATATATGCATGTATCAAACTTATTTTTGAAAATATGAGCATTAAATTTAAGTTTTAGAGACTTAATCAATTAAAGCCCAAAAATCGCGCGATTTTGGCTTTAATTTGATTAAGTCTCTAAAACTTAAATTTTATATGCAAGTCTCTGTTCTCATATTTTCAAAAAATAAGTTTGATACATGCATATATATTTGTAATATCAAAATTTGTATACTTGTCTAAAATCTTTTAACTTTGATTGATGTTATTGAATGGTTTGAATATATGCAGAATTTTTTCTCAAAATTTGAAGTACAGTGCCATCAATATCGAAAACAAAGGATGCTTTGGAAGATATTAAAAAACTGGTTTGAACAAGGTGCAGATTTTCCTAAGTATTTAAGTTAAAGGCACTGTAAAAAAACATCTTTCCTGGTATTGAAATAATTCTAATTTTATCATTAAGCAATACATACATTTACATTATATGTGGGACATAACGCCCAACTTTTTTTTTGGGCCTTATGACCCACTTGGGTGGGACTTAAATCCCAAACTCAATTTGGGTGTTATGTCCCACTTGGGTGGGACATAAGGCCCAAAAAAAAAAGTTGGGCGTTATGTCCCTGGGACTTATGTCCCTGCGCCGTAAATTGAAATTTTAAAACTCTAAATACCAATGATAAATAAATCAACAAAAACAAAGTACTCATACGCCACAGTGTGTCATCATCATCGCCGAAAAACGGACTGCTACTTCTATGTAAAAAAAAGAGTTATGCTATCGCGAGATCCTGTTTATTTTTATATTAAAATTGTATCACGCGATATAATTGATTGCAATTATTTTCGAATCGATAGATATGATTTTTTGTGTTAAATGCTTCAATCTGTTCAGTTTTGTTCCTCCTTCCTAGTAGTAACTGTTGTTTTGTATAAAAATTACAGAATCTGCAGTTGCTTGAAATGGTGGTATGATTGCTTAAACAAGGTCTTCGCCTTTCGCAAATTCTCTGGTTGTTAAATTAAAATACTCTCTTGAATCTAGTTTTTATAGCTATGATGCATTTTATCTTTTATTTGCATTTTTTTTTAAACAAATTATAGTTTTAACGTGCAAACGGTAGTCCCCATCAATGCAGCAATTGAATTTAATGGTAACCGAAGTGGCGGTTATTATGTGGTAACAACTTGGCGCACACACTTATGAAGCCATCAATTTTAGTGCAGACTTGAATATTCGGTAATCTTTATATTTTGATACGGTAATCTTGTAGTGTTCAATAGTTTAATTAAAAAGCAGGCAGGCAATTTTTAAATTAAAAGTTGTAAGGGTGCGGCTTAAATGTATTATCATACGATTACAATTGAAAAATAATTGAAAATCGTCTTGTGGTTTCCTTCAAATTATGGGGGAAGGAACGTTGGAATTGGAATGAAGGATGTATGCTAGTCAATATAGTTTTAACGAGTTTCACCATTATCCCTGAAAATGGCTACCACGGAGGGAAACGTGACAAAAATCCACGATTTTGTATTTGCACACAACAATTGAAAGTGCGTGAAAAAGCTGAGGCTGTGATATTTCAAGATATCGTGTTCGTTCACTCCAAATAACAAACTCAATCGGGAGACCATCAGAGAAAAACGCAATCCAGAGGTGCTTCTCTGCCGCTTCGTGGCAGTCGACGAAGCATGGATCCTCTAACTACTACTTTTTACTTAGATCCTGGGACCTATTACGTCCGTGGTGTTTTCCTTACGGAACATAGGGCATCTACTACTCCTATACCCCATATCGTTGACCATTATGTCCAGAAATCTTAAACGATTTCAACACTTCCCCAGTCCACTGCATAGCTTGACCCGCAATGTAACCATCGTGTTTTTGCCAATCCACTGCCTCTATCGCATTTGTATAATAGAGTCTATGGGCTTCTGATCTGTTCACGCATAAAGTTTATGTTTTGAGATACGGCCAGAATTCTAAAGATGTTTCGGATACTTCTAAAGGGTCCGCCAAATAACTTCTTTTTTTTCGTAAATGCTAAAAATAAAACTACTCAATATTTTCTCAAATTTTTATTTGAAAGTATAATCCTTCGGATTAATAATGAAACATAATTTCATTCAAATGACTGCCTCGGCTGGCCATGCAGTAGCCTACACGACCGGGCCAATTTTTAAGCACATTATCGATTGTGTGCAGTTGTATCTCACCAATGTCTTCACGAATATTGTCCTTTAAAACGTCAATTGTCTCTGGCGTATTACTTGTCTTTTACGACACCCCCCAAATAATAGTCCAACGGTACCAAATCGCAACTCCGAGGTGGCCAAACAACATCAGAAGTGCGTTTTTGCGCTGACTATAGTTAACTATAGTTGACTATTTTGCGTTTTTGCACGCCAACTGTCACGATTTGTAACCACAATGGTCGTTTTTGCGGTCAGTGTTGATGTGTCAAATTTTAACTATTTCTAACTATTCCCAATTCATCTCAGGAGGTGAGTTGAAAATGGTTGATGTGTCAAAGTGTGTTTTTTTTCTGTTTAATGGTGTTTTAATTAATTATTGTCAGTCTGGAATTAAAAAAAACATTCTGTTCGTGCATTTTTTACCGTCGTAGTCGTCCCTATCCGTACCGCCGCAAATTTAATTCCAATCAAAGGATTTCTGTTCGTCTTCAATTAAAAATATTTCATTACAAATAACAATTTTTAAAGCTTGCTTGTTCAAGAAGCTTAATGAAGTTTCTTATGTTTGTTTTATCAAAGAAATTGTCGAAAAAAAAAGAAAAAATGAGCTGGAAAATTTTGGAAATTCTGCTGCCTTGCCGCTACATATGTACAGTTCCTCGCCGGTTGGAACTCCTGATCTGATTACATTGCTTCAGAACTGCTTGTGACAGATCGACCAAATTCCAGCATAGCGTACGTTCTTTCAAACCTCGAGTTTTAAACATTGATGCTAAAAACTACTTACATTACAGGTCAGCTGTGAACAACCGAAGAGCGTCGGCGATGTATTCGAGAAGCAGAATGAAAAGTTGGCCGCTGCCCATGAGCAGATGATTGTTGGACGTCAGTCGGCACGAACGGCAAACTTAAACCTGTCGAAAGTGGAGAAGCAACTGGAGCACAAAATGTGTGAAAAGGCCGAGGAGGAGAGGATGAAGCAGAAATCTGAGGTAAGATTTTTTCATCTCCAAACCGATCTCATATAACGCTTATTGTATTCTTTAGATCTTCGAACTCCTCTTCTGAACCCCGCCAAAAATCAGACTCAACAGAAGCGTGACGTTCTCAGTTTGGAGAACAAGAAACAGAACAAGAAAAATTCTCAAACGCCATCGATGCGGCTTCAGTTATTGAAATGAAGCTCAGAAACTTCGAAGACAACTACGAGCGACTCGCGTATGCATGCACCATCACCGACAACCAGCTGACCGAAGTCGCAATGAATCGTCGCAGGAGAAGATGAATGCGCGCCACAAGAGTGTCCGAGAGAAGGACGAAGCCATCAGTAAGAATATGTGAACAAATCGGCGCCGATGGACGTATCAAAATTTGATCGGCGAATCTGACGATCTGAAATTGAATCTGACAGCAGCAATCAGTTGTTTGCTTTTATATACATATTCTGTCGGCAATAAAAAAATGGTTAATTAGTTTCAGAAAATAAAGACTTTCTCCGTTTATTTATCTCAAAGAACGAACTAGAAATTGAATTAATAGTTTTTCAGCGAATCTGGAAGCAGCAATTAGGAGAATACCAGGAGCTGCCTTACTTGAAACAGCTTGAAGATTTCTTTATGGAGGGTGGTCTTCAGTTCGAATATTCCATTTGCCTTTCTTGCTGTGGGTTGTTAAAAATAAATAAATATGTTCTTATTTCAATTGTCTTTAAGAACTTACCATATCAAGATCATTCTTGAATTTTTGCAAAAAATTTAGAGCAACGAAAATTGTTGTCTCTTTATCCATTTCAATTATTATGATCAAAAGAAAAGAAAAATGTAACCTCAAAAGATTTGTTTTTTTTTTCTCGTTTGACAGATCAACCAAACCTAACTAAAAAGCGTTTTTGGATGATTTCAACTATTTCTAACTATTTCAACTATGACAACTCAACCATTTTCTTTTTGACATAAAAACTATAGTCAACTATCGTCAGCGCAAAAACGCACTTCAGCTCTGCGGCTGTTTCTTCAAAAACAGGGCGCAAAACATCGATTTTAGCTTCTACTATGTGGCAACTGGCACGTAGTGCCGCGCCGTCCTGTTGAAACCAATTGTTGCCAATATCCTTTTTCAATGTTTGTGAACAAAAATTCATTCATCATTGCCCGATAACGATCTCTATTGACTGCAACGGCCCTTCCTTGCTCATTTTCTAAGAAAAATGGCCCAATTATGCCTTAGGACCGAAATGCGCACCTCGTGAATCGTTTTGGGTGTATCGGCTTTTCAATGTATGCGTGCGCCTTTTGTGTACCTCAAATGCGACAATTTTGCTTGTTTACATACGCGCAAAGATCAAAATGAGCTTAATCTGAAAAGATGATTTTTTTGGCAAAATCGGCATCTTCCTTAAGTCGATCGCAGGCCCACTTAACGGAACCTGAACCAATTGGACTTTGTAAGGCGTCATACCAAGGTCAAGGTCTTTATGCAAAATTCGTCTCAATTATGTCTCCCAAATGTTCAATTGTTGAGATCGACGGTGAATTGATGTTGATGGCGCCTCACGCTCTCTTTCTGCCGCAGCAGCAATATTCTCGGATGTACGCACTTTTTTGGCTTTTTACGCTTCGGTTTATCGCTGAGGATGCCAGTTTCATTCCCTTTTTTCACAAGATAACGAAATGCGGATACGGAGCTGATTTTCAAAGAAATGTCGTTCAGCGGAAAAATAAAACTAATTTATCTGTCAAATCAAACATGAGCTAAGTTAGATGTCGGACCCTTTATTAATGAAGGTTTTGAGCTTTTTGTGACAGTGTCTATGAATTTCGTACACACAAAGCAGCACGGATTGATCATTGGATCGGAACAGTCTTTAAGCTTTAACTGTAAAGACAGGATTTTAGTCGACTCCATTGGCCGGAAAGGTGATTCCCAAAGATTTCTGAGATTCGCAAAGTTTGGTAGTGGTTCACATCAACTATTTCGAGAAAGACACAACGGTCACAGGACCGTACTGTACCGAATTATTAGGTGATGATTTTCCACATGGGCTCATACCTCCACTATCGTCGTGATCTAATTGTTATTGGTCATGACCAGCGTATTCTCCAAATTTGTTCTCATACCATTTCTTTTTAATATTATGCAAATCCTCCATTTTTTCGTTTTTTTAGGGAACACAGCTCTCCAAAATTTAGGTCATATTCCGGGAACAGTTTGTAAAATCCCTATCTTCCCTAAATTATATCTACTTAAAGTTCTATCGACTTCGACTCCCTCTACGCCCATCACCCCTCTAAGAGTTGAGAGCATCAGAGAGTTACATTGATTTTTACAACTTAGGAACACATTTTCCCAAACCTTAAAGATGAAAGCCTGTCATCAAGACCAGTCAATAACAATAAATGAGAAAATTATGGTTTGGACGTATCAATCAGTGGTTAATTTCCGTGCCCCAGATATCTACTGTCTCGAATCGCTTATACAAATATCCAATTTTGAAATACAAAACATCACAGCAATTCCTCAATTTGAAAGTGAAAAAACGATTTACGAGCTCATTAAATCAGACACTCCAAAGAATTAATTAAAACGAAAACTCAAAATTAAGCAATTTGATTTGAAGACTGCGTTTACAAATAGCCTCTGATTAGCAATTTAATTTTTCGAATGCCAACTATTCCACAAGCAATATTGTCTGACATTTAAACTAATGATACATGCCACTAATCATTTAGCTAAACAATGATTTCACTTAAACTTAGTTTGCACGCCTTTAGCAAATAAACAAGCAAGATAGTGAAGCATGCAATTCCATAAATTTGATACAATGTTGCTGGCCACAAGTCAGCCTACACAGCACCACAGCTACGTAAAGCATTTTCCGAGTCATTCAAAATCGTGTGGAGCTTATCGTTCCGCCATGTAATTGAATAATAATAGGCTAGCGATTTCCGTTGATTACATTTTAATTGTATAATTTTTGTTTGCATCGAAAATTTGTTAGAAATCCTTTGGGGTTGCAAATGTTCTTGCAGCAAAATCAAATTTATGGTCTCCGACCGAAAACACTGAGTGGGTCAAAATCAGTTGCAAGATGAAGGCTCTTGTTACGGTTTTGTGTCTGATTCTTCTGTCAACTTCAAATGGTCTTGAACCGGACGAAATCCTTGGGTCAACCAAAAACCGGGATTTATTTGTTCAATGCTCCTACAAGCTGGTCAAAAAATACTTCTACTCTGGAGAAACCCTATCCGGATCAGTCCTGGCTATGAGCCTTACCTCTGCTCCCATTGGCCTTCAAAGTCGAATGATACAAGCATTCCAATTAGACGAAGAAAACCCCTGGTCCTTAATAATCCGACGTCCTCGAAACTCTGCCACAAGAGATTCCACGTCCATCCTGCACGAAAAACCCCAGACATACCTCGTTGTCCTGGAAAACCTCGAAGACGATGATATGCTAGAAGTTTTCGAGGACTGGAAATCAATGCCAAATTGGAACCCACTAGCGCAGTTCGTAGTGATGCTTGCCAGCGTCGAAGAGACTGAAGACGAGATGACCGAGCTCATGGTCGATACAATGTTGATGTTTATGAAGAGGAAAGTTTTCAATATCAATATTATTGCGCAGACAGAGGAGGACGGGCGTGTCTACTCGAAAACCTCGTTTCCCTATGAGCGTGAAAATATTTGTGGACAGAGAATAATTAATTATCGGACCTTAGACGTATGTCAGTTTGAGGATGGTGGTGATGATGGTGACGAGACAAAAACAAGGTTGGTGAAGAATGAAGAAAAAAGGCGAGGACTACTTTTGGATAAGATTCCGAAGGACTTGAGTGGATGTGCTTTGGTGGCGCATTCGAGGGCTTGGGAGCCGTATGTGTTTATGGAAGATGGCCATATGAAAGGGATTGAGTGGATGCTGGTGCAGACCATTGCTGAGAGTTTGCATATCGACATTAATGTTTTGATACAGAACAAGACAATGTATCATATCTTTCAAGGACTTATCGATGGGTAAGTGAAATTCGGAATTGATTGTTCTTATTTATCGGACCTTCATCGATCGGTTTGACATATTTTACTTAATCTACCTTTTTGACCACTTTTTATATTCGAACAAAAGTTTTCGAACTTTGTCAAATGCTAAGATGAGACGGAATGTCGCAAAAGTCGTTTCCATCATAACTTGGTATGTCGTCGGCAGGTTTGTGAGTCTTTTCGTCTGTGCAATCTTCGCCGTCGGGCACATACTAATTAAGCGAGCATTATATCAACCTTTTCGAGATACCTTTTGCTTTTTTTTTCACTACAATAAAATCAAAAAGGTTTGAGTTACAATTTGAAAATTCTACATATTCGTGTCATATTTTGTTCGATTCGTGGTAAGGACATGAACCTTGTTCCTTAACACGAAAACTGTAACCCCCTCTCATGAATAAGAGAAATACGTCCTTTAATATCTGGAGCGTCAGTAAGAGGTTTGTAATTTAATGGGATTCAAAAGTATGAGAATTTCGCATCGTTAATAGCCAATATAAAAAGAAGGGGCCTTAAATTACTACCTTGAGGGACACCGGATTAAGCAACAAATGATTAAGAGACATAATGTCATTTCACTTGGCAAGACCTGTCTTCAAGATCGATATGTGGATATCCAATCAACGAAAAATGGGGAAATAATCGTGTATGACAATTGGTCGAAAGCTTTCGAAAAGTCAGTATACCTATAGACACAATCTACTGCTTGACCACAATGCAAAGAGGTAAGAAGGTTTGTGACCGTACAAAAAGTTAAAATGAAATAATGAACGACCTCGATAGGCGCGTAGTTCAGGGACCAGTTTTCTTCTGGAAGCCTTCTTCTCTGACGTGGTTCAAATATCAATATCAAATATCAATCTTTTTAGCATTGACGCACAGACTTCAGGATTCACAAAACAAGTTGAGTTTGTTGATTTGCAGCTGAAGGGTAGATGGATTGTCAGCCAGTAAAACTAAATCATCGGCTTAGCGTAAAACCTTGACTTGCATACCGGCAAAGAGTATTCCTCTCGGAAGTACATCACACACATCATCAATGAACAAGGCAAATAATATCGGACTTAATATACACCCTTAGAGGATACCTGTTGTGGTTTCAAACCATTCCGAAAAATGTAGTTCCGTTCCACACTGCTGCAGTATATGTGGCAAGTAAGTTAAAATAAAACATTAAGAGTTTTAGAGAAATTCCTAACGATGACAATTTGTACATCAAGGCATTTTTATTAACATTGTCAAAGGCTGCTTTGAAATCCACAAAACAAGCATATAATTTCTTTTTCTGCTCGATTGATCTCCTGGCAATACTTGTCAGAGCGAAAATATGGTCTTGCGTTGAGAAAACCTGCTTGGAACATGCTGAGACGGTTGTTGTTCTCGATCCATTGCCTCAATCTTTCATAAAGAATAGAGGTTAGGATCTTTCTTAGCGAGTTCAGAATCGAAATTCCTCTATTATAGAGGAGAACTATAATAGTTCTCCGGTAAGTTAGAATCTCTGTTAAAGTTGCTTGGAACCAATGAGTCTTCCTCTTCATAAAGTTTGTTGAAGTGTGCCAGTAGAAGATTTGTAAACGGTTCCGTACTATTCCTATAGAATTATAGAATTCGTCGGTATTCCATCAATGCCGGGTGTCTTGTTATTTTTCATTTTACTCAGAGTTGATACAAGCTCAGGAAAAGTGATTGGATTATCCAGTTCGCAGATAGTGACGGTGATTCTCATCAGTCGACAATAGAGTTTAAAATGAGCTGTTAGTGTCTCGAGGAAAGTCACCTAGCTGCTATCACGCCCACCCAGCTCACGGATATTGCACCAGAACGTTTTTTAGTTCTTACAGTTTGCCAGTTCATTTGCGATATTGTTAATATAGTCAACTTTTTTGTTGGCACAAGGTCTCTTGAAATCCTTGTTAATGTGAATGTAAATGTTTTTAAAAATTAAAACATTTGTAGATCTGTACAGCTTAAGATAAACAAATGAAAGTTAACGGAGTTTCGCACAATCATTATCAAACCACTTGATTTTTTGGGGTGCAAGCTTTATTTCCGCTGTTGTTATTGAGGGCTTGGTGCTGAGGCCTTGATAACTCTTGCAATATGTTCATCATAGTTTTCTAAACTAATGGGTGAGGGAATAGAGCTGATGTAACGGCTAAGCAATGATTTGTATTGAGGGCATAATTCTCTTTCCACCTCAAAAAAGTTAGATGACTGGCTCTGAACATTTTCATCGGCAAACTGAACTGAACCCTTACCTCAATCGGAAAGTGTAGTGAGAAGTTTCGCCACACCTACTTCAAAATCAATCGATATTTTATGCCATTCAAGATATATCGCTGCAATATCGATAACAGATTGTCCTTCACAATCCTTCCATTTCGGTAAAATGTGTCATCTTTGGAGTTTCTGGTTGGATTGACAGTGTTTGGCGAGAATGTGTTGAGGGCTGAAGAATTTTGATAGTTCCCGATTTTAGCATTTAAGTTTCCAATTATCATTATATTGTTGAAATTGGAGCTATTCGAAGTCAACTAGACTAGCAAAATCAAACTGCTAGTTATTGCAATTTAAGTATGTTGAGATAATTGTTTAATGTTTTTTTTTTTTTAATTATTAATAACAATATTGATTATAATTCTGTGTTCAAGAGCGATAAATTTAAGCAAAATCGGAGTTTAAAGTTTTTTTAGCACATAAAATTCCTCCACTGGCCCTGCCATGAACATTTGATCTCATTGCGGGTGACCATAAAATATTGAATTCCTCAAAAATAAATTTTATCTGAAAACACTTTTTAAGAAATTGTTTGATTTTCAAATGTTTTTTAATCCTTGGAGCGGTGTTTCTTAAATTAATTTTGTATATATACAATTTTTCAAAAATGCCGTAAAATTTATTTGGGTATGCAGTATGTATTTAAGAATATGTAAATATACATTTTATAATATAATTTCGATTTTTAATATTGATTCGTTTTCGAGGTACAGAATTTTGAGAAAAAAAAATTAAAATAAATTTTCTAAATACAAAAATAAATTTTAAATTTTTTTGAAAACAAAATATTATTTGGGAAATATTTATGTACTTAAAAAAAATGTAAGTTAATCGGACTATTAGTTTTCGAGAAAATATTATAACAAAACACGGTTCCGTTGTGGACTTAGGCCTCAATCAACAGTCTCCGCCAGCTAGTCTCTTGTTTTGCACTCCAAGTTGATTGAGGTCCTCTTCCACTTGAGTGCGCCACCAGAGTCGCGGTCTTCCTCTCCTCCTACGTCCCTCGGGAATAGTGCCGAAGGCTTTCCGGGCCGGAGCATTGGTGTTCATTCGCTCTAAATGACCGAGCCATCTGAGTCTCTGGACCTTGACCCTTCTGGCTAGGTCCATGTCGTTGTACAACCCGTAAAGTTCGCTGTTGTATCTTCTTCGCCATTCCCCTTCAATGCACACGGGGCCAAAGATGACCCGAAGAACTTTCCTCTCGAAACAGCCTAAGGCACTTTCATCCGATTTTGTCATGGTCCATGCTTCTGCACCATTCAGCAGGACTGGGATGATGAGTGTGTTGTACAGTTTTACCTTAGTTGCTCGAGAGAGGGCTTTTCCACTCAATTGCTTTCTTAGCCCAAAGAAACAGCGATTAGCAAGAGTTATTCTTCGTCTGATCACGGCGCTGGTGTTATTGCCCGTGTTTATAGCGGAGCCTAGGTAGACAAACTCCTCTACTACCTCGAAGTTGTATGTGTCTATTGTGACGTTCTGCCCGAGCCGTCGATGTTGGGTGTCCTTCCTCAAAGACAGCTTATACTTCGTTTTACCGCTTTAGAGCAATTAAAAAATATTTTTTTTACAAAAAATTCATCGGTGTAAAAAAAAATGTCGAGGAAGTTTAAGAAAAATCGTAGGAGCAGTTTTTGAGAAAATTGAAACTTTTGGTTTTTGGCAGAAAAAATTGTATGGTGGCTACTGGCTACCCTAATGTTTTGATCTTTAAAACATAAATCAAATGAGCGACCCACGAAAATTCACTCAAACTACTAATTTCCAGATTAAAAGTCAATCGAACCAGCGGTTAAGGCTGTAAGTGCGTTTACAGACAGACAGACAGACGGACAGAATCGTCGGACCCAGTTTTCGACTGCTCTATCACCGTAATGTCGAATTCGATCAATATCTTGAGTGTTTTTTACGAATACAATACCTTCTCTGAAAAAGTTAACCAGACAATATTTCTTGGTTTTCTTCGACATCTTAAAGTTCAAGTTCAAGAACGAAATATTTAGAGTCGCAACTAATTTTATATTTCACATATTATTTTTCGTGCTTTATCAACACTTTTTCCGATGCATTATTGTGCATCTGCAAATTTTTCATTTTTCGTATGTGAATAATAACAACTTTTTCTAGAGGTGCTTCCACCAATGGCTTTTTTCCGTCAATTCCATTTTTGGCTGGAGTTATAGTTATTTCACGGTTGCCAAGTCGATCTTCAGACTCCTTTCATTAGTGGTGCTGTCTATTTTCATTGTTAATTGAAACAATTTTTAAGTTCTCATCTTTGGATTTTGAACCTAAGACCAGCCAGTTGAGAAGCCAATGCACTACGCATTGCGCTAACAACTCCACTGATTTTTTGGTACAAAATGTGGACTTTTTTTTTTTTTTTTTTTTTGTATGCTGATGTCAAAGCCAATTTTATATCACATTAAAAGTAAGACATTTCGTTCAGTTGTTCAATCAATCGTTTTCCACTAATTAACAACCTACAAATCACTTTATTGCCACAATATTTTTTTCTTGCAAGTAAAAATAATAAAATTGCTAATTTAAGAACTTCTACTTGGCTAAAATAATCATTTGGTCAAAATATATTTGAGTTAGCCTTTAAAATGTGGAATCGAAACCAAATTTAATATAAATATATCACCTCAATTCTAAAGCTGGTTTAACCCCAAATGTAAGCTAGACTCAAAAAATTATCACTGAGGTATCAACTCTGCTAAGCCAAACTTAATTGATTTTTTTTTTTTTATGTTCGCAAATCAACACAAGAGGCGGCGTGGCGGGCGCCACACTCACGTAATTTAATTCTTAATTGCGGCAAAAACATAAACAGTATCAACAGTTTTGTATGCGATGTTTATGGTAATCAAAATTTCATGTTGCAATTTCAATATTTTAAAAAATCTGCCACTGTTATAAATTACAATTTACTCACGCTTAACGCATAATTCAAGTAGTATACATGCTTATTAAACTGAACTGCAGCCACGACAAGTTCGTTTAAAATGATTAAAATTTATTAGATAGTTTTGCATAGCAATTAAATATATTTAAATACCAATTAAAAAAATTACATTTATTTCATATTGGAAAAAAGCAGAGAGATAATGTTTGAAACATTTATGGTTATTAACATTTCCATTTACAGCCTAGTTAACCGACTTTCACGTAAAATGAATAAACATTTGTTTTTTTTTTCTTGGTTATTTCTTTCTGTCAAACTGGAAAAGGTATATGGTAACAGCCAAAGGCATTTTTTAAATTATTTGAAAAATATTATAACCTGCATATGTGAAGGTCGAGTGAGGCGAAAGAAATGTAATTGACAATCGAGAAATATTAGTTGAAGAAAGGCTTCAATAATATCGGCATTCAATTTTTTTTTAAGTTTTAACAAAGAAGAATATCTGACCTAGATCTTATATTGCAGAGCACATAATCTAGGTTGGACAAGTGTCATTATTTTCCATAGTTACATTCACACTTTCTGTGACTTTGAAATTGTAATTGCCTCAGGAGTTGTCTGAATAGCAAAAAAAGGGTTTACCGTCCACCCAATGCGGTTTTGAATATGCGGTCGTTGAAAGCTATGTTTTTAGGTTAAACAAATGTTCAGTTCTACAAGAAAGATTTCGAACTTGAAAGAATTATAATTTACTAACAAATTGTTGATTTTTCGAACTCCCAGAATTGAAAAACTTCAAACTCAATTTTTATTTGTCACTGTCCAACTTAGATTTCCTCTGTTAGAGCGCGTCCATATTATACCGAATTATGTCGATCGGCCTGGGCCACGGGCACAGTCTGGTCGGAACATTTGGTTTGGCATGACGTCTTTGTTGATTTACAGTGTGGGCGGTGTCCAACCAAAATGTTTCGACGGTTTGTGTCATTTAGTCAGCTTTTATTTTTTGCCTTAAATAATTCAAATTTTTATGAAGCTGAACTTTGCAGACAATTTGTCTGCTGAGGTTTGGACAGTCACCAGAGTCGCAAAACTCGTCCGATTTTTAAAAAATTACGTTTCATTAAAATCTAGGAAATACAAAAATATTAAAAAAAAAAAAAAAAACAAAAACCGAGCTGTCAACAAAAAAGTGAAAAGTACGGTTCGGAATCCACTTCCACACTTTATAATTCGCCTTGGGTTTCCGTCATCGAATCCATTTGATTCGGTTTGGATTTGGTTTGTTTCGGGCTGCCTTTGAGTATGGATATGAACCAAATGCTGATCGGGACATCCAGGTTTCTAGGGTCAGAGTTCGGCATCATTTGGCATAATATGGACGCGCTTTCAGGGAAGTAAAGAAAACAAGGAACTTCAATAATAGATTTTCAGAATTATCAATTTTCAATTGAACAAAAAATTTAAAAAAAATGTCAGTTTTGATACATGTTTCGCACAACAAAAATGTTGCGAACGCCAGCGCACAACGTGTATTAAGCTGGCAAACGAATATCGGCACAAACGATTGGGACCTTTACCGTTATAATGTTTTCTTTATGTGTTAATTATGTGTGCATTTCGCGATTTTGTGCTGATCAAATTGTATGTATTTATAAAATTATGTCAGCTTCATATGTACACTCGGGCGTATACTCGTTTTTTTTGTAACGCTTCTTTTAACTTTTTGTTTGAGAACCTTAGCCAATTTATCCCTTAAACTTCATCGGTCATCATTCTTTTTAGTTCTTACCCCTTTATATTCCATGTTTCATCATTTATTGACACTAAATTCATTCATTCATGAGATACAGAAAATGCGCAATATTCTGCGCAAACCTAGGAGGTAAGTATTAAGTAAGTAAAAGTTCATTCAAAGGAGAGCAGCCTTGTATTTGTGTAGTCGTTTTTGTATAGTCGTATTCGTATACGAGAAAAATCATATAATGGTCTGTGTACTACATCCTGTTCGGGTGTCGTTTTGTTTGCGTATCACGTATGTCGTATCGCTCTCGTGTTATCTCTATCTGCCTGTCGTGTCGTGTTTTCGTTTTATAGTCAGTTTTGTTTCTTGCACAAACCCTACTGTTCATTCTTTAAGGCATTCAATTTTGTTCATCATATTTATAATATCTACTTATGAAGATCGCATTCAATCTGTTAGCGCAAACTTTTGCGATAAAGTTTTGTTTGCATGCAATTAAAAATATGTATTTGTAAGCAAGTCTCTTTCGTTGCAATTATGAAGCTACAATTTTCTAATTGAATTAATTGAATTCATGTATCCTCAATGAATGTCTTCATATAAAGCCTACTTCATACATTTCTTTTGTAAATCCTAGATTCTAACTTTCAGTTGGATCGTTCGATCAATCCGAATAAGAATAAGATTACCGCTATCTTTGTACGTTTACTGAAGTAAATATACTTTTGGGGTTATTAAAAATAACAAAAACAATTGATAATAAAAAAAGGCTTAGGTTCTCATCCCAAACACGTAAGAGAGTGTTAACATATTGACGCTGACATAGACTTGAACCAAACTGAGTCTGTGTCTACTCAAATCACGAACTGCAACAACAAAATTAACACTTTAAAGAACAAACATAATTATGGTAAAGGTCCCAAGTCTTGTGAGCCCATAATTGGATTATTGCCAGCTTAATTTACGTCTCAACGCACTGACGGTATACTTGAATTGAAATGAAAGAAACAAACTACATACAGGTATCAATAGGCTAACGCACCTTGCTGAATCTGTAGAGGGTTTTACAGAACCAATCGCATTTAACACCCCATTCAGTCGATACATATTTAACTTCATCTCTTCGAAGTGGTTCACAAAAATCACAAAATGTTTTTTATTTTTTCGAGACAAATGTTGGGTTACACAACCGTGTGAGTATCATAAACAATTATCTCGATGTGTGATAGTGCCAGGGATTTAGACGAGTTTTGTGCTACGGTTCTTGACTGTTCTGAAAATGGGTTCGTATCAGAAGTAAAGATGTGGCGAAGGCGAGTTGGAGATGGAAAGATGAAGCACTTGATGTACTAATAATATTCATACGTTTATAACCTTACATGTCGATTAGTTCCAATCCTCATACCATATCATGCGAATTATTTTCGAAAGAGTAAGTTGATCAATTGATCTGCTTGGAATCGGCTGTATTCGATTTCCTGTTGAGTTCAGCTCTGAGTATTGACCGAGTTACGCTTATTTTTTTCTGGGGGGGGGGGGGTGTTGTTTGCTAATGAAAAAGATTGAAAATCAAAATGGGGTATACGGTACGTGCAATTGCTGCAAACGCCACTGGCCGACCACGCCCCAATATTGATACATTTGAGTCGTCAACAACACTTATACTTGCAGCAGCAATACATCGTTAATGTTATCAATCACTTTTGAAATTTCTTTGCATGTACGGATTTCTTGCTGGGAGTAATGCGATAAAAGTGGCTGCTTCTTTTGAATCACCAGTTTTGTATTAAAATTTTATAATTTCAATGTATTCGTCTGTCAAATAGTTTGCCTACATCATCGTAAACGGCATGGATTTAACAACAATTACTAACAATTATTAATACGTATTATATTATAGTAAACGCACTGTAAATGACAGTTACAAGTATAAAATGCCAATGGAGCGTTCTGTTAATACCAATCGCTGACTGTCCTTGAGTTGTTTTAAAAATCGTTGAAGTGTCACTGTTGGAATTCGTTGGAAATAGTTGAAAACATTTCAGAACGCATTTTGGCGTTGATCTTTCAAAAAAAAAAAAAAAACAAATCATGGTATTGAGTTACGTTTTTGTTTTTTTTGGAATATAATTGAAACGGATAAGAAAGACAAAATGTTTGATGCTCTAAATTTACTTCAAGTGTGGCTTCAGACCCGGAAAGTCCACCATCGATCAAATATTCACCCTACGGCAGATCTTGGAGAAGACCCAGGAACTTCAAATCGATACATACCACCTTTTCATCGATTTCAAGGCCGCGTATGACAGCGTCTATAGAGACCAATTATATAGAGCAATGTCTAGTTTTGGCATCCCAGAAAAACTCATCCGTCTGTGTGACATGAAATCACGCTGTTACACATCGGGCTTAGTCAAAAAGTTGCACGATCCAGCTTTCTCCGAAAGATACGCATGACGACATTGACATAATTAGGATAGAACACCAGCGTTATGTCAGTGGAGCGTTTGTGAGCCTTAGACGGAGGCCAGGAAGATGGGTCTAGCGGTTAACGAGGGCAAGACCAAGTTAATGCTGTCGACAAGACTTTGTCTACCTGGGATCCGCTATAAACTCAGACAACAACACCAGCGCTGAAATCAAACGAAGAATCACTCTTGCCAATCGCTGCATCTTTGGACTTAGAAGGCAACTGAGTACTAAAGTCCCCTCCCTAGCAACTAAAGTGACACTTTACAAAACCCTCAATATCCCTGTCCTCATGTATGGTGCAGAGACATGGACTGTGACAACATCTGATGAAAACCCTTTGGGCTACTTTGAGAGAAAAAATTCTTCGAGTGATTTTTGGTCCTGTCTGCATTAATGGAGAATGGAGACGAAGATTCAACCAAGAACTGTACGTGCTGTACAGCGACTTTGACCTAGCCAGAAAAGTAAAGGTCCGACGACTTAGATGGTTGGGTCATGTTGAGCGAATGGAAAATAATGCTCCGGCTCGTAGAGTCTTCGAATCCAACCCGGAAGAACGTCGCAGAGGAGGAAGACCGTGACTCCGGTGGAGCACACAAGTGGTAGAGGACCTGAACCAACTTGGCGTCCGAAACTGGAGACAGCTAGCCAGTGATCGAGCTGGAGAAGTTTGTTGGGTGAGGCGCTGGTCCGACCTGGACTGTAGCGCCACCATAAGGAAGGAAGGAAATTTACTTCAAAAATTTAAAAATTCAAAACGGAAATTTATTCCATTTCCATGTTACTGCCACAAAAACCTGTTTAAAAAAAAAAAAAACAAATCACTTTTACAGATCAATACTTTCAACTCACCTCCTATGTATGAGTAGGAAATCGTTCCTATTAGTCACATTAACAATGCGTTTCAGAACGACTTTATGAAGAAAAGTTCGTTAAGAATCGTAACTTTTTATCTTTCAGAACGACAAATAGTTGATTATCGTTACCTATAGTTGGATATTGTTATAAAATAGAATGCAAGTCAGAGCTACCAACTTGAATCCATGCAATTAAATACAGTACAAGCCTGAAATATCAAACTCCTCTTTTTTCCTGTTTTTGGTTTAGTTTTTCATTAATCCTCTTCCTATTGCCATTTCTTGAATTCATACTTAAGGCGAATACATTTCACATTAAAAATCACAGACAATGTTTTAAGTTTGGATTAGAAAACAAATCTCTTTATTTTTAGTCATAACTTATACAAAAATAAACCAAAACCAAATACAAAGAACTAAGAGAAATTAAAAATTTGTTTCATAGTAAAATCGACATCGTCATCGGAGGAATCGATGAAGATCCAAATCTCAGCCAATTCATGTCCGCGAGCGTTCCATACTTACAAGATGACTTAACCTGGTGCGTGGCTAAGGCCAGGAAAACCCTCCACTGGTTGAATTTTGTTCAAGTCTTCAGTCCAGAAACCTATGCAACTTACTTTGGATTTATCATTTGTAATTCCATTGCAATCTACTTCATTCAAAAGAGTCCAACCATTCGAAGAAAACTCTGTAACACCTTTTTCGGACTGGTCTTCATTTTGATTGGAATTGCCCTCAGCCAGTCGGCCCGAGAAGCTTACCTTAAAGTTAGTCTGCGTATTTGCATTATGATGTCACTAGCAGCTGCTCTTATCCTCGGAAGTACTTACAATTCATTTCTGATAAGTTCCCTGACAAGCCCGAACACCCTGCCACAAATCAAGAGGACAACACAAATTGTGGACCTCAAAATGGCAGTTTCTGGAAGTGTCGAGATTGTAAGACATTTGGACAAAGATGGAAATGTAAGTACTAATCTTAAAAATATCAACAAAAAAATATAACATTTTATTGAAATCTAGATCTTCAAATACATTCGCCATGAATTCCGGATGTGCTACAACCTCGAGCAATGCCTTCAGAAAGCCGCTAAAGATGCTTCCTTCGCAGTTGCAATTTCTCGACAATACTCTATTCATAACCCACGCATTCCAAGAGATAAATTGTATTGCTTTCATCAGGATCAACACATTTACACTTACTTAGTCACAATGCTGATGCCAAAGAAGTTCCACCTCTTTCATCAGATCAATCCAATTATTCAATACATCATAGAATCTGGACACTTGCTGAAGTGGACAAGAGACCTGGAGCAGGAGAGAATGCTTAAGGCAACACGCAACTTGGATGACAACCGGGTTATGATATTAGAAGTTAGTCAGATTGTTGGAATATTGGCTTGTTGTTTGATATTTTTGGGAATTTCTTGCATTGTTTTTGCACTGGAGGTATTCGTGTATGGATCTTATAAACGTGGAACAAGGATCAAAATTGTAAAAGCATTGCACAGATATTTCTCCAGAGATCATTAAAGAAAATTTATATTTTATTTGTATCTTTCCCATGATCGAATTTTAACGGTTAATTTGAATTAATTGTGAAGTTGAAATTTGGATAAAAACGACTGAGTGTCGGTAATGTAGTTTTGATAACAGATAACGAACGTTTATTGCATACTTTTGAGCTGAATTCGAACCAAGTCTAAATTATCTCAACGGCATATTCCTTATTGTGTATTACGAAACTAACGGTAGAAAAAACGAAATCCCGAGAAACGAAAATCACAATATAGAGCGATTATGAGAAACGAAAACGAATTGAAGAGAATGCTTTGTTTTCCTGACAAAGCGGTCCAGAGAATTTTGGTCTTTTCCTTACCTTCGCTCGTTGGCAAATAATTTCTTTCGATGACAGCTAACTCAAATTGAAAGTCAGCCCAGCGATAGCTTAAAGCACTTGTTGATTCCGTATTTTTCTAACGATACCAGTTTTACCACTGTCGCAATTTTACGGATACGCGATTTAACAAACTATTATCGTTTTAGGTTATAAGAGCCCTGTTTCTATTTTTTATTTTTTCAATTTACCATATTTAGATATTAGCGTCAAGCGTCTGCAAATACTTACTAACTTGAGGTGGCGCTACAATCCGTTGTGGACTAGGGCCTCAATCAACAGTTCGGTCCTAAGCTAGCTGTCTCCAGTTTTGCACTCCAAGTTGATTGAGGTTCTCTTCCACTTGAGTGCGCCACCTGAGTTGCGGTCTTCTTCTCCTCCTACGTCTCTCAGGAATAGTGTCGAAGGTTTTCCGGGCCGGAGCATTGGTGTCCATCCGCTCTAAACGACCGAGTCATCTGAGTCTCTGGACCTTGGACCTTCTGGCTAGGTCCATGTCGTTGTACAACCCATAAAGTTCGCTGTTATATCTTCTTCGCCATTCCCCTTCAATGCACACGGGCCAAAGATGACACGAAGAACTTTCCTCTCGAAACAGCCTAAGGCACTTGCATCCGATTTTGTCAAGGTCCATGCTTCCCCACCATACAGCAGGACTGGGATGATGAGTGTGTTGTACAGTTTTACCTTAGTTGCTCGAGAGAGGGCTTTTCCACACAATTGCTTTCTTAGCCCAAAGAAACAGCGATCAGCAAGAGTTATTCTTCGTCTGATCTCGGCGCTGGTGTTATTGCCCGTGTTTATAGCGGAGCCTAGGTAGACAAACTCCTCTACTCGAAGTTGTATGCGTCTATTGTGACGTTCTGTCCGAGCCGTCGGTCGGTGTTGGGTGTCCTCCCTCGAAGACAGCATATACTTCGTTTTTCCCTCATTTACCGCTAAACCCATTTTTGCCGCTTCTGTCTCAATTCTCACAAAAGCACCATTGACATCACGCTGTGTTCTTCCCATTATATCAATATCATCGGCGCACGCGAGAAGTTGAACAGATTTTTGGAAGAAGTGCCTCTGTGGAGCAGCGTGAGTTCTCCATCGTCATTTTGCACAAGCGAACGAGCTTGGCAGGGATGCCAAAACTAGACATAGGTTTATACAGTTCGTCTCTGTAGATGCTGTCATACGCGGCCTTAAAATCGATGAAAAGGTGGTGGGTATTGATTTGGAGTTCATAGGTCTTTTCCAGGATCTGCCGCAACGTGAAAATTTGGTCGATGGTTGACTTTCCTGGCCTGAAGCCACATTGATAAGGACCAATCATATTGTTGACGAAAGGCTTCAGACGTTCACATATTACGGCAGAGAGGATCTTGTAGGCGATGTTAAGTAGACTGATTCCTCTGTAGTTGGCGCAGTTTAGAGAATCTCCCTTTTTCAGGATCGGGAATCAATGCTGAGGTTTCATTCATGAGGCAAGCAAATCCTCAGCATCGACTGCTATTATACTTTGATGTTCCTTTGGTCATCTCATCTCTGCTAAGCATCGGTTCTTGCTCGATGACCTTGAGCTGGCTGTTTAACCTTCCAGTAAAACCTCCGAACTTCATTCCTGTGTTGGCTCTCTCAACATGCTCGATCTGACGCTTCTCATGCTCTCTCTTTTTTTCTCCTGTGAAGCCGGCGTTCCTCTCTCCTCTTTTGCTCGTAGAGCTCACGAGCAGCTCTTGTTCTTCTATGCAGTGCCGCTTTGTATGCTCCTGCTTGGCAGCATGGGCCTGCCTGCATTCTTCGTCAAACCAGAGGTTTCGCTTTCTTGGCTGTGTGAAACCCAGCACATTAGAGGCGGCATCTCTAACTGCTCTTTGCCAATGTTGCCACTGGTCTTCGATACGTGATGTTGGCGGCATAGGACTCCTTAAGAGGTTATTTGACACTCGATCAGAGATGATCTGGCGATCTCTTGCGATTGTAGCCGTCCGACGTTGAATTTTCTTGCAGCATTTCCTAGTTTTGGCCGTTGTCGGGATATTCGTAGCACTACCTTGGCTACGACAAGGTAGTGGTGGGAAACAGTTTCGTTCTGTGCACACCCCTCCTTACCTAACCTAACCAAGAAGCTTCCAATCAACAGCTGACATTTTTTCACAGTTTTCCAGGTGTGTAATGTCTGGCCTTGGCACAAAAATGTGCAAACCTTAATCATCAACAACAGGGGCATAATCGTACAAAAGCTTGTACAACCACTCCGAGTCGTGATGTCAGTGGTGCGATTTTTGAGACTGAAGCAAAAAGATGGACTCAATAATAAGATAAGATGAAAGTTATGCTTTCAACAACGATAAACACCCTACACCAACTTTTCCATCAAAATGTCACCAAAGACACATTATGAGACGACGGACTTAATCTAACTAGCCACCGCTATAAACTAGGATATAAAAGGAAGGACCACTCTTTTCAGTCGCTGCTTCTTTAGATTTCAAAGGCATTTGAGCAGTAGCAGAGCAGTGAGTGCAGTGTCACTTCGTTCAACTTGCACAACACTCTCAAGCTGAATAATTCTTCAGTTGACGTTAATTTGAAAACAAAACAAAAAAAAATTATCAGCGAGATCTGGAATACCATGACGAAGGAATCCAATTTCAGGCCTCGGAAACGGACGGATACGCTGATGACGACCAAAGCAAATGTATAACATCCATAAAGGTACATGGAGATCTCCTGATCAATCAACCGTCAACCAGATTGATCACATTCAGACGCAGGAATGAAGTTCAGAGGTTTATCAGAAGGACAGCTGGCTCAAGGTCATCGAGCAAGAACCGATGCCTGCAGGGATAAACAAGGGAACATCATAGTAGAATCGCAGTCGATGCTGGAGATTTGGAACGACCACTTCTGTAGACTGTATAGCTGCGACGACGACCAAAACACCGCTGTCAGACAGGAGCCTTTCATTGGACACGATGATAGCCAACAATTCCGTGAACCCGACCTAGAAGAAGTGAAAACCGCAATATCACGGCTGAAATCCAACAAAGCCACTGGAGCAGATGGACTAGCTGCTGAGGTGTTCAAAGCAGGCAACGAGGTAGAAAGGAGCATGCACCAAATCATCTGTAAGGTATGGTCAGAGGAATGTTTGCCCGATGAATGAAACCTCAGCATTGATTCCCAATCCTGAAAAAGGGAGATTCTCTAAACTGCGCCAACTATATAAGTCTATTGAAAATCGTCTATCAAACCACTTGTTTTTTGGTTTGCTCTTTCGCTTGTGCAAAATGACGATGGAGAACCCACGCTGCTCCATCAAGGTTGGCAACGAGCTCACGGAATCTTTCGACGTCAAAAAAGGATTCAGACAAGGCGATGCACTATCATGCGATTTCTTTAACATCGTTCTTGAGAAGATAGTGCAGAACTCCAACGTCAACACCAGAGGCACTATCTTCCAAAAATCTGTTCAACTTCTCGGGTACGCCGATGATATTGATATAATGGGAAGAACACAGCGTGATGTCAATGGCGCCTTTGTGAGAATTGAGACAGACGCGGCAAAAATGGGTTTAGCGTTAAATGAGGGAAAAACGAAGTATATGCTGTCTTCGAGGAAGGACACCCAACACCGACGGCTCGGGCAGAACGTCACAATAGACGCGTATAACTTCGAGGTAGTAGAGGAGTTTGTCTACCTAGGCTCCGCTATAAACACGGGCAATAACACCAGCGCCGAGATCAGACAAAGAATAACTCTTGCTAATCGCTGTTTCTTTGGGCTAAGAAAGCAATTGAGTGGAAAAGCCCTCTCTCGAGCAACTAAGTTAAAATTGTACAACACCCTCATCATCCCAGTCCTGCTGTATGGTGCGGAAGCATGGACCCTGACAAAATCGGATGAAAGTGCCCTAGGCTGTTTCGAGAGGAAAGTTGAAGGGGAATGGCGAAGAATATACAACAGCGATCTTTACGGGTTGTACAACGACATGGCCCTTGCCAGAAGGGTCAAGGTCCAGAGACTCAGATGGCTCGGTTATTTAGAGCGAATGAACACTAATGCTCCGGCCCGGAAAGCCTTTGACACTATTCCCGAGGGATGTGGGAGGAGGGAAGACCGCGACTCAGGTGGCGCACTCAAGTGGAAGAGGACCTCAATCAACTTGGAGTGCAAAACTGGAGACGAGCTAGCTATGGACGAGCTAGCTGGCGGAGACTGTTGATTGAGGCCCAAGTCCACAACGGACTGTAGCGCCACCTTAAGTAAGTAAGTAACTTAAGCCTCCTCAGCCTATTGGTACACTTAAATCAGCCACAGAATTTGAGGGTTAAAAATTGAACATTATGATACATGACACATATTGTAATAAACAAAGTTTTCATAATCAGAAAATATTTTGTTCAAATTTCTATCAAAGTTAATTGGGAGCAGCAACGCTCATAAATATATATTATCTTGAGTATACAGTAGCAAATTTAAGGTCTTTGAAGTAGTAGCTGAGAGCATACTTCTATATGGAGCGCAGG
>CAKKXW010000003.1:75524503-75569903 GCA_920937365.1 Sphaerophoria rueppellii | reverse complement strand
ATAGTAAAATCGACATCGTCATCGGAGGAATCGATGAAGATCCAAATCTCAGCCAATTCATGTCCGCGAGCGTTCCATACTTACAAGATGACTTAACCTGGTGCGTGGCTAAGGCCAGGAAAACCCTCCACTGGTTGAATTTTGTTCAAGTCTTCAGTCCAGAAACCTATGCAACTTACTTTGGATTTATCATTTGTAATTCCATTGCAATCTACTTCATTCAAAAGAGTCCAACCATTCGAAGAAAACTCTGTAACACCTTTTTCGGACTAGTATTCATTTTGATTGGAATTGCCCTCAGCCAGTCGGCTCGAGAAGCTTACCTTAAAGTTAGTCTGCGCATTTGCATTATGATGTCACTAGCAGCTGCCCTTATCCTCGGAAGTACTTACAATTCATTTCTGATAAGTTCCCTGACAAGCCCGAACACCCTGTCACAAATCAAGAGGACAACACAAATTGTGGACCTCAAAATGGCAGTTTCTGGAAGTGTCGAGATTGTTAGACATTTGGACAAAGATGGAAATGTAAGTACCTAATCTTAAAAATTATCAACAAAAAAATATAACATTTTATTGAAATCTAGATCTTCAAATACATTCGCCATGAATTCCGGATGTGCTACAACCTCGAGCAATGCCTTCAGAAAGCCGCTAAAGATGCTTCCTTCGCAGTTGCAATTTCTCGACAATACTCTATTCATAACCCACGCATTCCAAGAGATAAATTGTATTGCTTTCATCAGGATCAACACATTTACACTTACTTAGTCACAATGCTGATGCCAAAGAAGTTCCACCTCTTTCATCAGATCAATCCAATTATTCAATACATCATAGAATCTGGACACTTGCTGAAGTGGACAAGAGACCTGGAGCAGGAGAGAATGCTTAAGGCAACACGCAACTTGGATGACAACCGGGTTATGATATTAGAAGTTAGTCAGATTGTTGGAATATTGGCTTGTTGTTTGATATTTTTGGGAATTTCTTGCATTGTTTTTGCACTGGAGGTATTCGTGTATGGATCTTATAAACGTGGAACAAGGATCAAAATTGTAAAAGCATTGCACAGATATTTCTCCAGAGATCATTAAAGAAAATTTATATTTTATTTGTATCTTTCCCATGATCGAACATTAACGGTTAATTTGAATTCATTTCGAATTCGAAATTTGTATAAAAACGACTAAGTGTCGGTAATGTAGGTTTGATAACAGATAACGAACGTTTATTGCATACTTTTGAGCTGAATTCGAACCAAGTCTAAATTATCTCAACGGCATATTCCTTATTGTGTATTACGAAACTAACGGTAGAAAAAACGAAATCCCGAGAAACGAAAATCACAATATAGAGCGACTCTGAAATTATCAATCATTACAAATTAAAAAAATAAAAAGAATACTACATCCCCAATTAATTTTAAGACATTTTTTGAAAAATTGTGTATACAAGAAATTAATTTAAAAAAAAACCCGCTTTACAGAATAAAAAAAAATGAGAAATTAAACAATTTCCTTAAAAATTTATGATATCAATTTTCATGTTTATATTTAAATTTTTATGTATGAATTTACTATCATGTTTTTTATTTTGAATGTTGTTTGTTTGGTTGAGTTTTGGAACCCATTCTTGCACATTTTTTTATATACGGGATGAGATTATTTTCTGTGGACCAGTGTTTTGCAAGCAAATATAATGAAGGCAAACTTACACATTTGTTATTTCTCTCTTGATTTTAGTATTACTTTATTAGTAACAAATGCAAGATCGATAAAATAATCCTGCAATTCAACTTTGTTGAGAGAGCCAACAGCAGGAATGAAATTCGGAGGTTTTATCGAAAGGTTAAACAGCTGGCTCAAGGTCATCGGGCCACAACCGATGCCTGCAGAGATAAACAAGCGAACATCATAGAAGAATCGCAATCAATGCTGGGGATTTTGATAGACCACTTCTGTAGACTGTATAATGGACCAAAACACCGCCGTCAGACAGAAGCCTTTCATCGGACACGATGATAGCCAACAATTCCGTGAACCCGACCTAGAAGAAGTGAAAACCGCAATATCACGGCTGAAATCCAACAAAGCCGCTGGAGCAGATGGACTAGCTGCTGAGTTGTTCAAAGCAGCAGGCGACGAGCTAGATAGGAGCATGCACCAAATCATCTGTAAGGTATGGTCAGAGGAATGCATGCCCGATGAATGGAACCTCAGCATTGTTTGCCCGATCCTGAAAAAGGGAGATCCTCTAAACTGCGCCAACTATAGAGGAATAAGTCTACTAAACATCGCCTACAAGATCCTCTCTGCCGTAATATGTGAACGTCTGAAGCCTTTCGTCAACAATCTGATTGGTCCTTATCAATGTGGCTTCAGGCCAGGAAAGTCAACCATCGACCAAATTTTCACGTTGCGGCAGATCCTGGAAAAGACCTATGAACTCCAAATCGATACCCACCACCTTTCATCGATTTTAAGGCCGCGTATGACAGCATCTACAGAGACGAACTGTACAAAGCTATGTCTAGTTTTGGCGTCCCTGCCAAGCTCGTTCGCTTGTGCAAAATGACGATGGAGAACTCACGCTGCTCCATCAAGGTTGGCAACGAGCTCACGGAATCTTTCGACGTCAAAAAAGGATTCAGACAAGGCGATGCACTGTCATGCGATTTCTTTAACATCGTTCTTGAGAAGATAGTGCAGAACTCCAACGTCAACACCAGAGGCACTATCTTCCAAAAATCTGTTCAACTTCTCGCGTACGCCGATGATATTGATATAATGGGAAGAACACAGCGTGATGTCAATGGCGCCTTTGTGAGAATTGAGACAGAAGCGGCAAAAATGGGTTTAGCGGTAAATGAGGGAAAAACGAAGTATATGCTGTCTTCGAGGAAGGACACCCAACACCGACGGCTCGGGCAGAACGTCACAATAGACGCGTATAACTTCGAGGTAGTAGAGGAGTTTGTCTACCTAGGCTGCGCTATAAACACGGGCAATAACACCAGCGCCGAGATCAGACGAAGAATAACTCTTGCTAATCGCTGTTTCTTTGGGCTAAGAAAGCAATTGAGTGGAAAAGCCCTCTCTCGAGCAACTAAGGTAAAACTGTACAACACCCTCATCATCCCAGTCCTGCTGTATGGTGCAGAAGCATGGACCCTGACAAAATCGGATGAAAGTGCCTTAGGCTGTTTCGAGAGGAAAATTCTTCATCTTTGGCCCCGTGTGCATTGAAGGGGAATGGCGAAGAAGACAGAACAGCGAACTTTACGGGTTGTACAACGACATGGACCTAGCCAGAAGGGTCAAGGTCCAGAGACTCAGATGGCTCGGTCATTTAGAGCGAATGGACATCAATGCTCCGGCCCGGAAAGCCTTCTACACTATTCCCGAGGGACGTAGGAGGAGAGGAAGACCGCGACTCAGGTGGCGCACTCAAGTGGAAGAGGACCTCAATCAACTTGGAGTGCAAAACTGGAGACAGCTAGCTTAGGAACGAGCTGGCTGGGGGAGACTGATTGAGGCCCAAGTCCACAACGGACTGTAGCGCCACCTTAAGTAAGTAAGGTGGAAATCTTAAATCAGCCACAGCATTTGAGGGTTAAAAATTGATCATTATGATACATTACATATATTGTAATAAACAGTTTTCATAATCAGAAAATATTTTGTTCAAATTTCTATTAAAGTAAAATGGGAGCAGCAACGCTCATAAATATATATTATCTTGAGTATACAGTAGTAAATTTAAGGTCTTTGAAGTAGTAGCTGAGAGCATACTTCTATATGGAGCGCAGGTAGTGTATGTATCGAAGACTTATCAGCGTCAAAAAAATCATGTATGAAGTCATATCAAAAGTTGATGAGAACTGTAGAGCCGATTCTAGTGTTGAAGCTTCTAGTTCCGTGCACAGAACTATTTACAGCAAACTGAATTATAACCTTTCAGAGAAAAATTACATCCATGATCGCAACATTGTCCAAGTGATTTCATTAATGGTCAGACTACGCAGTGAACTACTTAGTTTAAATTTCATTCCACACCGGGATGACTTACCGCTGGAGTGTAGTAGTATTCGGGGAAGACTTCATATTTGAAGATCAAGTTATAAGCTTACTAAATCAAATGGATGTTGTCAAGCTGTATGAATTTTGCAAAAATGCGCTTAGATATAGAAATGCTATAATGAACGAAGATTTCTGAATGTTTATGGTCATTTCTTTCTGTATACAAAAAAAAGCAAACAATTTTATTATTGTAAAATGTTGAGGGCTTATAACATTTATTGTGTTTTATTGTCAATCCAGCAGACGGCAACCGCCATGCTATAATGATTTTTGTTAAATTTATGTGATGTATTATAAATTGATATTATTCAATAAAAATCTGTATCTAATCTTAAAAAAATCTTGTGTATAAAAATTAAAAATGTTTATAAAACAATTAAACTAAATATTTCTTTGCTGATAGCAATTTAAAAATCGTGTTATGTCGCTTATAAAAACCGACAAAAAACTGTGAACTAACAGGTATGTACGGTACGTATTTGAAAATGTAAACTATGGCGTATACGTACTATTTTCGTTTTGTTAAGGTTTTTTATGGAAAAGAAAAACAAAATGCTGAAGCAGGTAATGATTATCGCATGATAATAGTTCTTTTGTGTACACCTTCGATGTTTCCAAATTTGGTACCCCAAACTCAATTCGCTTTGACGTCACTACGTTTTATTTTTGGCACGGATCGTTTTTTTTTTTATTTTTGATAGATGTACAATTGTACAGTAATAAGCTCATCAAGGGCGTATAATGCTTGTGTCAATTTCTTGAACTTATTTTAATTGAACTTAAGCTACAGTACGTTTGAAATATTAAACGTATTTATTTCAGTTATCACTTTTTTGTTTTCATAACGTCGGTGCAGAATACGATACCGTTGTACAATCTAAATGTTAATAATTTTATTTATACATTTTCATATTGAATGCCATTACAAATGTATACATAACATCATAAGGAGAAAAAGGAAATGGTTCTACATTATTACAATTTGCTGTCCTAGTTTCAGGTTGTCAAAATATACTTTTGGCTTGAGTTCAATTTTTGTCGATTGATTTAAATCACTTTTATATCGCTTTTCCACACAAATAAATAATTCCTTACACACACATATTAATGTTTTTTCTCTTTAACATAAATGTAAATTTTAAGATTCGTTGTTTATGTTTTTGAACGCAATGAACTTCATGAAACACACCAAGCTTTCTTTGGTCAGATAAAATAACACCACAACACACTCGTACAAGAACTCAAAATATATCTCGCTAGAATTGGATCCAAAAACAACCATCAAAAGCCCAAGGCAGATATTTGGGACAAGACAAGACGCTTCTCTCATATTCATAATTTTCAAATAAATGCAACAACAGGTGTTTAAATTTTTTGACAACTTGTATCCTTTTTTTATTTTCAAAAACATTCAGACAATTTATAATAAACAGTTAATTAAAATATATTTTCATATTTTAATTAATAAACAAACACAAAATAAAAAATTAAAAACTAAGTCAGCAGCAATACCGCTTCTATCAAACCAACGAACAAAAATCAAATGAGACGTTGGGCGCTTCAAAATCCGTCAATTTACAAACACCTCAGCAATGTTGGGGGTGTTGGAAGTTTCGTACATAAAAACCTATACCACCCAAAGTCATATGGAATATCAAAAAAGTAATTTTGAAAATTAAAAAAAAATAAAAGTGCGATCGTACACCCCAACAATACATTCCAAAGATCTAAAAATATCAACCCAAAATCAATAGAATCGCACTCGCGTCAGATATACTTTTCGAAAATGAAAACGAAGGTGTGGGAGAAAATTCCTCCTCGATTCCAATGTGAAGGAATCCAAGAACATGCGCGGCGCACCAGGCGACACACAAAAAAAAACCATTTCCACATCTCGAACTCTGGCTAGTAGCCTGAAATGGCTTCGATGGAAGCTTATAAAATTGAGAGCATCAAGCATACAAGTGGAGAATTTGTTCGTTTTTTCTAATTTTCAATATTTCTAAAAATATTTTCAAAATCATCACATAGAATTCAACGTCTCGTTTGTATCTGAGATTTTGACTACTGTACACGCGAACACCGATGGATATTTTTAAAAATCACACCAACTGATTTTTTTTCTCGTCTGGCTATGTGTTGGAGCGGATTTACGTTCATTTATGGTCAGCTAGAAGCGAATTTTGAATGAAATCATGGCACTGGTATTTTTGGTGGGGCGGAATTTCGCAAAGTCTAAATGTCGGATCTTGAAGAAAATATCTAACAGCATGAAGAAACCACAGAGGACTCGTAAAACTAGCAGTTGGAATTGAAATCCAAACAGAAATAGCAAAAAGTCAAAAATATGACTCTGACAAATTGCATGCGCTTATTTTTAAACTGTCAAAAATGTCTTTTATTTACATTACCGACACGGCACGGTGTGGTGCGAAGCGGTGACATTTGGCATAATTTGCCTGTCTTTCTTTTTATTTTGTTGGCAGACTTGACGAAAGGTGAATGCATCCTTAAAAGGCGTGTGCGGCTCCTCGTAAGCTCACTGAGATTTACAAATTTATATAATAACGCATGAGTCTGTTAAAAATAAATTGTGGCCAACACTTAAGATGAATTATTTCGAGTGCATTTTCACAATAATTCATTTTAATTATGATGCTAGGAAATTAATATTTTCTCAATGCATAATGCACCTTCGTATACATTTTGTTTAAGTTCTGTTTTGTTGGAACAGTGCCAAGAGCGAGTATTCGAAGTGAGTTTCGAGTAAAATATTAATAATTGATTAGACATTTTTTTGGCGCTGTCCGAGTGGCCGGACAGATTGTTATTGCGAATGGGTTGCTCTTAATAAACAATTAAACCTAATGGGTTTGATTCATGTAAGCGAATTTATCTTTTGAAATGGCTGACAGGACAAGACAGCGAACAACAATTGATACTTCGCGAAAGATATGAGTTGGCGATTTTTAAGTCTTATTACATTCAAGTTTGTATGTTCTTTGGCAGAAACTGCAACAATGTTCAATTATTTCATTAAATGTTTTTCGCAAAAGAAAGACAAATAATTTGTATGTGGTTTTGTAGGTATGTCTGTGTAGTTATACGAGATTAAATGATAGAAAGTATATCTTATTCTCGGGACACATGATTTTTGTGGAGATCAAAAATAATTATTTTCCCGACACTGAGGAAACATATTTTTATTCACGTTCCTTTGTCCTGAATACCCTTTTGAACCTCGGCATGTAGATAGTTCATCAGTTATCAAACAACAAAACGACGACGGACAAATTCCAATTATTGTTTGCTTAAGTAAAATATAATATGCACACACTCAGGGGGTTTTTATACCCTTATTATGCCATAGACACAGTGAGTGCTTTAGGAAGAAGGGTAGGGGTTGGAGAGGAGGTGCCGGTGTACATTGGTCTTAAATTCCTGAACACTGCAATGGTCGGGAAAGACAGAGTGTGGAAGAGAGTTAAACATTCGCGTAGTACGGCTAAAGAACGATTCTCTATACTTGAGCGTACGACCGAAGTTGGGCTCGAGGGTAAACTGATGGGCATTCCTTGAAGCGCGGGTATAACGGTTGAATTGTTTAAGGGGTGGAATGCAACTGGCTATTTCACTAGAGCAATTACCGTAGAAGTAACGATAAAACAAATCTCAAAGCAGACTTCATATTAGCTCCCTAATAGGTATTCTTACGGAACACTCTCTTATAGGCAGACACGCAACACGACTTGGTGTAGGCTGAAATGACTTTTGCAGGAGCTGTATGGACGAGGAAGAAGAGGAAACAATCTCTCACCTTCTCTGCACTTGTCCTGCTCTTTCACTAAGACGCAAACTTCATCTGGGAGAGTACTTATTTGATAATCCCAGTGAAATTGAGCTAATAAAGATATCAAATATCTTCTTCGCTTTATAAAAAGCTCAAAATGGTTCGACTTGTAAGAAGTAATTCTCTGGATTCATGTGGTATCACAATGGGCCTTTTCTTCTGGCCTAAGTGTGTGGATTCTGTATCCATAGCCACTTTAACCTAACCTAACCTAACGATAAAACAAGGAGAGACACGAAACGTTACGACGGTGTTCCAATGAAGTTTTTGAGTTAGTGCTGTCTCTGTCACCAATCATTCTTACAGCTCTTTTTTGTATACCATCCAAGAGGCTTAAGTATGTAGCTGAAGCACCAGCCCAGAGATGTGCATTGTACTCAAGCTTTGGACGGATATGAGTTTTATAGATAATAGCCAGATCAGACGGGGAGAAAAGTTTCTTGCACCGTCGTAAGAAACCCAAACATCTTGCGGCATTTTTGGCGACATCGCCTATGTGCTTGGACAACAAGAGTTGGTCAGTGATGCACAAACCGAGAATCTCGAGACGTTCGGTCTCATTGAAGCAAGTGCCATTCATGGATATAGGCAAGGGGGGTATATCTCGCTTAAACGATACAAGACAGCATTGAGTTTTCGCAGCATTTAACTCTACACGGTTTTTGATTCCCCATTGTACAATGCTGTTTAAGTCAGAGTTTAATGAGCGTATCATATTTTGCCGTTCCAGTTCCACATCCGAAGTGGAGGGATGTGAATCTGGAAACGAATATGAAAAGCTTAGGGTACTATCGTCAGCGAAACATATAATTGGATTAGAAGTTATAGACAGGAGATCATTTATAAAAATGAGAAAGAGGGTCGGAGACAAAACGGAGCCCTGGGGCACACCAGCATTTATTCTGTGGGTTATAATTTGTTTTCATGTTACTTCAACAACGCAGTTAGGTTAGACTTCGTCCATCAATTCCATTTCTGTATTTGAACAACAACAACAACTTAGAGGTGCATCCACCAATGCAGAACTTACTTACTTATACGTCTCACAATCCATGAAGGATCTCAGCCTGAGATACTGCAGCCTTACATCGTGAACGGTCCCTCGCATGCACTCTCCAGTCGCCGAAACCAAGCGCTCTGGCATCTGCAGTCACTTGGCCCTTGTACCTTAGGTTCGGTCTTCCTTGTCGTGTCGAACCTGGGGGCTGGGATGAGAAGACTCTCTGGGCTGTAGCGTTGTCGTCCATTCGCTCGATGTGGCCGAGTGAATATAGTCGTCTTTTCTTGGCCTTCTGGACTACATCCACATCTTGGTACAGCTCGTACAGTTCGCGGTTGAACTTTCTTCTCCATCCACTATCGTCGCAGGGACCGAAAATCCGTCGAAGAATTTTTCTTTGGAAAGTGCCCAGTATCAATTCTATTGTTTTACTAATCGTGCAGCACTCGGTGACGTAGAGTAGGACTGGTAAAATCAAAAGTTTTGTATAGCAGACACTTTGTCTTTCGAGTGAGGAGTTTTGAACCCAGTTGTTTGGCCAACCCCAAGCAGTAGCGGTTTGCTAAAGTGTCATTTGTGTAATTGATGTTTGTTCCAAGGTAGGTGAACTCCTTAACTGCCTCGAAATTGCTGCTGTTTTTCGTGCTCACACCTGCCTTGCGCACTATCTGCTCCAGGGCAATGTTCAAGAAGTCACATGACAACGCATCTCCTTGTCTAAAACCTGCGTATGTTTGGAATAACTCGGATGAGCTGTTACCCATTTGCACACTGCACTGCGTGTTGTTAAACGTCATGCGGCACAGTTGGATCAGTTTTTTTTGGGATCCCGAATTCAGACATCGCCATCATAAGCTCTTGGCGGGTGGATGCTACGTATCATAGTCAGCTTTGAAGTCGATGAAAAGATGGTGGCTTTCAACTTGAAATTCGTCTTTTACAGGATCTGCCTCAGTGTGAATATTTGGTCTATCGTCGTTCTGCCTGGCCAAAAGCCACACTGGTACGTGTCGATTATTGTGTTGCGGAAAGGTTTAAGATGCTCACACAGTACGTTGGATAGGATTTTGTATGCAACAATAAGCAGGGATATGCGGCGGTAGTTTTTGCATGACATCGGATCACTTTTTTTGTAGATGGTGCATATGGAGCTTATCGACCAGTCAGTGGGCATGCATTCTTCCTCCCACACTTTGGTGATGACCTGGTGCATGCCGTCCATCAAAACACCTCCTCCATATTTAAAAAGTTCCGCAGGTGTGCCATCCGACCCGGCGGACTTGTTATTTTTTAGCTATTGGATGGCTCTTTCTACCTCTTCTGCGCTGGGGGCTGGGACTGCGTCTTCATTGACTGGTCTTGCTTCTCTTTCGTCATTAGCTTGACATTTTGCGCATTCAGCAGCTGTTGGAAGTGCTCCTTGAAAACATCTACAATTCCCTGTGCTTCGGTGACTAGGTTTTCTACACTGTTTCAAAGAGCATGTGTCCCGGTTCTGAAACCAAAAGCTCATTGCTTCGACCTTTAAAAGAAATGTCGTCGGTTGTTATTCTTGGTCCGTGACTCTTCTAGATCTTTGAGCTGATAAACTGCGGCTGTTCTTTTCTTCCTTCGCTGGGTCATTTTCTCATTCAGAGGATAGAGTAATCGATTGCTAAGCCAAACACTGCGGGTTCAAGCCCCAGCTTCGGCAGTAAGCATTCTTTTTCTACAAAAATCGACAGCTTATCTGAGGCCACCTGCGCGATAATATGAGACAATATAAATCTATGTCTCCTCCTCTGTACCACGTAGGTTACTGTTATATGTTCTTTCCTACTATGTGTCTATCTGTCCTTCTCTGTTGTATTAATGTCTTGTTCTGTCTCAGCCGATGGCCTCAGTCGCCAGTGCTGTATGTGTCTGTAGTTCGTTGCATTTATGTGCGAAGTACTGTGACGTCAATAAAATTTTCTCATTTCTCCTTTTTGTTCGCTACTCTTCTCTTGCTGCTCTTGTTTTCCGTTGAAGCATCTGCAAACGTGCATTTTCTGTCTCTTTTTAAAAAATGCGCACTCATCATCATACCACGGGTTCTTTTTCGGAGGTGGCTGGTAACCTATGGTGGCCAGGCAACTGATGTTCAACTCCTTTCTTGGGGCCGCACGTATTTGTTGTCGTTTGATAGTCGAGCTCTAAACTTAGCCACTACCAGAAAGTGGTCAGAGTCGACATTTGCTGTTCGGAATGTGCGCACGTTCAAGATGTTGGATGCGTGCCTTGCGCCGATGAGCACATGGTCGATTTGGTTGAGTTTCGATCATTCGGAGATCGCCAGGTTGCTGTGTAGATATTTCGTCTTGGAAACCTTGTGCTACTTATCACCGTATTACGAGCCGCAACAAAGTCGATTAGTCGGAAGTCATTATCTGTTGTTACTTCGTGGCGGCTGTGCTTTCCAACTAATCCGCCAACAATGTCTTCCTTCCCGATTTTTGCATTGAAATTTCCGAGTACGATTTTAACGTCGTATACTCTGAATAGGCTCTGTAGGTTCTATCCTCCGTAGGTTCTATCATATTCACCCATCCCTGGTGTCAGTTTAGATTGTAGAATTTATAAAAATGTTTCGCCCATGTTGTGTGAAACGAAGTGTTACATAATCGACGGTTATTTATATTTGCATAACGAAAACGCCTTATTTCAACTCCCCCCCCCCTTCACATCGCATTTTTCCGTTCCCTCCTTGCTGAAAACGAATATTACACATTTTTGGCTCTGTTTAAACCTGAATCTCATCTATCTTTTCAAATAATATGCTCTTGAACTCACAATGGTCTCATGGTACTACCTGCCTAGCAACAAAACAAATTTGGCCAAGCTTAAACCTGAAGTGCTCAAAATGTTTGATCCTTTAGCAGACAAAACTTAAGCTCCACAATTGGAGTCATAACAGGACACTGGCTCAAAGGAAAACATGCCATGAAGCTGGGGGTCTACACACATGATTTTTGTGGAATTGGCATAAAAACAGTCCAAAACCTTCTCTGTACTTGTCCAACAGAAGGAACACCTACTTCGGTAAACGATAATACCAGTGAACTCGCAACGATCGACATAAAATCATCGACCTCTAGTTAGATATCACATAACTGCAAATTTCTCGTGTCAAACTAATCCAGTTCAGGAGAGAGCTCCGAAGAGAACCGTAGGCAATTCGAGAAAGCCAACTGGGATGGTCTCAATAACTTCTTCCGGATCTTTAACTGGTCACTATGCTTCCTCGATAGTGATAGATAGATTTAGAATCCATCGCAGATGTGATTATTAATATCACGAAAAGGGCTTAAAGCAAGGAAAGGTCATGGTTTGACTCAAGCTGTAACGAGGCTATCAGGGAAAAAAAGTAAGTTCAGAGAAACCAGAACAGTTTAACAAGCCGGAAGGCCTGCAATGCCCATTCGGCGGACCAAATTTACATGACCAATTAAGGCAAAAAATACTGCAATGTTCAAAAAGCAATAAGAATTGTTGGTCATTTGTAAAAAAAATCGAAGAATTCTTCTTCTTCCTCTGTCCCTACGCTCGTCGAAAATGACACTCCAGTTGTTAGCTCGCTCGCGAAAGCTAACCTTTTTGCTAGGCAGTTCGCCACCAACTCTTCCAGAGAGTCTCATGACTCCTCCAGTTCTTGAGCGCATCAATGATTCCATGGGACAAATCTTCTTCCGCACTCGTGCTGTGGCGAGAGTATTAAAGGATCTCAACCTAAAAAAATCCGCTGGTCCGGATGGTCTCCCCACTATTATTCTGAAGAGGTGTTCTTCCACGCTGGCAAAACCCTTACCATCTATCCTATTCTTCTGGACTCGTCCCAAATAGTTGGAAAACAGCAATTGTCCAGCCTATTCCAAAAAAAGGCGAATCTTCTTCTGCCTCCAATTATCGTCCGATTTTACGTACGTTCCTTCTTTCTAGGGTCATCAAAACGCTGATAAACTATCGGCTCAAGAAATATCTCAAAGACCGAAAGCTTCTTAATGACCGGCAGTACGACTTTCGCAGCAACAGGTCCACTGGTGATTTGATGCTTTATCTCACCGAACAGTGGAACAAATCTTTACATCGTTTTGGAGAAAGTAAGATTGTTGCACTTGATATTTCAAAGGCATTTGATAAAGTCTGGCATCTTGCTCTTTTATCGAAAATGCGTGCCTTCGGTATCGATGAATCCCTTCTTCGTTGGATTAGAAACTTCCTTTCGAACCGTTCAATACAAGTTGTATTGAACGGATTCAAGTCTGAAACCCACAATATAAATGCTGGTGTGCCCCAGGGCTCCGTTTTGTCTCCGACCCTCTTCCTCATTTCCATTAATGATCTCTTGTCTGTTACTTCTAATCCAATCAATTGTTTTGCTGACGATAGTACCCTTAGCTTTTCATGTTTGTTTATAGACACATATTCCTCCTCTTTGGATGTGCAACTGCAACGGCAAAATATGATAAGCCTTTTAAACAACTCTGACTTAAATAGCATTGTATACAATGGGGAATTAAAAACCATGAAGACTTTAATGCTTCGTAAACTGAATGCTGTCTTGTATCGTTAGAGAGAGATATACCTCCCTTGCCACTGTCCATAAGTGGCACTTGCATCAATGAAACCGAACATCTTGAGATTTCAGTATGTGCATCACTGACCACCCCTTGTTGTCCAAGAACATACGCGATGTCTCAAAAAATGCCGCAAGATGTTTGGGTTTCTTAAGACGGTGCAAGAAATAACCCCGTCTGATCTGGCTATTATCTACAAGACTTATAACCGTCCAAAGCTTGAGTACAATTCCCATCTTTGGGCTGGTGCTCCAGCTACATAAATAAGCCTCTTGGATGGTATACAAAAAAGAGCTGTAGAATGATTGGTGACAGAGACAGCACTAACTCATTCACCTCATTGAAACACCGTCGTAACGTTTCGTGTCTCTCCTTGTTTTATCGTTACTTCTAAGGTAATTGCTCTAGTGAAATGGGCAGTTGCATTCCACCCCTTAAATAATTCAACCGTAATACCTGCGCTTCCAGCAATGCCCATCAGTTTACCCTCGAACCCAATTTCGGTCGTACGCTCAAGTATAGAGAATCGTTCTTTAGCCGTACTACGCGAATGTGGAACTCTCTTCCACACTCTGTCTTTCCCGATCATTGCAGTGTTCAGGAATTTAAGACCAATGTACACCGGAACTTCCTCTCTAAATCCTTCCTGCTTTCCTAAAGCACTCACTGTGTCGATGGCATAATAAGGGTGTAAGTGTGTGTTTAAAAACAAAAAAATGGTACAAAATGGTTTGCTTAGGTTCACAGCCCTCTCATTAGTAACTTTCTTATAATAATTATAGTATCACAATGTTTTTTTTTCATGACCACGTCATTTCATTAACATTAAAAACATACCTGTGAACTAATTCAACGGCCTAAAAATGCACATTTCCTATCTGATCACTTATGACTCAGCCAGAACAACTGTTTCCCCTATTTTTAAAACGCAACCTAAAATAGATTCAAACAACTGAACATCATTATAACACTTAATAACCACTCAAAAATAGAATAATCCTCAATATTACACTTAATTGCCTTATTGCATAATCTTCGATTATTTGACGTTAAATGCACTCAATCTCCAGGCACAACAGCAAAAACAATAATTTAATAAAAACAAAAATCGTTTCCCGCCCAACCAAATACATTTCACCCCAAAATAGTCATGAAACAAAAATACATACTCAACAAAATTCAAAAACAAAAATCCTTTTCAAGAAGCTTAAGCTTTTATTGATATTTCCTTGCATTTTATGCAATCATGTTAACCAAAAACCTAATTCCCACATAATAATACTTAAGTAAAAAAAAAAAAAATCGCCACACATTTATACAACGAACCAAAAAAAATAAATTGAAAGATTAAATTTATTTTTTTCCATTATTTAATTTTATAAATCTTTGCAGTGGGAAAAATGTCTAAATTTAATTTTTTTGTATATTTTAAGTTTTTTTTTATTCACAAAATTTTGCATAGGAATTAAGTTAAAAGAAAAAAGAAATACACCCAACTCTATATACAATTTTTTGTGTATATTAATTTTTTTTTCGTTCAATCTTCCACCCGATCCATGTATGGGATGCTGAAAAATTAATTTTCCCCGCTAACTTGAATATCCAACGGATACGAAATCTGTATCCGTCACTTATTAAAAATTATTTTGCTTCCATTGGACAGTGTGTGTATTTGTGTATCTTAATTTCGTTCAGGCTATATCTTTATTAGTTTTATTTTCTATTTCAGATAGTTGATGCGCGCGCATATAAGTATCTCTTTTTTATTTTTTGAAAATATGCTCGGCTATTAGTGTGTGAACTATTTTGTGTGGATGTGTGTGTGGGACTGTTTAGGAAAATATAGACTGAGGAGGAGTTTTTCAGAACTGGGTATAAATATTAGAACAACCGTGTCCAGTGATCACTCGCAGTTCTACAGCGAAAGTGTTGATTAGTCTCTTAGATTTCTTTTTTTGTGAAAACGGTTAGTATTTACATTTACTTTTTCATCAATCACTTTTCTAAATTATAAAAAAAAAAATCAAAAGCAACGTAAAATTGTGCCAAGAATATAAATTTCGAAATGTAGCATCCCAACTTAAGAAAACTTACGAAACAAAGGATTATCAGTGGAAAGATCGGATTTTGAATTAAAAGCTTGGATACACTTACAAAAACAATATTTTGAAAATCGTGATCAGTGAATTGTCTTTAAAATTTTGCATAGTTTTTCATTTTCAAACGCGATCAATTTATGAATCAAAAATTTCAAATTCTAAAAATTGATAAGAAAAATTCGATGACAAGATCGTTAGCGGTAATTCGATCGCTCGGGACAGAACCAACCTTGCCATAAAAATATTAAGCTTCAATATTGCTAAAGTAATAAATAAAAATGTCATTCAAAATGACGTAAAACACATTTTGTTGATCTCCACGATCAGTGATCTTGTCAATCACTTCCGTGTATTTTTCGGTAATCCGATCAGTTAGATAAATATTTAACTCGATTTCTTAATCATGAAAATGATTACCTAATAAGAGCCCCCGATCGTGACGAGATTGTTTATTTTTGATCTAAACGATCAGTGATCGTCAATTTCTTTGGAAACTCCCACACGCGACGTGAAAGTATTTTTGAACATTCAAACCACGCGATATACAAATTTTGACGCAATTTTACGTTCGCCTCATGTCAGATCGAATCTTTGATCGTCGACGAGACTAATTTTTTTGTTTTTCTCTCCCAAAACCACAGAAACAACACAAATCCTAGCAAAATGTGTGACGATGAAGTAGCTGCATTAGTCGTAGACAACGGTTCCGGTATGTGCAAGGCCGGTTTCGCTGGTGATGACGCACCACGTGCCGTCTTCCCATCCATTGTCGGTCGCCCAAGGCATCAAGGTGTCATGGTCGGTATGGGACAAAAGGACTCCTATGTAGGAGATGAAGCCCAATCCAAGAGAGGTATCTTGACCCTCAAGTACCCAATTGAGCACGGTATCATCACCAACTGGGATGATATGGAAAAAATCTGGCATCACACTTTCTACAATGAATTGCGTGTCGCCCCAGAGGAGCACCCAGTTCTCTTGACTGAAGCCCCATTGAACCCAAAGGCTAACCGTGAGAAGATGACCCAAATCATGTTTGAAACTTTCAATGCCCCAGCCATGTATGTTGCCATCCAAGCTGTACTCTCATTGTACGCTTCCGGTCGTACCACCGGTATTGTTTTGGACTCTGGTGATGGTGTATCCCACACTGTACCAATCTATGAAGGTTATGCCCTTCCCCATGCCATCCTCCGTTTGGATTTGGCTGGTCGCGATTTGACCGACTACCTCATGAAGATCTTGACTGAACGTGGTTACTCATTCACCACCACCGCTGAACGTGAAATCGTTCGTGACATCAAGGAAAAATTGTGCTATGTCGCTTTGGACTTTGAACAAGAAATGGCCACAGCTGCCGCTTCCACCTCATTGGAGAAGTCCTATGAACTTCCCGATGGTCAAGTGATCACCATCGGTAACGAACGTTTCCGTTGTCCAGAATCCCTCTTCCAACCCTCATTCTTGGGTATGGAATCATGCGGTATCCACGAAACCGTCTACAACTCCATCATGAAGTGCGATGTTGATATCAGGAAGGACTTGTACGCCAACATTGTCATGTCCGGTGGTACCACCATGTACCCAGGTATTGCTGATCGTATGCAAAAGGAAATCACCGCTTTGGCTCCATCAACCATCAAGATCAAGATCATTGCCCCACCAGAACGTAAATACTCCGTATGGATCGGTGGTTCCATCTTGGCTTCCCTCTCCACTTTCCAACAGATGTGGATCTCCAAGCAAGAATACGACGAATCCGGCCCAGGCATTGTCCACCGCAAGTGCTTCTAAGCATCCAATTGACTATCATTATTATAATAATATTATATTTTTAATAATTATTATTTTAATTTTTCTATTAAATTAATAATATAAACAAAAACAAAAAAACAATGTTATCGACAACAAAGTTATATTATTTTTTTAATTATATAATTTTTTTTTAATTTAACAAACAAAAAAAAAAGAAAAAAACACAAAAGAGAAATAAAACAACATCATAATATTTTTGAAGAGCTAAAGAGAATAAAACAATCAACACCTTAATTTTAAAAACAAAAAAAAAAGGATTTTTTTATTTATTTACAATTTACATTTTATGGGAAAGAAAATTTGAATTTTTAAAAAATATTATTTGCATATATTTTTCTTCATTAAAAAACCAAAAACACAAACATTTTCAAAAACAAATTTCATTTCATTGTTGGACAAGTTAGCATGGTTGTTCGTTTTCAAACATTTTCGAAAGGCGGTTGTATTTCAAAACAATGATTTCTAATGGCGCATTTGATATCCCATTTTTGTACTTTCAAAAATAGGCCAAGTTTTATGTTTTGAAATTTTCCAAACAACAAAATTTCTCTCTTATTTCGAAACATTATGGTGTGAGGGATGTTTTTGAATTTAGAATACACCGTTTTTCGGTTGTTGTAGTTTCGAAAACTAAAAATAGTAATTTTTTGTTGGATTCATGGAATAATATTGAATTTCAAATTTAGTGATGATGCCACTGCTTCTGGGTGTGTTCTGGTGTTTAGTTTTGCCCCGACGAAGATTTCCAAATTTAGGTTTTTGTTGTTTTGTTTGTTTCGATTTTTTTTGTCTTTTTCCAAAATTAGATGCTGTGTGGAGTGATGCTCCCTTGGAGAGCTCGGCGCTCGCTATACGAATGTTATTTCTATTTGCATGGTACCATGGACTCGGATGGATAAGAAAGACGGGAAATCGTATACAATTTCGAAATACATGCGTTCAGTTCGACGTACCTGAAGAAGGAAGGTTGGATGACATGGTTCAGGGAGGTCAAATGCATTTACAGTTGTTTTATTGGGTGTTTTATTAATGCACTTAACATTTATTAGATATGGAGACGAGTTTATGTTGATAGCATTTCAAAACAATGTTAATATTAATTTTTGAATCGTTAAGCTATTTGAGTTTTTGCCAAAGATAGAATTTTCTAAGTTGGTGTCACGCATTTTAACTTCAACTTCCTTAAACCTTGTTAGAAGGCTGATTCCTACAGATTTGATGATTTTTTTAGAACACTTCGGTCTATGGAAAAAGGCTTCTGTAACCCGAAGCTTGTGTCGCACAAGCAAAGCATTGTACAAGTAGTATGACTTTCAACCTTTGCAACATCATTTATTTTATTGAGAATTGAGTACTTTATTTAGTCGTTGTCTTGTGATACGACGCTTCTGCACAGCAAAGACTTGGGAGCTTAGTTAAACATACCCTTCTTAGACCAGAACTGGAACCATCAAGAAAAAAAATGAATCGGGAAATGTCCAGTTGTGGCATCCCTGCCAAGCTCGTTCGTTTGTGCAAAATGACGAGGAAGAATTCACGCTGTTCTATTCAAGTTGACTACGGGTTTACGGAATTTTTCGATTTCAAAAAAGGATTCAGAAAAGGCGATGCACTGTCATACAATTTCCTTAACATCGTTTTGGAGAAGATAGTGCAAAACTCTACCGTCAACACCAGAGGCATTATCTGTTTAACTTCTCGCGTACGCCAACGCAATGATTTTGATAAAATGGAAAGAACACAGCGTGATATCAATGGCGCTTTTGTGAGAATTGAGACAGAAGCGACAAAAATGGGTTAAGCGGTAAACGAAGGCAAAACGAAGTCTTCGAGGAAGGACACAGAGGATCGGCTCGGACAGAATTTCGAGAACTTCGAAAAGCTCCGCTATTAACACGGGCAATAATATTTGTGCAGCGACGAGATCAGACGAAGAATAACTCTTGCTAATCGCTGTAGTGTCCGTAGCTTAGTGGTTTGGTGCGTTGGCTGCTAAGTAGAACGTCGTGGGTTCGAATCCTACTCGGGCCCAAAGTTTTTATTTCATCTTTTACGGACACTGCTCTGCGAGAACGACAAAATTTCCAAGAGTATCATCTGTCATGAAAAAGTGCTTCTCAACTTTGCCGTTCGGAATCGGCGTAAAATTGTAGGTCCCCTCAATTCTTCACACGCACCTAGAGAATTGTTGATGAGAGTAAGCCACTTAGGCCTTGGCTCTTCAAGAGCTGTCGCGCCACTCTATTTTTTTTATAATCGCTGTCTATTTCTGCTAAGGAAGCAATTGATTGGAAGACCAACTAAGATAAAACTACATAACATCCTCCTCATCCCGGTCCTGCTGTATGGTGTTGGTGTAGAAGCATGTACCCTGACAGAATAAGATGAATGTGCCCCTAAGGCCTCGGCCACGCAGTAAGCGGCTGAGCGAAAAAAAAATATAAAACATATGAAATCACATAGAAGCGGCTACGCAATGAGCGAGCGGCGAAACAAAATTCTGAGCGGCTAAGCGGTGGCGCCACGCAGCAACCAAACATGTTTTAATTGTTCTGAGCGGCAAGAAGTAAGGTTGGCCATAGGAGCGGAAAAAAAATATAAAACATATGAAATCACATAGAAGCGACCACGCAATGAGCGAGCGGCGAAACAAAATTCTGAGCGGCTAAGCGGCGCCGCTCAGCAACCAAACCTGTTTTTATTGTTCTGAGCGGCAAGAAGTAAAGATGGCCAAAGGACGCACTTTTTTAAGCAGCAAATCAAAAGATTCGATAGACATACGTAGATATTGCCAGAATCTATCTGGAAATTTAGGTAGATTCAAAAATAAATGGTTAAATAATTCTCCAAACTCCGATCTTAATTTGTTAATCGGATGAACACCAAATCGTCTTCTTTTTTGTATACGTTTAAGTAATTTGTACACATACAAACGATTTTCCGACAGTAAAATACGGCGAACTGTTCTTGACAACGGCATTTTAACTACTAATCGCCCAAAAGCAGCCGCTCAGTGACTGGCCATACGTCGCTTAGAGCTGTCGCTCAGCCGCTAGTCGCTCAGCCGCTTACTGCGTGGCCGAGGCGTTAGGCTGTTTCTAGAGGAAAGTGCATAGGGTCATCTATGGCCCCGGGTGCATTGATGAATGGAGAAGAACATTCATCTGCGAACTTAACGGGTTGTACGACACTGACCTAGCCAGAAATGTCAAGGTTCAGTCATTTAAAGCGGATGGACACCAATGCTCCGGCCCCGAAAGCCTTCGACACTATTCCCAAGGGACGAAGAAGTAGAAGAGACCGCAACTCAGATGGCGCACCAAAGTGAAAGAGGACCTCAATCAGCTTTGAGTGAAAATCTGGAGACAGCTAGCTAGGGACCGAGCTGGCTGGCGGAAACTGTTGGTTGAGGCCCAAGTTCACAACGGAGTGTAACACCATCTTAAGTAAGTAAGCAAAGTGAAGTTTGTTAAATCACATCCTACCGCATGTGTGTAACGGAATAAAGTGGCTCTTTCACTGCTTAACCTGTGATGGCAGCCCATGCGCGATCCACCGAGCAGTTGATATAGAAAAGAAGGCAAATAGCTTTTCGTTATTCATGCAACGAATATTGCTTTCGGATTCGGTGCTTTAATCGTAGATCGCTAACGTTGTGGCAGCGTTGTCATAAGCTTGTCCTCTCAAATTCTATATGTCCAGTCCGTCTGATGTTATTTTCGCGATTATATCTATCGTTGCTTAGAATTTCTGCGACTTTTTCTCCATCGATATGTTCATATCACAGAACCTGGCTCATTTGGTCTTTGTGGGAGATGTATGTTTCATTCATGGTTTTGGGAGACAGATACGAGACTGGAACCCTTGTTCCCAGTTTTATCTTTATCAGGAGTTCCATTTGAAGAGCGTCAATTTAGCTAGGGGGTGGAGGTGCACCAACTACAGAAAGTTCCCGCGTTTGCTACTATCATCTCCCCGAATGTTTTCTTTTCGCAATCGAGCGACATTAACGGAATGCACCCTGTTCAAGAATACACGGTAGTCAGCCAAGAGCATCAACGCCGAATCACAGACAGGCCGGCCTTTTCACCCTACCCACACTACTCTCTATATTTTTACTGTTCGATATTTTGGTGTTTTCTCTTGTTTACACCATCAACTTTTTCTAGTCATCATTTACCCCCTTAGATTCCCTGAACTGCACCAATTACAGAGGTATAAGTCTGTGTGCTTCGTTAACAACCTGATAGGCCCTTATCAGTGTGGTTTCAGACCCGGAAGGTTCACCATCGATCAAATATTTACCCTATACGGCAGATCTTGGAGAAGTCCCAGGAACTTCAAATCGATACCTACTACCTTTTCATCGATATCAAGGCTGCGTATGACAGCGACTATAGAGACCAATTATATAGAGCAATGTCTAGATTTGGCATCCCAGAAAAACTCGTCCATCTGTGTAAAATGTCAATGGAAAACCAACGCTGTTCCATCTAACCGGAAAAAACCTAACGGACGCATTTGATGTCAAAAAAGGTTTTAGGCAAGACTATTCGTTGTCATGCGATTTCTTCAGCATCATTCTTGAAAAGATTGTGCAAAGCTCCAACGTCAACACCAGAGGCACAATCTTTCAAAAGTCCGTCCAGCTACTAGGATACGCAGACGACATTGACATAATTGGAAGAACACAGCGTGATGTCAGTGGAGCGTTCGTGAGTCTTGATACGGAAGCCAGGAAGATGGGTCTAGCGGCTAACGAGGTTAAGACCAAGTTAATGCTGTCAACAAGAAAGGACATCCAACATCGACGTCTTGGGGCAAGCGTCAACATAGACAGATCAAACTTCAAGGTAGTTAAGAACCAGCCAGAAAAAATAAGGTCCTACGACTTAGATGGTTGGGATATGAAGAGCGAATGGAAAACAATGCTCTGGCTCGTTGAGTCTTCCAATCCAACCCAGAAGGACGTCGCAGAAGAGGAAGACCGCGACTCAGGTGGCAGAGGACCTGAGCCAACTTGGCGTGCGAAACTGGAGACAGCTAGCTAGGGACCGAGCTGGCTGGAGACGTTTGTTAGATGAGGCCCCGGTCCGACATGGACTGTAGCGACACCATAAGTAAGTAAGTAAGTAAGTAAGTAAGTAGTCATCCTTTGCCAATAAACCTATATTCACTGACATCATGCTGTGTATTTCCAACTATTCCAATTATGTAGGCGTATGGGCGTATCCGTAGTGTCCGTAGCTTAGTGGTTAGGTGCGTTGGCTGCTAAGCAGAACGTTGTGGGTTCGAATCCTACTCGGGCCCAAAGTTTTTATTTCATCTTTCACGGACACTGCCTCTTGCGAAGAACTGACAAAACTTCCAAGAGTATCATCTGTCATGAAAAAGTGCTTCTCAACTTTGCCGTTCGGAATCGGCGTTAAATTGTAGGTCCCCTCAATTCTTCACACGCACCTAGAGAATTGTTGATGAGAGTAAGCCACTTAGGCATTGGCTCTTCAAGAGCTGTCGCGCCACTCTATTTATTTTTATTTATGGGCGTATCCGAGTATAGTTATGGGCAAACTTTTGAGAGAATGTGGGAAGTCGCATGACAGCGCACTTATTTTTGCCTTCATAACTTGCCGAAAAACTGCTTATTTTTGGTCCAGCAGCAATCAAATCCTCTTGAACATACAAAACATTGTCATTAAAATCGGTCCAGTCGGTTAGTAGAAAGAAGATCAGTAAGAAGTAATTTTCAAGGTTTTTAGAAAAACGATAGAACACGGATTTCTTTTCCAGAACAAGTATATTTAAAATTAGACATCGTATCGTTATGGGAAACCAAAGTTTTTGAATAGATCTGCCAGAGGCAGAGTCCACAGTTCGAGCTATTGGAATTGTATTGTAAAGAAAAGAAGGGACTTTAAGAAAAGAATATTTTTTATTTGTATTTGGATTTCAGTTCATTCACATGAAAATTTGTACGAAACACAAACATATTTTGAAAACTATAATATTTCTATTCAAATAAAACGGATTTCCTGTGTTAAACTTTTTTTCATGTAACAAAACAAGGTATTTTTACATCAGACAATTTTGCTGTCAATATTCGTCATAGCTCGACTTCAATTCTAAAAATAGGAATGTCTATTCTTAGTTAAGATTTTTGCAGACAATTTGATTTCTTCCTTTGAGCGACGAATGCCTGTTTTTCAGATGATTTTATTTATTCTTTCAACGGGGCTCTGCCAGTGTCATGCAATTGCATTGAGCATTGACTTCAATTTAACACTAAAAATAGTTCTTTGGAATACATCTTGTTTGAAAATACAGTCAAGACCCCCTAAACATTTACTTTGTAAGTTAATTTAGTAAATTTATTTTAGTAACTTTATTTAAAATTCAAGTGAAACAATAAAAGGGTTTTTACCATCAGGAGCATTTTATGAATTCTTAAATAATTAATTAATTTATAAGCAAAATACAAACTTTCGCTCTTAGCCATCTAGTCTTCGATGTATAGGGATTTGACTGTTTTCGCAATCCTAAGATTATTCTTTGTATAGCCTTTTGCATGAAGTTGCTATCTTTGTTTATTTTTAAATGCAATTCAGTTTGCTGCTCTGTTTGTCTTTGAAGAATGTTTGGAGTGTGTTAAGAGTTCAAATAGTTCAACCTCAGAATGTTAGAGGTCTAATTTTGTATTTGAACTCTTACGAGCGCAAACTCTCATCGATTCACTTCAATAGTTTTGTTTATTTGTTTTAGAATCAACTATTGAACACATTGCACATTTGTTGAATGCTGGCTGTTCTTCAGCAATGTGCAGATGTGGTTGTAGGTACATATATCGAAATGCACTCATCTTATGTGTAGGTACTTGGTATGTTGTGATTTATTTTCGAAAATCTAAGATGAATTGGAGTTTTTGAAACATCAATGAAGAAGAAATGCTATGAGCGCCATTCGTATTGACACTGGGTGTGGCTTTCATTGACAAATTATGTTTCCTAGAGAATTTATTTAAGGAGATAGGATAATTGGAGAAAAGAGTTTTATTGTTCATCCCATTTCACATTCTAGTGTGGACATCTATATATATAAAAATGTAATGTTGGTTTGTGTACGCTCGAAAAACTCAACAACCGTTTGACTGATTTTCTTAATTTTTGTTTTAAACTAAAGAGGAATAAGGGAAGATGGTTGTTAACAAACAAAATGTAAATTTTTCAACCACAAACGGTGCAGATGTTAAAAAATAATGCTTTTCTCACTTCAGCAAAATATATCAATATACAGTCAGTCACAAAAGTAAGTACACAGTATGCATTAAACTACTTTCTGTTGCAATAGCTCTATGATTGCAATTATCTTGGCCTTGAAACAATTTTGATCTGTTGTCCAACATGTATTCAGTTCGGATACATGCAAAAAAGGACCGTTATGCAAACTCAACTCGTTGCTTTGGAGATAGCTTACAAAATTAAACTAATTTTTATGACAAAAGTAAGTACACAGTTTGAATATTCCATTGTAACACTTGCACAAATACTCACAATTTTCAAAAAAAGGTGAGTTTTTTTTCAATTTTACAATTCCTTCATTTGTTTTGATTGTTTTTTATGCAAAACTAACACTTAAATAGGACAAAAGTTGATATGGCTCCTAGAGGTAACCAACTTTCACAAGATTTGAAGGATTTGATAATCAAGCATCATTTAGGAAACAAAAGCATAAGAGATATTGCAAAAATAATTGATACAAGCCCATTTACAATTCATAAAATAATGACAAAGTACCAACGTACAGGAAACACTAAAAATAAAGCGCGCAGCGGACGCCCACGTATCTTCACACCTGCAGAAAATCGAATCATTATCCGGAAAATCGAAACTAAACCTAAATTAAGTGCCCCAAAAATACAACAACAAGTCTCTGAAGAAATTGGTAAGCAATGTAACCCCTAAACTATTCGGCGAATTTTAAAAAGTGATGGTTACAATGGTAGAAACATCAGAAAAATACCTTTTATAAATAAAATAAATAGAAAAAGAATTAAATTTGCAAAAGAGCATCTCAAATATAATGCAACATTCTGGAACACCATTATTTTTTCAGACGAGAAGTTTAACATTCATGACTCGGATGGAAGGGGTAAAGTGTGGATCTATCCAAACGTTCCAGAATGTTGCATTATATTTGAGATGCCCTTTTGCGAATTTAATTCTTTTTGTTCTATTTATTTTATTTATACAAGGTATTTTTCTAATGTTTCTACCATTGTAACCATCACTTTTTGAAATTCGCCAAATAGTTCGGGGGTTACATTGCTTACCAATTTCTTCAGAGACTTGTTGTTGTATTTTTGGGGTACTTAATTTAGGTTTAGTTTCGATTTTCCGGATAATGATTCGATTTTCTGCAGGTGTGAAGATACGTGGGCGTCCGCTGCGGGCTTTATTTTTAGTGTTTCCTGTACGTTGGTACTTTGTTATTATTTTATGAATTGCAAATGGGCTTGTATCAATTATTTTTGCAATATCCCTTATGCTTTTGTTTTCTAGATGATGCTTGATTATCAAATCCTTCAAATCTTGTGAAAGTTGGTTACCTCTGGGAGCCATATCAACTTTTGTCCTATTTAAGTGTTAGTTTTGCATAAAAAACAATCAAAACAAATGAAGGAAATGTAAAATTGGAAAAAAAACTCACCTTTTTTCAAAATTGTGCGTATTTGTGCAAGTGGTACAATGGAATGTTCTAACTGTGTACTTACTTTTGTCATAAAAATTAGTTTAATTTTGTAAGCTATCTCCAAAGCAACGAGTTGAGCTAACATAACGGTCCTTTTTTGCATGTATCCAAATTGAATACATGTTGGACAACAGGTCAAACTTGTTTCAAGGCCAAGATAATTGCAATCATAGAGCTATTGCAACAGAATGTAGTTTAATGCATACTGTGTACTTACTTTTGTGACTGACTGTAGCTACGAATATTCGATTTCGTCAAATATTTTTATTTTCAGATTTCAGTAAAAAAAAAAATAATAAATAAAATGTCAGTGAAGAAAAATATTATTTGTCAAATATTGTTTTTCAAAAAAACTATACACTTGACATTTTTAGTTGTCGATTTTTTTCTTTTTTTAGATTTGTTGCTGAGTTCGACTCACTACTTTTGTACCAGTGGAGCGTTTGTCATCGTATTTTGAGGGAACGTTTGAGTAGTGGCGTAAATGAGTTTTAAGTATTTTATATAAAATCGACCAAGCCGTTTATGAGATATACCCAGGAAAGCTGGTAGTGGAGTAGCGAGGTAGTGGGGTGACGGGTAGTGGGTAGCAGGTAGTGGGGTGACGGGTAGCGTTTAGAAGTAGCGGGTAGCGTGTGTAACGTATAGTAGGTTAGGTACCGAGTGGTAGGAAGCAGGTAGCAGATAAACGGGTAGAGGGTAGTAGGGCTGTGGATAGAGTTTAGTGGGTAGTTCGATAGCGGGTGCAAAAGTTAATGTCTTATTTTTATCAAACGAGGAAGTACGAAGTCTGCTAGGTCTGAAGAAAATGACTGAAAATGTTAAATTTCATTGAACAACCTGTATTTGGTTTGATACATGTCATTAAATTATAATCATACTGAATATTCAATATCATTTCATATCGTGTGTCATGAAAATTTCAATTGTTGGTTCTGTAGAATTTATTTCAAATTTTTACCGGATTATTTGATGCACATGTATTTTTGATTGTTTCTGTGGTATTGAGTCCGACTCACTTATTTTGTACCAGTGGAGTGTTTTGCACCGAATTTTGACAGAATGTTCTGGTAGTGGCGTGAATGGGTTTTTAAGAATTTTGTGAAAAATCGACCAAGTCGTTATTGACATATGAGCAGGGTAGTGGAGTAGCGGGGTAGCGGAGTGACAGGAAACAGGAGTATGTATAGAGGGCATAGGTGTAGCAGTTAGCGTGAAGGGTAGGATAGCGAGTAACGAGGTACCGGGGTTGCGGGAAACGGATAGCAGTTTAGGTCTTTATAAATTTGCAATCACAATCAATAAAGCTCAAGGTCAATTTTTAGAATTGTGTGGCTTAGATTGAGATGCGACGGATAGTCTTTATATCTACGCAGACAGAAAAACAAAAAATATTGAAAAATTAAATTTGTATGAAATGTAATCTTTGTTTTGTTCCTCATTTCTCAACCATCCAATCACATGTGCCACTGCGAAGTGTGGCAGGGTACAGCTAGTATTTTATAGAGCACATGTGGAAGAAAAAACGCACCTTATAATTTGTTGAAAAACTCTTCCTGTCAATCATAGCTTGCCATCTCCTTAACGGACTTTCCACCAATTTTCGGAATGTGATGTGCTTTTTAGTGTCCGTAGTCCGTAGCTTAGAGGTTAGGTGCGTTGGCTGCTAAGCAGAACGTCGCGTCGTGGGTTCTGACAAAACTTTCAAGAGTATCAATGTCATGAAAAAGTGCTTCTCAACTTTGCCGTTCGGAATCGGCGTTAAATTGTAGGTCCCCTCAATTCTTTATACGCATCTATAGAATTGTTGATGAGAGTAAGCCACATAGGCCTTGGCTCTTTAAGAGCTGTCGCGCCACTCTATTTATTTTTTTATTTATGTGCTTTTTAGTTACCAGCCGGGGCTTTGCTCGTCGGTCTCGCCAAGGTTTTATAGAAGAAACACGAAACTTCAATCTTAGGTCTTCTGACCCCTTTGACAAACTTTATTATGCCCCTGGTGTCACGGATGGGCAGGTATAATGCCCCTTGTTGCAAGGATCGGCAGGTATGATGCCCCTGGTTGCACGGATCGGCAGGTATAATGCCCCTGGTGGCACGGATGGGTAGGTATGATGCCCCTGGTGGCACGGGTCGGCAGGTATAATGCTCCTGGTTGCACGGATCGTTAGCTACGATGCCCCTGGGGGTACGGATCTGCAGGAATGATGCCCTTGGTGGCACGGTTCGGCAGGAATGATGCCCCTGTGGGACGGATTGGCAGGTATAATGCCCCTTGTGCCACGGATCGGCATGTAGATACGAAGCCCCTGGTGGCACGGATCGGCAGTTACGAAGCCCCTGGTGGCAAACAATACGGACGGCCGTAGCGATAACCGTTCACTAGCAGGTACCAAAGCCCCTGATGGCAATCAAAAACGGACTATGACTTCAATATTGAAACCCCTTACCGCATGATGCAGGAAAGCTCCAATTATGAAATGGTCGGACCTTTTCAGAATAATTCTTTGACCAATATTACTAATTGATTCGTTAGCAGTAGTAGACGCGATTTTAGCACTATTGTACTAGTCTCCTGATTGAGATATTCTTTCACTTAGTGCGCCATCTGAATCGCGGTCTCTTCTACTTCTTCGTCCCTTGGAATAAGTGTCGAAGGCTTTCGAGACCGAAACATTGGTGTCCATACGCTCTAAATGACTGAACCATTTGAGTCCCTGAACCTTGACATTTTGGCTAGGTCAGTGTCGTACAACCCGTTAAGTTCGCAGTTGAATATTCTTGTCCATTCCCCATCAATGCACACGAGGCGATAGATTACCCGAAGAACTTTCCTCTCGGAACAGCCTGAGGCACATTCATTCGATTTCGTCAGAATTCATGCTTCTGCACCATACAGCTGGACCGGGATGATGAGGGTGTTATGGAGTTTTATATTAGTTGATCGAGAGGGCCCTTCCATTCAATTGCTTCCTTAGCCCAAAGATCAGCGACTAGCAAGAGTTATTCTTCGTCTGTTCTCGTCGCTGCACAAATGTTACTGCCCGTGTTAAAAGCGGAGCTTAGGTAGATAAATTCCTCTACTACCTCGAAGTTATATGCGTCTATTGTGCCGTTCTCTTCTGTCTGAGCCGTCCCTCTGTGTCCTTTCTCGAAGACAGCATATTTAGATACTTTGTTTTGCCCTGGTTTACCGCTAGACCCATTTTTGCCGCTTCTGTTTCAATCCTCACAAAGACGCGGACGCCATTGACATCACGCTGTGTTTTCTTTTTTTTATTTGAAAGTGCTGCCTCGGTCCAATTTTTAAGCACATTTTCGATTGTGTGCAGCTGTATTTCACCAATGGCTTTACGAATATTGTCCTTTAAAACGTCAATTGTCTCTGGCTTGTCGGCGTAACACTTACCTTTCACGACACCCCACAAATAATAGTCCAACGGCGTCAAATCACAGCTCCGATGTGGCCAAACGACATCAGCTGATAATGCGATCTTCAAAAACAGGGCGCAAAATATCGATTGTAGGTTCGTCTGTGTGGCACGTAGCGCCATCCTGATGAAACCAATTGTTGCCAATATCCTCCGATATTTCAAAGCGATGTTCAAGCGTATACACAACCATATTCGTTCAGCGGAAGGATAAAACTAATTATCTGTCAAATCAGACATGAGCTAAGTGTTACCATCCAAGAAATAAGCACTAGTTGAAAAAATAAACGTTAAATGGCGGACCCTATACAAAATGTTATCCATCCATATGTATCGTGAGGCAGATATACGAAGCCACATTTTTTCAGAAAAGTTTTCGTCTTGGCAACTACAAAATTATGTCTGAACCCTTTCGTCAACAATCTGATTGGTCTTTATCAATGTGGCTTCAGGCCAGGAAGGTCAACCACCGACCAAATTTTCACGTTGCGGCAGATCCTGGAAAAGACCTACGAACTCCAAATCGATACCCACCACCTTTTCATCGATTTTAAGGCCGCGTATGACAGTATCTACAGAGATGAACTGTATAAAGATGTGTCTAGTTTTGGCATCCCTGCCATCCCACCAAGCTCGTATGCTTGTGCAAAGTGACGATGGAGAACTCACGATGCTCCATCTAGGTTGGCAACGAGCTTATGGAATCTTTATATGTCAAAAAAGGATTCAGACAAGGCGATGCACTGTCGTGCGATTTCTGTAACATCGTTCTGCTGTTACAGAACTCCACCGTCAACACCAGAGGCACTATCTTCCAAAAATCTGTTCAACTTCTCGCGATTATATTAATATAATGGAAAGAACACAGCGTGAGTTCAATTGCGCCTTTGTGAGAATTGAGACAGAAGCAGCAAAAACGAAGTATATGCTGTCTTCGAGGAAGGACACCCATCATCGACGGCTCTGACAGAACGTAACAATAGACGCATACAACTTCAAGGTAGTATAGGAATTTGTCTACCTAGGCTCCGCTTTAACCACGGGCAATAACACTAGCGCAGCGGCGAGATCAGACGAAGAATAACCCTTGATAATCGCTGTTTCTTTTGTCAAAGAAAGCAATTAAGTGGAAATGTCCTCTCTCGAGCAACTAAGGTAAAATTGTACAACACACTTATCATCCCAGTCCTGCTGTATGGTGCAGAAGCCCGGACCTTAACAAAATCGGATGAATCTGCCTAAGGTTGTTTCGAGAGGAAACTTCTTCGCGTCACTTTTGGCCCCGTGTGCGTTGAAGGGGAAGGCAAAGAAGATATAACAGCGAACCTTACGGGTTGAACAACGACATGGACCTAGCCAAAAGGGTCAAGGTCCAGATACTCAGATGGCTTGGTCATTTAGAGCGGATGGGCACCAATGCTCCGGCCCGGAAAGCCTTCGACATTATTCCCGAGGGACGTAGGAGGAGGGGAAGATCGCGACTCAGGTGGCATTCAAGCGGAAGAGGACCTCAATAAACTTGGAGTGTAAAACTGGAGACAGCTAGCTAGGGACCGAGCTGGCTGGCGGAGACTGTTGATTGAGGCCCATGTCACAACGGACTGTAGCGCCACCTTAAGTAAGTAAGTTACCACAAAAATACAGTACGTTTTTATATTTGTAGTTTGTATAACATTTATTGTTAATTTTGATAAAATATTAAAATCGCATCTTAACTTTATCTTTTTCTAAGTAAAATTAAATAAATTCTCTTCTTTCAAAGACATTTTAAAAATAAGCTGCATATAATTCCAAGTTTAAGTACAAAATTGTAAATAATTAATTTATTTTGATTCTCAATATAAGGCACTTATTTTAATCAATTCATTACATTACAGTCAATTATTTCGCTGCAACACATTCGATGTCTTAAAATCGATATGATGACATTTTGTCTTGTTTGTATATTTTTTTTAATTATTTAAATATTACCTAAGTAGAAATTATTGTGTTTTAATACTAATCAAACTGAACATATACAAATTCAGTTTTATATTTATTTAGTTTTTCATTTGTTTATACACGTAAATATTAACAGCCTAAATAAAATAAATATTTTTTTGTATATAATTTAAATGGAATTTTATTTGTAGATAGAATGTAAATATTTCCATTTCGTATAGCATTATTAAGTAAATTAAATTTATTTATTCGTAAAATATTGCGAATGTTTTGATTTTTTGTTTTGAATTAACTTTTGATTAGTTCTCAGTTTTTTTGTTGTAAATTTAGATAAAGATAATACCTTAAGTAGTTGCCAGAATAAATAAAGTAAAAAAATTGATTGATTTCATTACAATTGTGTTGTAATGACTGATTTACGAATGATAGTGGGCTCTTTGCTTTTGGGAGCCGAAACAATTTCGGAGGAAACGAGCCATGGTGAGACCATTTCATTGGGTGGATTGATGTGGTTAATGGAATTCTGAAAAAAATAAAGAAAATACATTAATCTTTATATTTAAAAATGCAATAAAATGCATTACTGTTTAATTCAAATGCAAACTGTGTACAAATGTTAAAACATTTAAATTAAATATTATTTCTGTCTGAAAATGAAGAAGTTTGTTATTCATTCAAGGGATTTAGGTGACGAAAACATTGGTGTTCGATGGACGATCGATGTTGGGCTCAATGGTTAACTGATTGGCTTTTCTGGAAGCCAAGAATAGGGAGGAACCAAGTGAGATTTCTGGTCTCTTTCTTGAATACCGTCGAAGAGGCTTAAGTACGCAACTGGAGCAAGAGATCAGATATGGTAATGAATGGTCAGATTCATTACATTCCACAAAAGCGAAAAAATCTTGAAGGAGAAGCTCATTTGTCTTTATGTTCTCGCAAGGGAATGACATAGTGATGTTTCTATCACCGATCATTGCGAGGGATCTGTTTTGTATACTATTCAAGAGGCATGGAGCACCAGCCAAGAGATGGAAATTGTATTCAAACATTGGACGGATATGTCTTATAGATAGTAGCCAGATCAGACGGGAAGAAGAATTTCTTACACCGTCTTAAGAAAGTCGCAGTCGCAGTCGCAGCACCCAGCGCAGTAGAGGTGGAAAGACCCATCCAAAAGCTAAAAAGTTACAAGTCAGCGGGGGCGGATGACATACCTTCGGAAGTCCTTAAATATGGAGGAGGTGTTTTGATGAACCACATGCACCAGGTCATCACCTTAAACCTTTCTGTTACACAATAATCGGCACATACCAGTGTGTCTTTAGGCCGAGCAGAACAACAGATAGACCAAATATTCACACTGAGGCAGATCCTGGAAAAGACCAACGAATTTCGAGTCAAAACCTTTCTTTTCAACGAACTCAAAGCTGCTTGTAATAGCATCCAACGCAGGAGCTTATGATGGCGATGTCTGAGTTCGGGATTCCGAACAAACATGCTATGCCTCATGACTTAACAATACGCAAAGCAGTCTGCAAGTAGGTGACAGCTCATCCGACTTGTTTCAAACATGCGCAGGGTTTAGAAAAGGAGATGCGCTGTCATGTGACTTCTTCAAATAGTTCTGGAGCAGATAGTGTGCAAGGCAGGTGTGAGCACGGAAAACACAATCTTAAACAAATCCACCCAGCTCCTAGGCTACGCGGACGACATAGACATCATCGGTCGATCCAAGAGAGCTGTGCTTGAGGCCTTCACAGCGATTGAAGAACAGGCAAAACTCGTTGGTCTTGAAGTGAATGAGGACAAAACAAAGTACATGCTATCAACAAACAAAACAACATCTGTCCACCACCTAGGACAAAACCTCACTGTTGGTAGCAGCAATTTCGAAGTAATTGAATAGTTCACCTACCTTTGAACAAACATCAATCCCACAAATGACACCTTAGTGGAGATCCGAAGAAGAATTACCCTAGTAAACCGCTGCTGCTTCGGTTTGGCCAAACAACTGGGTTCAAAACTCCCCACTCGAAAGACAAAGTGTCTACTATACAAAACTTTGATTTTACTAGTCCAACTCTACGGTGCCGAGTGCTGGATGATAAGTAAAAAAGGGGAATAGATACTGGGCACTTTCGAGAGAAAAATTCTTCGACGGATTTTCAGTCCTGTATGCGACGATGGCGAATGGAGATAAAGGTTCAACCGAGAACTGTATGAGCTGTACCAAGATGTGGATGTAGTCCAGAAGGCCAAGAAAAGACGACTTCATTGGCTCGGCCACATAGAACGAATGGACAACAACGCTCTAGCCAAGAAAGTCTTCTTATCCCAGCCCCCAGGTTCGAGACGACAAGGAAGACCGAACCTACGGTACAAGGACCAAGTGACTGCGGATGCCAGAGTGCTTGGTTTCGACGACTGGAAAGTTCATGCGAGGGACCGTTCACGATGGAGGGCTGCAGTATCGCAGGCCGTGAGTAAGTCTTAAGAAACACAAACATTTTGCAGTATTTTTGACGACATATGTGATAGTTCCACAGTTGGATTAGAAGTTAGAAGAAAGCACGAATTTTCGATAAAAGAGCAAGATGCCAGACTTCATTAGATGCCTTTGAAATATCAAGTGCAAAAATCTTACTTTCTTCAAAACGACTTGTTTCACTGTTCGGTGAGATAAACCATCAGATTACCAGTGGACCTGTTCCTGCGAAAGACATACAGCCGGTTATTGAGAAGCTTTCGGTCTTCGAGATATTTCTTAAGCTGATAGTTAATCAGCGTTTCCATGACCACGGAAATAAGGGACCTAAGTTTAATCGGTCGATAATTAGAGTGCAATCGGCCTTTTTTGGACAACTACTCAAAATGAGTCCAGAAGAATAGGAAAGATGGAAAAGCTTACGTAAGGGTTTTTGCCAGCATGGAAGAACACCATCTTCAAAATAATAGCGGGGATACAATCCAGACCAGAGGAATTATGTGTGTTCGGTCATCGATATAAAATAACACACATTCAATTGTTGTGGTTATTAGCGCAAATCGACACATTCCGATGTCGTACATTGGAACCCTCGCTGGCGATGACACATAAGCCAAACAAGAGTCGTCAGCGAGTATATACTATTCACCCACGACTGAAGCTCGTATTGCTCTCATCATGAATAAGAGATAGTGTCCACATATATATGGCACTGAGTGTAATGGGTAATGGTCCGCCATAAATACAGCCGAAAGTGTTTATGGAGGATTACTAAAGGAACAAGCAATCCGGCTGAGAATGGTTTCGCTCCCTCGGCTCATAGCAATTGTTGCTGGCGTCGTGTCGGCACATTCCTTATTGTGTGTCGTTGGATCGCGAAGGCCTGGGCTTGTTTTCAGGTCTTGGACTCGGTTGGTGTTTGGAGTTTCGTGTGAGACTCAGTTGGTTTGGTTCGAGTAGTCTAACTGAAGTGGTCCTGGCTGTGTTCGCTGGCGTAAGTAAATAAACTGACTGGTTTCCTGAGTGTTCGCTTGCGTTAATAAATAAATTGTGTTCTTAGTTAAACCAAAGAAATGGTGTTTGTGTTTTCTTTGTTCTGGTATTCTAAACAAGTCTTCTCCATTTTGGACCCGACCCATTTGAGAATGGGGAATAAATCCCTAACAGTATGTTTTGATCTTTTAAGACTCCCACCACAGCTCGAGTGCGGAAGAAGATTTGTCCCATTGAATCATTGACGCGCTCAAGAGCTGGAAGAGTCACGACATTCTCTGGCAGAGAAGACTTGGAGGCGAACTGCCTAGTAAAAAGATTAGCTTTCGCAAAAGAGCTAACAACTGGTGTGTCATTGTCAACGAGCGTAGGGGCCGATCTTAATTGGGTTCAAAATATTTTGGTAAATTGGCGTACGTTAAATGCTCATCTTTTATCGATGGAAGGGTGACTGGATGGTTTCTGTATTCGCGTGTGAAACGTCCAAGATCTGGGGTAAGCATATTAAACGGGTTTTTTAAAGAGATTACTAAGTTATTAGTCCATGATGACAGGTTAAAGTCAAAACTTATGAAGACGGGCCGACTGAAACGAACTTTAAAATGATGAAAAGCTTATTCCAGCGCTTTATTAACATTATACAAACATTATTTACAAAAAAAATGTTACAAATACATAACACTCCAGTCTAAACAACAAATATGTTAGCAATGTTCCAAAACAAAACAAACAAAAAGAACTTCAAACAATAGGGACACACTAAAGCATCTTACTACAAACATTTACTTACTTTCTTTTCCCGATATTTATTTTCATTCAGTTCCTTGTTCTCCTTGTTTTCGAAATTTCGTTCATCGTTCGAAATAATATTGGACACATTGTTAACCGGCACAGCCGGCGGCTGAGCGACCACTTCCTTGCGATCGTCGACAACGCTGCTAATATTATTAATGAATATCTCATTAATAAGTGAATCTGTTGTCGAGACAAGGGTCGTTGGTGTTGGTGTCGATGTTGGCGTTTGCGTTTGCATTTGCATTGGCGTTTGCGTTCTTGTATGCGATGGCGTTAGCGGTGGACTACTGGGAGTTGTTGTTACAATTGTCGTGAGTGTTGTTGAAGCAAAAGCATTTGTGGGACTGCTGGGCGGCATTGACAACGATGATGGTGATGTGATTGTTGTGGGCGACGATGAGGATGCTTTTGGTTCGGTTATGCTAAGTGTGAGTTTGTCACCGCCCTACGATGCAGCCAAGCCAAAACAATAATAAAAATAAAAAACCAAACAAAACAAAAAATTGCATGTGTGGACAAGTAAAATTAAAATCACAATTGGATGAGTACAATTGAGGAACATAAAAACTAAAATTAAGTGAAAGCAAAAAGTGTGTGAATAGAGAGAGGAAAGAATAACAATTGTTCTAGCGTTAAATTAAATTATTACACGCTTAGGTGGTAATTGTTTATGTCTAGCTCTTGGCGAATAAATATTGAGCGTGACTTACGACTGATATGTAGGTGGCATTGATGGAATCCGGACCATCGGAATGGTAGAGACTGTTGTTGAGGGATGAGGCCGCAGGAACAAACATCTGATTTGTAAGCTTGGCATTGTTAGCTGCTCCAAGCTCTTCTTCTACACGGGCTGGAAAATAAATTCGTTGAAATAGGTTAGTTTGTCTTTGTTTATAAAATGAAGAAAATTGTTAAAATGTGAATTCAAGAAGAAGCGTCCTCGACAAATATATTCTAGCAAATCCTACTATCCTCCGATAGATCCGAAAATCTCCTTTCCTTTGCTGCCAGCACAAAATAAAGAGAACCAGTGGCAACACTGCCAAACAGCCATCAGAGATGCGACTCTGAAGTGCTAGGGTTTAACGGTGAGTGCCGGCGAGCACATGCAGCTAAACAAGAGGAATACAAAGCGGCGCTGCAAAGAAGGACACGAGCAGATCGTGAGCTCTACGAGCAGAAAAGGAGAGAGGAGCATACACTTTTCAGAAAGAAAAAAAGAGAGCATCAAAAGCGCGTGATCGAAGAGATAGAGGTATGTCACAACAGGAACAAGGTTCGAAAGTTCTTCAAAAAGATGAAACAAACCTCCAGGGCTTATACACCCCGAACTGAAGCCTGTAGAGACCGCAGTCAGTACTGAGGATATGGAAAGACCACTTTTCCAAGCTGTATAATGGCGATGACGAGCAAAACTCCATCAGTAATACAGAACCATTCAATTTGGGTGCAGATGGCCAACAATTCCATCCACCCGACATGGATGAATGAAGATAGCGATATCTAAACTTAAATCGAACAAAGCCGCTGAACTGTACAAAGCAGCTGCAGATGATTTGGTTAGAACATGCACCAGCTCATCAGCAAAATTTGGTCGGAGGAAAGAATGCCCGATGAATGGAACCTCAGCATTGTTTGCCCGATCCTGAAAAAGGGAGACTGCGCTAACTACAGAGGAATCAGTCTACTTAACATAACCTTCAAGATCCTTTCTGCCGTAGGTAATATGTGAACGTCTGAAGCCTTTCGTCAACAATCTGATTGGTCCTTATCAATGTTTCTTCAGGCCAGGAAAGGCAATGATCGACCAAATTTTCACGTTGCGGTAGATCCTGAAAAAGACCTATGAACTCCAAATCGATACCCACTACCTTTTCATCGATTTAAAGGCGGCGTATGACAGCATCTACAGATACGAACTGTATAAAGCTATGTGAAGTTTTGGCATCCCTGCCAAGCTCTTTCGCTTTTGCAAAATGACGATGGAGAACTCACGCTGCTTCATCAAGGTTGGCAACGGGCTTACGGAATCGTTCGACGTCAAAAAAGGATTCAGACAAGGCTATGCACTGTCATGCGATTTCATTAACATCGTTCTTGAGAAGATAGTGCAGAACTCCACCGTCAACACCAGAGGCACTATCTTCCAAAAATCTGTTCAACTTCTAGCGTACGCCGATGATATTGATATAGTGGGAAGAACACAGCGTGATGTCAATGGCGCCTTTGTGAGAATTGAGAAAGAAGCGGCAAAAATGGGTTTAGCGGTAAATGAGGAAAAAACGAAGTATATGCTGTCTTGGAGGAAGGACACCCAACAACGACGGCTTGGACAGAACGTCACAATAGACGCATATAACTTCGAGGTAGTAAAGGAGTTTGTCTACCTAGGCTCCGCTATTAACACGGGCAATAACACCAGCGCCGAGATCAGACGAACAATAACTCTTGTTAATCGCTGTTTCTTTGGTCTAAGAAAGCAATTGAGTGGAAAAACCCTCTATGGTGCAGAAGCATGGACCTTGACAAAATCGGATGAATGCGCCTTAGGCTTTTTCGAGAGGAAATTCTTAGGGTCATCTTTGACCCCGTGTCCATTGAAGGGGAATGGCGAAGAAGATATAACAGCGAACTTTACGGGTTGTACAACGACATGGACCTACCTAGAAGGGCAAGGTTCAGAGACTCACATGGCTCGGTCATTCTGAGCGGATGGACACCAATGCTCCGGCCCGGAAAGCCTTCAACACTATACCCGAGGGACGTAAGAGGAGGGGAAGTCCGCGACTCAGGTGGCGCACTCAAGTGGAAGAGGACCTGAATCAACTTGAAGTGCAAAACTGGAGACAGCTAGCTAGGGACCGAGCTGGCTGGCGGAGACTGTTGATTGAGGCCCAAGTCCACAACGGACTGTAGCGCTACCTTAAGTAAGTAAGTCGAATTAGAAAATTGTATGTGCATTGTAAGATTTCTGATTGAGATTCATACCTTTCAAGATATTACACTTGATATGTCCAGGCGGTAGCGCTCCTGATCCAACATTCGCCATTTTCACTTGGTTGTTTGGTTTTTCATTGTTATTCGACAATCGCTTCAGAGTCTCCGTATTGTGTTCCATATCAGACGTTTTATTTATTGTGACCCTGTAAGAAAATCAATGAAGCAATTGTATTATACAAAATTTTGACGTCACTTGTACTCTACATAACTGTTAAAAGCAACTTCATAAACACAGTTATTAAAAAAACAAAACAAAAAGTTTGTATCTACCTGATACTGTTAGCATCATTAATTGCTTCGGTAGCTAGGATTGATGGGGATGGATCTTTAACAATGGACTTAAGCAATGAATCTAGCTCCTTATCTTTATCCGATAAGCCACTTTTTATGCTGCAAAAGACAGATTTATTTACAAAAATGATATATAATCAAACAAATTAAAAAAATACACTTCATTACGTCTGTAAGCAAAATATAAATAATTATTACTCATTTACTCATTTATTATTTGTTTTTTGGCAAACACTTCGTGTCTAAGGTAAATCAAGTCGACACGCAATATAGCGGAAAATAAAAGAAGACAATTTGACTGGCTGCCAGATTTTACTTAGCGGGACATGGCCATCGGTTTCTGTAAGCCATTCAACGCAACGCGATCATCGAGTAGATTTGTCATGTAATTTGAAATTCTGTTTCTGGCTAATTGCTCTTCAACAGATAACATGAAAGTGCGTTTTAACATTGTGTCCCTTTTTGTTTTCGACAAGAAAACATGATATTGTTGTGTTCTTTTCTTTAATTTTGACAGATGCCAAATTTTTAACCAATTTTACGGAATAAGACCATCTGCTCTGATGGTACAAGAAGGAATAATAGAATTTGAAGCGAACACTTTGTCATATTGTATTTGGGTTTTCGACCTCTGTCTTTTTACACTTTCAACACTACATAATTGAGGACAATACAGTTCGCAATAAAGAAGGTGTTTGCGAAACCTTTTTTTATATTTAAAAAAATATGCAGAGACGCTCATCCATGGGAAGTTAAGTTAGGTTAAATGGGCTGACAATCGCTTTTGTTACCGTCACACTTAGGTCAACGTAGGTCTCTTGTGATACCCCCAAGTATTGTTACTCCTTTTTTTATAATAAGTACGCACTCAAGGGGTTCACATTCTTTTTTTTATACCAGAGCACAGTGCGGGCATTAGGGAAAGTAGGAGGGTTTAGGATGAGATGTCGTTTAACATTTGTCTTCAAATCTTAAACATTGCAATGATTGGGGAACATATAAGGTGGAAGAGAGTTCCACATTTACCTAGTAGCTAAAGAATTATTCCCTGAACATGACAGTACGTCCAAAGTTGGGCTCAAGGGTGAACTGATGGGCATTTCTAGAGGCACGGGTATTACGGTGGAGTATCTTAAGGGGAGGAATGCGAACGGCTATTTTTCAAGTGATGTAAATGTCTCAACAATGAAACGTTCACCAATCGTCTTGAACGCTCTATTCTGAATACTGTCCAAAAGACTTAAGTACGTCACTGCAGCACCTGCCCAAACGTGGGAGTTGTACTGAGGCTTAGGATGTTTGTATGTTTCATAGATGGTGACCAGATCCGAAGGGAAAAATATGTCTTGCATCTTCTTAAAACCCTAAACATTTTGCGGCATTTTTGGCGACATCGGGTATCGCGCGTGATCGTTCCACAAGAGGCGATGTTCGGTTTCACTGATGCAAGTGCCACTCATGGCAAGGGAGGTATATCTCGCTTCAACGATACAAGACAGCATTGAGTATTTGAAGCATTAAACTCTACGCGATTTTTTATTCCTCATTGTACAATACTGCTTAAGTCAGAGTTTAATGAGCTTATCATACTTTTCCGTGGCAGTTCGACATCCGAAGAAAAGGGATATGAGCCTGGAAACGAATACGAGAAGCTAAGAGTACTACCATCAACGAAACAATTTAATATATTAGAAGTTACAGACAAGAGATCATTAATGAAAACGAGAAAGATTGTCGGAGACAAAACGGAGCTCTGGGGCACAGCATTTATTTTGTGGGTTTGACTTGAATCCGTCCAGTATAACTTGTAATGAACGGTTCGACAGAAAATTTCTAATCCAACGAAGGAGGAATTCGCCGATACCGAAAGCACGTATTTTCGATAAAAGAGCAAATACCAGACTACATATATCAAATGCCTTTGAAATATCAAGTGCAACAATTTTACTTTCCCCAAAACGATATAAAGATTTGGTCCACTGTTCGGTGAGATAAACCATCAGATCACTAGTGGACCTGAGCTGCGAAAGTCGTACTGCCGGTCATTAAGAAGCTTTCGATCTTCGAGATATTTCTTGAGCTGATAGTTTATAAGCGGTTCCATGACCTTAGAAAGAAGGGACGTAAGTGCAATCGGACAATAATTGGAGGGAGTGGAGGATTCGCTTTTTTTGGGTATAGGCTGGACAAATGCTGTTTTCCAACTGCTCGGAACAAGCCCAGAAGAATAGGATAGATTGAAAAGCTTACGCAAGGGGTTTGGCAGCGATGAAGAACACTTCTTCAGAACAATACCGGGGATACCATCCGGACCAGCGGATTTATGTATGTTGAGATCTTTTAGGACTCTCACCACAGCACGAGTGCGAAAGAAGATTAGTCCCATGGAATCATTGACGCGCTCAAGAACTGGAGGATTCATGACACTTTCTGACAGCGAAGAGTTGGAGGTGAACTGCCTAGCAACAAGGTTAGCTTTCGGGAGAGAGCTAACAACTGGAGTGTCGTTGTCAACGAGCGTAGGAACCGAGGAAGAAGAAGAAATCTTGATACTTTTTACAATTGACCAAAAATTCTTACTGCCTTAGGGGACATTGCATTATTTTTTGCCTTAATTTTTGTTCATGCAAAAACTTGGTCCGTCGAACATGGGCAATGCAGACCTTCCTGGCTTGTTTAAACTTATTCCGTTTTTTCTCGATTGAATAGACTCTATAGCAGTGGCAGAAATCGAAAACATTGCTGCTGAGCTATCAATTAGCAGCGTTTTTTACTGCCAAGAGCTCGGCTTTGAAGACACTGCTATGGAGCCTGAATGAACTGGCAAGGTTATGGTTTCCTGAGAAGAAACCTGCCCCTTCTCCAGTAAACATCAGGAAAACCAATGTAAGCTTTTCTACATTCGTATAACACAGCTAAAATGTTAAACTCTATACTTGATGGAACGATCAAAATTATGCTCAAGAGTATACTGATGACATTCCCAGAAATAGGATTGTTACCGTTTATTGTTAAGAACAAATTCATAGTTATTAACGGGTTAAAAAAGATGATTCAACGTTTTTATTTAAGGAGTAGGGTTGTACACGGTTGAACATTAGGTCGGTTTAATTTTTGCCGATTCAGGGCCGGTACACTTAGGCTAAAAGTAGGCCTATTGTGATACCACATGAATCTAGAGATTACTTCTTATTAGTCAAACCATTTGGAGCTTAAAATTCACTATCATATGTTTTTGGAAAATGAGAAGCTGAAGTCGTTTTCTCCTTTTCGTCGTCCATACAGCTCCTGCAGAAATCTTTTGAGTCTGCAAAAAGTGTCTGCCAGTAAGACAGTGCCCTTTGAGGACACCTATTATGGAGTTTATATGAGATCTGATTGGAGCGCTTCAAATCAAGTGACGGCCATAATCGTTAAGGCAGTTTCTTTAACCATGAGTTAACATGAAGCGTTCGTTATACCAATCATTTTGCTTTTTAGTTGAAATAGGTATTAGCTTTCCATTTTTAATGAATTCATCAGATCTGCAGTATCGCATGATGTCTCTGTGGCCCGGCAAAACAAAGGTGAATATTTAACTGCTCAACCAACAGATACCGTAGAGCGATTTTATTGCAGCCTGCCTGCCAGGATAGAACTTCATTAATTGCTAAAATTTCCACCGGAAGACACTTCAATGATTTGACAGGCGGAATGAGAGGCTTAAATAAAGTTTTTCTGAGTACACACCACTACCAACATCAGCATTAGTTTTGGACCCATTTCTTGTCTTCCCATTCGGCTTTGGACGGAATAGAGACCTGGAAATTTGTTTTCCAAATTGCGGTTTTGGAATGATGTAGTCAATGTTTGGTATAGAACCGAAAGAATTCAGAATAATTGAATTTTTTTTTTTATAATAAACACACACTCAAGGGGTTTCTTTATACCTTTATTATGCCATAGACACAGTGAGTGCTTTAGGAAAGAGGGAAGGGATTGGAGAGGAGGTGCCGGTGTACATTGGTCTTAAATTCCTGAACACTGCAATGATCGGGAAAGACAGAGTGTGGAAGAGAGTTCAACATTCGCGTAGTACGGCTAAAGAACGATTCTTTATACTTGAGCGTACGACCAAAATTGTGCTCGAGGGTAAACTGAGGGGTATTCCTAGAAGCGCGGGTATTACGGTTGAATTGTTTAAAGGGTGGAATGCAACTGGCTATTTCACTAGAGCAATTACCATAGAAATAAGGATAAAACAAGGAGAGACACGAAACGTTACGACGGTGTTCCAATGAAGTGAATGAGTTAGTGATCTCTCTATCACCAATCATTCTTACAGCTCTTTTTTGTATTTCATCCAAGAGGCTTAAGTAAGTAGCTGGAGCACCAGCCCAGAGATGTGAATTGTACTCGCTTTGGACGGATATAGGTTTTATAGATAATAGCCAGATCAGACGGGGAGAAAAGTTTCTTGCACCTTCGTAAGAAACCCAAACATCTTGCGGCATTTTTGGCGACATCGCCTATGTGCTTGGACAACAAGAGTTGGTCAGTGATGCACATACCGAGAATCTCGAGATGTTCGGTCTTATTGATGCAAGTGCCACTCATGGACAGTGGCAAGGTGGGTATATCTCGCTTCAACGATACCAGACAGCATTGAGTTTTAGAAGCATTAAACTCTACACGGTTTTCAATTCCCCATTGTATAATGCTGTTTAAGTCAAAGTTTAAAGCGCTTATCATATTTTTCCGTTGCAGGTCCACATCCGAAGAGGAGGCATGTGAAAACGAATATGAGAAGCTGAGGGTACTATCGTCAGCGAAACAATTTATTGGATTAGAAGTAACAGACAAGAGATCATTAATAAAAATGATAAAGGGGGTCGGAGACAAAACGGAGCCCTGGGACACACCAGCATTTATACTGTGGGTTTTAGACTTGAATCCGTCCAATACAACTTGTATTGAACGGTTCGAAAGAAAGTTTCTAATCCAACGAAGAAGGTGTAAGCAATTCTCGACAGATGTATAGCCGCCCTTAGGATGATGACTGAGGAGTTTACGGCTACTGGCTATTAAGCCGACGCCGCGCCGTTGACTTTTATATTGTCGTCTCCCTCTATTAATTTTTCAAATTCACGAGAAACGTGATTAACCTAAAAATATGTATATGGTAAAGAGTTTTATCTTGCGCTAGACTTGCTAACTAAGTACCCGAAAAAATTTAACTAAAAAAGAATTGAAATAAAAATTTAAAATATAAAAGAAAGACTATTTGTAAGTATTATAATTATGATGAATTGTTTATGTATGTAAATAATTGTAATCTTTTTGAATAAAGGAATTTAAAGCTTGCCCTGAAAGCGATACCATTTCTTTCCCGTCGGCAGCTGAAAACATAGTCATAGTTGCGACCAAGATTGTCGCAACATTCTTTAAATTCAAATATCATCGATTGAGGATCAATTCACCCACGCCACAACGACAGGATGCCACCGAAGAACACCAAAGCCGCCCGTTCACGAACATGCAGCCAGCCGACCAGATCACCGTCACCAACGGAGGAATATAACTGCGTCGATTGCAGCAAACCCGATTCGGCCGACAACATGGTACAATGCGATGCCTGCAAAACTTGGCACCATTACAACTGCGTGGGAGTAGACGATTCCATAAATGATCGAAGCTGGGTTTGTGGCACTGCATGTACAACAGGTAAGAAGTCCGATTCTTTTAATAGTGGAGTGGTTTCTATGACGACAGGCAATGTTGCTCCCTCTATTGCAACTCATAATGCTGTCGGAAGTCATAGCGTGACAAATACTTTGCCTTCCATGATGGGTGCGATCACGACGAGCGTACCATCCATGGCAATGCATGAAGACATAGGCCAACATAATTCATCGCCATATAATTTACAATCCGCAAATGCTTCGATAAATATGAGGCCCTTTGGACAAGAAATGGCCTCAACATCGCACGATGCTTTAGACCATATTGCAAGCCAAGCGCTAAAGGCCTATCCTCCCAGCCTCGCATACACTGCCTCCTCGGTGGCCATCGAAGCTGCCCCCGCTAACGCAAATGGAGTATCCCCCCCTCTTGCCAATATTAATGCCCCGTCTGGTAGATTTGATAATGATTTAAGTAGAAATTTATCAATAAATAATAATATTTCTGTAGTATCAAACAACAATTTCAATCTTATGCGTAATGTTCAGACCGACGCGATTAGTACCTCCAACAACTCCGGTAAAGAACAGGTTTCCCGGAGTATAAATAGCTTCGTAA
>CAKKXW010000003.1:75364500-75516294 GCA_920937365.1 Sphaerophoria rueppellii | reverse complement strand
ACACTCGCAACTCGTGCACCATTCATTTAACTCTTCATCACAAGAGTTCATCGTTCCAACGATTTCTACTCCTCGCGCTACCACCAGTGCTCATGTTCCGACCAATTTTGTCGCCCATTCGACCAAGGCTTTATCGGATAAAAATCGCACAGGTCAGCGACGACTATCGCATTCCTCCACTACTTCTAAGGGTTCTAGAACTAGTTTCGAGAGGAGCGTTCAGATAGAGCTACAATTGTTAGACGAGGAGAGAGAATTAAAGGAAAAGAGGGACGCTGAATATATGGAGAAGAAACACAAAATTTTAAGCCGAGTCGCCATTGACGACGGGTCGTCGTCGGTTACAGATGAAGAGATGATGTCTGTCTCTAAGGTGAATAAGTGGTTCGATAACAATTCACGCAAACCTCCGCCAGAACCGGCCGTGACTCAGATGGGCTCTAATACTGAGCAAAATTACTTGGTTGCGAATCGTATGGCCGCACAGAATTCACAAGTAATTAGAAACGATTTGGGTAGATCGTGGTCCGGAAACGTACGTTTACCAGATGAAGCGATGTCAACGCAGCAACATATTCCAATTGAAGCGCACAACTCGACCTTCAATGTATCAGCCCCATATCAACATCCTCCTCAGGTGACCTTTGGCCAGACACAACAACCGACGACGTCGTCTGCCTTGGCGTTTTGTGCAAATGAGCGAGAAATTCGGAACCTAAGCAAAAGCCAAATGGCTGCGCGTCACTTAGTCTCCAAAGATCTCCCAGAGTTTGATGGAAATCCTGAACAATGGCCATTATTCATATCGAATCTTGAGAGAAGCACTCAGCTCTGTGGCTTTACAGCTGAAGAAAATATTATGAGGCTCAACAAAGCCCTAGTTGGGAAAGCGAAAGATGCTGTCAAATGGTTACTCATACAACCGAATTGCTTTCATGAAGTGATGGCGAGATTGAAGACATTATATGGAAGACCGGAGTTCATTCTTCACACCTTGCTTCAAAAGCTCAGCAAGACACCTCCGCCTAAAGATGCCAAGTTGGATTCGATCCTAAGCTTTTCATTAGAGGTTCAGAACCTATATGCCACTATACTGGCCACCGGGCTACAGTCTCATCTGAACAATCCCACTCTTCTGACGCAACTTGAAGGAAAGCTCCCACCTAATATCTTACTGAACTGGGGCATTTATAAAAATACGCTGCCGGATTGTACTTTGGCCCATTTTAGTGCATGGATCTTCCAACTGGCAGAGGCTGCCAACGGAGTTTTAATCCCATCACTCAACACAACGCCGTCTACAGAAGTCAAGACCAACCATCGCAATCAAGGACCTAGAAGGAGAACCGAATTCCTCAACGCTCATGCACAAGTCGACATCAACAACAACGAGTTGAGAACCAAATGCTGCATCTGTAAAGATAATTGCTCCTCGGACATCGAAATGGACAGCGGTTAGAGAGCATAAGCTTTGCAGCAGGTGTCTTAAGAAGCACAACACTCGAGACTGTCCTTCGACGCAGATTTGTGGTAAAGATGATTGCCCATTTAAACACCATCAGCTGCTTCACAATGATCAAAAGCGCAGCAACGAAGAATCTACAAATGGAAAGCAAAGCCAGCAAAGGAATGTGTCGGAGCCTGTAGAGTCACATTGCAATATACACCGTGACACTTCCAACGTTTCCTTATTTCGGATAATTCCTGTGATACTTCATGGAAACGGAGTGCAGTTGAAGACCTTTGCGTTCCTGGATGATGGCTCGTCTCTGACCTTGATGGACAGTGAAATTGCAGAGCAACTCAACCTGATTGGAAAACCCCAGCCGCTATGTCTGAAATGGACTGCCAATACTCATCGGTACGAGAGACAATCGAAATTGTTCAACATGTGCATTTCAAGTACAGCACCTGGTGCATGCATCTATCCTCTCACCGATGTCCATACAGTAGAGAATCTATCGCTGCCATATCAATCTGTGAACTACCATGACTTCCAAAGCAAATACAAGCACCTCAAAGGTCTACCCATCGAATCATATCACCAAAAGTCCCCACGATTGCTAATTGGACTCCGACACACAAATCTGGGACTTCCCCTTAAATGTCGGGAAGGTAGCTCTGAAGAGCCGGTTGCCACGAAGACTCGTCTGGGATGGATGATACACGGTGGCTCTCCTCAGAGGACATCCAATTATGAAGACAAGCATCAACACCACAATCTACATGTCTGTGAGTGCAATGACGCAGGGCTGCACCGTCTAGTGAAAGACTTTATGTTCGTGGAAAACTTCGGTGTCACCAACTCGGATAAAACGCTAATGCCAACCGAAGATAAACGAGCGTTGGATCAGTTAGAGGCCCACACTGTACGAAAAAACGGTCGCTACGAAACCTCGTTGCTTTGGAAATTCGACAACTTTATTCCACCGGATAGCCTTCCTATGGCAAGAAGACGACTAGTCTGTCTGCAGAAGAAAATGAAAAGGGAACCACAATTAGCCCGAGCCCTTGATGAGAAACTGAAACAATTCATCTCGAAAGGCTACGCGAGAAAGCTTACTCCACAAGAAATTGCCGAAACAGGTGACCGTTACTGGTACCTCCCCATATTCCCCGTCTTTAACGTCAACAAACCTGGAAAACTGAGGATAGTGTGGGATGCAGCCGCAACGACCCAGGGCGTATCACTGAATACCATGCTGTTGAAAGGTCCCGGCCAGCTTGTGTCTCTGGTGGCAGTCCTTTTTAAGTTCAGAGAGGATTTGGTTGCCATCTTCGCTGATATAATGGAAATGTATCACCAAATACAGATACGAAAGGAAGACCAACGCTTTCAACGATTCCTCTGGAGTATGAATCAAGAAGCTGAGCCAGAAGTCATCGCTATGCAGGTTATGATCATGGGGGCCACATGCGCCTCGACCACTGCGCAATATGTAATCAATAAAAACGCTGACGAGTTTTCCGCGCGATTCCCAAGAGCCGTCCAGTCTATAAAAAACAACCAATATGTTGATGACTTGATGGACAGCACCGGATCGCCAGAAGAAGCTATAAAACTAGCAAAACAAATCCGTTTCGTGCACTCCCAAGGCGGTTTCAATATTAGAAACTGGGTCTCGAATGCACCCGAAGTCGTAAGGGCTATGAAGTCAGAGCCTACCGAGCAAGTCGACCTCACCACTGATGTTGAAATGGGGACTGAAAAGGTCCTGGGTATGTGGTGGTGCACCGCATCCGATAGTTTCACCTATAAAATCAAGCCCAACACAGACCAAGCAGACATTCTTTCCGGCAATCGACGTCCGACAAAAAGAGAAGTGCTCAGGATTTTGATGACGATTTTCGACCCTTTGGGTCTCGTAGCGAATTTCCTCATCTATATCAAAATTCTCCTTCAGGACGTATGGAGATCTAATGTTGAGTGGGACCAGGAGATAAAGGACGCTGAGTTTCAGAAATGGTTGAGATGGATTCGACATTTACCCGAGATTGCGAAGTTGAAAATCCCAAGATGCTATATCATCAACAATTCTGACCCGGATTCCGATAAGCAGTTGCACTTGTTCGTCGACGCAAGCGAAAATGGCTATGCTGCCGTTGCTTACCTGAGAATTGCAAGTCAAGGTAAAATCGTCTGCATGTTGATTGGCGCAAAAACAAAGGTCGCTCCGCTAAAAAGCCTTTCCATTCCGAAACTTGAATTGCAGGCTGCGGTACTTGGCGTAAGATTTGCAAAGCTCGTCGCCGAATCACACACGATAAATTTCTCTCGCCGCTTCTTTTGGTCCGACTCCCGAAACGTCTTAAGCTGGATCCGTTCTGATCACCGAAGATACAAGCCATTTGTTGCCTTCCGTGTGAGCGAGATACTAGATTATACCGAAATAAATGATTGGAGGTGGATCCCCACCAAATTAAATGTTGCCGATGAAGGCACGAAATGGCAAAAGCAGCCCGAATTCAAAGACTCCAACCGATGGTATACTGGTCCGGAATTCTTGAAGCTTGATCCAAGCAGTTGGCCAATTGAAAAGCTGCCTGATGATGAAACGGTTGAAGAAATAAGAGCCTGCTTCCTTAATCTGCACACTATGAACCAAGAAGGTAATTTTCAAGCGAGTCGAATGTCAAGTTGGAGGCGGTTAGTCAGAGCTGCATCATATGTTCTTCGCTTCGTCCACAACACAAGCATCAAAAGATTTGAAAGGACTACTGGGATCGTTCACCATAAACGGCAAGGATATCTCCAACAGGAAGAGCTTCGGCGTGCCGAAACTGAGTTGATTCGTGAAGCACAAGTCAGTTGTTATTTGGATGAAATTACAAATTTGAGCTCCAACAAGCCGATTGAGAAGAATAGTCGCATATACAATCTGTGCCCGTATCTAGATGCAAATAAAAATCTCCGAGCTAACAGCAGAATTTCTTCTACCAGCATTGTAAGCGAAGATACCAGACGGCCAATCATCTTGCCGAGAAACCACGCAATCACCGACTTGATCATTATGGACCTGCACGTCCGCTTCAATCACCACAATCACGAGACAGTGATAAATGAGCTAAGACAGAGATTCCACATACCTCAAATGAGATCGGCCTTAAGGTCAGTAAGGAAAAAATGTCAAGAATGCAAAAATACAAAGGCAGTACCGCATCCACCTATCATGGCCGAACTCCCATCAGCACGGATCACACCATTTTGCCGACCTTTCTCCTTCGTAGGAGTCGATTACTTTGGTCCTATGACGGTGAGCATTCTACGAAGAGTTGAGAAGCGATGGGGTATGTTGCTGACATGTTTGACGACCAGAGCCGTACATATCGAAGTGGCACATTCGCTATCGGCGGACTCTTGCATTATGGCACTGAGGAATTTCATGGCAAGACGCGGTATTCCCAACGAAATCTACAGTGATAATGGCACAAATTTTCATGGGGCCGAGAGAGAACTGAGGCATGCGCTGGAAGAAGTCGACAAACAGAAAATCGCCGAAACGTTTACTACCACAACAACTAAATGGATTTTTATTCCACCGGATCACCGCACATGGGGGGCAGCTGGGAGAGGTTGGTGAGGTCTATAAAAGATTCGCTTTACAAGATAAAACCAAGTCGAAATCCGACAGATGAATTACTTCGCAATATGTTAATAGAAGTAGAGAATGTAATTAAATTCCCGTCCGCTAACTTATATACCTATTGATGATGAAAATGGAGAGGCACTAACTCCAAACCACTTCCTATTGGGGACTTCAAATGGCAGTAAACCACCCACTATCTACGACCCTAATGCAAAGATACTCAGAAGAAATTGGCTGACATCGCAGCAATATGCCGAACATTTCTGGCAACGTTGGCTTAAAGAATATCTTCCGACAATCACCCGCCGATCCAAATGGTTCCAACCCGTCAAAGCCATTGAAGAAGGCGATATCGTCCTGATCGTAGATCCACTCAACCCAAGAAATACCTGGCCCAAAGGCCGTGTGATCCAAACCAGAATATCTAAGGATGGCCAGGTTCGAAGTGCCTTCGTCCGAACGCAAAACGGTGTCTACGAAAGACCATCAATTAAGTTGGCAGTCCTAGATGTAGGATCCGCAAGGAATGAGCCCACGGTCGACAATACAAAGGGGGAGTGTAAGCAATTCTCGACAGATGTATAGCCGCCCTTAGGATGATGACTGAGGAGTTTACGGCTACTGGCTATTAAGCCGACGCCGCGCCGTTGACTTTTATATTGTCGTCTCCCTCTATTAATTTTTCAAATTCACGAGAAACGTGATTAACCTAAAAATATGTATATGGTAAAGAATCTTATCTTGCACTAGACTTGCTAACTAAGTACCGAAAAAATTTAACTAAAAAGAATTGAAATAAAAATTTAAAATATAAAAGAAAGACTATTTGTAAGTATTATAATAATTGATGAATTGCTTATGTATGTAAATAATTGTAATCTTTTTGAATAAAGGAATTTAAAGCTTGCCCTGAAAGCGATACCATTTCTTTCCCGTCGGCAGCTGAAAAACATAGTCATAGTTGCGACCAAGATTGTCGCAACAGAAGGGATTCATCGATACCGAAGGCACGCATTTTTGATAAAAGAACAAGATGCCAGTCTTACTTTTTCCAAAACGATGTAAAGATTTGTTCTAGTGTTCGGTGAGATAAACCATCAAATCACCAGTGGATCTGTTGCTGCGAAAGCCGTACTGTAGGTCATTAAGAAGCTTTCGGTCATCGAGATATTTCTTGAGCTGATAGTTTATAAGCGTTTCCATGACCTTAGAAAGAAGGGACGTAAGTGCAATCGGACAATAATTGGAGGGAGTGGAGGATTCGCTTTTTTTGGGTATAGGTTGGACAAATGCTGGTCTTCCAACTGCTCGGAACTAGCCCAGAAGAATAGGATAGATGGAAAAACTTACGCAAGGGTTTTGCCAGCGTGGACCCCTCTTCAGAATAATAGCGGGGATACCATCCGGACCATCGGATTTATGTATGTTGAGATCCTTTAATACTCTCGCCACAGCACGAGTGCGGAAGAAGATTTGTCCTATGGAATCATTGACGCGCTCAAGAACTGGAAGAGTCATGACACTCTCTGGCAGCGAAGAATTGCCGGCGAACTGCCTAGCAAAAAGGTTCGCTTTCGCGAGCAAGCTAACAACTTGAGTGTCATTGTCATTGTTTGACAACCATGTTGATCCATTGAGAGGAAGTTTTGTGTCTTTCAGCTGCAGTCGCAGCGACGAAAGGAGCGAGAAATAGTGTTGGAGACAGCACTGAGCCTTTGGCTATTCTAGCGTATACATATTTGTGGGTGGCAAACTTTATCCTACCCAAAATAGCTTGTATTGTCGAAAAGGTTATATTATAACCAATGAAGAAGTGAATCATCAAAATGTCAAATTCTTTCAAATATTTTTTTTAAATCCCAAAATACTGACATAAACATTGACATTGACATCACTGTTCGCGTGAACAACAAAAACATAAGAAACAGTACAGGAAATAAATACAAGAGAGAAGGAAGATAGACGTATAGAGGGAAACTAAGGAGAATGTTACTAGCCTAATGTTATCAAACAGGTGGCTTAAGACAAGGCGACGATTCTTGTAAAAGTTTGAACCCACTATGCTTTGGTGGCAAAACGATGTTAGAACAACTTGTCTCAGTGAGTTATGAGTGAGATAACCCAACACATCTCAATGATTCTATTGAACTCTTCCTGACTAGCTCCACTGATTTCCAATACAATAGTAAAAGATGATATCATCATGCTAGCTTCTTTGTTGATAGTTCTTTCGCACTTTCACCAGGGAACACATTTCTATCAAATATTGTAGCTTTTATTTACCTCTTTAGGATGTTTTTTTGACAGGAAAACAATTTAAAAAAAAAATAGATCGCTTGTCGTCCACACCAAGTTTTAAATTGGTCTAAATCGGATGTTCGAATGTGAGTGTGTCATTCATCAGTTTCAATCGTGTTTTCTTTTGTCCTGACTGACAAAAACATACCCACTCATCATCCAGCACAATTATGTCAAGACACCATTTCAAATACAAAACCCAAAATGTCTAAGCCCGCAGGCAACCAACCCGACAACTTTTCTTTTCTAATTCGCTTTCTCAAAAAACTTGTTCTGCCATTCGGTCACACCATCAAATAAAAGATGATGAATTACTATTGCTGTCTATTCAAATTATGACAATGATCCATCTTCAAGTTGATTAAGATCTCATTAGTTAAACTAAAGCAACAACAAATAAAAAAGAAAACCAAGACTTATTCACACATTAGACAGAAGATGATGCCTGAACTCAATGAACGTACAGCACTACAAAGCAAAATAACAAAATTACAAATACAAATAAAGTGATTGGCAACACAAATATGAAACAAAACATACCTAAATGATGAACTTATGGAAGCCTTTCCAAACGAACCGTGATGAGATTGTGTCCTAAATGGATTAGTGTCTTCGAAGTTCTTCGTGGTCGGCGATGGGAAGGCTGGTGTCTCAGGTTCCATTCTGAACCATTAAAAACAAAATAAAGCCCAAACAAGAAGCACACACAATGAAACAGAACAGAAAGCAAAAACAAAAAAAAAATGTGTTAAATCTCTTGCATGTGAGTGTATGTGTTGTTTTTGCCTCTTCTGCATTATCTCTACTTACTTCACAGTAAGTCCAGCTTTGCCAAATGAACCGATTTTACTGTAGCCCGGTTCTTCGGTGCTGGACGTTGTTGACTTCATCGAGACATGGCCCAGCGATGAAGCGCACGTGTTCATATGGCCGGAGTTAATTGATGCCGCACAAGATGTTGTATCCCTATCCGGTAGCTCACCACAGATTGAATTGTGAATGACCGTTTGCACAGATGGCGATGGTGTAATCGTAGACATGGATGGCGAGTCAATCTGGACAAGGCTATTGTCTGCCGATGTCATCGATGCTAATGGAATCAGACTATCGTTCGCTTGATCGATTGAATTACGTGCTGCGATGGCTGCTACTGCGGCCGCAGCTGATGCTTTTTGCCGTTCGCGCAACAGGTGCGATTGTCGACTGGCGAAACGTTGTGATGGTCGACGTTCGAATTGCACGGTTCGACGGGCGCGACTCTGGGCGGTTGTTTGGAATTCGGTGCGGCCCGAGTAACGAAAGCGTGAACCCATTCGGAAAAAATTCTGCCGCGCCGATGGGCCTTTAACGGGTGCGCGCAAACGGAAAAACGTATGATGTTCGACGGCGCATTTCCAGAGGTGTTTGCAGGCCTTTTCATTATACAAACGGAAGACGAATGTGTGCTCTTGCTCTCGGCCCTCGTCGTCATCTTCGATCACGACGAGAGTGAGCTTTTTCTTCTTGAAGTCCAGCTTGCTGATTTTCGGCCAGAAGAACAAGCCGATTTTCTGATCACGCTCGAAGACTAAGATGCCAGTCGGGGTCAGTCCTAGATGGTATTCACAGCCGTCTTTTCCCTTCAAATTATACAAAATTATTAGTTTTGAAGTGAGGTTAGGTAGGTCGACATAAACTTACCAGAACAGTATGCATATCAACGCCGTACATGTCGAGCCATTTGGCTTTGTTCAAGTACGCTGTCTCAGCTTGGGCAGGTGTCAAGCTGCGACAGCTTTTGTATTCTTCCAGAATCGCAATTTCCAATTCTTCCGTTTGCTCCGGAACGAAACGAAATTCCGATACTGTTGCTGCTGTATGCACTTGTTCATCATAGTCACCCAATTCAGCTGAAACACAAGAAAGCAAGAACGATTAGACTCGAAATTGATAAGTTCAAGCATACTTACATTGCAAAGCCAATGCACACAATTCGGTGGCTTTATCATCGGGACAATCTAAACGACCTTCGAGCAGATCTTGTTTAAGTTGAAGGAAAAACAAATAACGTGTCAGTTCTTCTCGCAGTGTATTTGGCTCTGACGAATAGAACTTAACCTTTAAACGGAATGTGTAAGGTGGGCCAACTGAAATTCAAAGAGCAAAAAAGAAGACGAAATCAGCTTTTTTATTGTTTAATGACCTTTTCGTGTGAAAGGTGAGGAATTACTTTTGACTTGTTTTTTAATGGCTTTTGTTGGATCCAACCAATGTTTGACGTGATTAGCGTCAGTAAATTGCAGACCGAAGTAGTCTTTTTCTGTGAGATCAAGAGCGTAGAAAACCTGTTCGTAGAGATAGCTGCCCATTGCTTTTTTCTGGAATGAAAAAAATACAAACAAAATGAAATTAGATGTTAGTGCTTATAGCTGTTGTTTTGGTAATGGTTTTTCGTTTTATTGTAGTTTGATGAGATTGAGATTAGTTGGGTTGCTATTTGGTATACAATTGGATGGAGACACGCCATGGGTTGTTGAGTGATGATGTGAATGAAATACATTTTGGGAATAGAACTTTTATTAATTGGGAAAGTTTTAAGACATTTTTTGATAATATCTGGAAGCAATTATTGCAGATGAAGATTAACAAGTGCTTTCCGGAACGAACTGGGCAGTGGTCTTAATTCACAATAAATTTCTTCATCAAAACGCTGGAATGTCTAACCATCTTTTACAAAACTTAACAGAAGAACGTGCGAGTTAATTTCTTTTTTATTTCGATTTTTTTTATGCGAATTGATCGCAGTGGTGTCAAACGCTTGATTTGTGGTAAATAGAAAAGGCTCTGCTATAAACACGGGCAATAACACCAGCGCCGAGATCAGACGAAGAATAACGCTTGCTAATCGCTGTTTCTTTGGGCTAAGAAAGCAATTGAGTGGAAAAGCCCTCTCTCGAGCAACTAAGGTAAAACTGTACAACACACTCATCATCCCAGTCCTGCTGTATGGTGCAGAAGCATAGACCCTGACAAAATCGGATGAAAGTACCTTAGGCTGTTTCGAGAGGAAAGTTCTTCGGGTCATCTTTGGCTCCGTGTGCATTGAAGGGGAATGGCGAAGAAGATATAACAGCGAACTTTACGGGTTGTACAACGACATGGACCTAGTCAGAAAGGTCAAGGTCCAGAGACTCAGATGGTTCGGTCATTTTGAGCGAATGGGCACCAATGCTCCGGCCCGGAAAGCCTTCGACATTATCGACATTATTCCCGAGGGACGTAGGAGGAGAGGAAGACCGCGACTCAGGTGGCGCACTCAAGTGGAAGAGGACCTCAATCAACTTGGAGTGCAAAACTGGAGACGACTAGCTAAGGACCGAGCTAGCTGGCGGAGACTGTTGATTGAGGCCCAAGTCCACAACGGACTGTAGCGCCATCTTAAGTAAGTAAGTAAGAATGGCGCGACAGCTCTTGAGAAGAAATTGGGCGTAAATCTTCACTCTTCTGGGTAGATCTTTTCCTCCTAGACTCCATTTATTCAGACAGTACAACAATTCTTCACACGCACCTGAAGAATTTTTGATGAGAGGCCAAGATTAGGCCAAGGCCTAAGTGGCTTACTTTCATCAACAATTCTTCAGGTGCTTGTGAATTGTTGTACTGTCTGAAGCAAAAAATTGATTGCAGGGTGACTCAAATATTTTTAAAACATGCCTAAAACTATACTTCGTCCAAAACAAATCTGCAGTACAGGGAAGATAGGACATTCATCTCTCACTCTATCTGTAGAGGAATTCCATTACGTTGTGTGAAAGAAAAAATTGGCAAGGGTTACCGTAGGTTATATACTAAAACTGTAAAAAGCTCTCCGAAAAATCGAAAGAGTTGCCTTCTATATTTTATTTGCATTGTCTTAAACAAAGATTTTCATTCAGAAAAAATATTTAATACGAACATGAAATAAATTTGAATTTCGTAATTTATAGAACCGAATTACATAAATTATGACACCAACAAAAAAATTAAAATCGCACTAAACTTCAAATTAATAAATATTTCTCTGCATTGAATTAGCCTACTCTTTTTTTAACAGATTTTAAGTTTTTATTGCAAAAAAAAAAAAAACAAAAAATGGGCTGGCAATGATTACCTAAGAAAAAGCTACGATTCTTGAAAGCTCCCTTACAGAATCGAAATAAAAGTAAGCATTATTATTTCCTGGCAACGCTGATTTATATGTTTGTTTTGTCAAACAGAAAGAGCTTTGCAAAAACGAGCACAAAATCAGTATGGCGTTAGCCGTGCGAATAGCAGGTCATAGGGGGATGTACGCTTGCTTTTCAAAATAAATCAAAACAAATTGTATGAGGAAACAGTGTTGTAGTATATTTTTTTAAGGGGATTTCAAATTTTTTTCCTGGACAGGCACCCTTTGGAGTAAAAAAGCTCTCCCATAAGGCCTGTACTGCAGATTTGTTTTGGACGAAGTATAGGTTCTAAAATTAACGAGTTCTAAGCGCTTAGAACTCAGTTTGATTTTAGATCGAGTTCTAGAGAAGTGAAAAAATGCCAATATTAATGGTTTGAATGTTGGCGACCAATGCTTCTAACATTGTTGTATGAAGTCTATGTGTTCTTCAAAGAAAAAATTGAATGCGACCCATGGAGTCCACACGACAAACTTCCCAGAGTAAAGTCAAATTCCATAAAACTGATGGTTTTAGGACACACATCAATAGTGGCGCCATCTGCCAAAATTTGGTTGTACCAACTCGTCGACTCATGCACAACTACTTTGCACAGTAAAACAAAGCCTATACGACTTCTGAATATTGTAGTTTTCTATTAGTGAAAGAATTTTTCTAATCGGAATAGTATATCCGAAGATTAACCCGAGCCTAACTTCGGTCGTACGTTCAAGTATAGAGAATCGTTCTTTAGCCGTACTACGCGAATGTGGAACTCTCTTCCACACTCTGTTTTTCCCGATCATTGCAATGTTTAGGAATTTAAAACCAATGTACACCGGCACCTCCTCTCTAACCCCTTCCTTCTTTCCTAAAGCACTCACTGTGTCTATGCCATAATAAGGGTATAAAAACCTCTTGAGTGTGTGCTTATTATAAAAAAAAAAAAATTATATGGCCAAACAGTGTTTGGTAGGTCAGCTAGTAATCAAATATAGTCGATGATACTCCTGAATATTGTTTTTTTTCACACTAACTATAAGATTTTTTGCACTATTGTTGAAATTATTGCAGAAATTATCATAATTTTCATGAATTAGGGTTCTCTTAGATTTTTGATTGCCATTAAAAAACCGTTAAGCGGATTTCACTCATAACCTAATCAGCTCTTAACAACACAATACCGCATCCAATGTCATGACAGTACGATGAGTGGTTCGTGAGATAATCGAGCCGACAAACGTTACGGCGCATACGAACACACATTAGACAAACACAGACATCATTATAAAAACGCTTGATTCGGATTCTAGTGACATCGAAACATGGAAATATGCAAAAATTAGAGATTCAAAAAATCGGCCCCATTACTTCCTCCAAAAATAAATAAATAGAGTGGCGCGACAGCTCTTGAAGAGCCAAGGCCTAAGTGGCTTACTCTCTTCAACAATTCTCAGGGTGTGTGTGAAGAATTGAGGGGACCTACAATTTAACGCTGATTCTGAACGGCAAAGTTGAGAAGCACTTTTTCATGACAGATTGATACTCTTGGAAGTTTTGTCAGTTCTTCGCAAGAGGCAGAAATATGAAACGAAACTATGGGCACGAGTAGGACTCGAAACCACGACGTTCTGCTTAGCAGCCAGGGCACCTAACCACTAAGCTACGGACACTACATCGTGATTAACAAACTGGAAAAAACGGACATGTAAGCTTATAAACGTGTGAAAATTATCCCTACAAGTGTTTCAAATACATTTTTCATCTTTCGATCTCCAACTCGCCTTCTCCACATCTTGACAACTGATACGAACCCATTTTCAGAACAGTCAAGAACCGTAGCATAAAACTCATATAATCCCTTGTACTTATCAACATCGAAATAATTGTTTGGGAACCCACGGTACCAAAATTTTCGAAAAATATTTGGTGTTTTGTGAAACGACTTCGAAGATGAGTTATGTATGCATTGATGAATAGGTTTTAAAATGCGATTCTGTAATAATCCTCGACAGATTCAGCAACGACGTTGCATCTACCTGTTTGTTGTGGTTTCTTCATTTCATTTCATGTCTGCGGGCTGGCGTGCGGAACATTTTTGGTGTGCGAAACCGTGTGAAATCAAAACTTTTTGATTTTTAGTGTGTGTGTCGCGGTCGGTGTGATGTCTATGGGCATGTTGCACGACACTTCATATTTTTTTTGTGCACATAAAGGTGTTGTGTATGGGCCGTTTTACACAAATTCCATAGACTAGATTTACAGTGACACTCTTGCTAGAAAATTTGCGATTTTCGAACGAGTCTCGGATTTTTTGACATAATAAACAAAAATAAACAAAATTTGCTGTGGAAAAAATCGTTCGAACTTCAAATTAAAATTGTGGAGTGATGTGTATTTTTGTTTGTCATTAGCGCCTGTGGTGGAACAATTTGTTTATCAACGTGCAGGTACTAGGTACTAGGTACTAGTACCTACACGTTGTGTGTGTCGACAATCACATCCTCGTATTTATATACAAGTAGCCCTTAACGACGAGCATGCTCGTGGACAAGCTCGTTTGCATATTGCATTATTAACTACACGTCGAATAGATTATTGGCGAACCGAACATCATTTTGTTTTCATTTTTTGAAGTGTGAAGATGTGTTAAGAAAAAGCGCAAGTTGCTGCACTCATGGTCGTTTAGAGAAAAAAATACAAACATGTCCCTACTCCCTACATGGGGAACAACGCAACCCACGGTGGGGAAAATTAAAATTTGTTGGCAACAGCAAACAGTGCGCGAAGCTGCCGGAGGTATTGCGCACCGCCAAACCTTACAAATTACTCATTCTTTTGATGACTTCGGCTAGGTACAATAGTTCACTGAACTTTTTACCGACATTTTGGCAAAAAAAAAAAGATTTTAAGCCGATCTGTTCGATAACACATTTGGTGTAGAGTGATTATTTGCGATTTTGCCCTATTTTGAATTTTACTTTCGAGTTACGTAGTTCCTTGAATATGCAAAAGAACATAAAAATATACTTTGCTTTACTAAAACTGTTTGACTATCGAATATTAAAACATTCTTATAGAATTACAGAGTACGGAATTTGCGAATTCGAATAATTTTTCTGTAGAATCGAATTTGTACATAGTTAGGCCCCAGTATGTTCAACCGATTCAAAAGAACGATAGAGGCCTACGATTTTTGTGGGGGGTGGGGACGATAGGTAATGTTGAGCGTTTACAATAGGTATAGGTACATTAGGTATATTTCTTGTCCATCCCCTCGTTTAGTTTGTCTTAGTAATTATTCAGTGGAGTAGGATTTTTGTTTTAGAGAGCAAGGCTCTACTTTCCTTTAAGGGATCTTGAATATGAAGATTCAAATGGTCTCAATCAATATATATGCGTTAGTACAGCACAAATTAAGTGATTTTTCTTTTGTCGGAAATTAATGTTTCTATTTTTAATTAATTAAATAAAATCGAACTTTTTGCACAGAATTCACGATTAAACGTCATTTTTAGTACGTGCAGACTGTGTATATTTATGGGATTTGTTTCGTGTCGGATTCATGCTTCTGCACCAAACGACAGGACTGGGATGATGAGCGTGTTAATCCGGAGAAGGCTTTTGCACTCAATTGCTTTCTAAGCCCAAAGAAACAGCGATTAGCAAGAGTTATTCTTCGTCTGATCTCGGCGCTGGTGTTATTGCCCGTGTTTATAGCGGAGCCTAGGTAGACAAACTCCTCTACTACCTCGAAGTTGTATGCATCTATTGTGACGTTCTGTCCGAGCCGTCGGTGTTGGGTGTCCTTATTTACCGCTAAACCCAGTTTTTCCACTTCTGTCTCGATTCTCACAAGGCGCCATTGACATCACGCTGTGTTCTTCCCATTATATCAATATCATCGGCGTACGCGAGAAGTTGAACAGATTTTTGGAAGATAGTGCCTCTGGTGTTGACGTTGGAGTTCTGCACTATCTTCTCAAGAACGATGTTAAAGAAATCGCATGACAGTGCATCGCCTTGTCTGAATCCTTTTTTGACGTCGAAAGATTCCGTAAGCTCGTTGCCAACCTTGATGGAGCAGCGTGAGTTCTCCATCGTCATTTTGCACAAGCGAATGAGGTTGGCAGGGATGCCAAAACTAGACATAGCTTTATACAGTTCGTCTCTGTAGATGCTGTCATCCGCGGCCTTAAAAACGATGAAAAGTTGGTGGGTATCAATTTGGAGTTCATAGGTATTTTCCAGGATCTGCCGCAACGTGAAAATTTGGTCGATGGTTGACTTTCTTGGCATGAAGTCACATTGATAAGGACCAATCAGATTGTTGACTAAAGGCTTCAGAGGTTCACATATTACGGCAGAGAGGATATTGTAGGCGATGTTAAGTAGACTGATTTCTCTGTAGTTAAGAGGATCTCCCTTTTTCAGGATCGGGCAAACAATGATGAGGTTCCATTAATAGGGCAGGGTTCGTTATCGTATAAAAATTTAACTTTTTTTACCTTAGCTCTATTACCACAGCTTTAAGCAACAAAATTACACCACAACGAACTCCGATGATGAAGACGAAATGTTTATTTAAATCTTTTTCTGGAGCTTAACAGTGTTCTCATTTACATTTTAACGTAGGTATGTTTGTTTTTTCAATTTTTTCTACATTCAGCTTTTTTCCGATTTTTTCCTCCACTATACCAGTTAACTAGGTACATCGATTTATTTGTTTTGAACACAGAAAGATCAAACTTCTGGATTCCATGTTCAAGTATTGATATTTATACAGTTGTAAGAAACAATGCAAACAATGCATGTGGCAAACATCATCTCCTTAATAAAATACTAACTTATTATCCAAGTTATCCAATAGTAATCATCAACGATGAATCCGATATCTGTTAAGCCATCAATTAACACTGAATGTCTATGTCCAACTTTATTCCAATAAATTTAACATCGGTCAATACTTGAAACACTGAGACTGACAAACGTCAAATTCAAAAAGGTTTATTTTGGTTCCCTTCCAACTGAATGCCAAAAAAAAAATGTGTTCCATTTTTAGCTTAACTTTTTGTATTTTCGTTTTGCTTAAAATTTATTGCGGTCAAAGAATTCAAGGGCAAATTACTGGCTTGTCGCTTGTTTTCAATATCAACTTTCATATCAAATCGACCATGGAAAATCAACGTCAGCGAAATTATAGAAGAAACTTGAAGTACCTTTACACCACACCTTTCAATGAATGCGATCACTCGGCAGAAAAAAAAAATTCATTGTGCAGAATTTGCATGCATGTGGACACACGAAAGTTCTAAAAATCGTGAGAAAATATTTTTCTCTTTTTTTTGACACAAAATATAATGAGTTTGTCATGTGGACCGACTTTTTGAAAATCGAAAATTTGCAAATTTGTAAATTACAAAATTGAGCACACTACTGAAACCTAAAAGAACAAAACAAAAAATTGTAATTGTTATCAAAACAGTTCGAGTGTTTTAAGGTATGAGCGATGACAAATTGTGCAAATAGCTTCTCATTATCGCCAGTGAAGCACGTTTTTGTGTAAATATTTCTAATCTCGAATCCAAACAATTATTATCAAAAATCATTAGCGGTAAATAAATCAAATTATATCAACAACGTTCAAACATGTTTCCGCCACTCTTGACATTCTCCAGGCCGAAGCGAACCTTTTTCCAATATCTGACAGCAATTTGTGCAGCAGATACTTTTAAGAATGTTTTCATGTAAAACAATCCACAAAACGAAAACAACAAATATAATTTGACATTGAAATGTAATGACAAGTATGTAAGTTGTTGATCGTAAAAAGCCACTCGTTTTCGGCTTACCTCTGGTCGGTTTCGTTAAACCCAACAATAACAGCCAACAAGAACACCACAATGACAAATGACGGCCCAACAACAATTTTAACTAATAATAACACAACGGTACGGTATGGTACCTAGATAGCTATTGTTTTTGTGAAAGGGTCAGTTCCAGTTTGTCTTACGTGAATTGTGTAACAAACAACACAATTACTTTAACCAGTGCGCGCTGTCCATGCCGCTAACGGAGGCGCCTTACATTTCAACGGCATTGGTCTTAACAGCTTGTAATTCGTAATTATAATTCGTAAAAATGACTGTTATAAGACCATGAAGAATGAACGAATGGGTGCGTTGAGTACACACAGTGCGGTCAATTTAATTAGGTCCACGTTGAATTTTTCATGTCTTCATATTAATTCCAGTAAAAAATGGAGCAACTCAATGTACGAAAATGGGTTACATGAGGCACTTTTCACCACAAATACGAAATAGCAAAATCAACTTCTGTCGTTTTGGCGGATTTGTGTAATTTGAACATCACTGTGAGCCCATCTCAATGTTTGGGTTGATTGTTAATGACATTTCTTTTCGAACACGTCCTGCCAGCCAATCAATCGCCACTTTTTTTCTCTACCTAGTACGTAGGTATCTCGTGTGTTAGTTTTGTCATTGTCATCCGTATACTGTTATTGTCCTGAGCCCGTTGATGGTGGATTTTGAGACGATGTCCTCTCTGGTTTTGTTCAGCCGGAGTAAAAGATTTGTAGAGCCCATGATGGCGTGTTGGAGATTAATCTGAACGTATACTGTTATTACGCTGTACACTGCACACAACAGCTGATTGACAACACTGTCGTTTTTCTAAGAGATGGTGGACAGTCGCTGGCCGTGATTGACTTGGTAGAAGCCGATGCAAGAGAGTAGGTAACGAAGCATTACGTGCTTTTCTATAATCTGTGGATTTTGGAAATATAATTATTCATCTCCTCAGAAAACATAAAACTTAGCATTTTTATAGTTCAAATGATCTCCTTAGAGCAGCTGATACTTTAACCACCTTAGCTAGACATTCGTGCGTCGAGTATAGTCGAGCATCGGAATCGGAACGAAGAATTTTTTTTCACTTTCGTTTGGAATACCGTACCATAATGATCATCAAAGCTTCACCCCACTAGCGGTCCTAATTGTCACCAGGGAGCGAACTATCGCTGATCTACCAGAGTTTAGTTTAGACTTACAGTATTGGGTGCCACCAAGGACGTCGTTTTTCTTGATTGTGGTTGGTTTTGTATGTGTCAAGGAGTACGGGGTTTATTCACGTATCTAGTCGCTTGCCCTTGAAAACCAAATTTCAACTCCAAAACGCCTAAATAACACAATCTGAAAACTTGTGATTTAATAAAGCCATAATTGGAAGAGGGATGTATGTCAAAACACGAACGAGATTCGAAAATTTCGTAGTGGAACAGTCAGTGCTCGGGGAGCGGAAAGCTGTAAAATGGCGATGACAAACAAAATTCCGGCAGTTATTTAGAACCATTCAATTTGGGTGGAGCAAAGACTTTGGAAGGAATAGCCACTGAACTGTACAAAGCAGCTGAAGATGATTTGGTAAGGAGTATGCACCAGTTTGTCTGACAGAATCGGTCATAGGAAGGCATGTCCAACGAATGGAACCTCAGAATCGTATGCCCGAACCTCAAGAAAGGAGATCCCCTGAACTGCAAGTATAGAGGTATAAGTCTCCTTAACATCGCCTAATACAAGATCTTGTCTTTCGTCTTTCGTCAACTACCTTATAGGTCCTTGTCAGTGTGACGTCAGACTAGGAAAGTCCACCATTGATCAAATAATCACTCTATGGCAGATCTTGGAGAAGACCCAGGAACTTCCAATCGATACCTACCACCTTTTCATCGATTTCAAGGCGCGGATGATAGAACTCAACTATATAGAGCAATGTCTAGTTTTGGAACCCCAGAAAAGATCTTCCGTCTGCGTAAGATGACAATGGGAAACTTACGCTTTGGAAAAAATTTCACGCATGCATTTAGACAAGGCGATGCGCTGTCATGCGATTTCTTCATCATCATTCTTGAAAAGATTGAGCAAAACTCTAACGTCAACACCGGAGGCATAATCTCTCCAAAGTCCGTCCAGCTACTAGGATACACAGACGACATTGACATAAATAATTGGAACAACACAGCGTGATTTTAGTGGAGCGTTCGTGAGTCTTGCGATGGCCATGAAGATGGGTCTAGCGGTTAACAGAGACAAGACCAAGTTAATCCTGTCAACGAGAAAGGACAACCAACATCGACGTCTAATTGCCAACGTCAGTATGGACAGATTTTAATTCGAGGTTGTTAAAAACCTTGTCTACTAAGATCCGCTTTAAACTCAGACAACAACACTAGCGCTGAAATCAAACGAAGAATCACTCTTGCCAATCGCTGCTTCAGGCTCAGAAGGCAGTTGAGTAGTAAAGTCTTTCTTATGTCCCGGTCCGGATGCATTAGCAGAGACATGGACCTTGACAACATCAGATGATAACTCTTTGACCTGCTTAGAGAGAAAAATTCTTTGAATGATTTTTGGTACCGTCAGCATAAAAGGAGAATGGAGAAGAAGATTCAACCAAGAACTGTACGAACTGTCCAGCATGACTGACCTAGCCAGAAAAGTAAGGTAAGGTCCCGTGACTTAGATGGTTGGGTCATGTAGAGCAAATGAAAAATAATTCCCCGGTCCGTAGAGTCTTCGAATCCAACGCGGAAGGACACCGCAGAAGATGAAGACCGCGACTCGGGCGAGCGAAACTGAAGACAGCTGGCTAGGAACCGAGCTGACTGGATACGCTTGTTGGCTGAGGCCCTGGTCCGACCTGGAGTGTTGTTTAACTTGCTTCCCAGTCTTATTGGAACCACTTATCGCGCGAATCATAATCTTCAATCAAACATTCCGCTCGCTTAGAAGCTCGACTCAATCACAATGAAACTAAAAGAGACTTTACAGAGGACGGCCGCCCGCCACTACCTCACCTGTTTGTTTTTCCAAGAACATACCAGCTGTGGGTGCAGAAAAAATTAGGAAATAAAAGTCAACCAGGCGATTTGTCAAGCAGTTGGGCATCACCTTCGTTTTAAAGACGTACAAATGTTCTCGTATAAAATGCGTACAGTGCGGAATCTAAAGAAAAGAAGTCGAAAATCATCATGAGTGACGAGGCGCATTTCCATTTGGGCGGTTACGTCAGTGTCAAGGGAGAGGAAAAAGTTTCAAAAACACGGTGGAACCCTACACACAGCACGAGCGTTACGTGGTCTAATATCTCCTTTTTTGGCGATTTGACATGGCCTACAACATCGTCCGATTGAATCGCCACATAATTCTTTATCTAGGGCTACTTGAAATCGCGGCTTTGTGAACAGGTCTAAGACAATCGCAGGAATCTTTGGAAATATTGCTTTCATCATGGAGAACGCGATCAAAAAATAAATGGAAATGATTAATTTTGCTCCTCTTCGTACATGCTGACTGCTGGTAAGATTAAGACTCTTGACTCTTAGGTTTATTCTCAAGCAACTTGTCCAGAGTGATGAAGCATCATCATACCTATATGTCAACAAGTCCCTATTCAATCGCACCGCAGTGTATTGTGACAATAAACAACAAAGTTAAGTGAACAAAAGTCGCCTACCTATTTGCATTTTGCACTTTTTTTTTTTATAAAATCTTTTCTTATAACTCTTATTTTTGAATTTGTATACTAAGTTGTGAACAAAGCAATTAAAAGGTGGTTCACGGCGGAATGTGTAATCGTATAGCTGTAGGATTGAACTAGATGCCGTTGCTGTTGGTCAAGTGACCGTGAATTTGATTAAAATTGTTGAATCTTTTTTCTTGTTTGCTGTTGCTTGTCTTTTTTGTTTCCTCTGTAATAACTGCCTGTTGGTGTTCTTTCTGGAAATGCCATAACTTGTGAAATCATATCAGAAAAAGAATAATGAATGAATCTTTTTTTGCGTTCCCCTCTTTCAACATTTTCTTCATAAATATGAGGAAAATTGAGTTCAATGTTCTGCTTGAGTGGTTACAGCTTTGCGTTGGGGTGATGCCTATTTTGATTGGTTTTCATTACAAATTCAAAAGATATTGAATGCTTATTGTTGTTGTAATTAATATTACCGCAATATCAATGATTAACATGTTTTTTACCATTTTACTAGACTAGACACCGTGACAAACCCATAAGTCGAGGAATTCCAACCAGTTGGGAGGTGAAGCAACATATTTGCCGATTGACGCACATTTCAAGTGTCCAATCGAGTAGGTAGGTACGTGTACGGCTACCCAGCAGCCGTTTGATTTTTCTTTATGAGGAAAATTAAAACTGAAATGAATGATCATTAATTTGGTTAAGTACTTTTGAAGGCGTTGCGATTGTAACTTGGACAAATTAATACACAAAATTTCAGCAATTTCAAACCGTTCATTTTTTGTCTTTAATGTTGGTAACCGTTTCTCAACCATTGACACATGCATTTTGTTGTTTTTGCCAAACACATTTTAAAGGAAAACAAATTTGACGATTTGATTTGGCAGCATATGGTTTGGAAAATCCTCCAAATGGTATTAAGAAAACTTCTGACCACAAGAAAGTACCTAAACAACTTTCGCTTGTAACATGACAATTCGTTAATGTTTGTATGCTAGTGTGCCGATGCGTAAATGTGTGCTTTATTTAGCATTTTATTCGTGGCCCAAATAAAGTAAATAATTCAAAACTCAATTAGTTTTGTTACGCTTCGCAGAACAAACAACTTTTGGCATTTAATATTGTTTATTGCTCGAAATGAGGGCTTTTTTATGGTACACATGAAATGTAACGCCTCTTGTGGGAATAAAATTTCATATTGACGGTTATATTTCACTTCACGATCAACGTCTGCCTGAAAAAGGCTATAGTGACACTTTCACCAGTCCAAGCCTTTAAGACTTACGGCCTTGAAAGGGTTCAGTGTATTCAAATAAATGGACACGACTTTGTAGACTGGCCATGACCAACGTTCCAAATTGGCTGTCGAAGCTTGTCAACATTTTCACTCCACTCGGCAACGGGACTTACGGGACTAGCCTGCCTCCTCTTCAACCTGGCGTTGGAGAAAACAGTCCGTGACTCTCGATCATCTACAAGCCCTGAACTGCTTGAAGGCAGATATAACTATCATTCAATACATTTTATTGGATAATAACTTACTTAAGTCCGTTGTGGACTTGGGCCTCAAACAACAGTCTTCGCCAGCCAGCTCGATCCCTTGCTAGCTGTCTCCAGTTTTGCACTCCACACTTAAGTGCGCCACCTGAGTCGCGGTCTTCTCCTCCTCCTAATTCCCTCGGGAATAGTGTCGAAGGCTTTCCTGGCCGGAGCATTGGTGAGCATCCGCTCTAAATGACGGAGCCATCTGAGTCTCTGGACCTTGACCCTTCTGGCTAGGTCCATGTCGTTGTGCAACCCATAAAGTTCGCTGTTGAATTTTCTTCTCCATTTCCCATGCACACGGCATGGGTCATCTTTTCTCTCGTAACATCCTAGATACATTACATTTATCGGATTTTGTCAGGGTTCATGCTTCTGCACCATACGGCAGGAATGGGATGATGGGGGTGTTGATCGGGAGAGGACTTTTCCACTCAATTGCTTTCTTAGCCCAAAGAAACAGCGATTAGCAAGAGTTATTCTTCGTCTGATCTCGGCGCTGGTGTGATTGCCTTTGTTAGTAACGGAGCCTAGGTAGATAAACTCTTCTACAACCTTGAAGTTTTACGCGTTTATTGTGACGTTCTGTCCAAACCGTCTGTGTTGGATATCCTTCCTCGATTGCAGCATATACTTCCTTTTGCCTTCACTTACCGCTAAACCCATTTTTGCCACATACGCGGGAAGTTGAACAGACTTTTTCTGCTCTGGTGTAGACGTTGGAGTTATGCACTATCTTCTCTAGAACGATGTTAAAGAAATCGGACGACAGTGCATCGCCTTGTCTGAATCCTTTTTTGAAAGCGAAAGTTTCCGTAAGCTCACTGCCAAGCATAATGGAGCAGAGTGAGTTCTCCATCTTCATTTTACACAAGCGAACGAGCTTGACAGGGATGCCAAAACTACACTTAGCTTTATACAGTTCGTCTCTGTAGATGCTGTCATACGCGTCCTTTAAAACGATGAAAAGGTGGTGGGTATCGATTTGGAGTTCATATGGTCGATGGTTGACTTTCATGGCCTGAAGCCACATTCATAAGGACCAAGCAGATTGTTGACGAAAGGCTTCAGATGTTCACATAATACGGCCGAGGGGGTCTTGTAGGCGATGTTAGGTAGACTGATTCCTCTGTAGTTGGCGCAGTTTAGAGGATCTCACTTTTTCAGAATAAAGAAAACAATCCTGATGTTCCATTCATCGGGCATGCATTCCTCTGACCATACCTTAAAGATGATTTGGTGCATGCTCCTATCTAGCTCGTCGCCTGCTGCTTTGAACAACTCGGCAGCTAGACCATCTGCTCCAGCGGCTTTGTTGGATTTTAGCCGAGATATTGCCGTTTTTATTTCTTCTAGGTCGGGCTTACGGAATTGTTGGCTATCATCGTGCCTGATGAAACATTAAAGTCTCCTGTTTGACGGCGGGGTTTTGTTCGTCGTCGCCGTTTTACAGTCTACAAAAGTGGTCTTTCCAAATCCCCAGCGTCGACTGCGATCTCACTATAACGTTACCTAACTCATCTCTGCAGGCATTGCTTCTAGATCGATGACCTTGAGCCAGTTATTTTAGCTTCTGGTAAAACCTCCGAACTTCATTCCTGCTGTTGGCTCTCTCAACATCCTCGTTCTGACGCTTCTCATGCTCCTTCATTTTTCTCCCGAGTAGCCGGCGCGGCGTTCCTCTCTCCTCTTTTCCTGGTACAGCTCACAAGCAGCTCTTGTCCTTGTCTGCAGCGCCGATCTGTATGCCTGCTGCTTGGCTGCATGTGCCTGCCTACATTCTTCATCAAAGCCGGGTATTCGCTTTGATGGCTATGCGAAACCTAGCACATTAGGGGCGACATCTCTTACTGCTTTCAGGCAATGTTGCCACTGGTCTTCGATACTTGATGCCGGCAACATAGGATTCCTTACTTGACACTCGATTAGAGAGACTACGAAAACTAAAAAACTGTGATTTCTTATACGAAAACTGCTATCGGGAACAAAGTTCACGTCAATTGAGATTTTGATTTTGTACTTGGGGTTTATTAGTAGTGTCCGTAGCTTAGTGGTTAGGTGCGTTGGCTGCTAAGCAGAACATCGAATCCTACTTGTGCCCAAAGTTTTTATTTCATCTTTCATGGACATTGCCTCTTGCGAAGAACTGACAAAACTTCCAAGAGAATAATCTGTCATGAAAAAGTGTTTCTCAACTTTGCCGTTCGGAATCGGCGTTAAATTGTAGGTCACCTCAATTCTTCACACGCACTTAGCGAATTGTTGATGAGAGTAAGCCACTTAGGCCTTGGCTCTTCAAGAGCTGTCGCGCCACTCTATTTAACTTGGGGTTTATTCAAGAAGAAAACTTGATTATCGCATCGTCTACGTTACTTTCATCTTAGCTCACGCCTCTACAGGTTCACAGCTCTTCGACAAGGCAGGGAGTAGTCTTTGACATTTAGATTGAAAAGCTGGGCAAAGAATAAATCTTTGGTCGAATAATCGTACGACACATACTTCCGATACATCTATCCGACAACGGATTCAGGCTTACTGACACGTCGCTATGGAACGAGAGGCCGGAGTAAATACGTGATCCTAATATTTGGCAACTATCAACCAGATTACGACTTGATGCTGATCACCACCTCGTTGTAAACGAGCTACGATAACGGATATCCTGATCAAGGATAGACAATTTCTTTCCGGAGGCAACATTGCTTGCTAAGTTTCACGACCAAATCTACTATTTGCGTAGAAAAGTGCAACTTCTGCAAGTATACCCGATTAGGGAACGTCTGAAGCGTTCATAAACAGCCTCAGTTTCTAACTCACTAGCATCCACTATCGATCTTAGAAATACCAGGATCTTTAAAGCGACACCTCCTACGGAAGCCTTTTCATGCGACTTTTTGAAGAACACATTTTTTAAAAAATGTACAAAATTTACGCAGCAACACCTGAGGCTCAATCGGTAAGTTTTCGAAATCACTCCAAAAAGATCACGCAGTAGATGAAAACCGTGGCTCAGGTGGAACGCAACGGTCCTCTACCAACGAGTAGAAGTTGCTTTTGAAAACCCACATCCCAACATCGAGTTGTGAATCTAAAAACAAATATGAGAACGTCAAGAGGTGTCGTCAGCAGAGCAAGAAAATGTCAAGTCTTTAAAGTTATTATCCGAGAGTGATCAATGTATCTATAACCAAGAAGAGAAGACACTCAGTGCAATCGTTCGGTAACAAGAGAGGGATTTATAGATTTAAGAAATGTCCCATAGTTTACGCTTGCAACAAAGTAGTTACTCAAGCTCAAATTTTGCACTCTGATTTTCTATTGCCTCAAAGCCTCCGGGTATCGATTTGTGGATAGAAAACATTTAGTTCGTGTGTCATGCAATGATAACTTACTCCGGACAAGTACCTACCTCTTAAGTCTCCAGTATGTAAATAGGTTAGTTCCTAAACCCCTTTTATCACTTTTTCCAATAAAATAAAAAGTGCTACAAGCATAAACCAAACGAAACCATGTTCAACGTCAAGCTACCCAGGTCGTTCATTTAAAACATAGTCTCGGCAAAAAGCAGTTAAGATATTCCATTAAGATAAATTTCCTAGGTCAAAATGAAATCCAAGTAAGCAGCAACGTTGCAATCAGTACATCTTGTGTTTGCCATTCAAATAACATTGTGAACTACCTTTAGACACCGATAGACATAGAACACAGACAGACACATAAAGTGGAAGGAAAAGCGAAACAAAACCAGTAATTGCTCAATGCAAATAGGGGATACCTACCGCTAGCAGCCTTCCAAATGCTGACTTCCTCTCTCGCCAAAAAAGCGCACAAACAAAACTCCAACAAACAGAATGAAAAAATTGTAGAATCGTTGAATAGTCAATTCCAAATCAAAAACTCAACCCCTTTCGTTTGTGTTTGCGTTCCAAAATCAAATGCAATTGATAAATAAAAACAATTAAGACATCGCCTAGCGCAAGATTGCAGTTTCGTTCGTTTGCTTGGTTCTTTCTCCAGCCCGTGCTGAGCAGACATCGCCTGTGGCAAAAGGGGAACCCATAAATTTAGCATAATTTACTTGCCATGTTGTGTTTTGTGTCGTGTAAGGCAACAACAAAACCTAGGTATGGCTCGTTGTGCTGTTTCTATGCAGTTTTCGCTGTTTTCATTGACTTGCTTAGACAACTGGCCAACTTACGACGACAACGTCACGGTAATTAACAGGAATTAGAATGCGAATACAAATTACAGCAACTTGAAGCTCAAGACGAACAAATATTTGAATAAAAGTGAGAAGATGATTAATCACTTTTCTAGAAATCTGGCAAGAAGCCACTTGTTGACCTCGCACTGAATTCTAGTAGAAATCTGATCCTTCCCTCCAATAACCTGCAACTTAAAGGGCCTCTGTGGCACTAAACCGCAATAGAGCACCACAACGAGTAGCAGAAAGAAGGAAAGAATAAAGCTTACTTACCGATAGCTCTATGGAGAGATCTGTATTGTCCAACAGAATGACTCGGCAATCGATTTTATTCTTATTTGCTGCAATCCTCTGGGACTTGATTTGAGAGCTGTTTGTGGCATTACCACCTCCGCCATCTGGGGCAGAGTTCCGGACTTTTCGTCTGCTTAAAAACCGCAACATTATTCACGACAATCTAGCGACAAATTACTACAACGACACCGAAAACCAAAACGACGACAACGTCGAAACCGCTCTATGAACAAAATTCGAATGGAAGATGAGGATGATGAGGACGAAGTTGACTTTCAACTTGTTTGTGATAGATGCAGATGCACTTGAAATTCTTGCTTCGCTTTGAGAGATCGCTTCAAGACTTCGATTATAACCACTTTATTTACTTCCACTTCAATTCGAGATATTCTATGAGTGTGCCTTTCCTTCTATTTCTACTGGTTATTGGTTTTTTTTATCTTTTTTTTTTAAAACACGGACGGGAGCTCTATTTGTCGTTTTCAAATGTGTCGATGTTGAACGAACTCCCGAGGCACGAAACAACTTTCTTTTCTTTCAAAAACCAGACGCAAAACTACTTTGTGGAAAAAACTTAATTCTATCACATAAGATGATTGATATATTAATGAATTGTTGATTTGCACGAATGGAAGAGGTTAAATTCATCGGTTTTGATGAGTTTAATTAATTATTTTATTGGAATTTTATTTAAAATATTGAAAAATAGACGGAATGTATTTTGACACAAGCACATCACGAAAAAGTCACAGCGAAAACGTAATGGCGAATGATAGCGAGGGACTTACGAGAAAGACAGAACGTAAGAACGTATGTGGGTTGGTTTCGCTGAGTTTCAGGTCGTATCAAGTGATGCCAATAAACAATATTTTAACAAAAAAAAAGTATTAATATATATAAACGAGTTTAATTCATATCAGCCAATATAAATTTAAAACTAAATAAAAAATTAAGTAGAAAATACTATTAATAAGAAAATTATCTTTTCTGCAGTTTAGTTAAGGGCAAAACAGATGTGCAGAATTGCTGCGCAGCAAAATTCAAAATACACAGGCTCTTATGGGAGCATGCATGCAGAACAGCGCTGCGTGATGTCTCTATTTCTAAATTTTCTGCCTAGTTTCATTGCAGCCATAATTGAAAAACTAAATTTTCCAAATAATTGCTATTTGGCACTACTTAAATTGAAAGATTGTTGACACTGTTGATAATTTATTTTTATTTCATCATATCAGGATGTCAGTCAGTTTAAAAAATATATACGTAGAAAAAACAACATTTTTGTAAGAATAAACTTGTTTCAAAAAAATTTTATCAAAAATAAACACATTGGGCAGGTTCAGCAGCATAAGGCACTTGAAGGTAAGGCAAGTCAGTTTCCCTGAACGCATTTTTAACTTAAGACATTTAAAATGTCATTAATTTCAAATTCTGAAATTCACTTCGAAATTTTATTGTAAATTAAAACGGAAAAGTACCAAGCCTAAGAAAACAAATATTCAGGAACTCCTTCGTGGTTGGAAATTTATATTTCCAATGCAAGCGTTACTACACCACGTTTGCGTTGGAAATATAAATTTCTGCAAAATTCGCATTTGCAAAATAATATGAAGCAAACCATGAATATTTTAAGTTCACATTAATGTGTACTCTACAATTTGAAAATCTTTTCCTTCCGAAAGGCGTTTGAAAATCTCTTCGGAGTCTTCAAACTCATATATTTGGCCATTTTGCCAAATATTAAATTTAATTTTTTATAAAACTGTAAATTAATTAAAATCAAAGCGTATCTATTCACCAAATAAAGTTCAGCTGCGATGTAAATGTTTTGTATGTCACAAGCAAACAAACAGCTGTTACTTGATTTTAAGGCAAATATTTTTGCCTTATTTTCCAGTCTTCTTTCCAATGAAACTGACTAAAATGGAATGATTTTTTTTTTCACCTGACCAATCAGGTACACGTATTTTGCCTTAACTTCAAGTGCCTTATGCAGCTGAACCTGACCATTATTATCGTCTCTTTAGAATATCAGGAAAGTCATGAAGAAATAAAGGCAGCAAACTCTCGTATGGATTTCAATGCTCATAGCTTTTCTAATCCTCCAATCGGCGAAATCGCAAATGTTCAGCCTTGCGGAAGATCTTTCGCTCCAATGGCGGTGCATTCTGGTACAAACGCAAAACGGGAGCATTTCAATCGTATTTCTTTGGATCATAAGCTGGAACATCGGGTTCATCGTCCCAGTTTTCGCTCGTCTCAAGTACGGGCATTACAGTTACTAGCAATGGGCAGCGTGTTTTTTTGGGCCACAGTGTATTTGAAGCTTTAAAATGACTGTCAAACCTGGACATGACACTGTAGCAATTACCTTCAAATTGATTGCTTGAGTAATAACTATTTAGCTGGAAAATCTGGCCGCCGACACAGCAGCTAGTCCACGACAAATCACACCACGATATGTGGGATAATAAATACAGTTTCGAATATAGTGTTATCTTCAAAGTCGTAAAAAATAATTTATTATTTAGAAGCGAACAACATAGAAGTGAGACCAATTGCTTTAATTTATATGAAGCATCAAAGAGCAATAAAGTTAAGGTGAATTCCTTGAATAAAATCTGCATTTCATTCTTGGCAGATACGATATTTTCAAATTTTAATAAACAACGAGACAACCAAAACAATAAAATTTTGGCAGGTGTCGTTATTGTCTTGACAAAACTTGGCAGAGTTTCTGCACGTGTGTTTTGTGCTCAAAACAGATGTGCAGAATTTCTGCACGCAGCGCTGCATGCAGCACTTCAAGCAAAACATACGTGCAGAAACTCTGCCAAGTTTGGTCAAAACAAAAACGACACCTGCCAAAATTGTATTGTTTTGGTTGTCTCGTTGTTTATTAAAATTTGAAAATATCGAATCTGCCAAGAACGAAATGCAGATTTTATTCAAGAAATTCACTTTATTGCTTTAAGATGCTTCATATAAATTAAAGCAATTGGTTTTACTTCTTTATTGTTCGCTTTTAAATAATAAATTATTTCTAATGACTATTGAGATAACACTTTATTCAAAACTGTATTTTTTATCCCACATATCGTGGTATGATTTGTCGTGGACTAGCCGCTGTTTCGGCAGCCAGATTATCCAGCTGATTGGTTATTTATTACTCTAGCATAGGGATAGAGGCCATTGACCAATTTGAAGGAAATTGCTAAAGGATCAACGAAATCCATGTTTCAGTTGTTGCATATTGTAGCTTTTGGATGCGGGATATGATTTTTTCTTCTTTGCGGCCATCCCGGTTGAAAAGTAGGTACATTTTTTCGGCCTTCATCTAAAAGAACTAAGGGAATTTTGATATTTTTCTTATATTGTCTTGTTTTGCAGACTAATTACCTTTATAAATTTATTGAACAAGTTTATTCCGAAAATAGATGTTCCTTGTACGTATTTATTTTCCAAACTGACTGACATAAAATAAAAATAAACTATCAACAGTGTCAATTTAAGTAGTGCCAGATAGCAATTATTTGGAAAATTTAGTTTTTCAAATATGGCTGCAATGAAACTAGGCAGAAAATTTAGAAATAGAGACATCACGCAGCGCTGTTCTGCATGCAGAATTTGTTCCCATAAGAGCCTGTGTATTTTTAATTTTGCTGCGCAGCAATTCTGCACATCTGTTTTGCCCTTTGCTTGAAGCGCTGCATGCAGCGCTGCGTGCAGAAGTTCTGCACATCTGTTTTGAGCATTACTTATTCCGACGTGCAGGGTGGTTTAGACGAGTAAAAAAAACATGTAAAAAAGCTGCTGTCAGTTCATTAAAAGACATTTCAATCGGTTGTCAACAAAGACAACAACAAATCGGTTTTCAAGTATGAACAACAACAAAAATCCCAAAGAGAATTTCGGGTAACCGTCACTTTACGATTCCGCGGGTTAGTAAGCTTAAAGACATAGAGAATATATAATACCTAGAGTCACGACTTCGGGTGTTCGCTCTCTTTTTGCCTACAAGCTGCAATTTGGTCGTTTTGTACTAACCCAGTGAGAATGTGTTAGTTTTCCAATGCTTTTTAAATGAGAAACTGCACCCATACATTCGCACTGAGTTAGATACAATGCTCAGGTTGGAGTCGAGGTGGGTTTCATGGGCTCAGATTTCGAAAATAAGATTCCGTTGAGCTCAGCATTTTCAAAAAAAAACTTAAACATACAAAAAATGCATGTAATATGAAAAATAAATACGTTATATTGTTTCTTTGCACTTTTAACATATAATTGCACTATAATTTACCAATATTTGTATCAAAAATCTTAATAAATCTTAAAAAAAAGTCGTGCGTTTAGTCTCGTATTTGCTGTGGTGGAAGTCTGTCACTTTGGGTTTGTGCATCAGGAAAAAAATTTTGTCTTAGTACTCACTCTTTTGTCACCTCTTGCACTTTACACAGGTTCACGGACACGAAAAAAATAGAGGATTGTGAGAGTTCACCTCTTACACAGATTCACGGACACGAAAAAAAGAGAGGATTGTGAGAGTTCACCTCAGAAAAATTTTGAGGGTGTTTTCGGCAAGGGAGGAAAAGGTCGCGACCATAGGTATTATATATTCTCTATGCTTAAAGAGCTGAGCAGAATACATCGCCAGTCGCCCGGCGACTAATCTGACAGCTGTCAAAAATGAGAAATTTGTATGGCAGTCGCCCATTAGCAACACAATGCGTCGTTCGTCGCCGAACTAGTCGCCCAAAAGTTGAACTTTTTTCAACTTAGTCGCGCGACGAGTTTGACGTTTGTTTTTCTTATATCGTGTTGTTGTTTCCTTGCATTCTTGAAGCAATTTATTTGTTGATTCAACTCAAGGAATTTTTACTGATATCAATTTTTTGTGTGGTTAGGAAAATACAGGAGTTTTCATGGAATTAATTAGAAGTGACGAATTATTATGGAATATATCCGCAAATTCATTGCATACCCATGCAACAAATACAAAATATCTTCTTTTAATTTGAATATAAAAATGAAGAAAAAAATGTTGAATAATGTTTTGTTCTGTTTTCATGGGCATATTTGATAGCTCGTCGCACGACTGCATTGTGTTCACAAATTTCTTCAGCGATTTGGAAGGCGAATTTTTGACAGCTGTCAGATTAGTCGCCGGGCGACTGGCGGCTGCATTCTGTTCAGCTCTTAATGCGGATAAAGAGTATAAATGCTTGTACTCAGGTTTAAACTGATAAAAATATCAATTTGACTGAGGTCAATGGTGGAATAAGTTCGGGTTTCAATGACTTATGATGGTGATACAACAAGTTGTTGACTTATAGCCTCTTATTTAAGGTGATCCCACATTGTTGGTTGTATAGGGCATCCAACAAGTTTCACCATCCAGCTATCTCGATTTTCACACCCCAAGTTGGTTGAAATTCTCTTATACCTGTCTTCTATACCAGAAACGTGGCCGTCCTGTTTTGGGACCTGCTTTTCGAACATCTGCTATAGGGTGAATATTTTGGTGGACTTTTCCGGTCTGACCCGGAACAGTAGTCAAAAGTTATCAGACTGTTGACGAATGGCTTCAAACTTTCACGAACTACTGGAGGCAAGATCTTGTTAGTGATGTTGAGACCTTGCCTCCGAAGGTGGATAGTTTAAGAAATTAAGAAATCTTTATTTGAAAAAGTTGATTGTATGGATTCAGAAGAAGCTGCTGAAATCGAGATTTTACGCATTTAAATCAAATACCAAAAAATGTAAATATAAACGCTAATATTTTTATTATTATCTGCATTTTATGGCAAACATATAAGGGCAGAAAACTAGTTGCCATTAACAAGATTAAAAAAAATAATAATAATAATAATGTTTATGGTTCACCCTATTTCTTTGTTATCCACCTGTCATTTCTGTCCAAATGTCAACCAGCGAAAACTGCAGCGAAAAATATTTTACACTTTTCTTTTTCTCCAACGATCTCTGAAAATATTCGCCGTTTCACAGTCAAAGAAGAAGAAACAACACAAAAATTAATAATAAAAGAAGACTTTCAATTTTGTTATCGCTGTATTTTGTTTGTAAAGAAAAAATCATAAACCATCGAGTTCACGAACTAATCGACAGTAAAGTAAGCAAAACGAGTAACAAAAATAGAAATTATCATTCGCAGTGCAGTCAATTTGTGGAATAATAATCACAATCAAAAACCATTCCCTTTCGTCGCCGTCGTTGCTAGTTCGTCACATTTCTTGTGTCACAAAAAAGCCGCAGCTAAACACTGCATTTTGCTTTAATGAGATAAACCAAAGGTAAAAGAAGATCAATCGAGAACACCACACAAATAAAAATGAATTTAATCGACACAAATCCTTACGGCAATGGCTTGCTCTATGCCGGATTCAATCAAGATCAAGGTTGGTCAACACTTTTTGCGTTGTTATAGAACATGATTGTTATCTCTTTGTTTTTATTCTTCCATAATAATAAGGGTGCTTCGCTTGTGCCACGGATACTGGTTTTCGCGTCTACAATTGTGACCCGCTGAAGGAAAAAGAACGCCAGTACTTTTCCGAAGGTGGCCTAAGCCATGTCGAGATGCTTTTCCGTTGTAATTATCTTGCCCTAGTTGGTGGAGGCATCCGTCCATTGTATCCACCCAACAAAGTCATCGTCTGGGATGATTTGAAGAAAGCTCCAGCCATTTCACTTGACTTCAATCAGCCTGTGAAGGCGGTTCGTTTGCGTCGTGATAGAATTGTTGTTGTCCTCGAGGGGGTCATCAAAGTGTACACATTCACACAACAGCCACAGCAGTTGCATGTTTTTGAAACGAGCACAAATCCACAGGGATTGTGCGTTCTCTGTCCACATAGTAATAAAAGTCTTCTGGCATTTCCAGGAAGAAGAACTGGACATGTTCAGGTGAGTTTAAAGTGATGGCTGTTTGAACATGCAAGTAAAATTTTATGGTTTTCTTTAGATTGTTGATTTAGCAAATACAGAACGAGCTCCATTGGAGGTTGTCGCCCATGAGGCGTCCATCAGTTGCATTGCATTGAATCTTCAAGGAACCCGCTTGGCTACGGCCAGTGAGAAGGGAACTCTCATTCGCATTTTCGATACTGACAACGGCAAGAAGGTTGCCGAGCTGCGACGAGGAAGTAATCAGGTGAGGAATTATTTAAATTTTATTCTCTGACTCATTCGCTGCACTTTTTCTGAGTCATGTAAATTTTATTTGTCGTAGTCGCAGGTAGGAAGAGATATTGATGTTAAGTTCATACATATTTTGTTTCATATGAGCTAGTGACTCTATTAAACCCTGGGTAATACTTTGATCAATTACCGATATAAATTATTACGATGTACAATAGGGGCATCAGCCTCCTTTACATCGCCTATAGGCAGTATTATGTGAATGTCTGATGCCGTTTGTCAACAAACTGATGGGTCCACATCAGTGTGGCTTTAGCCCAGGATCATCATTAATAGAGAAGAACTGTATAAAGCCTTTTTTTGCTTATGCGGATAAGTTTGCTTTTGCCGTCACAGGAAAGCATCATAATATCCTTAGTGTCCTCCTAGAAAATGAGCTTAAAATGTTCACTAGATGGGCTGATCATTGCGGATTAGGTGTTAACCCCCAGAAAACGGATCTAGTCTTATTCACCAGATTAAAAACTGAGTTGCAAAACCAACATAGAAGAAAGGGTGAAAGCGCATTACGCACCACCTTCGGCGGCACCAGACATCATACTCAATCTAACACCCCTTAAGATTTTTAGTAAAAAAAACTATTATAAAGGAAATTGTAAAGCTGATGAACTTGCTTAAAATGGAACCTTTGCTTTTCTTGACCCATTGGGAGAAGGTTGGCATACCTATCACTACGTGTTATCTCATGCATAAGCAGAACTCCTACTACTCTACTACTCTACTTAAACCTAAACCCAAAACCCTTAAACTAAAACAAGTATGTAAGCCGGCCAAGGCTCAAAACCCCACCCCGACTACTCATTGTCAAGTGCTGACTGAAGCCACCAGAACTGGTTCTCCCTACACAGCCCTACTGAACCGAATTAGCTCTGCTCCGTCTTGTACGAGGACGTTTCGGCTGTAAAGGAGCCGCCGATCGAAGGTTCTTCGCCTGACGTGGTAGATTAGCAACACCGCCAATCTGTCCTGTATCAGACCGCATCTATCTTAATAGAGGAATGCCTCTGGTGGAATGAAGCCGCTCAAGCGTGCACTATCAAAATATTCGTCGTTCGGATAGAACGCCCCAAAGTTCAAATAATTCGTCGAAATCATAGTTCTCGCAGTGTGACCCCGAACAAGTTTTATCACGAAATTGTCAATTCTGTTGATCCGAGCCCCGCTGTATAGAACCTCGTTAGAATAGTAATGTACATAAGTAGATTCTGGTGACCGATACAAACCAAGACAGCGCAGAATACACTGCCTCTCGGACACCCGAATCTTCTCCATTTGAGATGGTGCAACATTGAACCACACTGGACAGCCATAAAAGATCATCGGCCGTATGAGGGCCATGTAGCAAATTACCTTCACTCTGGGGTCAAGCCGACTGCTGTTTTGTCAGAGCGAAAGCTCCTCTGGCCCTGGTCAGAGCAGCATTTATATGTCTGTCGAAATATAAGTACTGATCCAGCCAGATAACGAGGTACTTCACTTCGCTTTTGCTCGTTAATCGCTTTCCGTGAGAGCCAACGATGACCATCTTACACTTACACCAATTCTTGCACGTATCCCTCGTGGCCCCAGCCAACGAGATCTGGAACAGAATTGTCTCGCATTTCTGGACATTTATTTTCAGTTTCTAGTCATCGCAATATCGCTGAAACTTCTCGAAGTCACGTTGCAAGAGAATTCTAATGACTTCGACCGCTGAGGCAGTTCTGTACGCAATCAGGTCGTCGGCATACGCAATTGCCTGGATAAGGCTACCTATCAGATCGCTGGTGTAAATGCTGAAGAGGTTAATTAATAGAGTGGCGCGACAGCTCTTGAAGAGCCAAAGCCTAAGTGGCTTACTCTCATCAACAATTGTATGGGTGCGTGTGAAGAATTGAGGGGACCTACAATTTAACGCCGATTCCGAACGGCAAATGAGAAGCACTTTTTCATGACAGATAATACTCTTGGAAGTTTTGTCCGTTCTTCGCAAGAGGCAGTGCCCGTGATAGATGAAATAAAAACTAGTGATGGGTCAACTCGGTTTGCTAACTCGAGTCAACTCGAGTTAGCCCTAACTCGAGTTAACTCGGTTTGTTTTTTTTTCAACTCGAGTTAGCTAACTCGGTTTGCCAACTCGAGTTGAACGGTCCAACTCGGTTTGCCAACTCGGTTCGCCAACTCGGTTTGCCAACTCGGTTTGCAACTCGGTTTGCAACTCGGTTTGCAACTCGGTTTGCAACTCGGTTTGCAACTCGGTTTGCAACTCGGTTTGCAACTCGGTTTGCAACTCGGTTTGCAACTCGGTTTGCAACTCGGTTTGAAATTCGGTTCGCCAACTCGGATTGAAAATTCGGTTCGCCAAATCGGTTTGCCAATTAGGTTCAGCAATCAGATTCGCCAACTCGGCAATTGATAAAAAAATACCTAGTTTACTTGCTTCTATATTGTGTTTTTTTTTAGTTTTGAGTTTAAATATTGTACATAAGGGCAATTAATTACCAAGTGGTAGAATTTTATTATCAGCGGATGGCATTGATAAAAACCTAATTATTCCATTTTTTATGTGTTTTCTAGACCGGTTCTCGGGAATATCCGGTATTATTCAGAACGCAATATATATTATATATATAGCGACCTTGAATCGTACCTTATCTTTTTATTGAGCCATTGACATTCAACTTTTATCAGCGGATGGCAGAGATTTTGATGGATTAAAAACTTGGAATTTTCGTTTTTTTTTTTAATGTTTTCTAGAGCGATTTTCGGGGCAATCCGGTAACATTTTTAATGAAATATTCCTCTAGCGACCTAGATTCGTACTTTATCTTTCTATTGAGCCATTGACAAGCAACTTTTATCAGCGGATGGCAGAGATTTTGACGGATTAAAAACCTGTTATTTTCGTTTTTTTTATGTTTTCTAGAGCGATTTTCGGGGCAATCCGGTAACATTTTGAACGAAATATTCCTCTAGCGACCTAGATTCGCACCTTATCTTTCTATTGAGCCATTGACATTCAACTTTCATCAGCGGATGGCAGAGATTTTGACGGATTAAAAACTTGGTATTTTCGTTTTTTTTTATGTTTTCTAGAGCGATTTTCGGGGCAATCCGGTAACATTTTGAACGAAATATTATTCTAGCGACCTAGATTCGCACCTTATCTTTCTATTGAGCCATTGACATTCAACTTTTATTAGCGGATGGCAGAGATTTTGACGGATTAAAATCTTTATTTTCGTTTTTTTTTTATGTTTTCTAGAGCGATTTTCGGGGCAATCCGGTAGCATTTTGAACGAAATATTCCTCTAGCGACCTAGATTCGCACCTTATCTTTCTATTGAGCCATTGACATTCAACTTTTATCAGCGGATGGCAGAGATTTTGATGGATTAAAAACTTGGAATTTTCGTTTTTTTTTAATGTTTTCTAGAGCGATTTTCGGGGCAATCCGGTAACATTTTGAACGAAATATTATTCTAGCGACCTAGTTTCGTACCTTATCTTTCTATTGAGCCATTGACATTCAACTTTTATCAGCGGATGGCAGAGATTTTGACGGATTAAAATCTTTATATTTTCGTTTTTTTTTAATGTTTTCTAGAGCGATTTTCGGGGCAATCCGGTAACATTTTGAACGAAATATTCCTCTAGCGACCTAGATTCGCACCTTATCTTTCTATTGAGCCATTGACATTCAACTTTTATCAGCGGATGGCAGAGATTTTGACGGATTAAAAACTTGGATATTTTCGTTTTTTTTTTATGTTTTCTAGAGCGATTTTCGGGGCAATCCGGTAACATTTTGAACGAAATATTCCTCTAGCGACCTAGATTCGTACCTTATCTTTCTATTGAGCCATTGACATTCAACTTTTATCAGCGGATGGCAGAGATTTTGACGGATTAAAAACTTGTATATTTTCGTTTTTTTTTATGTTTTCTAGAGCGATTTTCGGGGCAATCCGGTAACATTTTGAACGAAATATTCCTCTAGCGACCTAGATTCGTACCTTATCTTTCTATTGAGCCATTGACATTCAACTTTTATCAGCGGATGGCAGAGATTTTGACGGATTAAAAACTTGGTATTTTCGTTTTTTTTTTATGTTTTCTAGAGCGATTTTCGGGGCAATCCGGTAACATTTTGAACGAAATATTCCTCTAGCGACCTAGATTCGTACCTTATCTTTCTATTGAGCCATTGACATTCAACTTTTATCAGCGGATGGCAGAGATTTTGACGGATTAAAAACTTTATATTTTCGTTTTTTTTATGTTTTCTAGAGCGATTTTCGGGGCAATCCGGTAACATTTTGAACGAAATATTCCTCTAGCGACCTAGATTCGCACCTTATCTTTCTATTGAGCCATTGACATTCAACTTTTATCAGCGGATGGCAGAGATTTTGACGGATTAAAAACCTGTTATTTTCGTTTTTTTTTTTTTAAGTTTCAAACCGAGTTGGCAAACCGATCTGCAAACCGAGTTGGCAAACCGAGTTGGCAAACCGAGTTGCAAACCGAGTTGGCGAACCGAATTCTTAAACCGAGTTGGCAAACCGAGTTGCAAACCGAGTTGCAAACCGAGTTGGCAAACCGAGTTGGCAAACCGAGTTGGCAAACCGAGTTGGCGAACCGAATTTTCAAACCGAGTTGGCAAACCGAGTTGCAAACCGAGTTGGATTCGTTCAACTCGAGTTAGGCAAACCGAGTTGCAACTCGGTTTGCAAAAAAACCAACTCGAGTCAACTCGGTTTACAAAATTTACGGTTCGGCACATCACTAATAAAAACTATTGGCACGAGTAGGACTCGAACCCACGACGTTCTGCTTAGCAGCCAACGTACCTAACCACTAAGTTACGGACACTAAACCGCTACCAATTGCAGACCGTTTTCAATTTAATAGGTGGTGGTAGAAGTTACATTGCCACTTTAGACAACAAACTTGCTACCGTTGAACATATCATAAAGCATATACAATAATGGTTTACTGATGCCTAGTCTGGTGAGTTTAATGTACAAGATTTCTAACCATACGGTGTCGAAGGCCTTCTCTAAGTCAACCAGAACAGCACCCGTGCATTGTTTCGTGGACTTATTCCATTGAATATCAAAAACGAGCTTAGACGCGGAATGAATAGTGTCATGTCCTGCCTTGAACCCGAACTGGTTATCCGGAATTATTGTGTTGTCCGCAGTCCACTCAGCCAGACCGCTTTTGATTACCTTTTCGAATACCTGGGTGATACTTGGAAGAACACTTATTGACCCAAGATTTGGAGGATCGGAATTTTCCTTTCCCTTTTTCGGGAGAGGATGAACCGCAGCTGTCTTCCAACGCACTGGATAATATGCATTATTCAGCGCGTGGTTGACCACTCTGTTCAACCACGCGTTGAATAATGCATATTATCCAGTGCGTAATGCCTCAATCGATAAGTGTCTATGTACAATGTTGGATATACCATCGAAACCTGCTGACTTCTTATTCTTTATTGAATCGAAGATGAGCTGAAGCTCTACCTTCGTAACTAACAGAGGACTTGCTTCCGTTTGCTCGGCTATTATGGCGTTTGCCAAAAAGTTGTCATTGAACCGCATGAAACCGCGGTTCTCAGATCGCCACTGCACAATATCGTTCCGAAGGTAGAAGTGAAGAAGTAGGGCTCTGCTTCCCAGGTCGTGGTTCAGGTGAATGCTAGCATTAACCTTGTATAGTTGCTGAAAAGCAGTTCCCACTGTCTCCACTTTCTCCTGCGGGTCTTCGATAATAAAGAAGTAATCGTTCTAGACGGCTTCTTCAGGATCAATTTGCGCTGTCAGAAGTACGTCTCTGTTCTCTACTGTCCACTGGAGCTCTGGAGGGAACATACTCGGGTCGCTAGAATTAACGGCCTGAATTTTCTTGATCAGGATGTTGACGTTCTTAATCGACGACTTCAGTGTCCTAATTTCCAGGTTCGGGTCGGGTCTGTAAATCGTCTGAACAACTTTTTAAGTCTTGTCATTAGTTCGCTTTTCTGTGTATGCAGTGCGTCTATAGTCGCGTTACTGTAGACGTTGTTTTGGTCGCGTTCCTCGTACTTCGGTATTGTCCCTTCCATTGTCTGAAATAAGGCTTTGTCTACCGCTTTTCGTGAACAACAGCTCCACTTTAGATTCTTGAGAGGTTCTAGAGCTTCAAGAGTCGCAGCCACCGCTCTTCATCCGAGTTATCTGTAAACTGTCGTGAACAGAATGTATGGGATAATAAGGAGATACGCAACACATTGCCCGAATATTATATGAAAGTAGAGTCAAACGCGGTTTTAGGCAATAAGCGACGCGGGGGGTCCCTAGATAACCCAAATATATCACCTTTAAGCCTACAAAACATTCAGCTTTACCTTAGTTTGTTAAATATCTTCGTCATCTTATTTTTATTTAAGGCAACTATCTACTGCATCAATTTTAATCACCAGTCGACCATGTTGGTTGTTTCCTCGGATCATGGAACAATTCACGTTTTCAATTTGGAAGATCCAAAACCTAAAGAATCCTCAATTCCTATTATACCAAAATATTTCTCTAGCCAATGGAGTTTCGTTAAGTTCTCCATTCCCCAAGGACCGCCATGTGTCTGTGCATTTGGATCCGACCCAAATTCCGTCATTGGTAAGTTCTCTTAACTCTTAACTTAAATCTAAATGCCAATTCCCAAAACAAACTGTTTCCTTGCCCCAACAGCGATATGTGCCAATGGACATTACTACAAGTTTGTTTTCAACAACAAAGGAGACTACAGTCGTGATGTTTGCACCCAGTTTCTAGAACTCACCGACGAGCAGTCTTAATGCGGAGTGATGAAAAACGAACATTTTAAACGTGATTATTTCAAAATATACACATAACATATTTTATTTACTTGAAAATGAATATTTGAAGTTATTCATACAAAAATATTATTTTAAGAAGACTTAAATGTAAGAAGAACAACCCCAACACTACTGAATCACATCATTCGCTGCTACCGAATATCCCAGTCACGAAAACACGCCTAAATGGTTTTTATGTTTGCAATCATCTAGATGTCTTTTGCTTTCTTTCGTACCGTTTGGCGTTGATATCCGGAATTAGTACTGTAGACATTCTTTAGTAGCCCGATAATGAGTTCAATGATTTTAATTGAAATCGTTCACTTTTAAATTTATATTTACATTATATTGATAATTATACACAAAGAAATATATTTAACTACGTAAACAAAATATTGCAGACAAATTTGAGTGTAAGGAAATAAACATGTAATTATGTAAGGTTACAATGAAATAAAATAAACGAGAAAAGGAGACAAATTATACAAGCGGTTATGAAGCAATAAAAAGTTATTACACATTCAACTAGACGGATTTAGACTTCAAAACGTTTGTAGATAATCTTCAGACCTTTTGCCGTAATAATGGTTTCTGAAATTCTTTTTAACAGGTGGCAGCGGAAGAATTCCTTATATGGAATCAACGGTTGCGTCTACAGTTCCATTTATGATGAACTTCTTAGAGAATACCTTATAAGGCTACTGCGGCATATTCGGAGTTTTGGCATATAAATCGTGTTCCCACCAAGGTACTCCTATCGAGGGACGGCAGCGAATGAATTTCTTTTTTTTTTTTTTGGAATCAACGGTGGCGTCTTCAGTTCCAGTTAGGCTGAACTACTTGGTGAACACCTTTACGGGCTACTTCGACTTATTTGAAGCCCAGGCAGTAAAAGGAGCGGTTTTTCCGGCTCTTGCAAGTGCCTGGTACTCCAGGTTGGGTGTTGAACGTCGGGGTGACTTCCCGACTACGTAGAAAAGAATTTAGTTGCGAAGCAAAAACAGGCCTCGGAAACGGACGGATGCACTGATGGCGACCAAAGCAAATGTGTAAAAGACAACGAATTTTGGATATTCACGTAGAATTTTTGGTCTCTTAATAGACCGCGTGCTGCCGAACGATTAGCGGAGAGTCTCAACTGCTACAAAGCAGACATTACCGCTATCCAGGAAATGCGATGGGATGGACTGGGCAAAAGGAGGATGAGAAACTGCGACATTTACTATGGTGATTGTTACCGAGAGCAACAACAGCGACTCTTTGGATGTGGATTCGTCGTGAGAGGCAGACTCAGGCAAAAAGTTTTGAGCCTCAAATGTGTAAGCGAACGCATTACGACAATCCGAATCAAGGCTTAATTCGGCAACATTAGCTTAATATGCGCGCATGCCCCTACAGAAGGGGAAAAAGGACGACACAAAAGACGAGTTCTACGAGCTCCTTGACAAAACGTATGAGCAATGTCCTAGCTATGACATTAAAATTGTCCTCGGCGATTTTAACTCAAAGCTGGGAAAAGAGGACATCTTTGGTGGAACAGTCGGAAAGCACAGCCTGCACGACACCATTTCCGATAACGGATTCAGGCTGATCGATTTTGCTGCGAGGCGAAATGTTGTGGTAGCAAGCACCTGGTTTCCACATCTAAACACTCATAAAGGTACATGGAGATCTCCTGATCAATCAATCGTCAACCAGATTGATCACATTACGATCGACGGAAGGCACCTGTCCAGCATTTTAAATGTTCGAACTTTCCGGGGAGCTAACATCGACTCGGACCACTACCTCGTCGTAGCCAAGGTACTGGCTACGCATATCCCGACAACGGCCAAAACAAGGAAATGCTGCAAGAAAATTCGACGTTGGACGGCTACAATCGCAAGAAATCGCCAGATCCTTCTCTGATCGAGTTTCAAGTAACCTCTTAAGGAGTCCTATACCGCCAAAATCAAACATCGAAGACCACCGGCAACATTGCCAGAAAGCAGTTAGAGATGCCGCCTCTTATGGGCTGGGCTTCACACAGCCACCAAAACGAAATCCCTGGTTTGACGAAGAATGCAGGCAGGCCCATGCAGCCAAGCAGGAGGCATACAAAGCGGCGCTGCATAGAAGAAGAGCTGCTCGTGAGCTCTACGAGCGAAAGATGTGAGAGGAACGCTGGCTTCTCAGGAGAAAAACGAGAAAGCATGAGAAGCGTCAGAATTCTTTGAGGATGTTGAGAGAGCCAACAGCAGGAATGAAATTCGGAGGTTTTATCATCATTGTTTGTCCGATCCTGAAAAAGGGAGATCCTCTAAACTGCACCAACTACAGATGAATCAGTCTACTTAACATCGCCTATAAGATCCTCTCTGCCGTAATATGTGAACGTCTGAAGCCTTTCGTCAACAATCTGATTGGTCCTTATCAATGTGGCTTCAGGTCAGGAAATTCAACCATCGACCAAATTTTCACGTTGCGGCAGATCCTGGAAAATACCTATGAACTTCGATTTTAAGGCCGTGTATGACAGCATCTACAGAGATGAACTGTATGAAGCTGTGTCTAGTTTTGGCATCCCTGCCAAATTCATTCGCTTGTGCAAAACGACGATGGAGAACTCACGCTACTCCATCAAGGTTGACAACGACCTAACGGAATCGTTTGACCTCAAAAAAGGATTCCGTCGAGTTGATGCACTGTCGTGCGATTTTTTTAACATCGTTCTTGAGAAGATGGTGCAGAACTCCACTGTCAACACCGGAGGTACTATCTTCCAAAAATCTGTTCAACGGTAAATGGGGGAAAAACGAAGTATATGCTGTCTTCGAGGAAGGACACCCATCACCGACGGCTTGGGCAGAACGTCACAATAGACGCATACAACTTCGAGGTAGTATAGCTCTGCTATAATTCTCAGCAATAACACCAGCGCCGAGATCAGACGAAGAATAACTCTTGCTAATTACTGTTTATTTGGGCCACGAACGCAATTGAGTGGAAAAGCTGTCTCTCGAGTAAGTAAGGTAAAACTGTATAACACCCTCGGCATCCCAGTCCTGCTGTATGGTGCAGTATCATGGACTATAGATGATATATATTCAGCCCTATCGCCGTATCCGATCGTAACAAAATTCTATCCGATTTATACGAAATATACGAATTTGGTATCGTCCTAAGGGTTCCGATTGTTAAATCGTACATACCTTAAAAAAAAATTCAAATTTGCGTTGAAATGTCAAACTCAGAGTAACGCATCACGATTTCATGCGGCGAAAAGCAAAATTTCTACGAACGCCATGCGATGCACCGCGATTATTTATGTTTTATGCGTCTCCGATGGTTCCGACAGCCAAATTGTGTCGGAACCTTTGCGGAACGGCATGCGTTATTACACGTCAATATTTCCTTTACGAAACGGATATCCATACCATGAAAAAAAAAAATTTTACGATCGGAACTTTTCTACGATCGTTAGTTTCTTCGAACGGATACGACAATAAGGCTGATTTGATTACCTAGAGTCCCGACTTCGGTGGTTCGCTCTCTTTCGGCCTATAAGCTGAAATGTTCATATTATACCTTAAAACTGCATAAGTGTTTCCCAATGCATTTCTTTTATGACCTCTCATTAATACTTATGCACTTTTAAGGTATGTGTGCTCATTCCAGTCATGGTGTATATCCTAAGCTCAAATTAAAAAAAAATAAATACCGTTGAGCTAAAATTTAGTATATTATTATAATGTCCTCTATGATCATGGACCTTGACATAATCAGATGAATGTGCTTCAGGCTGTTTCGTGATGAAAGTTCTTCGGGTCATCTTTGGCCTCGTGTGCATTGATGGGGAAAGAAGAAGAAGATACAACAGCGAACTTTACTAGTTGTATAATGACGAAGGGTCAAGGTCCAGAGACCCAGATGGCTGGGTCATTTAGAGCGAATGGACACTAATGCTCCGGCTCGGAAAGCCTTCGACACTACGAGAGATGTAGAAGGAGATGGTGACCGCGACTCAGGTGGTGCAGACTGTTGATTGAGGCCCAAGTCCACAATGGACTGTAGCGCCAGCAATGTAAGTTTTATGTTTTGGATGTATTGTTTTCGTTTCCCTGTTCCTTGATTCCTGTAAGCTGTGCCTGGGTTTTAGTCTGTTGTTTCCATTTTCTGGAGGAGGAAGAGAGGAAAACTATGGAAAATAATAGGAAAAAACGGTTATGGGATGAAAAATAGGTAAGTGAGGTCTTTCAATAGTTGCCATAATTTTCACGTAATGTGAACCTGACCAAGACAGTTTTAAAAAAAAATTAAATCCGTCCAACCCCGGTCCAGCGGTTGTTTTTGTGCACATGATCTAGCATTGGTGGTCAATGAGCCATGTTGTAGAGCATTCTGGTCCATGTGAACACCACTAATAAAAACTAAGTAACCGCTCGTGTAAACTGTTTTCATCCCTCTGTTTCCTGCTCAAGGTTTTCAATCATCATTACTTTACTACTTTTTTCTTAAGAAATCTACTATATTTTAATTTAGCTGTCAAATATTGCAAATGTCAAACAAAACACCTAGCTAGCTGACGTGTTGACGCCGCAAAATATTTCTGAAAATTTTGAATACGTTGGAAAAATAGACGAAAAATCTCAATAAAATATCAAAATGTTCGACATTCAAACACATATGGTAAGATTTTTATCAAATTCAAGTCATTATCAAGTTACAAACACCGATTTTCACAGGACTTTGATGGCCAGCACAAAGCTGAGAAGTACTCTCGCTTTATCATCACACTGTTTGGCATCGTTGGACTTATCTGGGGAGCTATCATCCAACAATTTTCACAAACTGTCTACATTCTTGGAGCAGGGTTCTTGCTCGCTGCTCTTGTAAGTATAAAAAAACACTTCAACTCTGAGATACATTTTCAAGCCAATGCATTTCAGCTTACTGTTCCACCATGGCCAATCTACAGACGTCGCCCATTGAACTGGCAAAAACCACGTCCTGAAACACTAACCAACGGCGGCGACGAATCGAAGAAAAAGAAAAAATAGTCTAAGTTTTGGCAACATTTCTAAAAATAAGAATTCTTAAACAAACAAAATAAAACTCCCTTCTTCAAGAAACACAACAAAATACTTTTTTATTCGTTCAACTCCAATCTTTTCAAAAACTACTAAATTGGTCTCTTGTAAGATTTTAGCTCGTTGTGGTCATAGTACTTGTGGATAAGGTCATACATGTTGGAGAAGAAGTACAGTAGGTTATCGTAGTGACCATTGTATGGTGCTGTAGGACTCATATCATCTGCGTCATGATCAATTAATCTCGTGGTCTGAAAGCAATCATTACACACCTCCAAATTCTCAAATCCCTGATAGTTTTTGTTTAAACCCCAGGCATTCATGTGAACCTCCAGCACAAATTGATGGGCTGCTTCAATTGTCGCCAAATACCATCTCGGACTCCCTTTTTGGTGACGCCAAAACTGTGAGTAGCGATTCTGGAGCACGACTGGCTTCAAACTGCAAACTCGTTTGTCTTTGTAAATACTCCGACTTTGGTTCCAAGTGCTGTCAATAAGTACTGCTCGCTTCACTGGGAGATTATCAAAGGTATAAACATGATCTTCATTTCCATCATGGTCGCCATCATCCGTCAGAATCTCTGGCACTCTCTTCCGCAGAAGAGTTCCCATATTCCAACCGTACGGAAGCCCAAAGTTGTCATCGGTTTTCAGCCTCACATTCTTGTCAAATAACTGACCAACTGTTACACTTTCGGCTCCGGGAAATATAAGCACAACACCCTCCTCCTTCGAGTAGTCGGGGATATCAGGATATGTGAATATTCGACAACTATCCGATGCAAGAACGGCCGCATGGATGGCAGTGCTTTTGCCATCAATTTCCTTTTTGTGTTTTATGATGTCTATCTTCACGGGGAGTGTGACTTTGGGCAGAAACCTGTCTAATTCGCCTACTGGAACATAACAGGTGTAACAGAAGAATTTGCGCGACCGGTAACACTGTGGGCAGGGATAACGACCGTCGATGGTATCCAGAATTGAATTGTCGTCGATTTTCATGCCGACGAAAGGATACTTCCTGGGGGCGAGCACCATTTCGAGGGCATGACTCATACGCTGGTTGGGATGCAGGGTGAATTTTTTGAATTAACTCCGTTTTAATAAAATTAATCAAATTCGATTTAGCAAATGTTTATATTTTTTCAATTTTGGTTTTGAGGTTTTGACCAGTTTTGACATTTGACGTTTGTAGAAAACTGTTATATTCTATTGGCTGCGTTCAACTTCATATCTTATCTAATGATAAGGTTATGAGTTCTTGATTGTATTTTGCCTTTAACAGGAGCGCATCGCTCTTGAAAAAGTATGCTGTGAACCGTTATTTTTTGTCTGTAGAGTTTATGGGTTGTCCTTGTCTTTCTTGAAATTATATTCTTTTTGGCTTCAGTTGGCAATCTAAGACCTTTTTTGACAATTCTGTGAACTGTGACACAAAAATGGATCTTGGACATTGGATAAAATAGGTTTGTTCGATGTAACCAGCCCGGGGCGCTCCGTGCTTGTCATACTGTAAACGGAAACTGAAAAATGTCTATGGGTTTGGTTTCACATCGAACGCTAATAGCGCTTTGTCCTTTTTTCTCTTTGTTGTATAGCAACAGCTGATTCGAACGGCTCCGAAATTCTCTCCCCGAAAAGAACTTAGGGCGATTCAGAGCGCCCCCGATGCGGGTACTGAATACACATCGAACACGGTGGAAACGCAACTGGGCGAAACAAGAGCGACATCGAACAGCTCAGTGTGAAATCGGAGCGCCACAGAGCGACCCAGAGCGCTCATCGAACAAACCTAATGTCGTGATCCATTAGTCCTTTAACAGGAGCGGATCGCTCACAATATTTTTAGCAATACCATTGGGCGTTCTTAATAGTCTTAATTATTGGAATGCCTTTGTTCGGCGATATAGAAGATTATGCAACGTTGACTTTCTGAGCCGACCACTTTTATGCTAGATCTCCACTTTTTTGGATACTACAGTTCCTCGAGTTAGTACCTTTTTATTCAGTTTACAATGCGACGTGACGTTTTGTTTAAAGCGTAGCAATCGGGAAGGAACTAAAACTTAACCTCTGCAGTTTGCACATTTATTGCGGGGAAATGTGTGAACAGACAGGTTCCCCTCTGTCTATAGAAAAACTTGTGACTTCAGAACTTCATTCCAGTCCAGTTGTCGCATTCTTTCAACCTCACCTTCTCTAGTATTTTAATGAGAATCAAAATAGTACTACATGGCTTTTGAGGAGGCGCTGTCGTCGATTTTTGATGATGTAAAGGTTTAATGGTTATCCTTGTCTTTCATAAAATTATATATATTTTTTGGCTTTAATTGGCAACCTAAGACCGTTTTTGACACTTCAGTGAACTGTGAGTGACACAAACATTGATCTTGGACATTGGATATATAGAAGTAGAACTGTCAGTTTTGCTAAAATGAACGCTTTCAGAATTGTCAAACACGATTCCAGATTGACCATTGGACAAAGCCCTAGGTAAATATGAATTTTTGCTCGTAGTAACAAATCGAAATCTGTATAAAATCAAATAAGATAGTTAAATTGCTGTAAAAAATGGCAATCGCTCTTCATTTATTATGACAGTCGTAATTAAAGTGTTTATAAAATAATTCGATGAAATCGTTGAAAAATACATATCTATAAAATTTGCACAAAAATATTTTTAACTTTTTTCAAAAGCTTACAATTTATGGGTGGAATACATTTCTTAATGTAGGTACTTAAAGCTTAAAATTAGTTTTTGTTTTTTTTTTTAATTTTACATCCGTACGTGTTTGCTTCTTCTTGATTGTACAATATTTATAATCGATATACAGAACCATCCAAAAACTGCTAACCAAGTTCCTATCAATGCGAAATATAGACAAGTTGCTGTGTAAATTTGACCATATCGCCGGCGTTCATATCTGTCACTTCGGACAAGAAAATCCATAAAGTCGAAAACTGCACCGCATGACAGACGTCCCTTTATTATTCCTACGATATGTCCAACGCCTTGGAGTTCCTTTAGAAGTGTAATACGATATTGCTCACAGGTTGTCTTATAGCCATCGGTGTAAATTGAGGCATGCACCAGAGTGTATAAGAACATGACACATGATATCACAGATGCAGGTGTCCAATAGTATGGCGAGATACCGTTATCTGTCATATCCGATTCGGTAGTAACGACAATCATATCGCCAGATCTTAAATAAAGAAACAAAAATGCAAGAATTAGTTACAAAAATCTTAACGGAATAGATTTGGAAATATAAACTTGTAGGAGAGATGATTTGAAATGAGGGATAGAATCAAGGAATAATCAAAAGTCAGAGCATAGAGAATATATAATAGGTCCGTTCGTGTACTCCCTAAGACTACCCAAAACTGCCCAAAACTGCCATATTCTCCCACTTTTTCGTTCGTTTGCTGCCACTTATCGTAAAATCTGTCACTTTTGGAGGAGAAAAATATTTCCCCTATCTGCCGATTTTAGCCACAAAAATTTCTTGTGGCAGTTGTGTAAGTTATGTCAAAAAAATTTTTTCTATTAGTTTTGACATTTCATCGTGTTCATGTTTTGAGCACTTGCTCACAAAAAAAAATTGACGTGTAAAAAGTGGGAGAATTTTGTGTTCAACGCGTTCGTTTACTTTTGTGCAAATTTTTTTTTTTTCTGAGAAATTTATCCCCACTCTCGAAATTTGACAGTTTTTACACAAACTGCCCAAAAAGTACACGAACGGACCTAATAATAATACGATTCTCCCCATCATCACTGATACGGATACCTCACCATTCATAAGAAGAGGTGAAATTGATTTTGTGACTTTTTCGTATTCTCCCCCAAAGTTACAACTTGTGAGAGTCACAAAAAAAATCGAAATTAGGATCTCCCTCAGAGCAGGTCATAACTAACAAATTATTAGAGATTTGACATTTTGATTTTTGAGTAGTGGAAAAAATTGAGGTTGAAATGATTATGGCGCATATGCACTTGGTTAATGCAGATAAATACTGAAACTGATTCATAATATAACAATAATAAATATTTCATGTCATTACTGAAAAAAATAACTATGCATTTATTTTTATGGAACATATTTGGGACACAAATGTTTCATAAATAATAATGTACATATTATATTGCATTAATCAAGGATTCCAAAATGGTAAATTATATCTTTCTAGGACAACACAGACAGTATATAAATCGTTCTCCTGTTCCAACGACTTCTATTTTGACTGTGAGTAGGCCATTTTTTTTAAATAAAGCTTTCACCTTGGTTGTGGTGAATTTCGTTGTGAGGATTTTGGGAGAATCCGACAAATGTTATCGAATCACAACAATCCTCACAAGAAATAGTCACAGGGGCTTATGACTTGTGATTCCTCACAAGGGGGAGAATCAGGCTCGTATTTGCTGTGGTGGAAGTCTGTCACTTTGGGTTGGTGCAACAGGAAAAATATTTTGTCTCGGCTGAGTACTCACTCTTTTGTCACCTCTTACACAGATTCACGGACACGAAAAAAAGAGAGGATTGTGAGAGTTCACCTCTTACACAGATTCACGGACACGAAAAAAAGAGAGGATTGTGAGAGTTCACCTCAGACAAATTTTGAGGGTGTTTTCGGCAAGGGAGGAAAAGGTCGCGACTCTAGGTATTATATATTCTCTATGAGTCAGAGGCCGAGGTACTGATTTTGACTGTGGGTACTGGGATATTGAGGAAATTAAATACAGCCGATTTGTAGGAAATGAAATGTCAAACTCAGAGTAACGCATCACGATTTCACGCGGCGAAAAGCAAAGATTCAAGTAACGCAATGCAATGCATAGCGATTATTTTGTTTTATGCGTCTCTGATTGCGGAATGACATGCGTTATTACACGTCCAATTTCCTTTACGAAACGGATAAATATTACTTATAATGTTTGATGTATTTTTTTTAAGGCAACCACCCTTACTATGTTTGTCAAAAGAATGTATCCGTTGCACATTCTGGACTTCTTTTATTTGCTCACAATGATCATTGTTTAAAGTCAATAAAAAATGTTCGGATTGCTTTTCAGGCCCGTCAACTGTCAACATCTTCAGCGATCTGTCAAAATACGAAAGGAAGATAGACGATCATACGTAGAGACTATCGATATCGACAATATTTGACCTACCACCTACGCATAATGATACCTACTGATATTTTTGGAAAGAGACAACATGCTGGATAAAACTTCATTTTTCAAGACATAGCAAACAATAAGATAAAACGAGAAAACTACTTTTGAATAAATTAATGCAATGTAGTGCAATGTAGTGTCCGTAGCTTAGTGGGTAGGTGCGTTGACTGCTAAGCAGAACTTCGTGGTTTCGAAAAAGTGTCTCAACTTTGCCGTTCTAAATCGGCGTTAAATTTTAGGTCCCCTCAATTCTTCATACGCACCTAGAGAATTGTTGATGAGAATAAGCAACTTAGGCCTTGGCTCTTGGCAAGTGTGTGCATGTATGCGTGATTTCGATTTTGATTCCGACCTAAGTACGGAATCGACCGGAATGGCTCCGATCAATTCCCGAGTCCGGACGACCGAAAAATAAACGTTATAAGTTTGTGACGTTTGTAAAATTGTGAAGAGATTTCACAACGTGGTGGCCAATGCGGTTTGCACCGTTTAATTTGTTTGTTTGTGGGGCTTCGCAAATGACTGTGTGAATGCGTATAATCTTGAAACCCTAGACATTTTTCAATCTAAAATTATTTACTCAAGCTTAAGCTGTCATAACACTCGAAAAAAGTGAAAATAATAGAACGGAAGCGCCCTAATGTCGTTTTCCTCCAGAAGCATTCGGAAGAGTACCTACAGAAGCCTTCTGAAACCATACTTTGACAGACGGAATGCTTCTGAGAAGAACAGATCTCTTCCGTTTTGAAAACATAATCGTCCGAAAAATGACACATTCAACATAATCCGTTCCGATGGAGGAAGGAGAAGAAACGTCAAAAAAAGACCAAGGGAAAATGACACAACATTTAAGTGACAAGTGTCAATTTTATGTTTCTACAATCACAACAATCCTCATATTCTACCAAAAAAAAAAAAATGTTCAATTGGGATTCGGATGGAATAAGCACAATCCTGAATTGCCAATGCTGGCGTTCAACAACAACAACAATGTTTATTTAATTGGAGGAATAAGACAAAAAGTGTCAATCAGAGAAGAGAGATGTTAATAGAACATCTGACTGAGGTCTCAAATCCCAGAAATTTTTTTAGGTAGAACCAAAAAATCCCAGCTCAAAAATGAGATTTTTGTCTGAGATGACATATAAACAACAACAATTTGTAAGGCAACCGTTGCTATATCAATGAGAACTGATGTCATTTTCCATTGGTCTTTTTTTACGTTTCTTTTTCTACATCCAATGGAACGGGTTCGTCATTCTTCGGACGATTCTGTTTTCAAAACGGATGAGTTCTGCTATTCTCAGAAGCATTGCGTCTGCCAAAGTCAGTCCAATTGAATGTTTTCAGAAGACTTCTGGACTCTTCCGAATGCTCCGTCCAATGGAAAACGACATGAGAATAATCATATTGCACCAAATGATTTCGCCTCAGTCAAAGTGATTTTGAAATCGCTGAGATGTTGTTTAGTGGAACTGACTGTGTCAGAGTTCGATAAAGAGAGATTTCACTGTTCTTTGCGAATATTTCACAAGCTCTTGTGCTCACTCATATGTGTACCAAGAGTCAATGAACTTAATGTAAACAAAAAAAACGTATTAACATTAATTATAAAATCGGACAAATTAAAACGACGATCATTATTATTTTAACCATAAAAATCAAAGGCATAACACATTCAAAAACTCACCTCTGTCTGAGTGTCGTAACACCATGTTTCCTCTTCCCGGTGCCCATGCAAACACGATAAACATGATAAATTCCCAATATTACAGCAAAAAACAATGGCAAGATCAGTCCGTATGTGGCAAAGTGGCAATAAGCAATATGGCCACCTTCGAATTCATTATAAGTACTATGGCCATTCAAGAAGCATCCACAATTTGTAACTGGACAAGCGTTGAGAACGTGCCGCCAATGTACCCAAGCAATACCCGAGGTAATGCAGCATAAAAGCGACATCAATATGATTAGTGGATAGAAGAATGCTAACAACTTTTCAGAACCATACGTATCCATGATTCATTCGCGTTATTTTCGACGATTAGATAACAATATTTCACCAGATTGTAATGTTACTTTGGTTTCACAATGTCCAAGAATTGTTTTAAAACAAAAGAATTTAATGTTTTTCTGATGTTTTGTTTATATTTTTCACATATTCAATAGTTCAATTAAGATTCGATTCACTCTTGCTCAACCGACGCCCAAATTTACAAAACCTGTAGTGCAGTTTAGTATGTCTAGAAGCTCTGAGACTCGGGAGAAACAAACAAAAACACATACACTCTAGCCGACGGAGTTACTTAAACTAAACGATTGTCTTGTCTTACTCGTACTCTCGTACGCATACAAAGTTTCACTTTTAATGCTCTCCCTCTTTTGTATCTTATGGCCGCATGGGTGAATTTTTTACCTGGCTTACCTGCTGAAAGTACGAGTAATCACATATGGAGATGGAGAGTTTTGACAGTTAAAGATACAAAATAACCTGTGAAAACAACCAACACACGTTGAAGTGAGTAATTTTTATGAACACTGTGGGATTAGCTACAAACTATATTATAAAGTAGTGTTGCCAGCTTTGAATGAAGATAATTTTTTGTTAAAAAATGCTTACTACTTTTACGTTGATAGGGAAGACAGTCTGGCAATCCTTTCGTCTGCGTATTGGAATACACAATATGCCAGTTTCACCTGAAAGTATTTCACTGAGATCTCAATGTCACTCATAGAGAATCTATTTACCTAGAGTCGCAACTCGCTCTCTTGTTTAAAAAATCACTGTCCAAAAAATGTTGTGGTGAGTCTCTCAATTTACTCTTATTTTTCGTGTCCGTGAATCTGTGAAAGAGGTGAAAAAAAATTCAATAAGGACATGACCGCACTGTTTTAAGGGTGAAATATACTCTGCCAACGTGTTTAAATGGGCGCAGGGACATAAGTCCCAGGGACATAAGTCCCAATTTTTTTCTTTGGGACTTATGTCCCACCTAAGTGAGACATAACACCCAAATTGAGTTTGGGATTTAAGTCCCACCCAAGTGGGTCATAAGTCCCAGTTTTTTTTCCATGAAAGTGGGACATAAGACCCAAATAAAAAAAATATAGTTTGAATAAAAAAATAGTAAATAAGAAATCGTCACTGAATACAGCAGTATTAACTATGAAAATTTCACAAATTATCCATTTACAGAACAATGTCTGTGCAGCGAAGCGCACCGGATCCGCTAGTAATTGAAAAAAAATTCCCTTAGTTTCATCTAAAGGCTAACACGAACAAAATAAAACAAAAATTATCCAAATCCGTCCAGCCGTTTGTGAGTTATTACGTTACACACGAACAGGATTTCATTTTTTATATATAGATTTAAAAAAAATTGCAAGGTTAAACCACTTTATTCTGTATCTTCGAAACAAATGGTGGAGAAAAGAAAGTTAAAAGATTTTAGACAAGTATACAAATTTTGATATTACAAATATATATGCATGTATCAAACTTATTTTTTGAAAATATGAGAACAGAGACTTGCATATAAAATTTAAGTTTTAGAGACTTAATCAAATTAAAGCCCAAAAATCGCGCGATTTTTGGGCTTTAATTTGATTAAGTCTCTAAAACTTAAATTTTATATGCAAGTCTCTGTTCTCATATTTTCAAAAAATAAGTTTGATACATGCATATATATTTGTAATATCAAAATTTGTATACTTGTCTAAAATCTTTTAACTTTGATTGATGTTATTGAATGGTTTGAATATATGCAGAATTTTTTCTCAAAATTTGAAGTACAGTGCCATCAATATCGAAAACAAAGGATGCTTTGGAAGATATTAAAAAACTGGTTCGAACAAGGTGCAGATTTTCCTAAGTATTTAAGTTAAGGGCACTGTAAAAAAACATCTTTCCTGGTATTGAAATAATTCTAATTTTATCATTAAGCAATACATACATTTACATTATATGTGGGACATAACGCCCAACTTTTTTTTTTGGGCCTTATGACCCACTTGGGTGGGACTTAAATCCCAAACTCAATTTTGGGTGTTATGTCCCACTTGGGTGGGACATAAGGCCCAAAAAAAAAGTTGGGCGTTATGTCCCTGGGACTTATGTCCCTGCGCCGTTTAAATGTGTTTTTTTAGTTATTTATTCGTAAATCATAGTTGAATTCCATTTAAAAAGCAAAAAACACTATGCACTGCACTTTGTACTGTTATTTAAATACTTAAAACATGAATTTCATACAATTATTTTTTATTTTTAAAATTTTTGAATTTAACTGACTCTTATTTTTGAATTTTGAGCGCAGGCTTTTAAAATTGAGCCTAGGCTTTTCACCTTATTGAGCCCAGCACACAGGCCTACCCATTGCAAATGTATTGGTTCGGCCTCCCATTTGAAATGCATTGAAAAGCCTATACATTTACATTGGGTAGTATATTTTATCAAATTTAATTTTTTTAGTCGAAAGAGAGTAAAATGCCTTGAGTTGCGACTCTAGGTATACCTCCTCTGTGATGTCACTTTGGCTGAGGCGAATCTTCCTCTCCCTCTAATTATTGTTATCGATCGATTGCACTTACATCCCTTCTCTCTAAGGCCAGGAAATCGCTGGTAAATTATAAGATTTAGAGATATCTCGAGGAACGAAAGCTTCTTAATGACCGACAGTACGGCCTTCGCAGCAACAGGTTCACTGGTGATCTGATCTGATGGTTTATCGCACTGAAAAGTGGAACGAGTCTTTATATCGTTTTGGAGAAAGTAAGACTGTTGCACTTTATAACGGGTTATCCATTTTGCGGTTTCAAAAGTATAAGGCTTGAATTCGACATCTGTTAAACTAAGTTGTTTTTTTCAGTTGAAACTCTGACATTTACGAAAATTGATCGCTTAACTATCGCACCTGCTATAAAAATGATGATTCTGCCACAGCCACATATATCGTGCTTAAGAGCAGATTATAGTTTACATATTCGTCAAACTACGCAAGCAATTGGCAAAGTTGTGAAGAAATTTGAAGAGACTAGATTGGTTGCAGATATTGTAAGGCCTGTGCAACATTGTACTGCTCGCAGCATTGATAATATCGCTTTTGTAAGTGGTATTGCCAAAGACCCGAATGTGTCGATTCCTTGTCGTTCTCACTTTCTCAGGAATTTGGACTAATTTACGGGCTTAAGGCACATTATGGCGTATTTTGCTTTTGGATCTCCACCTACATCCATATAAAGTCCAACTCACAAAACAACTGAGGCCAGCTGACCATTGACAACGTCGTCGTAGAAATGTCGAATGGGTACTTGAACAACCGGCGGCGGACGGCGATTTTTCGAAAAAAAAGTTTCTTCAGCCGATTTCTCACTCGGGGGGTATATTAATAAAAAAAATTGTCGTATTTGGGGTTCTGAAAATACTCAATTAACTGAAGAGAGGTCATTACATCCACAAAAGGTCACTGTTGGGTGCGCTCTTTGGTCGGGAGGTGTGATTGGACCTTCTTCGAAACTTCTTCGAAAACGACGATGGAACGACTGTCACCGTGAATATGGTCATAAAATAACCGACTTTTTGTGCCTACTATTGAAGAATACAACTTGGAGAATATGTGGTTTCGACAAGACGGTGGCACATAGCGCACAACTCGAGCGAGTATGGTTTTATGGCATAGACATTTCCTGAACGGATATAATTTCTCGTCGCGGCGATATCAACTGGCCACTAAGATCTTGCGATTTGTCACCGCTGGACCTTGACTTTTTTTGTGGGACTATGCGACCGTGTTTATGTGGATAAACCTTTAACTCTTGAGCACTTAAAAACCAACCTTCGTCAAGTTATGGCTGAGATAGTGCCCAATATCTGTCAAAAAGTGGTCGAAAATTACCTCAAAAATTCAATGCTTGCATTGCAACAATGCACGTGGACGTGGTGGTCATTTAAATGATGTAGTGATCCACACATACTGTCAACATTCAAATTTTATAATTAAAAAGAAATATCATGTAAAAAAATATTTTATACGTGCTTCATTTACGTTTCATTTTGAAACCGGAAAGTGGATAACCCTGTATTTCAAAGATATTTGATAAAGTCTGGCATCTTTCCCTTTTATCAAAAATGCGTGCTTTCGGTTTCGACGAATGACTACTTCGTTGTATTAGAAACTTTCCTTCGAAACGATAAATACAAGTTATATTGGACGTTTTCAAGTCTAAAACCCACAATATAAATGCTGGTGTGCCCCAACGTTCCGTTTTAAGTGACAAAACGGAACCCTGAATTCTTGAATTCTTGTTTGCAATTTCCAATCTAATAAATTGTTTCGCTGGCGGTAGTAGGTATACCCTTAGTTGTTCATATTCGTTCCCAGTTTACATCCCTCACCCTCGTCTTTGGATGTGCGGAACTGAAATGGGGAATAAGAAAGAGAAATCGCGTAGAGTTTGATGTTTCGAAAACTCAATGTGTTGAAGCGAGATTTACCCAAATGTCCATGAGTGGCACATCCTCGATATTCTCGGAATGTGCATCACTGACCACCTCTTTTGGGAAAAGCACATATGCAATGTGGCCAATAATTCAGTAATTCCCTACGTCTGGTTTGGTGCTCCAGTGACGTACTAAAATCTCTTGGACAGTATTTCAAACACAGCGTTCAATATAATTGGTGGTCAGATTATACACCGTCGGGTCGTCGTTGAGTCATTTACGTCACTTGTACATGGACTTAATGTCACATGTCTCACCCTATTTAACCGATTTTTCAACGGTTTATGCCTAAGTGAAATAGCCAGTTGCATTCCTCTCCTTAAGATATTCAACTGTTATACCCGTGCCTTCATGAATGCCTCTATCAGCTAATCCTCGAGGCCAACTTCGGTCGTACTGTCATGTTTAGATATTCGTTGTTTAGCCGTACTACACGAATGGGGAACTGTTTACCACACTCTGTCTTTCCAGGTCATTGCAATATTCAGGAAATCATGACCAATTTTATCTGACCCCTTCTCTTATCGTCCGACTTATTCTTATTATCTAATGTTCGCACTGTGCGTTGGCATATAAATGAAAACAGAAATGTTAAATGAAAACAGTTTTATGTAGCTATTCATTGTATGTTACAGCTGGCAACACCATTCACATTTAAATTCCCAAACAAAATTAATTTTGCTTTGTTTTCATTCCAGTCTTTTGCTGCATTTAACTGACTTCGAGGGCTTCTCTTCCTAAGAGAGTCCCAATCACTAAATTGATGACGCAAGCAAGTCTGCTCCCCTTTTTGACCATGTGCATAATTAAATTTGTTTGCTTTGAGTTACAACTTGGAAAGTTCCCAATGCTACTCAGATGTCTGATGGTGATCAACAGATGACACAATTCAAACAGAATTTTAGTGTGTGAAAATAATTTGAATTTCATTCATTAAATTGATCCACTGCCAATCTACATGTGTCATAATGATCAAAGAACATCCCCAGGCATTTAGGTTGATTAAAGTCTGTTTCTTCTTCATTTTGCATAATATATGGGCTTTTAATGGAATCCATATAAATTTGATTGATGGATACTTGCGTGGAGGCAAATGAGTTCTTAAAATAAACATTTTATTGCATTTTTGTTCATCAAATGTTTATAAATTCATAAATTCTCATTACGATCACTTTCTGATCATAGACATTCTGTTCCTTCTTCTTTATCTTCAAAATCTAAGACAGGGAATTTTATTTTTCTGATTTTGCATTAAAAACCTTGGCCCTTTACCATGTGGACTGGTCTTGTCTAGGCTCTAGGGCTGTCATGTAAGAACAAATATTATTTTAATTTTCGTGTTTCTATAAGCAGCAACAATTAAAACGGAAAATATTTTAAGGATGTAAGTGTCTGGCATTTTCAAGTAGGTGCTAGCTGCGAACTAAATAATGAAAGAAACAGTCTTTCAACGAATTGGGACTTCTGAAAAGTGAAAAGTACAATAGATGTTGTTTCTTCAGGCAATTAAAATTTGCAAAGTGTTAATTGGATTTAGTCAAACTAAGTGTTGTGAGCTGCAAACAGCTTTAGTAAATTTCAAAAGAAATTATTCTCTTTGTTAAATTAGAATTTATTTTAATTTAAATATATTTTTTTCTTTTGATACGTTTTCCCAATCTCAAAGGCATTCCAATGATGAATAAAAATTAACGATTATGCAAAACAAAATTACTTTGCCTATGAACTTGGTTTTTTGACGTGATTGTTTCTCAGTTAAAGAAAAAAATCATACATCATCAAAAACTTGTTGCAAATTGTGTTAAAGTGCATTTCATTTTACCTGTGATAGAATTAGTTGCTCATGTGGTTATAAGCAGCTATACTAAAATCTTAATCTGCGTTAAGAAGAATGGAGATTACAAAAGGAGTGAAATACGTCAGTGATCTGGTATGTAAAATTTAAAATAAATCCATTATTGTAAACCTTGTTATTACAAGTACATACTACCTACGATCTAAAGCGACTCCAATCAGCCGATATACGTATCAAGGGAAAATTGGCGGTAGTATCAGTTACAAAAAGCTTCATCAAATTGATGAATATCTATTGTCCAGAATACCCTTTTCTTCGCGGAAAAATAGTTTTGATTCTATCAATAAATGCCAAAAGTATTGTTTGAGGGGGAAAACCAATTCGAAACAAACAAATCTTAAATTGAAAACCACTTTTTTTACTATAAAAATTGTGTTTTATGTTTCTGGTCAAAATTTAACTTGAATATTCTTAAACAAATGATTTCTTAATTTGAAGTCGAGTAACCAAATTATTAAGAAACTTGTAGAACATGTGTTCATCTCAAATTTTTTTATTTTTTAAAGAATAAATTGTCTACACCATAGAATGAAATTAGACAATTATTTGCTTTGATATGAGCAAAAGGAGTTGGAAGTGACGAAACGTTCTTCTTCTTTTTTTTATACTCAAGTGGTTTTTTATACCCTTATTATGCCATAGACACTGTGAGTGCTTTAGGAAAGAGGGAAGAGGTTGAATTGAATGGTTAAATTCCTGAACACTGCGATGATCGGGAAAGACAGAGTGTGGAAGAGAGTTCCACATTCGCGTAGTACGGCTAAAGAACGATTCTCTATACTTGAGCGTAACCCCGAAGTGGGCTCGAGGGTATACTGATGGCATTCCTGGAAGCGCGGGTATTACGGTTGAATTGTTTAAAGGGAGGAATGCAACTGGCTATTTCTCTAGAGCACTTACCGTAGAAGTAACAATAAAAAAGAGAGAGACACGAAACGTTACGACAGTGGTCTCTATCACCGATAATTCTTACTGCTCTTCTTTGTATAACATCCCAGAGGCTTAAGGAGTAAGGCTATGTTTATGACCGAGCGTAAACGCATCGCGCGATGCGACGAGAATCGCTACTAGCGACTAAATTCATTGTTGCTTATAAAAGTGGTTATGACAAAGCGATTAAGTGAAAAGCGAATTGAGCGATTACAATTGACAAAAGCGACGAAAATTTGCAATCAAAATATTTTGATCAGTTGAGCGATACGAGCGATCAAGTATGGACAAGATTATAGTTATTTTTAATTTAAAATTATTATTATTATTATTATTATTATTATTATTATTATTATTATTATTATTATTATTATTATTATTATTATTATTATTATTATTATTATTATTATTATTATTACTTAAAATGATTAGTTTTTGTAAATGTTTCTAATAAAACTTTCCTAGTCAATGCGCGCATTTTGCTTTCTTAACTGCCAAAACTTAAATAAAGTTTTAACATTTCAAACATTCAATCGCTTGAAGTTTCGCTCTACTATAAACACTCATTAGCTAGCGATAACGCAAGCGAAAATGTAACAAGCGATAGAGCGATTATCGTCGCACCGCGAGATGCATTTACGCTCGGTCATAAACATAGACTAAGTAAGTTACTGGAGCAGTAGCCCAAAGATGGGAATTGTACTCAAGCTTTGGACAGATATAAGTGTTATACATAAATCCAGATCAGACGTTAGACGTCATTTTATATATTTTTTCCTACTTGCTATTTAGAATTAATAAAACTTAAAATTAACTAAAACAACCTATTCTACCTAACAGCTACTTAAAAACTAGAACAACCACAGCAACAAATCTCTATAATTTTAATTTCATTTTTTGTATATATTTTTGTTTTTTTTTTTTTTGTATATTTTATTTTTTTTTATTTTTATTTTTTTTATTATTTTTATTTCCTTTTTTTTTGTATTTTATATTTGTTGTCCTTGTCAATGTATGCCACCATGCCTACTCTACTTAAACCTAAACCCCAAAACTCTTACACTAAAACAAGTATGTAAACCGGCAAGGCTTAAAACCCCCCCCCCGAATACTCATTGTCAAGTGTTGACTGAAGCCACCAGAACTGGTTCTCCTGCTTCACTCTATTGGTTCGGTCCTGTTTGGACACAACCCTACTGAACCAAAGGAGCTCTGCTCCGTCTTGTGCGAGGACTTCTCGATTCTAAGGGATCCGTCGATCGACAGTTCTTCGCCTGACGTGGTAGATAAGCGGCACCACCTGTATGAGATCGCATCTATCTAAATAGAGGAATGCCTCTGGTGGAATCAAATATTTGTCGTTTGGATAGAACGCCCCAAAGATCAAATTATTCGTCGAAGTCATAGCTCTCGCAATGTGACCCCGAACATGTTTTATCACGAAATTTTCAATTCTGTTGACCCGAGCCCCGTTGTATAAAATCTCGTTAAAAAAGTAATGTTCATAGAAATATTCTGGCGTCTTATACAAACCGAGACAGCGCTGAAGACACTCCATTTGAGATGGTGCAACGTGGAACTACATTGGATAGCCATAAGTGATCATCGGCCGTATGAGGGCTATGTAGGAAATTACCTTCACTCTGCGGTCAATCCGACTGCTGTATAACAGCCGTTTCGTCAGAGCGAAGGCTACTCTGGCGTTAGTCAGAGCAGCATCTATATGTCTGTCGGAATACAGATACAGTCCAACCAGACGCCAAGGAACTTCACTTCACTTTTGCTCGTTAATCGCTGTCCATGAGGCCCAACGATGACCATCTTGCACCAATTCTGGCGCTTATCCCTTGTGGCCCCAGCCAACGAGGTCCGGAATAGAATTGTTTCAGTTTCCAGTCATCGCAATATCGCTGAATCTTCTCGAAGTCACGTTGCAAGGGAATTCTTACGACTTCGACCTTTGGGGCAGTTCTGTAAGCAACCAGGTCGTCGGCAGACGCAATTGCCTGGATAAGGCTACATATCAGATCGCTGTATGTATGTGTGAGTATTGCTACTGTTTTCAGTTAATCAAGAAAGTGTGGGGCACTGACATAGAAAGTGTGATGTGTCTTCATGCACCTCCTCGTCATCGCGTCCTCTACATAGATCATCTGAATTCTTATTCTCATCTTTTTCTTATGATATCCTTACAGATTATGTCCGGTGATTATACTTATCTAAAATAGGTCGAAGTGATCTCTATTTGAGATTTACTGCTTAAATTGACAGTGTAGAATGCTGACTGAATATTATGCTGTGCGAAAAGAACCTTAAGTTTTTCGCGGCAGCATGAAACAAGCTTGGATTTTACCTCAGTTACAGTAGTCGCTTTTATTGACGCTTGGCTATCAATGTAAAAGGTGATATCAGCTAATGATATTGCCAGTACATCCGTTGGGAAGACACTACTATAGTCTGGAAGCATAAGCGAGTCGGTTAACTTGAGAGTTTCGGATAAAAAGCCTTCACCTACACCAGTATCCATCTTAGAGCCATCTGTATATATAGCTATTAATGACTCACTGATGGAGTATGGCATATTATCTATCCATTTATCTCTGTTCTCTGCTTGGAATTTTAGCTTGGAATGGTTTGTGAAAATCAAGTTCGGGTGTTTTATAGTCTGTCATAGTACCATTACCCATAACTTTATGGAAGGAACTCATCATGTCTTGTGGAACTGTTTTTTCAGACTTTAGTCTGAATAAAGCTTACACCGAAACACAAAGTGTAAAAAGTCCAAAAAAGTGAGTGTATTCGAGAACTTTGTGCACAGTGAAAGCTTGGTCATGGTCAAGCTTTTGTTCACGCTCACGTTAAATAAATGAGAGGGAGATACAGTACAGTAAAGCACTATATTTCCACTGTTTTGTACTTTTTGGTACTTTGTGTTCCGATGGCATTAACTTAGTTTTTCCCTCATTAACCGCTAGACCCATCTTCCTGCCTTCCGTCTGATGACTCACGAACGCTCCACTGACATCACGCTGTGTTCTTCCAATTATATCAATGTCGTCTGCGTATCCTAGTAGCTGGACGGACTTTTGAAAGATTGTGCCTCTGGTGTTGACATTGGAGCTTTGCACAATCTTTTCAAGAATGATGTTGAAGAAATCGCATCACAGCGCTTCGGCTTGTCTAAAACCTTTTTTTGACATCAAACGCGTCCGTTAGGTCCTTTTCCGGCCATGATGGAACAGCGTGAGTTTTCCATTGTCATCTTTCGCAGACGGAAGAGTTTTTCTGGGATGCCAATACTAGACATTGCTTTATACAGTTGATCCCTACAGAAGCTGTCATACGCGGCCTTGAAATCGATGAAAAGGTGGTAGGTATTAGTTTAAAGTTAATAGGTGAATCTGCCGTAGGGTGAATGTTTGAACGATGGTGGACTTTCCGGGTCTAAAGCCACACTGATAAAGACCTATCAGGTTGTTGACGAAGTGCTTCAAACATTCACACAGCACGGCAGACAAGATCTTGTAGGCGATGTTGAGGAGACTTAAACCTCTGTAATTGGTGCAGTTCAGGGGATCTCCTTCCTTGAGGATTGGGCATACGATGCTGAGAGCTGAGGTTCCATTTGTCGTATGTCACCCTATAATGAACAATATTTTTACATTATAGTGCGGTGAATTTTAACACATTCGGTAACTTTCGCTTACTTTTCACAACTTTTAAACTGGTTTCCGCTCTTGTTTAAGTTTGAATATATGAAGTTAGCTAGATAGTGCGTCTTAAGTAATTCTTACTTTAAAAAGAATAAATATTTTTAAAATACATACCTCAATCCTCTCTTAAGTTTTTTTCCGAAAACACATAACGGATACAAATTCCTCTTCATACAATGTTTGTATTCTGATAGACATTCTTATATTTGTGTTTTATTTTCACTTAATATGAAAGGAAATTATATTTTTGTCCTTTTCTTTTTATGAATGTCGTTCAAAGCCGTCTGCTAACTGCTACACATTTTATTTAGGTTCAAAACAAATGCATGTGTCTGCTATTGCAAAATGAAATACGAATAAATCATTTAGAATATATTCTGCAAATTTAATGTGGTCTCGTTCGGCTTGTCGTGTTTGTTTAGCGTCACCGGGAGATTTTCTCTTGAAACAATGCATTTATTTCGAAAATATTTACACACACATTATTTAAATAAACATTTGAACATTTTATGGCACAGAGCCATAATTGAGAAAATGTGTGACGCTATTTTCTAAGGGTTACCAAATTCAACCATATTTTAATTTAAAAATAAAGAAACTGCATTGCGAATGATTTCGATACAACCGAGATCCGGAACGATCTTCCTTCCTACCTCATCGCCTCAGTGGTGCCATTCATCAACATTTCCTTGAGTGCGTTTGAAGAATATTCTTATTGGCTGATTTGAGAACCACTTCCTTCTTCGCAAGGATTCCTGTGAAAGGTACAATACGAACCCCACACGTTCTTCGTAACACCCAACGCTCATAACCACTATTGTTCGTGAGCACTATGCAAGGGATACCGTCCTCGGTATCCCCACAATTTTTTCAATTATTTTCTAATATTTTCCGTAGAAAAAAAGAGAGTTCACAGTGCCTATAGCTAGGGCACCAAGTTTCGCTTCCGTATGAGAGTTTCGGTGAGACTTAGCCAAATGTGTTGGATTTGAGCAGCTGCATATTTCTTCTTCCATCTCGTAATCGGTTGCCATGCTATACTGACCAAAAGTAATTGAAGGATCGCATTTAATTGAATATTTCTCTATTTCTCCGGGAATCTAACCACTGAGCAATTAATTTGTTTCTTCATTTGCTCCAAAACGCTTTTCGGACCTAATTTTCCTTTGCGTAATTACAGCAGGTGCAGCGCGGTGTATACTGCGTCAAGTTTTGGACTAGTTACTTACTTCACAGTCTCACAATCCATGAAGGATCTCAGCCTGAGATAACGCAGCCTTCCATTTTGAACGGTCGCTTGCATGTACTCTCCAGTCGCCGAAACCAAGCGCTCTGGCATCCGCACTTCCGCAGTCACTTGCTTATACCGTAGGTTCGGTCTTCCTTGGGGCTGCGATGAAAAGACTTTCCTGGCTAGAGCGTTGTCGTCCATTCGCTCGATGTGGCCGAGCCAATGTATAGTAGTCTTTTCTTGGCCTTCTGGACTACATCCACCTCTTGAAACAGCTCATACAGTTCGCGGTTGAACCTTCTTTCTCCATTCGTCGTTGTCGCATACAGGACCGAAAATCCGTGGATGAATTTTTATTCCGAAAGTGCTCAATATCAATTCCTCTTTTTTACTTATTTACGGGCACCGAGCCCGGCCGTAGAGTAGGACTGTTTGAAAGTTTTGTATAGTAGACACTTTGTCTTTCGAGTGAGGAGTTTTGAACCCAGTTGTTTTGTCAAACCGAAGAAGAAGCGGTTCGCTAGGACAAATCTTCGTCGGATCTCAATAAGGTGTCGTTTGTGGAATTCATGTTTGTTCCAATGTGGTTGAACTCCTTAACTACCTCGAAATTGCTGCTACCAACAGTGATGTATTGTCCTAGGTGGACAAATGTTGCTTTATTTGTTGATAGCATGTACTTTGTTTTGTCCTCATTCACTTCAAGACCAACAAGTTTCGCCTATTCTTCAATCGCTGTGAAGGCCTCAAGCACAGTTCTCTTGGATCCACCGAGGAGGCCTATGTTGTCCGCATAGCCTAGGAGCTGGTGCGCATGTTTGGATACATTTGCACACTGCATTTCGTATTGTTTACCTTCATGCGGCACAGCTGCTATCATGCTATGCAATCATAAGCAGCATTATTTGATAACCGAGCTCTAAACTAAGCCACTATACCATAGAGTGGTCAGAGTCGACATTTGCTCCTGGGAAATTGAGCACGTACGTGATATTGGATGCATGCCTTGCACCGATTAGCACATGGTCGATTTGATTACGAGCTGTAGCAAAGTCGATTAGTCAGAAGTCGTTATCTAGTGTAGCTTCGTGAAAGCTGTGTTTTCCAACTGATCCACCAAAGATGTTTTCCTTCCCGATTTTTGCAATAAAATCTCCAAGTACGATTTTGACGTCGTACTCTTGACAGGCTCCGTAGGCTCTATCTAGGAGGTCGTTAAAATCCTCCTTGCTAGACTCTTCAGCATCATCGGTAGGGGCGTGTGCACATATTATACTGATGTTTTGTAGTGTGGCCTTGATGCAGATTACAGCCAGGATATCACTAATTGGCTTAAAATCCATAACTTACGATCAAAGCCGATTTCCCACGACGATACCGCATCCAAATATGTACATTCTTTGGTGACAGCTGTAATAAATATCGCATTTTTTTATTTTCATTGTTCCTGATCCTATCCATCGTATTTCCTGGATGTAATGTCTGGCAGTTATGTCTGTTTTATACTGCGTGAGGACAGATTCATGTTTTTGAGTTGCACCTGGAGTGTAGGAGTGTTCTTACATTCCAGGTACAAACTCTCAATGCGTAGTCCGTTCCGGGTCTGGTTACCAAAAGAGGGTGGGTCATTATCCGAGGCTCTGCTTATCTCTCTCATAACTTCAGGTTTTTTTTTTTCTGTAGAGGGGTTGTTATCCCCTTGCACTAACCTTCAAATTTGTTGGGCTGTTGTTTAAGTGTTTATCCGTTTTGTACTCGCACTTACAAGTTTCGCAAGTTATATCTAGTGATATAACCAGTACCCAGGTTAAGTACTTGGTGCGTAGGAAAAAATGCAGCATTATGCCCCAAGATTCTACAAGAGCCAATCACCAAGTTTCGGACTAATTGGTACATTCGCCTGAATATGTAGCCTCTCCCTATTTTTCTTGCTGCCTCTTTGCTCTGCTTAACGGTTTAGTTTATTTGATGGACAAATGTCTTGGTAAGAAAATAACATTTCTTCAGACAAAGAAATCCTAGCTAGCTGTCTCCAGTTTCGCACGCCGAGTTCGTTAAGGTCCTCTTCCACCTGTGTGGTCCACCTGAGTCACGGTTTTCCTCTTCTGCGACGTCTACGAATCGGAGCATTATTTTCCATTCGCTCAACATGACCCAACCATCTAAGTCGTTGGATCTTACCTTTTCTGGCTAGGTCAGTGTCGCTGTACAGCTCGTACAGTTCTTGGTTTAATCTTCGTCTCCATTCACCATTAATGCAGACAGGACCAGAAATCACTCGAAGAATTTTTCTCTCAAAGCAGCCCAAAGCGTTTTCATCAGATGTTGTCATGTTTCATATCTCTGCACCATACATGAGGACCGGGATGATGAGAGTTTTCTAGAGTGGCATTTTAGTTGCTCGGGAGAGGGTTTTACTACTCAACTGTCTTCTAAGACCAAAAAAGCAGCGATTGGCAAGAGTGATTCTTCGTTTGATTTTAGAGCTGGTGTTGTTGTCTGAGTTGATAGCGGATCCCAGGTAGACAAAGTCCTTAACTACCTCCAAGACGTCGATGTTGGTAGTCCTTTCTTGTCGACAGCATTAACTTGGCCTTGCCCTCGTTAACCGCTAGAACCATCTTCCTGGCCTCCGTTTCAAGACTCACAAATGCTCCACTGACATCACGCTGTGTTCTTCCAATTATGTCAATGTCGTCTGCGTATATCTTAGAAGCTGGACGGACTTTTGAAAGATTGTGCCTCTGGTGTTGAAGTTGGAGCTTTGCAAAATCTTTTCAAGAATGATTTTGAAAAAATCACATGACAACGCATCGGCTTGTCTAGAACTTTTTTTGACAGCAAGAGCGTCCGTAAGGTTTTTTCCGACCATGATAGAACAGCGTGAGTTTTCCATTGTCATCTTACACAGACGGACGCGTTTCTTTGGGATGCAAAAACTAGACATTGCTCTATATAATTGGTCTCTAAAGACACTGTCATACATGGCCTTGAAATCGATGAAAAGGTGGTAGGTATCGATTTGAAGTTCCTGGGTCTTCTCCAAGATCTGCGTAGGGTGACTATTTGATCGATGGTGGACTTTCCGGGTCTGAAGCTACACTGATAACGACCTATCAGGTTGACGAAGGGCTTCAAACGTTCACACAGCACGGCAGACAAGATCTTATAGGCGATGTTAAGGAGAATTATAGTTGGTGCAGTTCAGGGGATCTTCTTTTTTGAGGATCGAGCATACGATGCTGAGGTTCCATTCATCGGGCATGCTTTCCTACGACCAAATTTGCAGATGAGCTGGTGGATGCTCCTAACCAAATCATCTCCAGCTGCTTTTTATAGTTCGGCGGCTAGCCCGTCTGCTCCTGCGGATTTGTTCGACTTAAGATTAGATATCGCTATCTTCACTTCGCCCATGTCGAGTGGGTGGAATTGTAGGCCTTCTGCACAAAAATTAAATAGTTCTGTATTGCTGGCGGAGTTTTGTTCGTCATCGCCATTATACAGCTTGGAACACTGACTGCGGTTCTACAGGCTTCAGTTCGGGGTCAGTGCTGTCGTTTCAAAAATTTCATGGGGAGTATTTTTGAATCAATTTGAGGAGTATTTTCTCTATTTGAGTAGTATATTTTTTTAACTATAGGTACGTTACCCGATAAATTGCCTCCAGAAAAGAGTATCACTTATAATGGGTTTTGTAGACCGTTTTGAAGTTTCAAAAATGATATAGTTGAAGTTTATAAACAGACGATAGTTTCTTACAAATTTGTAGGTGTTTTAGTAAAATACTTATTTTTTTAATTAAACAAATATTAAGGTTATAATTTAAAGTGAAGAGAAAATTATGAAGTCTTGGGCTTTGACAGTATGAATAGGGTAAGGAAAGAAAAAGTTTGAAAATCTAACGTACTATGTACTCTGTAGGTATGTACAAAAATATTGTTTGCGTTTATTTTTTAGGGTTTATCTTCTTTTCCAAGAGATATTTCTTTATTTGGTGGGTCTTTGAACACAAAAGGAAATTCCTGTATCATCTTTTTTAAAGGTTTTCTTAAGTTGAAAGATTTCTATTTGTATCTTGACTGAACGAAATATTTATTTAATCAGAGTTAAGAAAAATATTGTTTGTATACAAAGATATCAACGTAAGAATGATTAAACATAAAATTACAAAGTATGTTTTTAAATTACAGTACATTTTTTAACATTTGGCCTGTGAACTACTTTATATTATATTGGTACTTCCTAGAGATTACTTGTCTTCTTTTTTCTTCTTGATTTAGAATTTCATCACGCAGTTGTTTTTACTGTCTGCAAAAGCAACAATAAATCATGATCTTAACATAATCTACTTCAAACTGTTATGCATTTCCCAGTGGATACCTACTTCTTTCAAATTCAAAACTCTGATTTGAAATTTACGTAAATTAAAGAAAAAACAAACAATCCTTAGCTTGACTTTACAATAATTCAAATCTAGAGTTTGTAAACTGCAAAGGTTCACAAGTTGAAAAAGTGAAGAAACTGCTCAGAATCAATTGTTTTTGCTTATAATTCTTTTTCGCATGCTTCCAACTTTGCTGGCTAAATCACATTTAAAATTTACCCAAGTTGTCCTTTAACTAAAAATTTTACAAGGAAACTGCACAGAAAATATCACTTCAGATTTGAAAAAGTTGACTGGTGTCCTGCGACGAAAGTTTTTTAAGTAAAAGGGTCAGGTTTTTTACAGTTCTATTTATAGTAATTCCACCAGTTGAATTTTATTTATTTCATTACAAAATTATATATTATTTTCAACTTTAATCTTTCTATTAATGCTTATAATTTCGTTTCTGGATCTTCAGGTTCAAGGCTGTAGCCATCCAAAATCATAAACGAAACTACAAATTCAAACTTGTGATCCACGAAAGCGTGTTTCAAAAAATGCTGGCTCATTTTTTTCACATTTTCGAGTTATTAAGGTATCGAATTAGGCGTGTAGTGCCTTAAAATATATGGCAATTTTGGTAATTTGGTTACTATGACTTAAATTTAGACCAACAATCTCACTCATAGAAATGAGCTAAGAGATGTGAGAATAATGATTTTCGTCTCTTGTCTTATCTCATAATATCATAATATATGGAAGATATTTTATTCACTGAATTTGGGGAGTATATTTCGTCTATGGGTAGTAGAGTAGTATTTGACTCTCGAAAGGAGTAAAATACTACTATAGTAGCAAAAACGACAGCAGTGTTCGGGGTGTATAAGCCCTGGAGGTTTGTTTCACCTTTTTGTAGAACTTTCGAACACCGTTCCTGTTGTGACATCCCTCTATCTCCTCGATCGCGCGCTTCTCATGCTCCCTTTTTTCTTTCTGAGAAGTTTATGCTCTTCTCTCCTTTTCTGCTCGTAGAGCTCACGAGCTGCTCGTGTCCTTCTTTGCAGCGCCGCTTTGTATACCTCTTGTTTAGCTGCATGTGCTCGCCGGCACTCATCGGCAAACCAGGGAGTTTCATTGTGGTGGCCGTGTTAGCCCTAGCACTTCAGAGGCGGCATTTCTGATGGCTGCTTGTCAGTGTTGCCACTATATTTTGTGCTGGTAGCAAAGGACTTCTGAGGAGATTTTCGGAGACACGATCGGAAAAGAATCTATCAATCTCTTGCGATTGTAGCCGTTTAACGTCGAATTTCCTCCTAGCATTTTTGGGTCTTGGCCTTGATGGGGATTTACGCATTCGTACCTTGGCTACTATAATAGTGGTCCGAGTCGGTGTTGGTACCTCGGAATGTTCGGACATCTTGCGTGCTAGAGAAGTGTCGCTACCATTACGTCTCGCCCCGCAGCGAAGTCGATTAGCCTTACTCCGTTAATGAAGACAATCACCAAGAAGAAAAAACGCAAAATAAACGAAATTACTAAAAAAACTGAAGATTCCTCGAAATTTTCACTAAAGTAACTTTGAATATATTAAGTCAATGATTCAATACCTTCAAATGAAAATACTTATACACAAAAAGTCATTAGGCCAGTTCCACCTAACAACATCTCACTGAGATCTCAATGTCACTTTGACTGAGGCAAAATCATTTGGTGGAACATAATTCTCAGTTCTCATTGAGATAAAATGGTTACCTTACAAATTGTTGTTGTACATTATGCCAGTCACGTCAAAATACCTGAGTGAGAAATCGCATCCAAAATAATTTCATCTCAGAGATCTCAGAAAAAAATCTCAGTTCTCAGCTGAGATTTTTTGTTCCACCTAAAGATCTCTGAGATCTCAGTGAGATGTTGTTAGGTGGAACTGGCCTATTCTCAACAATGAATGACTGGTCCATTGGGATCGTTTAACGTTGACAGATTACCACAAAGTAAGCAAGTTATTCTTTCATTTTACTTTCGTCGACCAATGCCAAAAAAAATGTCTCAAAATTGAAAAAAAAAATGACTCAATTCTGCGATTCTGCCTAATGTTTAAGAAATTCCCTGGCAGCTGGTTCGAAATATCGAACACATAAAATTCTATTTAAATTTATTACTTTGATAGGAAAAACTGTCGCGAGTCGTGCGTGACCCTCAACACCGTACATTCCTTCGACACTCAATTTGTTTTCCGTTTACTTGCGATTTGTGTTTGCCAAATTTTCACGATCGACTTCGATTGGCGTATGTGTATGGCGGGCGTCTGCAAGACATGACGCCAACATCCATATTATGCACTTTTCGATCTTTTAATAGCATTTTTGTGTCAATATGTCTTGTAGCGAAATCCCGCTCGTGGACTTTTCTCATTGCAGAAGTAAAGTAACAGAATTGACAAATTTTGTATGAATTCGTTAAGGCCAACCCGCAACTCAACAAAAATCAAGAAGAAAAATCTATGCTTCTCATGAGTTCGACATGTTTCTTTTGGCTTGTCTTGTTCTTTCGCTTTTTCTCAAAATTCGTTGAAGGAAAGTCGAAGAAGATGAAATTTTTGCAAGCATTTTTCAGTCTTTCGGGAATTTCGGTTCTAAGAAGATCGTTGACAGCAAATCGATCGGATTTTGCCAAATGTAAATTTGTTTCGTTTTTTTTTTTAAATAAAAGTTTCCATTCTTTGCCAAAAAAATTGTATATGACGAAATGTTACATTGATTGTATGAAATTCGAAAATTCCATTTTTGCATAAAAAGGAGTGCGGACTCTCTGATCTTATTTGACTCACCATAAAAAATATATAACACGAAAGAATCAAAGAATTAAAAAGCCAAAAGCTGAAAATAGAAATTTAATTAGTGCGTTTAAGTACATTACAGTACCTAGTTGTACAATGTACACCCCCTGAAAAAGATTAAAAATAAAAATGTGAACTGTATCATCGCAGTGATATATCGACATTTATATGTACCTATCATAAGTGAAACATAAACTGTCATGTATCAGAGTTGTTGCAGATGTTTAAACAAAATTTTACAGCTAACTCAGACACATATGTTGTGGTCAAAAGAATACGAATAATTTAGGCAATCTCCTATTGCTCGACATATTACTTATTCTGATGGAAACTTGTGATAAGCTTGCAACAAAAATCTTATTTTAGAGGTCTTCAAAATGTCATAACTTCCATTATGACAATTTAGCGAAAAAGTTGAAATGCCTGTCATTTTTCCGTTGACTTGTCAAAAAAATCGTCGAACTGTCAAAGTAGGAGTTCCTTTGAAATAGTTTAAATCATTTCAGAACGCGTTTTGGTTGAGTCCATTTGATTTGGCTGCCACAAAAGCTTTTAGTTTAACATAATATTCTCAATGTAAGCAAACAAATCACTTTGACGTATTAACTGTGATGCTTGTTTTCTAAGGCTGAGGTACGCTCACTCTGTTCAGGGTGTTCTCGAGTAAGCACCTAATGTCGAGTTGAAGATCCAAAGCAAAAACACAACCAACCTTCACTCTTCGTTTAGCAGCTGTTAATTTAATAATAACTTATCTCTAACAGAATTTAATACTAATTTATTTTACAAATCATATAGCTTGCAATACTTATAATACCACAACTACGATGAGTTATTCCTGGCCTCTAGGCTCGGTGTCTGGATAGTCGCGGCTCGCGGCTCCTCCTCAGTTAATTAGATTATACGACTGTCAGTGTTACCACTGAATAAACGATGGCTTTTGCACTGTCTTTGAAACGCACGGATGGTGTAGGTCAATGAATAAACTGAGTCTAGTCAAAATCAGACTCCTGTTCACAAAAGGCTGTGAAATAAACGTCTGAGCTTTCACTCTTGTTCAAGCATTTTCCAGAGGGGAAAAATACACGAAATAAACGGTCGAGTCGGAACTCCTGTTAGCGAGCAGCAAACTCCACTGAACAAACGTTCGGCCGAAGCCCTGTCTTTGATACACTCAGAAGGAGTGGATCTATTTTGAAGAAATATATTCCCAAGGTAAAATATAAGTCGGCAGCTCTAAATAAATAGTGCTTCTCGGCAAAAATTTAAAAATAGGATGCTGGTTAGCAAACTTCCTCTAACGTTCACTCACCAAAGCGGTATAAGAACTGATTTTTGTTGACGACAACACTTCCCCTTTTATACATTTTTCTGTCGACGTTGGGTGTGAATTGTATCACACCCAAGTCATTATCATGTGTTGTCGTCTGTCGCATGTCGCTTTGATAATTTCGTGTTGCTGCTTCGGTTGTTGCTTTTTGTTTTCTTTTCTTGTGTTCGGTGTTTACATGTTGTTGTTTTTCATTATTATGTTTGGTATTGTTGCTTCGCTGTTCTCTTTGTTTTGTTTTTCTCTCTTTTTTTTTCCCTTTTTATACCTTTTCGGGTTTTGTGGTTGGTCCGCACCTGAATTTTGTTGAACAAAATATATTTTTATTGTAACGTTTCGTTACAATACAAACAGATACAGCGCTGAAAGCACTGCCTCGAGGAACCGAATCTTCTCCATTTGAGATGGTGCAACATTGAACCACACTGGCCAACCGTTAAAGATCATCGGCTATTAGAGCCATGTAGCAAAATAACCTTCACTCTGTGGACAAGTCGACTGCTGTAAAACAGCCGTTTCGTCAGAGCGAATGCTCCTCTGGCTCTGGTTCCTCACTTTTGCTCTTTAATCGCTGTCCTTGAAGCTCAACGATGACCATCTTACTCTAATTCTTGTACGTGGCCCAACCAGCGAGGTCCGGAACAAAATTTTCTAGCATTTCTGGACGTTCATTTTCAATTTCCTTCTTCTCGAAGTTACGTTGGAAGAGAATTCTAATGACTTCGACCTTTGGAGCTGTACTGTACGCATGCCTTCATCGGCATACGCAATTGCCTGGGTAAGGCGATCCTACCAGATCGCTGTTGTAAATATTTAAGAGAATGCGTGAATTAACCGTTGTGGTAAAAGTTTCATTGCAACTTTTGACAACAAACTTTCTAACGTTAAACATGTCATAAGGCATGTAAACCATTGTTATGCCAAGCCTGGTCAACTTTAGATAAATTCGCTTTTACTATACGATGTAGAAAGCCAACCAGAACTGCACCCGTGCATTGTTTCTTTGACTAATGCCTTTGGATGTCAGAAATGAGCTAGGACGCGGCATGAATGGTCCCGCCTTGAACTCGTGTTGTCCGCAGCCCACTTTTTCCGAGCAATATTAATGATCTTCTGGAATACCTTGCTGATGCTCGATAGAAAACTTATCGAATGAAGACTTGACGGATTGGAGTTGTCCTTTCCCTTTTTCGGGAGAGAATTAACCGCAGCTGTCTTCCAATGCCCTGGATAATATGCAATCTTCAGCGCGTTGTTAATTTAAACAGCTTGAAGTAGATGTCTTTTGCCTCAAGTGCCTTAGTAGGTACAGTGCAAGGTATTAACAACTGATGAATTCTGGACTGGAGCTCTATACCTTCGTTACTAATAGAAGACTTGACTCCTTATTCTTTTAAGCTTAACGATGACTATTTCCATGTTTTCCATACTTTAAGAAAGTTCTTCGTTGACATAAGATCTCTTTCGCTTTCGAAAAATTTGTGTACGATTTTTAGAATCAGAAACCAGTTGCTTAGTTGTTTTGCAGAACCTTGGGGTGTTGTTGTCTCCCTTTACAGATTTGCGCAATTATCATTCGGTGGTTGTGGATAATCTTTTAACCCTTTTATGATATTGACTTTCCCTGCCAATTTAAATATGTATGTATATGTAAAAATACTGTACCAATTGTTGCATTCCAATATATGTACATGTATTGAAAAAAAAAAACGAAAAACAATTCCACACAAGAAATTCCCGATTTAATGGACAGCGAGGTGTTAACGACGAATTTATTACTTCCCATAAAATTTAGTTTGTTTTATTACAGCGATGAATATCTTTGAAAAAGAAAATAAACAACAAATAAGCTTATTAATATCTTCATTTTTTTCCCCAATGAAAGCTAAATTCCCTCAGAAAGTTTTCGGAAAATTGCAAGGGCCATTACTTTTGCATAAAATTAGGATGAAAGTTTTAAACTGAAAAAAAAAAAAACGTTACAAAAATATATTGAACCCAGATAAAAAAAAAAACATTAAAGTGACTGTGTTATTCGTAATTAATTAAATATTAAAATGGATAATTGGAATGTCCTCGCTGCACAAACTACATCATCAGCTATTGACAGAGATGGAATAGGAAGTGTTTCAAGAGAGAACTTGGTGAGTTTTAAGATTGTTCTCATATTTTTTTGCGTTATATTTGATTGTCAGAATTCATTGAGAATACAAAAAATAGTGATGCGCCGAACTGTTAATTTTCTAAATCGAGTTAACTTGGAGTAGGTTTTTATGTAAACCGAGTGGCAACTCGGATTGCAAAATGCCAACTAGAAAACACTTAAAAAACGGAAAAAATAGGTTTTTAATGCGGAAACATTATTTCCATCCGCTGATGAAATTTGACAGTCGTAAGAGGGATATTTCGTTTTTAATGTCGCCTAAATGTCTCAAAAGCCTCCCTTGAAACTTACTTACTTAAGGTGGTGCTACAGTCCGTTGTGGACTTGAGCCTCAATAACAGTCTCCGCCAGCCAGCTCGGTCCCTAGCAAGCTGTCTCCAGTTTTGTACTCGAAGTTGATGGAGGTCCTCTTCCACTTGAGAGCGCCACCAGAGTCGCGGTCTTCCTCTCCTCCTACGTCCCTCGGGAATAGTGTCGAAGGCTTTCCGGGCCGGAGCATTGGTGTCCATCCGCTATACCGAGCCATCTGAGTCTCTGGACCTTGACCCTTGTGGCTATTCGCTTAATTCGTTGCCTCTATGTAATGTCTCTAGTTTTACTGACCTGGGAATAGTGTTGGACTCTTAACTTACATATACTAACCACTTTGACTACATTATTAATAAAGCTAACATGACACTTGGATTCATTAAAAGATTCGCTAGTGAATTTCGAGATCCGTATGTACTAAAGACTCTTTATTCTTCTTTTGTAAGGTCAATTTTAGAATACGGATGTGTTGTTTGGGCTCCATACTATGAAGTCCACAAAATTAAAACTTATAATTATAATTAGTTTTAAGATATTTTTTATATAAATGTTGTTAAAATAAGTCCTGACCGTTAGCATTTAACGAAATAAATAAATAAATAAATAGGTCCATGTCGTTGTACAACCCGTGAAGTTCGCTGTTATATCTTCTTCGCCATTCCTCTTCAAAGCACACGGGGCCATAGATGACCCGAAGAACTTACATCTCGAAACAGCCTAAGGCACCCTCATCCGATTTGGTCAAGATCCGTTCTCTGCTCCTGCACCATACAGCAGGACTGGGATGATGTGTGTGTTGTACAATTTTACCCTAGTTGCTGGAGAGAGGGGTTTTCCACTCACAGTGCCTTTGGTGTATCTTTTCAAGAACTATGCTAAGGAAATTGCACGGCAGTGCATCACCTTGTCTGAATTCTTTTTTGACGTCGAAAGATTCCGCAGGCTGCATGGGCCTGCCTGCATTCTTCGTCAAACCAGGGGTTCCGTTTTGGTGGCTGTGTGAAACCTAGCACATTTGAGGTGGCATCTCTAGGTGCTTTCTGGCAATGTTTTCACTGTTCTTCGATACTTGATGTTGACGGTATATGACTCCTTAACTTAAGAGGTTACTTGACACTCGATCAGAGAAGGATCTGGTTATCTCTTGCGATTGTAGCCGTCTGACGTCGAATTTTCTTGCAGCATTTCTTTGTGTTGGCCGTTGTCGGGATATTTGTAGCACTACCTTGGCTACAACGAGGTAGTGGCCCGAGTCGATGTTAGCTCCTCGGAAAGTTCGAACATCTGCTGGACAAGTGCCTTCTGTCGATTGCATTGACGGTTGATTGATCAGGAGATCTCCATTTACCTTTATGGATGTTGAGATGTGGAAACCAGGTGCTTGCTAATACAACACTTCGCCCCGCAGCAAAATCGATCAGCCTGAATCCGTTATCGGAAGTGTGGTCGGGCAGGCTTTCCGACTGTTCCACCAAAGATGTTCTCTTTTCCTACCTTTGCGTTAAAATCGCCGAGGACAATTTTAATGTCACAGCTAGGACATTGCTCATATGTTATGTAAAAGAGCTCGTAGAACTCGTCTTTGGTGTCGTCTTTTTTTTCTCCTTTTGGAGCATGCGGATCGTTGAGATGCGTTCGCTTACACATTTGAAGCTCAAGACTTTTTGCCTGAGTCTGCTTTCCACGACGAATCCGTATCCAAAGAGCCGCTATTGTTGCTCTCGGTAACAATCACGATAGTAAATGTCGCAGTTTCTCATCCTAATTTTGCCTGGTCCATTCTATCGCATTTTCTGCATAACGGTAATGTCTTATTAGTAGCAGTTGAAGATCTCCGCTAATTGTTCTGCAGCACGCGGTCTATTAAGGGAACTAACATTCCACGTGCATATCCGAAATTCGTTGTCCTTTATACATTTCCTTGGGTCGGCATCAGTGTATCCGTCCGTTTCCGAGGCATGTTGTTGTTGTCGGGAAGTCGTCACCCTGGCGTACAACACCCAATCTGAAGTACCAGGCACTTGCAAGAGCCGGAAAACCCGCTCCTTTTTATGGCATGAGCTTCAAATAAGTCGAAGTAGCCCGTAAAGGTCTTCACCAAGTAGTTCGGCCTAACTGGAACTGAAGACGCCACCGTTGATTCCATAAAAGAAATTCATTCGCTGCGGTCCCTCGATGGGACTTCCTTGGTGGGAACACTCCTTCGTTGTGGTGTAATTGGTTTGGTAGTAACAGCCTACTCCGCTTCGACCTGCCGACCATGGGAGGCCTTTCTGCGAAAAAAATTTTCACGATCGCATAGCACTTAGCTTCATAGTAGTAGTTACCGTTAGCCACTCCGCCACGTCAAGGCTAACCCCGTCATTCAAAATACTAACGAAATCTGACAATCGATAACTGCCTTTAGAAAAAGTAAAATCAAAACCGAGTTTACTAATTGAATTCGAGTTGACAACCCGTGTTCGAGTTGAAAATAAGAAGAGTTAACTCGAGAGAGGGTTTACTCGAATTAATTCGAGTTAGCGAACCGAGTTGAACAAATGGTGGTGATTATATTGATATGGCATGCTGTGCTTAACGTTTTTAAGGAAGTTCTAGGGTCTAGGCTTTCTGACCGTTCCACAAAAATCTTAGATTAATTCATAACATTTGATATTGGCATAATTCGTTAAATAAATCAGCAGTTTTTGTTGTTGGTCTGCTTCAATTTCTTCATTAAAAAACCGATTTCAATAACAACGAATGTCACCTGCACCTGTTTTTTTTTTTATAATTTGAGATCTCCAAAACAACAATGCTTTAACGACTGAATGTTTCCAAATTTAGTTTAAGGCGCAAACAGATGAAGGTGTTTTTCACTCAGTGATCATCGACGATAGAGACAATTCAGCCAAAGTAAAACACTTTTTCTTTTTAATCGGAAATCAAGGCTAAAAATAAAATTTCCCATGCGTTTTGTTGGGTTATTTTGGAAAAATCTCTCAAAAGTAAATTCAGTCACTTAAAGAATTTTACATAAGAACAATCGGAAGTAATATCTACGATTAAAACCCCCTCAAATCTTGAAAATTGAAAAAAACAAATTTGATTTTTCCATACTTTTTTTCGTCCGAAGTAAATTTATTAACATTTTTCTTTAATATTTGTGAAGAAAACAGTTCATTTGCGATCAGTTTAGATCAGTTTCTTGTGAATTGAAAAAAGTTACTAAGAATGGATATATCTACAGATATTTGGGGTCAATTGGCTGTCGAGGCCTCTCAAGTATACCTGGCCGATGGTACTTATAGGAGTCCATTTGCAAATACGGTAATGAAATTTAATTGCAATTTCTTAAAATAATAATAATTGTTTAGTTAAAAAGTCAAATTACTTTCAATTCAAGAGGGACACTTGTTCAAAATATTTCACACTCAAGTGCAAATGTTCATTTTTCGTTCAGGAAAAAATCTTAGATATACTCTGAAAATTCTATTTTTAAATGCTTGTGTTTGGGGAAATTTGTTTGTTTTCAATCTTATACACTAATTGAGTGAACATTCATTGAGAAACTGAAAATTTTAAAGAAAATCTCAGAGAAGTAAACAAAATAGTTTAGCAAGCTTACTGGAGTTGGAGTAACAAGAAAAATCGATTTCTAGAAAAGAAGCAAAAAAATGGAGCATTTTTAATTCGACATTGTTAAGAAGATCAACCGAACATCACCCATTTCTATTAAAATGTTCATTTCAAAGAAGAAAGCCATTTCATTTACAAAATTATTTCATGGTTAACACATTTTTTTCTTATGTTTGATTCAGCTTCTATAAAAAAATAAAAATGGTGCACTGTGGCGTATGTAGAATATGTTTGTTTTATAATAATTACTGCACAAAACCCTAACGATCTAAGATCTATTAACCTATCGGAACGATTGATCGATATCCATGTACGTAATAGCATTGATAAGAGACTATCGATGTCTCAGCATGCTTACTGCAAAGGGAAATCGGTAGAAACAGGCATGCATACTCTAGTAAGAACTATCGAATACTCCCTAGAGCAAAAGGAATATACTATGGTTGCCTTCCTGGATATTGAGGGCGCTTTCAACAACATTGATACATCTGCTATCACTTCTGCTATGACGACCTTAAATTTCGAATACTTATTCTGTGAGTTGATAAATCTTATGCTAAAAAGCAGGATCATCAACTCTAAGATGGGGGATTTTCGTACTAAAATGTCTATCAGTAGAGGCACTCCGCAAGGTGGTGTTCTGTCCCCTCTCCTGTGGAACATAGTAGTTAACGAACTGCTAATATCCCTCGAGAAGAAATGTTACAGAGTGATTGCGTATGCCGATGCAATCGCGTTACAAGAAAACATATTAATACCCTGAGAGATGTTCTCCAAAACGCACTTAATATGCTCATTAGATGGGCTGATCACTGTGGACTTAATATTAATCCTCAAAAAACAGACCTCGTCCTTTTTACATGGAAATACAAAATCCCAGTAATTGTTCCTCCTTCAATAAAAGGTGTACCACTTATTTTTACCAATGAAGCCAAATATATTGGTCTGATATTAGACAAAAAATTTAGTTGGAAACTTAATATTCAGGAAAGAATTAAAACAGCTATATACAAAACGTGATGTCAACATCTGATATCCGCATCTTCTCTGACAGTCAGGCTGCTACTAAATTTCTCGACGGCGCGGCGGCGTCTCAACCAACCCTCAAATAGCCCTCGATCGATTGTCGATCATCTCTTATGCAGATGGCACAGCAATTTAATATTCACCTCTGCTTGGTGCCGGACCACAGAGACATCACGGGAAATTGCAGAGCCGACGAACTTGCTAAAAATGGAACCGTCATACTTATCTCACCTAAAAGGTTTTACTTCATGCAAACTTTTGCTAAAAGAAACACCCTTTACGATAACAAGGTCTAGGTGGTACAATTTACCTTCGTACGCAGATACAAAGCTCATATGGCGCTCACTTGACCTAAAGTGCTCTAAAGATTTTTTATCTCAAAGCAGATTTCATATTAGCTCCCTAATAGGTGTCCTTACGGGACACTGTCTCATAGCCAGACACAAAATACGATTTAGTGTAGCCTCAGGAAGAAGAGGAAACAATCCCTCACCTTCGCTGCACATGCCCTGCTCTTGCACTAAGACGCAAACATCATCTGGGAAAATACTTTTATGATATCCCTTATTAGCTAGGATATCAAATATCTTCTTCGCTATATAAAAAGCTCATAGAGAGAAGATATTTGCATGTAGCAAGTGGTGTTCCTATGCTATGTCTTTGTCTAACGGTAGGCAGAAGTGTTCGGTTTTTGGCGAGCTCATGAGCTTCACAATTTCCCAGGATGTCTCTGTGGCCCGGGACCCAAATGAGGTGAATGTTAAACTGTTCCGGGATCTCATTCAAAGAGATCAACAGTCGTGAACTATTCGGCTTTGGAGTAATATTGGAAGGTGATAGAAATTTTGGTCGAAAAATAATATTTAGCAATGAAACCCATTTTTGGATGAACCATTCATCTACGTGAAAAGGCAAAATTGATAGATTTGAGACGCTATCAAACCACAAGAGATTCACGAGGCAATAATCCATTCAAATAATGTAATTGTATGAAGTTAATTTTGGGCTGGTCACCCCAGTAGATCGCTATAAGTACATTATCGCCAATTTTTTGCGACTTGAATTAGATGATATGGACACCGAAGTCATATGGTTTCAACAGGAGGGTGCTACGTGCTTCAAAGCTCAAGACACAATCGATATTCTGCACTAGCGGTTTCATGGGATGGTAATCTCTTGCCGTGGCGACGACGACGTCGTGAAGTGGCCACCAAGATCGTGTCATTTGACCCCTATATAGACTTTTTTGTGGGGCTTTCTTGAAATGTATTTTTTTCAATAGAGGTCTTATGTCTGTCAGAACTTTAAAAGTAAAAAGTGAAGATGAAGTGATTTTCAAATAAATTCGTCAACTTTCAGACAGTAAGGCACCCACCCCTTATGTAACATCATCTATTATCCTAGAATTCCGATTCACCGAGTGCCCAATTTGACGATGGCGAAGACGAAGGATTGAGCTGGTGCGTTATCATTCTTCGCCAACAAAACTTCGGCATAATAGATCGTTGTTACCGTTTAGTGCTTCTCTAAGTAGCAATATGGAACACACTTTGTGAATCCCAGATAACTCTGACCATCATCTTCCGGACGATGAGAATGTCTGCGTCTTCTTCAGACCAAGTTCGGCAACTTCAAACCACAATTTCCTTCAGATTGTACTTAAACAGCGTCAAATACTAATCTCGAGTCGTCTAAAGGTTTCCAAAATTTCAAGCAGGATAAAACTCACGTGATCGTTTGAAATGCCTGAGCGTTGTCGAGCAGCACCAATCGTCGGTCTTCTGACATCTGTTTGACGGGGCATTTCAAGATCCGGCTGTGTTCGAAGATGTTGGGTTTGTAACATGCAATCTGCATATATGTGTTGTTCTTGTTCATGAACAATAACCTCCCGGGTTAACTATGTTCCTTTTTTAATTCATTAAATAACATGACAATTTTGAATACAGTCTTATTGTTTGTTCTTTATTTTCACAGACAATTGAAAAACTTCCCGACAAAGTCCTTTTGCACATCTTCTCATACTTGTCACATCGCGAGATCTGCCGATTGGCAAGAATTTGTCGTCGTTGGAGGCAAGTCGCTTATGATACCAGACTATGGAAGAATGTATCCTTACGGCCAGAAGTCTCTGGCCTTCACGTTGGATCCCTGGAATCACTGTTGGCCTTGATTTCAGTGCGTTTCGGACCAACTCTTCGTTACATTGAACTTCCGATTGAACTCATCACACACACGGTTCTTCATGAACTTTCAGCAAAGTGTCCAAATCTCACTCATATGCTTTTGGACTTTTCAACAGGTATACAATTTCAAATCCGTCTTTACAAAGAAGCCAAACAACTTCTTTGTCTATGATTTTAGCTATGCAGCTCCACGATTTCAGTGAGATGCAAGCTTTCCCCACAAAACTCCGCTATATGTGCATTTGCCTGTCCGAAGTCATCTTCATGGAAGGTTTCATGAGAAAGATCTACAATTTCATCAATGGCTTGGAGGTTTTGCATTTGATTGGCACATACGAGAAGTGTGAAGAAGAGGAAGAAGAAATCTACGAGGTCATCAATGTGCACAAACTGAAGTCGGCCACACCAAATCTTCGTGTGATCAATCTTTACGGCATCAATTTCATTGATGACTCGCACATCGATGCCTTCAGCTCGAATTGTATCCAACTTGAATGCTTGGCTGTGAATTTCTGTAATAAAGTGACAGGTTCAACGCTCAAGGCACTGATTCAGCGATCAAAACAGTTGACATGCCTACTCATGAATGGAACTAGTCTTAAGTCGGAGTATGTTATGCAGACTGATTGGGACAAGTGTGCACTTCAGGAACTGGACATAACTGCTACGGACTTGTCCACTGAATGTCTGATTGATATGCTTACGAGGATTCCGGCGTTGAAGTTCTTGTGTGCTGGCCAGATCAATGGATTTACGGATTCGGTACTCAAAGCTTGGATGGAATCTGGGATGTCAAGGTAGGATTTCTATTACAAATATTTGAAAGAATGTTTGGTAGCTTTTCGCTTTCAGGTCGCTCATCTCATTGGATTTGGATGCTTCAGACAATCTAACTGATGAGACTTTGCAGAAATTCCTTTCTCGACATGGAAGTCAATTGATTGCATGTTGTCTGTCAGGAATGCCTCACATTACAGATCAATTGTGGATGAGTATTCTTCCATTGCTCACTAATGCCAAGTAAGTCTATTAGGGATGTACATGGATCGAATTTATTAACTTGGCTATTTTTAAAGAATCCTTGTAATGGGAACATCCGAAAAACTTGGAGTCAACATTCATGTTGATCAACTTATGGATAATATTGCATCAAATTGTGGAAGTCTAGAACGCTTGGAACTCAGATGGGATCCTGATAATTTGCGTTTCTCTGATAAAAGTCAGAAGGCCATTGATTTGCTGCGTGTTAAGTGCTTGAAATTGAGGTGTATGGTCTTGAGGTAAGTGATGAAGAAAAATTTGAATTTCATTAAAAAAAGAGGAGTAAGTTGTTCATTCTGACTGGAACTGTAGACACCACAGTTAATTACATCTAAGGAATTCTTCAGCTGGCCATTTTAATAAAACTACTACTTAATCGGTTTCCAATCCATGCCAGCATCACAGTCTGCAACACAGCAGATTTCCATCGGGAACTCTTATGCATTCTTCAGACGTCAAAACTAAGTGCTCTGGAATCTGCAGTTTCCTGGAAGTCCTGAACCTACTAGAGGGTGGGAAGAGATCAAGTTCTTGAATAGAGCATTGTCGTCCGTTCGCTTGATGTGGCCGAGCCAATATAGGTATCTTTTCTTGAATTTCTGGTCATCCACATCTTGGTACAGCTCGTAGGTACAGTTTGCGGTTGAACTTTCTTCTCCATTCACCATCGTCGCATACAGGACCGACTTTACTTATCGTCAAGCACTGGGGGCCTTAGAGTTTAGAAGTGGGGAGTTTCGAACCCAGTTGTTTGGCCAAACCGAAATAGCAGCTGTTCAGTAGGGCAATTCTTCGTCGGATCACCACTTACATGTCGTTTATGGGATTAATGTTTGTTCTTAAGTAGGTGAACTCACAAACATACCTCGCAATTGCTGCTACTAGCAGTGACGTTATGTCCCAGGCGATGGACAGATGTTATTTGTTTTGTCCCCATCCACTTCAATACCGACGCGCTTTGCCTGTTCTTCAATTGATGCGAAGGCCTCAAGCACAGCTCTCTGGAATCGACCGATGATGTCTATGTCGTCCACATAGCCCATACGATAGTGTTCTCCTTCCTAACACCTTGTCCTGTGTATGTTTGAAAAAACTCAGATGTGCTTTTATCCATTTGCATAAAGGCTAGGATTTTGTACGCAACATTTAGCAGGGAAATACTTCGGTAGTTTGCACATGACATAGGATCGATATTTTTCCTTCAACACTTTGTTTTTAACCTGGTGCATGCGGTTCATGGAAACACCTCCACCGTGTTTAAGGACTTCCGCAGGTATGCCATCCGACCCGGTGAGGCGGACTTGTTATTTTTTAGCTTTTGGATGGCTCTTTCTATCTTTTCTGTGCTGGGGGCTAGAACTGGGTCTTCATTGACTGTCGTCATTGACTCGCTCGACATTATGTGCATTCAGTAGCTGTTGGAAGTGCTTTTTGACAACATATGCAATTCTCTGTGCTTCGGTCGCGGTTCTGAAACCCAAAGCTAATTAGTTCGACCTTTTAATGAAACGTCGGGTGTCGTTCTTGGCCCATGACTCTTCTAGGTCCTTGAGCTGAGAAACTGTGGATGCTCTTTTCTTCCTTTGCATTTCTCCTTTTTGTTCTGTACTCTTCTCTTCCTGCTCGTGTTTTCCGTTGTAGCATCTGCAAACGTGCATTTTATATCTCTCTTTTCAGTATCGCGCATTCATCATCATACCACGAGTTCTTTTTCACGGGTGGCTGCTAACCTATGGTGGGCTTGGCTACATTTTTTACTATTTCGCGATACTGGTTCCACAGGGTGTTGACGTCTGTGGCATTTGGGAGTACGGCGAAGTCTCTCACTCAGGTGCTCATTTTAGTTTCTGGCATTCTCCGGGGTGCTAAGGAAAACGATGCTGAACTTCTTTGTTTGGGCAGAAAGTGCTTTCTTGTCGTTTGATAATAATCGATCTCTAAACTAAGTCACTACCAGAAAGTGGCCAGAATCGACATTTGCTCCTCGGTAAGTGCGCGCGTTTAGGATGTTGGAGGCGTCTTGCGAGGATGAGATTCCCGCAAACAGAGCAAATATCAGAGGGCTTAAAATGCATCCTTGTGGAATGCCTGTCGTTGTTTCAAACCGCTCTAACAGTTTAGAAGCATCCTATAGAGCTGCGTTTGAAGTATAGACTTACTTATGGTGGCGCTACAGTCCAGATTGGACCAGGGCCTCAACCAAATTTCTCCAGCCAGTTCGGTCCCTATCTAGCTGCCTCCAGTTTCGGACGCCAAGTTGGTTCAGATCCTCTACCACCTGATTCGCAGTCTTCCTCTTCTACAACGTCTTTTCTGGTTGGATTATTTTCCACTCAATATGACCCAACCATCTAAGTCGTTGGACCTTAACTTTTCTGGCTAGGTAAGTGTCGCTGCACAGCTCGTACAGTTCTTGGTTGAATCTTCGTCTCCATTCTCCATTAATGCAGACAGGACCAAAAATCACTCGAAAATTTTTTCTCTCAAAGCATTTTCATCAGATGTTGTCATGGTCCATGTCTCTGTACCATACATGAGGACCGGTATGATGAGGGTTTTGTAGAGTGTCACTTTAGATGCTCGATAGAGGACTTTACTACTCATTTGCTTAGAAGGCAAAGGAAGCAGCGATTGACAAGAGTGATTCTTCGTTTGATTTCAGCGCTGGTGTTGTTGTCTGAGTTGATAGCGGATCCCAGGTAGACAAAGTCATCATTTAACTTGAAGTTAAATCTGTCTATGTGGACGTTTGCTTCAAGACGTCGATGTTGGTAGTCCTTTCTTGTCGACAGCATTAACTTGGTCTTGCCCTCGTGAACCGCTAGACCCATCTTCCTGGCCTCCGTCTCAAGACTCACAAACGCTCCACTGACATCACGCTGCGTTTTTCCAATTATGTCAATGTCGTCTGCGTATCCTAGTAGCTGGACGGACTTTTGAAAGATAGTGCCTCTGGTGTTGACAGTGGAGCTTTGCCCAATCTTGTCAAGAATGATGTTAAAGAAATCGCATGACAATGCGTACCCTTGTCTAAAACCTTTTTTTGATATCAAAATCGTCCGTTAGGTTTTTTCCGACCATGATGGAACGGCGTTAGTTTTCATTGTCATCTTACACAGACGGACGAGTTTTTATGAGATGCCAAAACTAGACATTGCTCTAAATAATTGGTCTCTATAGACGCTGTCATACGCGGCCTTGAAATCGATGAAAAGGTAGTAGTTATCGTCTTCGTTATGGGTCTTCTCCAAGATCTGCCGGGACCTACCAGGACGAAGGGCTTCAAATGTTCACACAGCACGGCAGACAAGATCTTATAGGCGATGTTAAGGAGACTTATACCTCTGTAGTTGGAGCAGTTCAGTGGATCTCCTTTTTTGAGGATCGGGCAAACAATGCTGAGGTAACATCGGGCATGCTTTCCTCTGACCAAATTTTGCAGATGAGCATGTTCCTAACCAAGTCATCTGAAGCAGCTTTGTACAGTTCGACGGCTAGCCCGTCTGCTCCAGCGGCTTTGTTCGACTTAAGTTTAGATATCGCTATCTTCACTTCGCCTATGTCGGGTTGGTGAAATTATTGGCCTTCTGCACCCAAATTGAAAGGTTCTGTATTGCTGACGGAGTTTTGGTCGTCATCGCGATTAAACAGCTTGCAACTGCACTGACTGCAGTTCCAATACGATGTTCCCATGATGGTCTCTTCAGGCTTCGGTTCGGGGTGTATAAGCTCTGGAGGTTTGTTTCACCTTTTTGTAGAACTTTCGAACCTCGTTCCTGTTGTGACATCCCTCTATCTCCTCGATCGAGCGCTTCTCATGCTCCCTTTTTTTTTCTTTCTGAGAAGTTTATGTTCCTCTCTCCTTTTCTGCTCGTTGAGCTCACGAGCTGCTCGTGTCCTTCTTTGCAGCGCCGCTTTGTATACCTCTTGTTTAGCTGCCAGGGGGTTTCGTTGTGGTGGCCCTATAAACCTCTCTTTCTGATGGCTGCTTGGCAGTGTTGTCACTGGTTCTCTATATTTTTTGCTGGCAACAAAGGACTTCTGAGGAGATTTTCGGAGACACGATCGGAAAAGGATCTAGCAATCTTTTGCTATTGTAGCCGTTCGACGTCGAGTTCCTTCCTACCATTTTCGGGTGTTTGCCTTGATCGGGATATCCAGATTCGTACCTTGGCTACAACAAGGTAGTGGTCCGAGTCGATGTTGGCACCTCGGAGTGTTCGGACATCTTGCATGCTAGAGAAGTGTCGTGCGTCGATCGCAATGTGATCAATCTGGTTGACGGTTGATATCGAGATGTGGGAAACGCGTACTTGCTGCCATTACGTCTCGCCCCGCAGCGAAGTCGATTAGCCTAGATCCGTTATCGGAGGTGGTGTCGTGTAGGCTTTGTTGTCCGAAGGTCTTGTCGAGGAGCTCGCAGAACCCGTGTTCTTCCGCTAGTTGTGCACTTGGTCTGTTAAGGGACCTAACATTCCAAGTGCAAAACCGAAATTCGTTGTCCTTAAATTGTTTGCGTATGTCGTCATCATTAATTCCGTCTGTATCCGAGGCTTGTTGGTGTTTCTAAGCTATTGTTCGAATTTTTGAAAAACTCTACTGATATTCCATCGCTTCCAGGTGCTTTGTTGTTTTTCATTTTAGTGAGTTATTTCCAATTCTCTTAATGATATTGAGCAGTCCAGTTCGGAAACACACGTGTTTTGTAACGCTAATCTGAAAGTATGGAGATTCTCTTCAGCCGACAAGAGAGTTTCAAAATGAGTTTCTAGAGTCTGAGCTTCCAGAGTTATTTTCATACTTTGTAGCTGATGTGCAAGGTTTTTGTTGTAGTTTATTTTCTTAGTAGCGCAAAGTTGTTTTAATAATACGTTGAATTTGTTGGTCTAAAGAGCTTTAAATATTTATATGAGAGTTTGAGTGTGGTTCACTGATGGTACCGAAGCATAAACTAATCTAATTATGTTGTTTTCAATTTCTACTATTGTGGCTGTTGGCTGTTGTGGAAGAAGATTAAAGTTGTGATTTAGAAGAGCTTAGTTTTGTTCTGTATCCGTTTCAGTTTTCGGAAATTGTCTGAAACACGTTGTTTTACTCGTGAGCCGAGAAATTGGCCAGTAGAACCTTAAAATCTTTTACTACATTGCCCCATTCTCCAAACGTTGCACATAGGTCAATTACTGATTTGACTGCTGATAAATGTATATTCGCAATATTCATCACCTTTTGTTACCCCATTTAGCACGAACAAGCCAAGGTTTTCGAAAAAATCTGATAGTGCTTTACCGTTCCTAACGATTCATCTTTAGAATTTCTGGTACTTTCGAAAATAAGTTGATTTTTTAAGAAGTGCAAAAATTAATTCTAATAGTTACCAATTCGAGCATTGAAATCTTCAATTAGCATAGTATTATCCAAGAAAGAACTCTAAAAAATATCTCATCTTTATAAGTAAGGCTCTAGCTGACAAAAAAAAAAGTTACAATTGGATTTTTCTTTTCTGTTACAGTGACGGACGCTACTACGAGACAGTGAAGGCAAATTTCGAGCGTGCTGATCGTGTAACAGTCGTTCGAACCACAACCTGTTGCCGAGTCTCCCCCTACCACCTGCTGCAAAATTACAACGAATTGATTTTCAACTGAGACGACAACAAGTCACTAAATGTCCATCTCCATCGTGCGTCGATTATAGTCAAATTGTTATATTTGTTGTTTCGTTTTTTTTTGCATAGAAAATAATGTAACGAATTGTTTTGTTTATAAAATGAGGATAGAAAAAAAGATTACTTTAAATTAAAATCGTATTATTAAATAATATATTTTATTCATCCTTTAAAATGTGATTTCTGTTATTTATTGTTTTTTCATTAAATTTTCTTAATTATTTATTTTGTTTCGCTAGCGATTTCATCATGATTCAGACTTCTCAAAAATAAATCATCACGTTTTTGTTTTGCTTCTCTTTTCTCTTTTGCTTTAATGTTAATTTACGTTACGTTGGCTAAGATTATATTATAAAATACATAGTACAATTTTAATCACCCTTAAAATTTATCATATAATTTTTACTAAAAAAAAAAACAATATCTCTAAAAAAAACAGAAGGAAATCGTTAAAAACGAATTTTAATATTAAAACAATCTACCAAACAGATAATGGAACTAAAGAAATTTGACTGTTTTAAAACTAAAAAAATTATTCTTTTTTGTTGATTTTGAAAATCGGTGCACAGATGTCTGGACGTGTATTTTAGCAACTCGATGCGTGAAATTCCTAAATAATGACCGAGCGAGTTGTGATAGAATATTTATTTACAATGTACACCAGCATAGGCAGATAGATAGATTTTTGATTTCTGTCGTCTGGACATAGTAATTCAATCGATTATAAAATCAAATTATCCATCTATCTATCTACACCAACATCGGGCTTTTCCTCGCACGCTGACCACGATTACAGCTTGTCTAGTTAAATGAATGAGGAGTTTACGGCATTAGATAGTCGTTGTGTTTCAAAATGTGATTTCAAATTGTTTCCAAGAGGAGCGAGCATTTATGACTTGACTGATTTCTCTTCCCGGTTGCTTGTTTCTTATGCTTATGATGATTGCGTAGTAAGTATCTAATCCTGCACTTCAACAGACGGCTGTTGTCGAAAATTCTGAACTAAAGAACTACTACTATCGTTCATGTTGCTGCTGCTCGACGATGCTGTGCCAGCAACGGATGAAGCCGCTGCTGCTGTTGGGAGCGATGTTCCAATCGAAGCAACGGCTGCCATTCGATTTGGCACTGGATCACGAGCCTCACGTTGACCGGCAGCCATTCGTATGGCATTGTTCTGGAAAATTAAAAAGAATTTTTTTTTAGGTTAGATAATGAGTTAAAGAAGTTGTAAGATTTGGTTTACATTGTTTGGCCGGTCTTCCTGTTGATTGTTGGCAGGAATTTGCTGGTTCTCGCCGGGTCGGTCTACATACATCATAATCTCATGGCAGAGAGGGCAGCGATCCTGCACGTACAGCCATTTTCTCAAGCAAACTCCATGGAAAAAGTGTCTGCAGCGGGTTATTTTAGCTGTTTCCATTTGCTGCAAATCATATAATGTAAGTGTGATTTGATTTGTTTTAAATTGAATTCAACCACTTACTTGATGGCAGATTGCACAAACATCATTTAGACTGTTCAGTTGGGCTTCTGTGGCTTCGGGCAGAGCGGAAATCTTGTCAACGGCCGAGCGGCGTTTCATGAATATCGACCATCCGGCTCGGGCCTCACACCAGATATTGAAATAGGCGTGGATGCACATCATGATAGCTCTGATTGCGCCCCCTGTAGCATTTTGTGCTATCAAGTTATATCATACGGTACACCAAATCAACCAAATAAAAAACATGCACACAATTTGTTTTGTTCTTTTTTTTGTTTTGTGTCATTTCTTTGTCTAAAGTTAACTTTAATGAAATATTTTCGCTGGGCGACTTTGTCAACGAAGCAATAACGGTTAGTGTATGACATTTGATGGATTTAATTTGATACAAGAACAAAATGGAAATGGTCGAACAAAGAACAGTTAGTTGGACAAGGTCCTAAATTCAACAACAGTTTGATACCAAAATGTCCAAATGGCCTAAACATTTTGAGACATATTTTATTGGTTTGATTATGACATGTGGACAACTGTGAGCAGAATAGGATCTACGTATTATATGTTTCGGACAGGTGGAAGTGTCGCCCTCACACGAATGTTGATGTTCCGACTTACAATGAACCCGACAAAAGACCTTGGGTACAATTGATTAAAAAGACAACGCTCCACAGAGGCAGAGCTGCCCTAGCCGATGATTTGGCCAAGCAATAAGCTGAGATAACAACAAAACGAAATATAAGGCGTCTTGCAAGGAAATGAATCACAGCGGTTATTCAAGACTTTGTGGGCTCGAGGTAGGTATTTTAGTCAGCTAAAAACTATAACCTACTGCCATCGGCTTTAAAGCTTTATATGAAAGACAATGTGCCTCCGATAGCAAATCCTCTAAACGTTCTCGGAGCTCCTGAGAATGCAGCTGATGACGAACAAGAAGACAACTATGACATCGTAGAGTATCGGATAATGACAACCCTCAAATGGCAACCATACCCGGAACGAGAACGAACTACGAATTGAAATTTGTACCTTGAATTGAAGAACACTCTACACTCCAAAACTCGAATCTGTCTGCACGCAGTATAAGGCAGACATTACTGCGATCCAGGAAATACGATCGATAGGATCAGGGACAATGAAAAGGAAAAGTTATGACATTTATTACAGCTTTCATCAAAAAATGCACATATTTGGATGCGGATTTGTCGTGGGAAATTGGCTTGGATCGAAAGTCATGGATATTAAGCCTATTAGTGATCGCCCGACTGTTATCCACATCAAGGCCACACTACAAAACATCAGACGCATGTGCAGACGCCCCTACCGATGATGCTGCGGAGTCTACCATGGAGTACTTTTACGACCTCCTGGATAGAATCTGCGGAGCCTATTCAGGGTACGACGCATGTCAAAATCTTACTAGGAGACTTCAATGCAAAAATCGGAAACGAAGACATCTTTGGCGGATTAGTTGGAAAGCACAGCCTCCACGAAGTTAGAACAGATAACGGCTTCCGACTAATCGACTTTGTTGCAGCTCGTAATACGGCGATAAGTAGCACTAAGATCTACACAGCAACCTGGCGGTCTTCGAATCGTTGAACCGACAATCAAACTCATTTCCCGAGGAGCGGATGTGGACTCTGAACACTTTCTGGTAGTGGGTTAGTTCGATTATCGAACCAAAAGAAAGAAGTTCAACATTAATTGCCCAAGTACCCCAGAGAATGCCAGAGACAACAGTGAGTGGGAACTCCACCGCACCCCCAAGTGCCACAGACGTCAACACCCTGTGGAACCAAGACGTTTCTTTAAAAGGTCGAAGCTGTTAGCTTTTGGTTTCAGAAGCGGGACACAGGCTCTTCGGAACAATGAAGGATACCTGGTCACTAAAGCACAGCACATGTTTTCAAGCAGCACTTCCAACAGCTGCTGAATGCGCATAATGTCGAGCGAGCCAATGACGAAAGAGAAGCGAGACCAGTCAATGAAAACCCAGTGCCAGGCCTCACCACAAAAAAGGAAGAAAGAGCCATCCAAAAGCTACAAAATAACAAGTTTGCCGGGTCGGGATGGCATACCTGCGGAGCTTTTTAAATTTGGAGGAGGTGTTATGATGAACCATGAAGGATGCAAGTCAGCCGACTGGTCTATAAGCTCCATATGCCCCACCTACAAAAGAGACGATCCGATGCCATGAAAAAACTACCGAGGCTTATCCCTGCTTACAGTGTGGCTATAGGCCCGGCAGAACAACGATTGACCAGATATTCACACTGAGGCAAATCCTGGAAAAGACCAACGAATTTCAAGTCGAAACCCACTACCCACAATCCTTTCATCGACTTTAAAGCTGCTTATGATAGCAACCACCACCGCCAAAAGCTTTTGATGCCGATGTCTAAATTCGTTATCCCGAAACTGATCCATCTGTGCCGAATGACACAAAACAATACGCAGTGCAATGTGCAAATGGGTAACTCAACCGAGTTTCAAACATGCGCAGCGTTTTAAGTTTAGACAAGGAGATGCGCTGTCATGTGATTTCTTTAACAAAGTCCTGGAGCAGATAGTGCGCAAGTAGGTGTGAGCATGGAACACTATCTTCAACAAATTCACCCAGCTCCTAAGCTATACGGACGACATCGGTCGATCCAAGAGAGCTGTGCTTGAGGCCTTCACACCGATTGAAGAACAGGCGAAGCTCGTTGGTCTTAAAGTGAATGAGGACGAAACAAAGTACATGCTATCAACAAACAAAAAAACATCTGTCCACTGCCTAGGATAAAACGTCACTTTTGGTAGCAACAACAACCTTGGAAGAAACATCAATCCCACAAACGACCCTAGTGAACCACTGCTACTTCAGTTTGGCTAAAACTTCTCGCTCGAAGGACAAAGTGTCTACCATACAAGACTTTGATTTAAACAGTACTACGGCGCCGATAGCTCGACGATAAGTTAAAAAGGGGTATTGATACTGGGCACTTTCGAAAAAAACAAAAAAAACCGTATGCGACGATGGCGAATGGAAAAGAAGGTTCAACCGCCAACTGTACGAGTTTTACAACGACACGGACATAGACAGAAAATTCAAGGTCCAAAGACTCAGATAGCTCGGACATTAAGAGCGGATGGCCCCAATGCTCGGGTCCGGAAAGCCTTAGACACTATTCTCGAGGGACGAAGAAGTACAGAAAGATCGCGAATCAGGTGGCGCAACCAATAGGAAGAGGACCTCAATCAACTTGGAGTGTAAAATTGGATTGGCTGTAGGAGACTGTTGGTTGCGATCGAATTTGGATTGCTATTCAGACTCTTTAACAATTACAATGGACTCCAGTGAATAGACTGGCCTGGCCTAGAACAAGACGCGCGAAGATAGGTGGAGAACTTTTTGAAGGAAATCCGGACCGGATTCCGGACTTGGAAAAAGATTACCCTTAAAATTAATTCCCCGGATTGGTTGGTTAGAACGAGGAGCTAATTGGAGCACTGTAATAGCTGACATAGGTAAGGTATGTGCATGTTTTCTAAAACCAAAAATAAACACTGAATTGGTTTCAGTTTCAACGGGGAACTAGAAGCTGTAAATCTGTATGGATGGGTTAGTTGATAAACGAAAGAAATGTCAAACACCAACTCTGTTCAGAAATCAAAATATGAGATTCGTCATATTTTTCACAACAAAACATTTACAAAAGAACAAAAACAAACTCAAAAGAAGTAAACACAAAAGTATACAATACACCAAACAGAAAACATTATGTGATGTCTCGAAAGAAGATACATGTGCTGTTGAAATGTACAGAGTAATGGAAATAAATGAACTTACCAGATTCGAAGAAAAGAATCCAAGCACCATTGAAGAATAGCAAAATGCCGAAGCAAAACTCCACCGAATTGCCAAACGCACGAACATAGTACACATAATCGTCCAGCTTCTCCCAGAAGGAGTCTCGCCTTGCATCGTACAAGAATAGTCCATAAGTTGCTAAGCTCACAAGGACCTTAAATACAAATTCACTCTCAAATTCAAACCAATAGAGCAATGGAAAAAAAGAAAGACAAACCTTAACAATAACTTCAACTGAAAAGGCAGTAACGGCCAGCATCCAGGTAGAGGGTGAATGTCTCGACCAAAGCACCATAAGTAAGCTAACTGGCGCCACCAACAGAAACGCGCATACAGTCAAAGCTCGTGTGTGACGTTTCCGCGACGGACTTCTGGCTGCACTTAAGGACATCAATATTGGCGAAACAATATTGTGAAGAAAATGCAACAATGCAGTAACTAAAAGGCACAGGTTTCTACATAGACGAATGAACCGTTTGTCAGGCGACAGCGAAGTCAGGCCAGTTTGAAGGGCGAGAATGTAAAAAAGCACCGCCGAGACAGTGCCCAGAGATTTCTCCTCGTCGGTGTCTCCAGACATTAAGAACCATTGGAACATCTTGCCGATGTAGTGGCAAATAATTGAGATGACACTGGTCATTCCGAGGACAGCTGTCAGAGTCTCGCAACCGTCTGCGAGCAATTTGTGCACTGTCCCGATTACGTTCAGGCTAACGTCTTTGGCGAATATCAGCGAGATGAGCTCTTGACCGATTCTAAAAGAAGATAACATTTAGAAGAGTGCAGATGGAGAATTCGAATGAAATTACCTTATGGACCAGAACACTCGCAGAACACACGGCACATTTAGCCTCTGCCATTCGTTTTCGATCAGCGCCGACAAGCCAAAGTTTGACACAAAGTTCATTGCATACTCATAGCCATTGAGGATCGTTTTGCCGGCTTCCATTGCACTTGTGTAGAGTGTGATTTTAGTGAGGATAAAAGGTATTACGCCAGCCATAGCTGGTGTTAGCTTAAGGAATGATGGCGGCAATGGTAACATTGCCAACAGAATGGGACTAACAAATATGAGGACCATTTTATTCTGGAGAAATTCGTAGCGTGGACCTAGATGGATGTATGCGAATAGCATTCCCATGAACCATTGAGCGATGAGGTGGGGCATGAGAGCGACGACAATACCTCCGGGATCTAATAGACGTGATGTGTTGAATGATAGAATATCGACTAGCAGACATGGCCCGGATTCCATTAGGGCCAGAGCTGATACATTGCTCCAGTAGGAGAGAAATGTCAGCGCTTCGGATATGACAAAGAGATACACCATCACTAGATGGCGCGTCCATAACATAAATATACAAGATGCACATAGAAAACCTGAAATGAAAGCAAAAAAGTATTTGGTTGATTAGTTTGAGTTTGTACTTTTAAACGGGTACAAAATACAAAAATGCAAGGCTATAGGGCTGAACTGATGTAATGCTATAGGGTTGAACTGAAATCTGAAATAAGGACAACATTAGCGAAGGAACCATCATCGGACTCCGTAAAAATGAAGAAGTTAGAATAACAAGCCTATAAAGATTGTAGGCCGAACCTAAGCTATTCTTCCACCGCCGATAAGTTTTACTACAATGGACTTCTCCTGTTGGCTCTTTCGCGCTCTTACAAACTTTGTTAGTAGGCTGAACTACCAAGTCCACAAGCTGAATTGTCATTAGATCTTTTTCGATTTAATATAGCTTATGATTATATCGTCTCATAAACGGCGCCTACAATTCTTCATAGGGTTGCGTTGATTAAAAAACTAACAAGTTTTTTCATGCAAAGCGAGCTGGGTAATGTCTTTCATCATTTAATTCGTAGGGATTTTCACCCCAGCCTCAGATGTGTAAGTGAGTTCTGGTAAGACTAAGATGTCGATATCTTTTGTTGATCTTTTGCCGGTAAATAGTCTTTTTGACTTCCTCAATGACCACAGTATGAGATTGCCATCTTAAAATGGTGGAACTGTCCTTTCTTTGATACGCTGACCGTTGAGCAATTCAATAAAGTTTACTTCAAATCCTTTTGATCTGGAGATCCGATTGCCCTCTCAAACCACACAGTGCTGCAGCGCCGTTTATACTTACTTACTTGCTTACTTAAGGTGGCGCTTCAGTCTTGTTGTAGACTTGGGTCTCAACCAACAGTCTCTGCGAGCCAGGTTGGTCCTTAGTCTTCAGTAATGCACTCCTAGTTGATTGAGGTCTTTTTTCACTGAGTTCGCAACCAGAGTCGCGGTCTTCCTCTACTTCTTCGTACCTCAGAAATGGTATCGAAGGCTCTCCGGGCCAGAGCATTGGTGTCATTGTTTACCGCTAAACCCCTTTTTTCCGCTTCTGTCTCAATTCTCACAAAGGCGCCATTGACATCACGCTGTTTTCTTCCCATTATATCAATATCATCGGCATACCTGAGAAGTTGACCAGCCTTTTGGAAGATAGTGCCTTTGGTGTTGACGGTAGAGTTCTGCACAATCTTCTCATGAACAATGTTAAGGAAATCGCAAGGGAGTACATCGCCTTGTCTGAATCCTTTTTTGACGTAAAAAGATTCCGCAAGCTCGTTGTCAACCTTGATAGAGCGTTAGTTCTCCATCGTCATTTTGCACAAGCGAACAAGCTTGGCAGGGATGCCAAAAGTAGACATAGCTTCATACAGTTCGTCTCTGTCATACGCGGCCTTAAAATCGATAAATAGGTGGTGGGTGTCAATTAGGAGATCGAAGGTTTCTTCCGGGGTCTGCCGCAAATTGAAAATTTGGTCGATGGTTGACTTTTCTGGCCTGAAGCCACATCGACAAGGACCAATCAGATTGCTGACGAATTGCTTCAGACGTTTCATATTACGGCAGAGAGGATCTTGCAGGCGATGTTAAGAAGACTGATTATGTTTTTTTTTTTTTTTTTTTTTTTTTTTTTTTTTTTTTTTTTTTTTATTGAATTCATTATTTCATTATACACATACATAAATATTTAAACATCTAGAATTAATTATAAATTGAATGAAATAGTTAAGTACATTCTGTTGTTCGTAAACAAGAGTCGAAAGTACTATTGTAGATAAATTAATATTAACAAATTTTATCGATGGGGATACGATAATGATATCTATTCATATTTAAGTTATAATAAATTTAAATTCAGGATAATGGGATTTCAAGGTTTTCTATGTCATCCAAATTTATTATTATATTGATTTAACTCTCTCATTTTTAATATTTGCCGGTAACTTATTATAAAGACGTGGTGCTCTAACGGTATAGAAAAGTGAAAAATGAGTTTTTTTGATGGTTGGAACAGTAACAAGATTTCTGCTGTTTACACGTAAATTTAAATGTTCATAAATCCTGGGAACAGTGTTGCCAGAGGTTTCAAAAAAAACTTTTAAGACTTTAAAACAATACAAATGCCTTACTGGTAGAAGATCAAGTCTTTTGAATAAACTGAAGCTAGGAGTAAGACGACTAACGTTGCAAAGAATGCGAACTGCATGTTTTTGCTTAATTAGTAAGGATTCTAACTTACTGAAGTGAGTACCTCCCCAACAAGCTATACCATTATTCTGTAGTTGGCACAGTTTAGAGAATCTCCCTTTTTCAGGATCGGGAAACAATGCTGAGTTTTCATTCATCGGGCATGCATTCCTCTGACCATACCTTACAGATGATTTGGTGCATGCTCCTATCTAGATCGTCGCCTACTGCCTTCAAAAGCTCGGGAACTAGACCATCTGCTCAGCCGTGATATTGCCGTTTTCATTTCTTCTAGGTCGGGATTACGGAATTGTTGGTTATTCTTATCATCGTGTCAAATCCAATCCATCGTCGTCGTCACCGTTATACAGTCTACAGAAGTAGTCTTTCCATATCCTTAGTATCGACTGCGATTCTACTATGATGTTCCCTTGTTCATCTCTACAGGCATCGGTTCTTGCTCGATGACCTCGAGCCAGCTGTTTAAGCCTCCGGTAAACCTACGAACTCTCAACATAATTGATCTGACGATTTGCATGCTCCCACTTTTTTCTCCTGAAAAGCCGGCGTTCCTCCCTCCTCTTAGAGCTTATGAGCATTTCTTGTCCTTCTGCTCGGATCGTGATCTAAGTATTGCTCCATAGCTCGGTATACAGCATCTTTACGTTCAGAATCAAACTTGCATTCATCATCAAACAATTCGCTCGGATCTTTGCAACTTCTGCATAAGATGGAGTTGGCAGTCCCTACTAATAAAATTGCTTTTGATATGTGTTCACTTCGCTTCAACGATTGGCACTCTTGTTTCAGGACTTACACTGTCCTTTTCATCGAGCTCGGTGTTGATGCGAGCTTGAGAAGTGGACAGATTGTGTCCGAATTATGCAATCCGCCATGGGAACACTGTAGCAAGAAAACAGTAAATCGACTAAATGTAAACACCTCAAAAAAGCCCAGGCAGTTGCAACGTGTGGCAAGTGACCACAAAGATTTGAACCTTAGACCAGCTGACTCGGAAGCCAATGTACTACGCAAAGTGCTATACATCCGAAGCCCAACCATAATGGTTTTAATAACCATCAGTTGGACTACAATCGAAAAGCCAAACACTAGTCAAATTCCTTAAATAGACAGTGCACTGCACGTGCTAAACGCCACCTTCACTTTCACCCTCATTTCGCTCGATAACGACTCTAACGACTAATATTGATGTTCATTGCTTTCATAAGAAATAACTTTTGGATTTTTCTAAAGATCAACTGCTTTACGCAGTTAAGCGTGCTGAAAAAAAATCCAATCACTCTTATCGAAGTTTCCAGTAGGTCAATGGCTTAGTAGCCAAAGCCAATTACAAAACAAAACTAGTTCTCGTCCGACTTCCAAAGACCAGACAATCTCAAAATTAAAATCAAAGAACCAACTCAACCGAAAATGTTTCTATTAAGCAATTTGTACTTGTTTCTTACTTTGCCAAACATTTTATAGCCGATATGATTGCCCACAGCCTAGACAACATTCTTTTTTTGTCAGCAGCGAATCTTGCGCAAAATTTCTGCCTAGTCAGCCATAAATGTTTCAAGTTTGACGTGAGCCAACCAAGTTGCTATGTACCCATTCGCACAAAGAACTCCTTATACATGCTGGCAGACAAAGTCAGTGATGGAGGCCCATTAACACCAGCTCGTACTTCTCCCGACTGGCGGCGGCTCAATTATGAATTTGATGACCTTGAGAAATTGTTTCCATTCACTCATAATTCTATTATTCGCAGCAGACGTTCACGTTTGGGTTGTGACTTGGCTATGGCGAACACTTTCTGCTACGAAAGGGGAGAAGCAAAACAACTTAAAGCAACGTGCAAATTATTTAAAGCTTGTAGTTTTCTTTTTTGTGTTCGTATGATTCGATTTTTGGACTTGAATTGCCTTGATTTCGCTTTCCGCAACACACACACACGGACACAGGTACACACAGAGTGGTAATGTTTGCGTTTGCACCTATTAAACTGGGCAAAGTATAAACACTTGAATGGTTGGAGACGCCGCTGTCGCTTTGGGTAGCAAATTTAATTTATAATTCTTATCATTTGGCGTAGTTTTGCTTATCGCATGCAATTCATTTTTTTTTGTTTAGGTGTTGTTGCCTTGAAAATACCAAATTTATGATTCGTCATCGTGTTTTGTTTTAATTTCAAAAAACAGAAAATAAAAACTTCAATTAGAGCTGAGGCAAGAGGGAGTGCTCTGAAGAACTGACGATATTTGCAAATTCTTGTACTTAATTTATTAACCCTTCTATTCGTTAATCATATTAGGCGGGTGTTTTGTTTTTATATGAGAAGTTCCCATTTCTATTAATTAAATTTTATTATTGAAATTACTTACATATCTTAATTAAAGCATTCACCCCCCCCCCACTCTTCCGACAGTTGTTGTTGCGTCCGCAGCAACCTCTTCTCTCCAAATCCCCGGGATGAACATGGGAACATGGGGAACAGCTGAAGATTGGGCTTCATCCTCAGTTGGAACTTGTTGGCGGAGAGAGGGGGAGAAGGTATAAAAGGTTACGTCAATAATTTCAGTCAGTGTAAACTACTTAGTTAACACCTCATAGGGCTCTTCGACTTATTCGGAGGCGGAAGTAGCGGCTTGGCTGGCTCCTTACCATTTGAGTCCCAAGCAAACTATACAAAGGCGAATAATTTCTATTTGGATGCGGGTTTATTGTTGGCACTCGACTCAGTGGGAAGATTTCGAGTTTCAACTCTGTCCGAAATACACATTAAGGCTTAATTCGTGCTTATACCATCATTGATGAATAGAACAAAGACAAGACATATGAGCATGCTCGGCAAATGAAACCTCAGCATCGTATAAAAATAAAATAAATAGAGTGGTGTGACAGCTCTTGAAGAGTCAAGGCCTAAGTGGCTTACACTCATCAACAACGATTCACTTTTTTTCATGACAGATGATAGTCTTGGAAGTGTTGTCATTTCTTAACAAGAGCCAGTACCCGTGAAAGATGAGATGAAAACTTTCTGGGCACGAGCAGGATTCGAGTCCCTGCGTTCTGCGTAACAGCCAAAGCACATCCCACTATGCCACGGACACTACATCATCGTATACCTGCACCAAATACTGCGGCATAAGTCTCCCGTACATCGACTTCAGATCTTGTCTGCTTTGTGAACATTTGACAATTTGATAAGTCTATACCAATTTGGCTTTAGACACTGAAATTCCACCATCGATTTTAAGGTCGCGTATTACAGCGCATCCGTAGTACCCAAACGTAATGGTTATGTGCGTTGACCACTTCGAATCTTGCATCTTTTATGGGCACTGCCTTCTGCGAAATACTGACATAGCTTCTATGGAAAAATGCTTCTCCACTCAGCCGTTCGAATCGGCATTTAGTGGAAAATTCGTTAAACGCACTCAAGCAATTGTTGAAGGGTGTAAGCCAATTATGCCTTGGTCCTATTGCTTACTTACTTACTTATCCGGCTCACAATCCATGAAGGATCTCAGCCTGTGATCGGTCACTTAGTCTTTGTACCGTAGGTTCGGTCTTCCTTGTCGTCTCGAACGTGAGGCTGGGATTCTTGGCCTAAAGCACAGCTCTTTTGGATTGACTGATGATATCAATGTCGTCCGCATAGCCTACCAGCTGGGTGGATTTGTTGAAGATAGTGTTTTCCGCGCTCATACCTGCCTTGCGCACTATCTGCTCCAGGACTATGTTGAAGAAATCACATGACTTCTGCACCGTTGGTCCCGTCTTAGTTGTCTGGGTCAAACCGAGACCGATGACGCGCTTCTCTTACCTAGACTTTAGCGCTATCTTAAATTAAGTTTTTATGCGTGGGACTTCTGATTTGATAAGTATTTCTAAGCTTATTGGAAATCGGCATACAATTGTAGTTAGAAGTCGATTGGACTTTCTTCTGATTTATAAAGTGAAATGTACTTTAGGTTCTTTTAAGAAAGCAAAACAACATACACCTTATTGACCACAAACAACTACAAAGCAAAATTAATTTTGCTTTATAGTTGTTTGTGGTCAATAAGGTGTATGTTGTTTTGCTTTCTTAAAAGATTCAACGCGACCACAAAGTTTAAGTTCAAACCCCCTTAAAGATCGTTGTTGGATTTTCCCGTGATAATAACAATCGGTTTCTTCAAGGACTTTAATTAAATACTTTAGGTTCCTTTTAACTGAACGAAACAAAGTCCACCATATTTTCCAACACATCGGAAAGTTTTCCAAAGCCTTCCTTTTAATGCAAGTCCATTCTGTTTCTCAAAATAAACGACGGTCACCGTCTTTAAGTTCGATGTATATTTTCCGACGAAAGTTAATTTAGACTATGTCTCTTGAGAGAAAGCCAAAGGCTGCTGTCTCATATGGTTTGCTGGCTCTTTGGCATACTAAACTCGTGTAGAACCCTTGCCCTTAATTCCACGTTCCCGGGGTACATAAAACACCCCGATGGATCATGGTCGAACTCGAGCCTAGAAATGCTTGAACTCTTCATGGAAACTCAATTCCCCGGTTGTAAAAACCCAGGAAGTTCTGATTACTTGCAATCGAACACTCTGGATTTTAATCACACGGAATCAAATTTACAACTAAAACAGGTTATTACTGAGCAGAAGATTATATGGACAATAAACACGTTCAAATGCTCTCAACTCCTCGGCTTAGGGTAATCTTCATAAGTTGTATCAAACATAGAAGAAGCTGGAAGAAGGTCAAGGTAGTCTTTATTCCAAAAGCCGGGAAACCGACTCACTCGACCGCTCAGGATTATAGACCAATAAGTCTCTCTTCGTTTCTCCTTAAGACACTAGAGAGAATAATTGATCTGCTCGTTAGAGAACTTCTCAACGAAAACAACTTGTGCAACTACCAACACGCCTACCTTAAGGGTAAATCAGTGGAGACTGCTCTGCATGAGAAAAGCCTCGAACAAAAAGAATATACCCTGGCAGCATTTCTTGATATCGAAGATGCTTTAATAACGTAAACACGAAATCAATCAAAACTGCCTTAGTAGAAGTTGGAGTTGAATGTGTTATGTCGATTGGATCTTCACCATGTTAAATGGCAGAATTATCAACTCTCCATTGGGAGTTAGCACTATTGAGAAAACAGTTTTTAGAGGCACACCACAGGGAGCGGTCATCTAACTCCTGCTCTGGATCCTCGTAGTCAACAAAATTCTCAAAAAGTTTAAAGATCAGGGCATAAAAATTGTAGCATATGCAGATGACATAGTGGTTCGGGTAACAGGCAAGTTCCTTACCATCATCGAAAACATTATGGAAAACGCATTAAAGGATTTATCTTGGGAAACTAAGAGCGGTCTCGGGGTCAACCCCACCAAGACAGAGCTAGTTTTGTTCACGAAAAAACGGAAACTGGAGGGCTTCAACCCTCCTAAACTAAATTTTATTTCTCTAAAACTTTTTAAGAAGCTAAATTTCTAGAAGTAATCCATCACTCCAAGCTTACATGGGAGCGTTATACTGAGGTAAGAATGAAAAAAGCACACATACACAAAGACATTTGGTGTACGTTGTATGGCTCTATTGTATTGTGGAAAGCGGTGGAGAAACAAAGTTATCTCAAGAATCTGAATAAGGTACAGAGACTAGCCTGTATAGGAATAACATGGACCCAAAGATCCATACCACAAGCTGGGTTAGAGATGATCCTGGATGAGTTCATAAAGCGCACGGCAGCCAAAACTGCAAAAGAATTGAGTTTTTGGAAGCACTGAACTTATGGACACGGGTCAATCTTACAAAGATATGACACGATTCTAGGACTGATGGAGACCACCGATTACATTCCCCCTCTACTAGATTTTGATAGGAAAATACCAGAAACACAGGGTTGGAGACCCTAATTCACTTACATATAAGTAAACAGGATATCCCTTTCTACACTGACGGTTCAAAAACGGAATAAGGAACAGGTGCTGGAGTGTTTTGCCATTCTCTCAACATCAGAGAGGCGTATAAACTCCCAGCTGACTGTGTAGTGTCTTTCAGGCCGAGAGTTGAAATAGCACATCATGGAAAGCTAAGCTCCTCGGGATAACTTTTTTCGAGGACAGCCAGGCTGCTATCAAAGTCTTAGCAAGTGAGACCATAAGATCAAAGGCAGTATTAAACTGAAGGAAGGAATTAAATAGAATCTGCCACACAAAACAGGTTAAGCTCTGCTGTACACAGCAATATAGAAGGGGAAACGAAACAGGAAAGGGTCAGAAGCAGATACAAATTGTAGCGACCATTCGGATAGGGGACAACTCGTCCCAATTGGGGTACTCAAGAGGAAGATAGATCTTAAATCAAAAAAAAAATCAATAACTCCTGGAAATCCAGGGACGATTGCGTAATCTCTAGAAGTTTATGGCCTAACACTAATGAAAAGGAAACTCGGTATATTCTATCGCTGTCCATTGGCACAATCGACGACAACATAAAGGCTTTTGCACCCGATTTATGTAGGAGCTGTCAGGATAAGAAGGAAATATAAAACAATTAAACACCTGCTCTGTGACTGTCCGAACCTCCAAACTAACCGAATCCGTCATTTCGGGAACAGGCTTGTTGGGGAAATGAATGATCTAGCAAAGGTCTCAATTTACAGACAACACAGGCTGGTTCGTTTACGAGCCAGTCTACGTTTATCGGCAACTTTGAAGAGTATTGATGCTAACTTTTATTTTTATAGGGGATCACAATGAACCAGTAGGCCTAGATGTATGCGACAGTTTCACGCTGTGCACACCCGTTATCACCTAATCTAACCTAAACTCGTTTAAATTTATTTCACGTACGCAACAATCGCGCCTTAATTATTAGTTTCAGTATTTTAATTTATTAAACACAAATTTAAAAAAAAGAACAAAATACAAAAGCAAACATGCTTTGAATAATTAATTGAACATTGCTCAAAATGAATTGAGGCATCGAATTATGTCTTACATCACCTCTAAGTAAGTTCCTTTAAGCAAACTTCGTGCAACAATTAGTCATGAACAATATTTTTCGTATTTGTTTACATTTATTTATTCAAAAACAAATAATAACCCTGTTTCACACGGGACCTTATGGTCTGTATGAGATTGTTAAGCTGGTAAATATGAGTCAGTTAATATGGCAACGACCCCGGAAAATAACAACAAATATCAATTCTAAAATTAAAAATCTTGATTTTTGAATAGTTATCAAAAATTGCCTTAATTATTATTCATTTTAACATTTGACAGAAATGTTATGCAATTTTTTGTGTTTCCCTCTTTTGTATAGAATGTACATCTCTATTATGCTGAATGACAAGGAATACACCCTTGCAACGCTCATGGATATTGATCGAGCCGGGGGTACCCCACAGGACAGGGTGGAGTTCTCTCACCGCTACTCGTGGTACTTGTCATGAACGGCACACTCTTTAAATTGAAATCAAGTGGAGTGAAAATAATAGCCTACGCTGATGATCTTGCATTTCTAGCAACTGACAAGTTCCTACCCACTATCAGTGAACAAACCGAATGTGCCCTCTCGTTGGTAAGTAAATGGACTAGGAACTGTGGGCTGACAGTCAATCAAGCTAAAACAGAACTAGTGCTATTTACTAACAAAATACCTGATTTTAAAATACCTTTAATCGAAGGTTGTCCTTTTAAAATCTAAAGTATCTCGGTGTGATCTTAGATAAATAACTAAACTGGGGTCTGAACACCAACGATAGATTCAAAAAGGCATCGATTGCCTTATTACTTCTGCAATAGAATTTTCGGGAAAACCTGGAGACCAAACCCTAAAATTATCAGATGCACGTTTTGGGCAATAATTAAACCAATGCTAACCTATGGTAATTTGGTAACTTTGACAAAAGTTCAAGGACTTGCGTGCACTGGCATTACGGGGGCAATGAGATTTACTCCAACTGCGGGACTGGAAGTTATTAATTCCCCTAGACCTCTTTGTTCAAGAATCTGCAGCCAAAAGTGTCCTGAGACTTAGTCAAACTAAAGTCTGGGAAAACAGTTCCATAGGACATGCCGAGATCCTTCATAAAGTTATGGGCCATAGTACTACAACAGACTATAAAATACCCGAACTTGATTTTCATAAACCATTTCAAGCTACCATCCCAAGGGGAGAGGAATGGATAGATGACATACCATACTCCAGTGAGTCGTCAATAGCCATCAATACTGATGGCTCTAAGATGGACACTGGTGTAGGGGCAGGCTTCTATTCTGAATCTCTCAAGTTAACTCCCTCGCTTAGGCTTCCAGAACCCAGTAGCGTCTTCCAAGCGGAGGTCCTGGCAGTAACAACAGCTGCTAAAAAGGTATCAATGATGGCGATACCACGAGCTGATATTACCTTTTACATTGATAGCCAAGCGGAAATAAAAGCGATTACTGCAACTGAGGTAAAATGAAAGCTTGTTTCATGTTGCCGCGAAGAGCGAAGAGAGGTTCGTTGCGCACAGCAACATTAGACTCTGCCGGGTCCCACGCCACAGCGATATACAAGGCAACGAAAAGGCCGATGAATTAGCAAGATTAGGGTCAGCGCTTGACGTAAGCCAAGCTCAGCTAATTAGCACCTGTACCCGTTATTTAAAACAGGAATTCTCAAAAGGAATAACTATCAAGGCCGATGAAAGATGGAACCTTCTTGACACATGCGCCACTACAAGAAAGATATGGCCCTGTTTTAACAAACAAAGAACGGAAAAATTATGTAGCTACACAATGGATCTCTTCGATCTCTTGTAAGCATAATCTGTTAGGTTATCATAAGAAAAAGGTGAGAATCAGTTCAGATGATCTATGCAGAGCATGCGGTGATGAGGAGGTGCATGAAGACACTTCGCACTTTCTGTGTTACTGTGCCACATTCTTCCACCAAAGGATGAAATTGCTCGGCAACTATTTCTTCGGGGATTTAGAAGAACTCTCTAATACACCAGGTACTTACATTCTGAACTTCGTCAAAGCCTCTAAATGGCTTGATTAACTGAGCACATAGGTTTTTTTTTTTAGCTTGAGTAGCAATACTCACGGGTATCACAATGGATCTGTATTGATCTAAGTGTGAGGGTAACGACATCAACAAAATCAGCCTTGGAACCGAACTGTCTTCCAAATAAATATGTTTCATTACTACCGAAGAATCGTCTGTACCGAAGGTTGAAAAGAAGAAGACATAAGCAACGAAAAGGCGACGTTCTGTTTGCTGTCGAAGATAAGAAACTTTAACTCTCTCAGCTCAGAAACCAAGTACTAATATTACTCCCAAATGTAAAATCTATACTGCTTTGGGGATGCAGCGCTGGGTAAGTTACGACTACTGTTGCAAGGAAACTTTAGTAATTAATCAAGGTACCATAGCATAGGGAGATCCCCTAAAATGCGTCAACTACAGAGGAATCAGTCTACTTAACATCGCCTACAAGATCCTCTCTGCCGTAATATGAGAACGTCTGAAGCCTTTTGTAAACAATCTGAATAGTCCTTATCAATGTGGCTTCAGGCAAGGAAAGTCAACCATCGACCAAATTTTCACGTTGCCGCAGATACCCACCACCTTTTCATCCATTTTAAGGCCACGTATGAGAGCATCTACAGAGACGAACTGTATAAGTCTAGTTTTGGCATCCCTGTCAAGCTCGTTCGCTTGCAAAATGACGATGGAGAACTCACGCTGCTCCATCTAGGTTGACAACAACGTCAAAACAGGATTCAGCCAAGGCGATGCACTGTCGTGCGATTTCTTTATCATCGTTCTTGAGAAGATAGTGTAAAACTCCACCGCACTATCTTCTGAAAATTTGTTCAACTTCTCGCGTACGCCGATGATATTGATATAATGGGAAGAAAGCAGCCTTTGTGAGAATTGAGACAGAAGCGGCAAAAATGGGTTTAGCAGTAAATGAGGAAAAAACGAAGTATATGCTGTCTTCGAGAAAGGACACCCAACACCGACGGCTCGGACAGAACGACAGAATAGACGCATACAACATCGAGGTAGCAGAGGAGTTCGTCTACCTAGGCTCTGCTACTAAAACGGGTAATAACACCAGCGCCGAGATCAAACGAAGAACTACTCTGGCTAATCGCTGTTTGAAAGGTCTTCGAAAGCAATTGAGTGTTCTTCTGTACGGTGCATGGACCCTGACAAAATCGAATTAATATGCCTGTTTCGAGAGGAAAGTTCTGGGAATCATCTATGGCCCCGTGTGCATTGATGGGTAATGGAGAAGACAAGGACCTAGCCAGAAGAGTCAAGGTCCAGCGACACAGATGGCTCGGCAATTTAGAGCGATTGGACAATAATGCTTCGGTTCGGAAAGCCTACTACACCATTGCCGAGAGACGAAGTAGTAGAGGAATACCGCGACTCAGGTGGCGCACCCAAGTGGAAGAGGACCCCAATCAACTTGGAGTGCAAATCTGGAGACAACAAGCTAGGGACCGAGCTAGATGGCGGAGACTATTGGTTGATGATCTACGCAGGTACCTATTGGCACTATTATACGAAGGCGTAAGTAGCAGCTGACTGCACACATAGTCAAGAACGGTTCAGCGTCCTTAGCTCAACAAACAGAAGATGAAATATAATTTATTCAGAAGAAATAAAGTAAGCGAGTGATCGAAAGACCAACAAAGTTGGTTGAATAGATGCCTCATTTACCGAGCTGGACAAAGCAGCACGAAATTATATGAATAGGAGTATACAGCTTTTTCAGAAATGCTCGAAAGAAAGACTGATTGGTGAACGGAACCACACCAATGTAAACCAGCTTCTCAAAAAAGGGGATGCTTTGTGAACGCTTGAAGAAACGCCCAACAGGTCTTAATCAACCCTGAGAAATAAAAAAACAAGAAATTTTAAGTGGATATCTCTACTACCGTGTATGACAGTGTCCATTGACACTAAGTATAAAGAACAAGGTCTAGCGGGGCATTGAGAACCACATCCTAAGCAGCGTTAGACACTCTCATCCATCTGACACCCCTCAACATCTTCAGCACACAAGTGGCAGCGAGTACAGCTATAAGACTCAACGCTTCATCTCAATGGACCAACAATAATGTGGGACATTCCATCATTTTGAACTTCTTCGTTTCTATACCAAGGTACATAGACTACACCATTCCAAAACCGCAATTTGGGAAGAACTTCCAGGTTACCATTCCATCCAGAGATGAATGGGAAAACAAAAACTCCTGAACGACAAAGGCATCCATTTTTATACAGATGGATCCAAGATAATCAGGATCAGGATCAGGAATTTAAAACCAATGTACACCGGCACCTCCTCTCTAACCCCTTCCTTCTTTCCTTAAGCACTCACTGTGTCTATGGCATAATAAGGGTATAAAAACCCCTTGAGTGTGAGTCATTATAAAAAAAAAAAAAAAAAAAAATTAAGGAGTTGGTAGCGGTGTTTACTCAGAAATGCTCAATCTAAGCCTCTCATTCCGCCTCCTTAATAATTGCAGCGTCTTCTAAGCGGAAGTTTTAGCGTTCAAAGAGGTTCTCTCCTTGCTAAGAGAAAACGTGATATCAACTTCTCATATCCGCATCTTCTCTGACAGTCAGGCTGCTATTAAATTTCTCGACGGTGTCTCAACCAACTCTCAAACGGCCCTCGATTGTCGATCATCTCTTATGGAGATGGTGGCTCAGCAATTTAATAACCTGAAAGGGAAAAGATAGGTATACCGATAGCTGCATGCAAACTTTTGCTAACAGAAACAACCTTTACGATAACAAGGTCTAGGTGGTACAATTTATCTACGTGCGCAGCCACAAAGCTCATATGGCCGTCACTTGACCTAAAGCGCTCTAAAGACTTGTTATCTCAAAGCAGATTTCATATTAGCTCCCTAATAGGTGTCCTTACCTTACACTTTCTTATAGGCAGACACGCAATACGACTTGGTGTAGCCTCAAATGACTTCTGCAGAAGCTGATATGGGCGAGGAAGAAGAGGAAACAATCCTTCACCTTCGCTGCACATGCTCTGCTCTTTCACTAAGACGCGAACTTCATCTGGGAGAATACTTTTATGATAATCCTAGTGAACTAGCTGATAAGGATATCAAATATCTTCTTCGCTTTATGAAAAGCTCAGAATCGTTCGACTAATATGAAGTAATTCTCTAGATTCATGTGGTATCACAATGGGCCTTTTCTTTTTGCCTAAGTGTCCACTTTAACCTACCCTTAGGTTTAAGGTCTAGTTCAGGTTCAGTCAACCCAATTTTCTGTCATGCGCCTCTTTCAGAACTACAAAACTCTCATGCCAACACCACAGGTTGTGTCTTTCAAAAGTCCGTCCAACCGAACAGATACACCGAGGGCATTTACCTCATTGTGACCTTTGAGGTGGGAACGATGCAGAGCAGATGTGTCCAACGTTTCATGATGACAAGACCAAAAATATGCTGCAAAAAATTCTTTGCATAATTTACGGGTGGATGGAGGCTAATATTTTGCGAAGAACTGTGATGAAAGCCTGGGTAATTACGGGTTTACCAGCAACCACAAGGGTGCTCAGACGCGAGACCGAGCACTGAGCGCTACTTGACTCACAGTTGAAGAAAAGTCAGCGAGAAAAACCAAGACTAACCTCTTAAGCAGCAACTTAATTAATATGCAAACACAGCAATAATCTGCATTCCAAAACATTTCTTAATCATTTTGTTCACCTGCATTCTGCTTTCGTTTTTATTGACGTCACAAACCACGTAGTAATCATAAGATAAAGTAAACTTGAAGTTTGTGAGTAGCCCTCGACAAGAATAAACTTCTCTTGCGATCTTTCTTGTCGCCCCAAAAACAATAATACAACGACAATATTCAAGAAACCCAAAAACTGTTTACTAAAAGCTTTAAGCGAAATTATGATAAGGAAACTCTTTTAAAAATATTCTCCGATTAGATAGTGACCGACAAATCCTTTCTAGAATGTCGAAGAAATCCGTTTCAAAGATCGTTCAACCAAATAAATCGAATTCCCAAAACTTAACATATCTTAGCTTATGACATTGAAAAGTTTCGAAACTTGCGATAGCACAATAAAAGAGAAAACTATTCAATTGGCCTTGGAAAATCCATTCAAAACTTACCAATTAGACAAATGATGAATTTGACTGCTGTTATTGACAGAATATTATTTAGATTGCTTTCGATAGCTGCTTCAAGTCCTTCATCAGCGCTGCCAGCGATTGTCTGGGAAGCGTTTTTTAATAGTAATCCTAATGCCGCTGATGCTCGGCCAGGTACATTGTTGTTGGTTAAATTGCTAAGTTTGGATGATGTTTCTACAGATGAGCTGAGGTTATCGTCTGAAACTCCATTATCCATGGATTTGTCCAGTGGTGGATAGAGGCGCGTTGGTAGGCCCATACCAATTTTGAGAATCTCATCGATGACCAGAATGGGCGGTACTCGCATCATCACGTCCACCAGGCCGAGAACCTTCGCCCGAAACGACATTTCGGTCGAGGTGGTGTGTTTTATTCTTAATTTTCTTATTCGCTGCAACGATGGCCTGACGTGTTTTTTGTCTGGGTTTTTGGGGTTCTAAAAGTCTGACGGAGACGTCCGTCGTTTATTTCTTTTTTTTTCGGGTCCGCCCGATGGACAGGGAAATACTTTTTTTCTTTCGAGTTAAACTAATAATTTTTCGACAATTTTTTTTTTTTTGTTTTGAGAGATATCACCGAGACGGACTAATTTGGTGTTAAGTAAAATTTAATTTCCGCCAGCACTTTTTCGTTTGTAGTTAATTTTCTTTTCGTTTTTGTTTCATCTACAACTTGTAAAATTTTTGACAATTGGCGGAGACATATTTTATTTTTGCGTTTTCTTCACAATTCGCACTGACGATTTCCGTGGTTGTAGATGTTTTTTTTTTTGTTCTTTGTTGCTTTATTGTTGTACTTGAGGGCGTTAGTGTCGATTTGGTAAGGAATGTTTTTTTTCATTGGGTTTGTTGTTTTTGTTTTCATCTGTCAAACTCAGGTTTGACGTGTAAATAAAAATGAAGTTTCTTGGTTGTCGGTATTGCAGTGTTGATAAATTTGAATTGCGCTACTTGGCGCTAGATGGCTATTGATACTATTTGGATTTGTACACTAGCGGCCAATTTTTTGAGTGCAAATAAATTGTGAGGTTTAATTGATCCAATTAATTGGGAAATTTTTGTTCTTATGTGCCTAGTTAGGCCGTGTCCGAATTCGATGGATTGTGGTTAAAAATGGATGAATTTTTAACCACTACTGTCATATTTTAACCTGCTCCACATCTAGTCTAATTTTTAACACATTTCATTCAATGCGTAATGTCAAAATTTAACCAAACGTCAAGTTTTAACCATTTTTTAACGCAATTCGGACACGGCCTTAGATATTTGAAGTTCAATACGTTGAGGACATCTTTACCATTTGAACGTGGCTGTTCTGTATTAGGTAATTATATTCTCAATTGATGTATATGCATGCGTTATTATCAGAACTAGAAATTAAATTGTAAACGAATTATGGACCACCTATATTTGTCAAATTGTGAAGATAGTTTCATACTGTTCTGTTAAGTTCAGTTATTCTTCTTTTAAATGTAAACGAAATCACTCTTTGAACTTTAACTGACATTTAAGGGACTTCTTTACTTTGATAGTTCAAAGCGAATTCTTTTATTAACAATCCGATTGTAAATAAAAATAAATTATCTGAAAAATATGTTCTTGCTTCTCTATAATGTAAATTTTCATTTTCAATTTATTGAGTCTTTCTTTTTCTATTTACAGAATACAGATACATCTTTCTTTTTCTCACTTTTGTGTGCAGATAGACATATGATTCTTATCTTTACTATTACATTTACAAAAGCTCTTGCTCATGTAGCTATTTCACATTATTATTATTCACGGTAGGTGTCCAGGGTATTTGGAGGAAATGCTACATTATGCTCATTCTCAAAGAGGTCTCCGGCTTATTCTCCCTCGCTTTACACATAACATTGCTGAACGATCTTTTTTTATTACTGTCAGAAGAACATGGAATGTTCTTAAATTTGATATCCAAAGAACTGTCCCACCTGCTGCTTTCAAAAAGAAAATGTTTACATTTCTAACTACGTCTAATTGATATGATGTTGATGTTTGACATAATTTTGTGCATTTGGGAGATTTAGGCTGTCAAGCGTTCTTTTACTTTTTGGGGGAATCACAAAATTTCATCCCCACTTCTCGATATTTGACAGTTTTTACAAAAACTGCCGAAAAAGTAAAAGAACGGACTTAATTCAATGTACTTCTTATGGTTTGACAGAACTTACAAAAACTGCCACAATTTGACGTACGCCCTGTCAAAATGCTTCAAAAGTTTGGATCTTGTCTGAACGGACCCATGTTCTGTAACTTAGGTGATAACTTATCGCAGTGATAAAAATGAAACAGAAAATTCCACTTTTATCCCACCTGCTAAAAATAGGGTTTCTGTAACTGAGAGTGATAACTTAAAACTTCCAATGGTAAGTCCAGTTCCAGTGGAATGTAGTAAATTTGAAACTGGAAGCAGCATTTTTAATGATTTCAAGCAACGAGGATTTTACAAAACTGAGAAGCCTTTTTCCAACAATTGGTCAAAGATTTTGAAGTTTGTGATGTTGCAGTGCGTTCGGGACAATTTCGCGACCTTGGAACAATAGGGTTCTAACTGGACCCAGGTCACTTTGAGAAAACAGAGATTGAATTTTTGTTTGTCTTTAACTTTTATATTTTTGCTTTTTTGATTTTTTGAAAACACAAAATTTGTACTAAATAATGTTGATCTAAATTTAAAAATCTATGAAATAGTTCATAATTTGGCAATGAAACGTAGTTGAAAAAATGGATAGAACCTTTTTGCTGAACGCTAAGGCATTTATGAATAGAACAATAAGGTTCTAATTACCTGATAGAACTTAGTGTCATGATAAGAAATTTAATTGTTCAGATTGAACCTTGTTAGCTTAATAAAATAAAGATTTTTGTTAAACGAAGTTTTTATTTTTTTTATGTTTAATAAATGAAAGAAAAATACAAATTACTGCATTCATTATGTTAACATAAAATGATATTTTAAATTCAGTTTTAAATCTGTTTTAAATTTTGATTAAAGAAAAGTGGAAAAAAGTTCACATTTTAGTTTTGTTCAACTCCATCATCTTAAACAAAAAGTTGTAAAATTTAATAAAAATTACATATTTTTAATTTTGTTATACTTACATGCCGAGCTTTAGAATGACCTTGTAATAAGGCTTATCAGATGAAATCATGTATTTGAACATCGATAAGAGATGTTTTTCTTTTTCTTTCGAGATACCGCCTCTCTCTGGAACACTTTTGATATCATCTATGGGTAAGGAAGTTGTTGTTTCTATGGGTCCAGTTGTTGTTGTTGTTGTTGTCTGTTTTCGGGTCATTATTAAAGCCTCCTTTCGTACTGAAACACGAATCATGTTTTCGTCATCATCAACGTAATTCAATGAAAACCCGACTTCATTTTCTACTAGGGTTATTTTTAACATTTTTAGTTTCGTGAACGGTACGTTCTTAAATTCAAAACAGTTTTTTGAAACTTTTGCAAAGTCCTTGAAATTAGTAGATTTCATTTATATCACCACGAATGGGTTTCGTATGTTCACGGTTTTAAGGAGCCGGATGAGTCCCATCGGCGAAAAATACTCGTTAACAGACAAATGTTTTTCGATTTGGCTGTGAGCATTGTCAACCTCCTGCAATCCTGAATGACCTGGTAAGGAGAACTTCATTGTTATTTTTTCGATATCAGGGTGGTTCTTTACAAAATTCTGGACAGCGAATGTCATAATAGAATTTTTGTTTTGTGGAACTCAAGAGTCGGACCATGTTATCAAATTTGTTATAACACTTTCTTGGAAACCCTTTCCAAAATGTTTGTGAAGGCTGAGGCAATGTCGTATCCACTTCGCCCACTGGTGTATTCGGTCCAAATAGCGTAGTAATTTTTTTGTAGTGGATAAATGAGCTGTTAAGTTGTAAACGTTTAGTTTTGAACAGTAAAACATAGGACCGATTTCAGCTCTTGGGCATGATAAAACATTTTGCAGATCAAAAGTTAAAATGGGAACTCCTGATTCTTTATCATAAGTTTTTTGTTCTCTCATCATCTTCTTTATTGTTGGAAAAGATCGTATATGCTCTTTTATTTCTACAATCTTATTTTCGCTAATTCTTTTTACAGACTTAACTAATCTGTTGTCTTTTTTAGCCATACCAGATGTTAAATTTTTTTTCGTGCGCATTGTAAACTGATTTTTGGGAAATAGAAAATGTTTCAAGCCAAAAGGGCTTACAGACCTGAATCCTGTTTCCTAGTACTTCAAAATAAATACTCGAAAGTGAACTTTCGTCGAGACGGAGTAGTATTTTTTGTTTTTCGACAAGTTTCCATTTTAATTGTTGATATTAAGATATAGTTAGTTTTACCATCACGATCTAACAAATAGAAGGATTCAATACGTTCTGATTTCGTCAATTTCTCGGCACAGTGGAATTTGCATTGAGTTAAACAATTGTTTGTCGTTTTAATTTCTTTTCTTGGTACTGTTTTTCCCCGCGAACTTGTGTATGCTTCACAACCACAGAAGATTTCATAGCCTACTTAGTTTTAACTACAAGAAACGTTTAAATATTTTAAAGCAATGAAGTTCTATCTACATCTTGTTGTGTAACAAAGTTCTATCTGCATTTTTTTTTTTATATTTTTAAGTACACAAGGTTCTATTTGCCACTTAGAACTTTATGAACTTAGTTTTTTTTAAAATTGATGTACTTAGAACTTTGTTTCCTGCTTTTTTACTGACTATATTGGAAACTAAAAGAGATAGACAAAATTGGATGAAACAAATCGAAAGAGCATACTCGATTTACTACGACCACGTGTATAACTCAGTTTTGAAAAAAATGTCAGTTAGAACCCTATTGTTCTAAGGTCGCGATTTATGGCTCGCAAAAATTGGCTTATCGCCGGTTCCGATGATATGCAAATCAGGGTATTCAACTTTAATACCTCGGAGAAGGTGCATTCGTTTGATGCACTATATTCGATGCATTGCCATGCATCCAACTGAGCCTTTGGTTCTGACCAGTAGTGGTGAGTATTCCCGAGGACGGAACCGTGAGAATCTGGCATTCCGGAACCTACCGCCTAGAGACATGACTGAATTACGGATTCATTTCATTTTTGATTTCATGGGAGAACTTTACTGTAAAATGAATGTAGATACAAAAAAGGACTGAAGACTCATACAGAATAGTCAAAACATCTTCGCTGTTGCTTGTTCTCTAAAGATTATTTTATTAAAACAACGTTAAAAATAAAATAACAAAAAAAAAATAAAACATTTTGTTAATGCTTTGATTTTGATACCCTTCTTGTTGGTAGACTTGACACGATACACTTCTTTGCCATAGCGTTGACTCTCTTTGCAACGGACCACTCCCTTACGAAGGATGAACGAGAATTCAAAAGTTCCTGTATGAGCATGAGAGTTTTGTTCTTTGCTATTTGCTGTTACGCAAAAAATCTTCGACAAGATTTTTCTTATCACCAACAAAATTGCAAGTGATAATATTTTGTTCTTCATCTGATAAAATGATCGAACTTGAAAAATACAGAACACCAGTTATCGATAATTTTCCAGTTTTTCTGTTGAGTTCGTTCCGGGTGATAAAATTAACGATTGTCAAAATTATAGGAACCCTACAACGTGATAACTTGAAATTTTTTTCGATTCCGTGCGTTTATCACTTTTTTCTTGCGAGTGATAAGTTACAGAACATGGGTCCAGGGTCTATGAGTTTTAAGCATTGAAATAACTATGCGAGACGTGTGAATCCATTTTCAGTGAGAATGTGATTTCACGATGCCCTTTCTAACTAGTGTTTTGATCGTTAAAAGTAGATTCATCGTAAAGTTGGTTACTGGCAGTCCACGGACAAAACACAAGCCCTTGTAATTGCGAGTGTTTAGAAGATGAAATAACTCCTTAAAAAATTTCGTTCTTCCATAGTTTCGATTCCTGCACAAACATCCGAAAATAAAACCTTGGGACTCGGGATGTCCTTCCTTTTGAGTCTATTGTGTCTTCGGAAGGTCTTTCAAACGAATACAAAATAGGCCAGTTCCACCTAACAACATCTCACTGAGATATCAATGTCACTTTGACTGAGGCAAAATCATTTGGTGGAACAAAATTCTCAGTTCTCATTGAGATAAAATGGTTACCCATTGTATAAGAAGTACAGGAAGCAGTGTTAGCTCATGTACAGTGTACGTGAGTGAAGCAACAAAAATGTCTGATGATGTCCATTTTTAGGGTATGTGCTGTCAATTTTTAGGGTATGTGCTGTAAAACTTTGACTGTGTTCTCAGTCGAGTTCAGGGGTGTATTATTTCTGTTCGTGATGGTAAGGCGCTGCAATTCGTTGAGTTCCCGTTGTGTGCACGATTGTTTTGAATAGTTCTTCCATCGTGTTTCGAAACGTTTTTATTTGTTGCTTGTATTACAATAGGCGTAATAAACGTGATGAATTACGGATGAAAAATATAGAAAATGTACTGGAAAATAAAAAAAAATTAAACATTAAAAACCGTGCAGTGCATCTTTAGTGTTAAAACACCATGTTTCCTAAAAAAAGAATTGAGATTGAAAAAAAAGTTGAAGCAAAATCGATGAAATCTTGATTTAATCAAATTTCACTTGGCGCCCCTGAGATTAACTTTCAACTGCAGACCAGCCCTGTTGTAATGCGTTTGTGTTTTTGAAACTCACACTACTTAGAAAAATGCTTCAATTCTTGTTCGTAAGACCCCTTCCTGTACTTCTTATTCAATGTGGTTACCTTACAAATTGTTGTTTTGCATATGTCAGTCACGTCAAAATAGCTGAGTGAGAAATCGAATCCAAAATAATTTCATCTCAGAGATCTCAGAAAAAAATCCCTGTTTTCAGCTGAGATTTTTTGTTCCATTTAAAAATCTTTGAGATCTCAGTGAGATGTTGTTGGGTGGAACTGGCCTATTGTTAAAATTACCGTTTACAAAAAGTCCACTCCTTTTAGTTTGTTCGTCTATTGTAACTTGACGTTGACAGTGCTATTAGCTGAATTGAAAACGTTAAAAAAATATCAAAGTATTTAACAAGTTGGCGAAAAAAAAATGATCAGTAGGTAAACACCTTACTCGCAATCAATCTCTACTACATAATCCCTAATTGCAAGACTACTGCCATAAATTCATCCCATTGCAAATTGACACGAAATCGTATCGTTTAGCAGAGTGTCACTGTTCGTCCCGGCGGAGCCCGAGTTCAGTCAAACCGTTGAGCGTGCGTCTAAGCTAGTAAAGGCACACACGTCTGCAATTGACCGTACCTACAAAAAAAAAAAAAAAAACAAAAAACACAGACATTCCCGTTGTGACATATGGCTAATTAGAATAGAAATTAGCATCACCATTTTAGGAAATGTCAATTCGATATGGCCCCAGTGCGCTTGTGCCCATGTCTTTGGCTATTGGCTCAATCTCAACCGTTACATAAAAACAAGACATAAGGCAGCACAAGTAGGTACTGCTATTTGGCGTCTCTTTGACCGCTTCGATTACCTCTCAGCATGAGCTGACGGACCAAGTGTGTGTGCACTGGCACACCCAAGGATGGCGATGATCAACGAACAAACGTTCGCTCACGGTTTTATTCCAAGATTCAACTGACAAACTAATTGACTCCTGATGAATTTCTATCCATCCATGCTGGCAGTTTGTCTTCCATTGAAAGCATACCTTCCGACCGCGCACCAAACGATTTTTCTGAAGAAGGAGCCATCGGACTCTCATGAGGGCTGACAAACTGTCTACCAATTGATATGTGTCTCTGGTTGGCACTGTTTTGCTCGATTTTAGCTAAAGAGTAAATGCTGCTGGAAGTCCACATCATTCCAAAGTGTGCTAAGAGTATTTGTTTGGTATAATTTCTTGACAGATGTCTGTCAATTTGAATAGATGCGGTTTCTATACGGCAGTCTTTTAAATTGAGGTTTTTTCCCGTTGTCTTCAACTGTCAATAAAAAAGAAAAACTAGTTTAAAGTGGAAGCCATAATTTGTGGTGTGTATTTATTCGACATATCTGCTAATATGCACTGGTTTTACCAATTTTGAATATGAAGGAATTTTTCTTTGCCAACAAGATTCTTCAAAAAAAAAAAAAAGAGCAGGTTCTACCGAGATTTGAACTCGGATCGCTGGATTCAAAGTCCAGAGTGCTAACCATTACACCATAGAACCGTTAAAAATCTGGAGGATTCTTTTCATTTTTATTCTTAGAAGTGTTGACGCAACATAATCATATTTTATGTATCTCCTCTTCAAGCATATGTAACACTAAACTCTTTATAAAGTTAGCTGTTTTTTATTGGTTGGCGACAACGCTGAGTATTAATTGACCTTAAGGATAATTATTTTTATGTTGATTGACGAGGTCGGGCACCGTTTGGTGACTTATTTCAAAATAATATTTTAAAATTTTCTGCGCCTGCCCATTTTTTTTTTCATTGATATCAAAAAGAATATCTACTTGTTGACTCAGCACTAAATATCTGCTATTTGTTATTATTTAATTACTGTGGTTGGGTGGTTGGGTGTGGTAGGATCTGGGGGCATGTGCTGTATCTTTTCCTACACACCAAGTGCTTACTTTACCTCCAAGCGGTAAACACAGGTGTATGCTGGTTATAGCACTAGATCTAACTTACAAAACTTGTAAGCGTAAGTGCAAAAGGCAGAAATAGAAGCACTTAAACAACCACCCAACAAATTTGTAGGTTAGTTCGAGGGGCTAACAACCCCTCCACAGTAAAAAACTTGATAGTTACCCTCTTATGGTAACCAGACTCGGAACGGCAACGGACTATGCATTGAGAGTTTTTACCTGGAATGTAAAGAACACTCTACACTGCAGGTGCAACTCAGAAACTTTAATCTATCCTCACCCAGTATGAGACAGACATTACTGAGATCCAGGAACAGAGTATATCTAATAATGAGTACGGACACTCTTCACGTGGTTCATTTCAACCCTCAATTAGTGTGACCACGTTCATTCATATAAAACATGTTAGAAGGGTTGATAATTGAAGTTTTAATCGTAAAATATTATATTTTACGAAGTCATAACAGCTCATAACTCAGTTAAAATAAATTCTAGAGTGAAATATTTCTATTTTGCATTTTATATGGCTTTGTTAGTAAAAAAAAAACAATTTCTTGATATGAAAAATAAAGTGATCTTATAAATATTAGACTAGTAGGGTCACTCTACTCCTTTTAAGATTGTCAGAAAAAAAGAAGCTAGAACACTAATACATACACGACCATTGGCCGCTCCATTAAAAAAGCATTATGGATTTTATGTATCGTACACAAGAAAACGAATGTGTTAGGGTTCGTATTGTTTGTTGTGAACTCTTTCTTTCTCTCGATTTTTTTCTAAACCTAATACTTCTGCACTATTCTCTCCTACTAGAAGCACTAATACATACACAGACCATTGGCCGCCGGAAAAGAACCACGTGGAGATTGTCCCTACTCATTATTAGATGTACTCTGTCCAGGAAATACGATGGATAGGATTAGGGATAATGAAAAGGAAAAACTGCGACATTTATTACAGCTGTCATCAACGAATGCACATATTTGGAAGTGGGTTCGTCGTGGGAATTGCCTTAGATCGAAAGTCATGGATTTCAAGCCAATTAGTGATCGCCTGGCTGTAATCCGCACCAAGGCCACACTACAAAACATCAGTCTGTGCACACGCCCCTAGCGATGATGACGAGGAGTCAAGCAAGAAGGATTTTTACAACCTCCTAGATAGAGCATACGGAGCCAGTCCAGAATACGACGTCAAAATCGTACTCGGAGATTTCAATGCAAAAATAGGGAAGGAAGATATCTTTGGCGGATTAGTTGGAATCCGTGGAATTAGTATCGCGAAATAGTTGAAATTGTAGCCAAACCCACCATAGGTTACCAGCCATCCCCGAAAAATAACCCGTGGTATGATGACGAATGCGCGATACTGAAAAAGAGAGATGAAAAATAAACGTTTGCAGATGCTGCAACGGAAAAGAAAAGCAGCAAGAGAAGAGTACCGAAAAAAAAGGAGAAATGAGAAAAAGACCCTGTGAAGGAAAAGAGCATCCGCAGTTTCTCAGCCTAAAGATCTAGAAGAGTCTCAGGCCAAGAAAAACACCCGGCGTTTCCTTAAAAGGTCGAAGCAATTAGCTTCTGATTTCAGCACAGAAGGGGTGAAAGAACCATCCAAAACCATCCTGGCGGACTTGGCCAGGTCGGATAGCATACCTGCGAACTCTTCAAATATGGAGGAGGTGTTTTGATGATAAGTCTACTAAACATCGCCTACAAGATCCTCTCTGCCGTAATAGGTGAACGTCTGAAGCCTTTCGTCAACAATCTGATTGGTCCTTATCAATGTGGCTTCAGGCCAGGAAAGTCAACCATCGACCAAATTTTCACGTTGCGGCAGATCCTGGAAAAGACCTATGAACTCCAAATCGATACCCACCACCTTTCATCGCGTATGACCTTTAAGGCCGCGTATGACAGCATCTACAGAGACGAACTGTACAAAGCTATGTCTAGTTTTGGCGTCCCTGCCAAGCTCGTTTGCTTGTGCAAAATGACGATGGAGAACTCACGCTGCTCCATCAAGGTTGGTAACGAGCTCACGGAATCTTTCGACGTCAAAAAAGGATTCAGACAAGGCGATGCACTGTCATGCGATTTCTTTAACATCGTTCTTGAGAAGATAGTGCAGAACTCCAACGTCAACACCAGAGGCACTATCTTCCAAAAATCTGTTCAACTTCTCGCGTACGCCGATTATATTGATATAATGGGAAGAACACAGCGTGATGTAAATGGCGCCTTTGTGAGAATTGAGACAGAAGCGGCAAAAATGGGTTTAGCGGTAAATGAGGGAAAAACGAAGTATATGCTGTCTTCGAGGAAGGACACCCAACACCGACGGCTCGGGCAGAACGTCACAATAGACGCGTATAACTTCGAGGTAGTAGAGGAGTTTGTCTACCTAGGCTCCGCTACAAACACGGGCAATAACACCAGCTCCGAGATCAGACGAAGAATAACTCTTGCTAATCGCTGTTTCTTTGGGCTTAGAGAGCAATTGAGTGGAAAAGCCCTCTCTCGAGCAACTAAGGTAAAACTGTACAACACACTCATCATCCCAGTACTGCTGTATGGTGCAGAAGCATAGACCCTGACAAAATCGGATGAAAGTGCCTTAGGCTGTTTCGAGAGGAAAGTTCTTCGGGTCATCTTTGGCCCCGTGTGCATTGAAGGGGAATGGCGAAGAAGATACAACAGCGAACTTTACGGGTTGTACAACGACATGGACCTAGCCAGAAGGGTCAAGGTCCAAAGACTCAGATTTCTCGGTCATTTAGAGCGAATGGACACCAATGCTCCGGCCCGGAAAGCTTTCGACACTATTCCCGAGGGACGTAGGAGGAGAGGAAGACCGCGACTCAGGTGGCGCATTCAAGTGGAAGAGGACCTCAATCAACTCGGAGTGCAAAACTGGAGACGACTAGCCAAGGATCGAGCTAGCTGGCGGAGCCTGTTGATTGAGGCCCAAGTCCACAACGGACTGTAGCGCCACCTTAAGTAAGTAAGTAAGTTTTGATGAACCGCATGCAACAGGTCATCACCAAAGTGTGGGAGGAAGAATGCATGCCCACTGACTGGTCGATAAGCTCCATATGCCCCATCTACAAAAAAGGCGATCCTATGTCATGTAAAAATTACCATGGAATATTCCTGCTTAAGGTTGTATACAAAATCCTATTCAATGTACTGTGTGAGCGTCTGAAACCTTTCTGCAGGACAATATTCGGCACGTACAAGTGTGGCCTTAGGCCAGGCAGAAGAACGATAGACCCAATATTCACAATGAGGCAAATCCTGGAAAAGATCAACAAATTTCAAGTCGAAATCCACCATCTATACATCGATTTCAAAGCTTCCTGGAGCAGATAGTGTGCAAAAAGCAGGTATGAGGACGGAAAACACTATCATCGACAAATGCACTCAGCTCTATGCGGACAACAAGGACATATTCCGTTCCTCCCAAAGAGCTGTGTTTGAGCTTGAGGCTTTCACAGAGTGGCGAAGCTCGTCGGTCGTGCTGTTAATGAGGACAAGACAAAGAAAATCTGTCCACCGCCGAGGGCATGACGTCACTGTTAGTAGCAGCAATTTTAAGGTAGTTTAGAAGTTCACTTGATTTAGAACAAACATCACTCCCAAAAACCACACCTTAGTGGTGGCCCGACGCCCGACGAAGAAGAACCGCTGTTGCTTCAGTTTGACAAAAATTTGTCAGACAAAAGAACAGGGTTCAAAACCCCCCACTCGAAAGACAAAGTGTCAGCTATACAAAACATTGGTTTTGGCAGAGTCCTACTCTACTGCGCCGAGTGTTGAACGATAAGTAAAAAAGGAATTGATACTGGGCACTTTCGAAAGAAAAATTCTTCGAGGGATTTTCGGTTCCGTATGCGACGATGGAGAATGGAGAAGAAGGTTCAACCGAGAACTGTACGAGCTGTACCAAGATGTGGATGTAGTCCAGAAGACCAGAAGACCAGAAGGCCAAGAGAAGACGACTACATTGGCTCGGCCACATCGAGCGAATGGACAACAACGCTCCAGCCATGGAAGTCTTCTCTTCGCAGCCCTCAGGTTCATGCGAGGGACCGTTCCCGATGGAAGGCTGCAATATATGAGGCTTAGATCGAAGGACTGTTCATGCCGCCGCCGAGACAACGTGGCTGTCATACACTCAACATTTGTTCAAGACCCACACTACTTCGTTCCAGTTTAGGTTGGGGACCATGTATATATTATCCCACCGAGCGTGGGATCTACCTATGTACGAGCACTACCGTCAGATGCAAATGGCTATAACGGTACTGCAGTAACGACGAAAGAGAACTATAAGTTGAAGTTTGTTTTTTTTTGCGGGAAAATGTTATTAGGAGAAGCAAATTAGGCCCAATCGATTGGTACTGACGCCATCGAGATGGATTTGTTGAGCCAAGCCGGCCTGCAAGACATTTCTGATGGAGAAGTTTGAACCTGTAAAAAGCCTGATTCCACCGTATATCGGATATTGACGATTCCGTTCTTGTATGCTGTGCTGTCTCTCACCTTCCCGATACCGAACAGCGCAGACTCGATGAGTTCCTGGCAACCAAATAACCGAAGTTTAACGAGCTTAAAGGAATAGCCAACTTACCTCCACACCCAAACGCCACCGCCGTCGTTGTAACTCAAACTGAAAATCGAACTGATACCAACAGCCCTGTTTCAAACTCCGACTCCGGGAGTATAAACAGAAGACTCGTGTCCGCAAATAAATTCAAAAACCAACTAGCAGACGAAGGAAAGACGTCTCAAATGTACTCCAGTCCAAGAGGATCCGTGCGAATTATCATCAGTATCAGAAAATGTGATTAATATGGAAATCAACGTGCGCCGTAGCCCCCGGCCATCACGACTCTCGAGCACCCAGTCTACGCTACCACAGATTGTCGGCACCGGAGCGGCAGATTCCGGGAAATTCAGGTCGGTGACGCGACGTCACCCCGAGAAGGGCGCCAGCCGCTTCCATCCGAAGCAGAACTCAGCGTCCGGAAACCAACGGTACCGGCCAAGGTTGCCGCACCGTCCCGAGTCCATGGAACCACTGGTCCTTGAACTATTGCCAAAACGTCAAAGAAGGAGCCGTATAGCCTACATGAAAGCCGCCGGACCGAACCCTGCACGAAACCCTCCCGAGACAGCTTTGGAAAAGGTGAAGACGCAGCGCAAGGCAGCGGTGGTTTCAGCTAAACCCTCCGCTAAAGCCTAAGCCACCACGAACGGAAGGATATGAGCCACCGCTAAGGCGAAAAGCAGCAGCTATAGTAACTTAATCAAGCCAGAAGGCCGACCAGATGACTTCAAGGGATGACTGCCCCATCCAGAGGCAAACAGAAGGATGTCGTCCACTGGCCCATATGTGGCTATCGATAGCCAGCACCTGTACCCTCAAGTCAACCGCCCGTCAACCGCTTCAGCTATCCCAGCACCCTCACCTCAAGCCGGTCCGCCTGTTCAAGCGGCGGCCGCCATAAGAGATGGCGGGACACCGCAGACCATATCCCTTTCGTTGGAATCAAATTGCGAGGCAGGCGGTATCATCGCACATTCACCATCATTTGGGATTGATTCTGGACACCCTGATCTTACCTCAGCATCATCACAACCTCTCCCGTGCTCTATTATATTATCTCTATGGATATCATGCACTGAATTCCTTTGGCTGAACTCGTAAACGTCATGCAAAGCCAAAGCTTAAGTGTGTTTATGTTGCAGCCATTAAGACTTACTGAAATGAGCACGACCAACAACAAGGACTTTTTATCGATTTTGACATTTCTTTCGCTGCGAATTCACCACCAGAACCAAAGCAAGAATGATTTTTGAGGTTAAATATGCTCGAGCATTTTGTTCGTTGGGAGTGTGGACTGTGTGAAACGCGAAACTGATATAAAACCTCAAAAAAGAGAATAAAATAGTATCTGCTTGGATCAACATCAGGTCGAAAAACGTACCTATACAGACCCAATGCAACTCCAAATCATTCTTCTTACCCGTTTCTTTCTATGATCTTACCGACCACTCAGGTCTCTGCTGCTTCCTACTTCCTAAATCCTGTACCAGAAACATCACTTTCCTGAATGGCAATTTGACATTATGGAACAAATAAATCGTGTCCTTATCTCAAAACTTCACCATCGACACCTCTCTTAATTCTATCAAAAGCTCCCACTTTTTATCTCGTTACACGTGAACGTTGTTTATACCCATTTCCAAACCAAAACTCCATTTCGCTATCTCAAACTCCATTAGACCGACAACCCAGCTATACATCGACTACCGACAACCAAAGATCCGACTTATACCGAGACCGACACAACCAACTGCGCCAACAACATTCAATTCCTCCCAATTACGCGAATTGGCAATCTATTAAGGCAACAGCTATTACTTAACATCAGTTCAGCCTACTGCAATCATTCGCAACAACTTCATCGGGCCATCGCATCGTTACAAAGTTCAATTCGATTTCTGAATTCGAATTCCTGCATTGGTCAATAGGTATACGAGTTTAGGTAACCAGAAACCAGAGATTTCGATTCCTGATGGGTGTTTGGGTTTCTTCCTCCTCTCGCTTGTCCTATTGCTCAAAGTGGCTCGGTTCAGATCTATTGTGGCCTTGCTGATTCGTTGAGTGTTGTGTTTCGGTTTGGGTGCTCCAAACGTGAGCACAGCAATTAATTAGCCAAAACACAAGAACCCTTTTGAGTTTTTGGCGTTTGCTTTGCTTCGGTTTCCGTTTCGGTCTTTGGTGGAAACTATTTTAATTGGCAATTGTTGTGCGCGCTCCGAGAATGGTAATAAAAATTCCATTTCCCTAAAAGTTCCATCTTCCCCGGGAGTTTCTTTGCCATCGCCTTGGTCGTCTTCTGTATAGTTCTTGCCGGTATTTTGTTTAGGTTAAGAGAGGAAGGTACTCTATTGGCATTTATACGATTGAATTGGCAAATAGAGAAGAGAATCCAATCAATTGGATAGGATTGTATCGCTTCGTAAATCGGTATCGAAGGTCGGCAATAGTGTATCGCCAACGACAGGTCTTTCATTTCCTTCTTCCATGGCATTCCTAACGTTTGGTCGTGGTTATCGATCGGAAACATCTTATCTACGATGTTTGTTTTTAGGACTTGAGAGAAGCTGCGAGATGAAGACGCAAAAGAGCAGGCTGTCGTCTGTGCAAGCAAATCTGGGCATCTGAATTCGATCACCAAATAAATAAACCAATTGCGATACCTGGTACACAAATCACGGTTTAATCGTTCGACTCTTGAAGTCAGTGAGTCTCGCGTTGAGTGAAGCTCACGTTTTCTGGAACAAAAAGAACTACCTGTTGGGAATTTGTATTCTGGGTGGTTGAGATTGAGGTTATAATTGTTAAAAGTTGTAGACTGTGAGGTACGCCAAAAACATGGCTGCAAATGATTCTAAGCCCAACTCTCCGATGAGTTATTTTGCACTGTTATATCACAATGGTCCGCAAGACTACTGGCATGTGCTCATATCTCCTCAAATAAATTTCAACATTTGTCAATTCAATACCCTCCACGGGGTAAGCCTTGACGTGGCGGAGCGGCTTACGGTAACTACTACTATGAAGCTTAAAGCTATGCGATCGCGAAACTTGTTTTCGCAGAAGGGCCTCCCATGGTCGACAGATCGAAGCGGAGTAGGCTGTTGCTACTAATTACCTACCCCACAACGATGGCGTGTTCCCACCAAGGCACTCCCATCGAGGGACGGCAGCGAATGAATTTCCTCTTTGGAATCAACGGTGGCGTCTCCAGTTCTAGTTAGGCCGAACAACTTGGTGAACACCTTTACGGGCTACTTCGACTTATTTGAAGCCCAGGCCTTAAAAGGAGTGGTTTTTGCTCTTGCATTTGGAGTCGCGTGCAGCCGAACAGTTAGCGGAGACCCTCAACTAGCAGTTGAGAAAGCAGATATTACCGCTATCCAGGAAATGCGATGGGATGGACCGGGCAAACGGAGAATTAGGAACTGCGACATCTCCTATGGTAATTGTTACCGAGAGCAACAACAGCGACTTTTTGGATGCGGATTCGTCGTGGGAAGTCTTGAGCTCCATATGCGTGAGCGAACGCATCACGACAATCCGAATCAAGGCTAAATTCGGCCTAGTATGTGCGCATGCCCACACAGAAGAGAAAAAAGACGACACCAAAGACGAGATCTACGAGGTCCTTGACAAAACGTACGAGCAATGTCCTAGCTATGATATTAAAATTGTCCTCGGCGATTTTAACGTAAAGCTGAGAAAAGAGGACATCTATGGTGGAACAGTAGGAAAGCAGAGCCTGCACCACACCACATCCGATAACGGATTCAGGCTGATCGATTTTGCTGCTTGGTGAAATGTTGTGGTAGCAAGCACCTTGTTCCCTCATCTCAACATCCATAAAGGTACATGAAGATCTCCTGATCAATCAACCGTCATCCAGATTGATCACATTGCGATCGACGGAAGGATCTTGTCTAGCATTTTAGATTAGATATTCGAACTTTCCGAGGAGCTAACATCGACTCGAACCACTACCTCGTCGTAGCCAAAGTAGTGCTACGAATATCCCGACAACGGCCAAAACAAGGAAATGCTGCAAGAAAATTCGACGTGTCGGACGGCTACAATCGCAAGAGATCGCCAGATCCTTCTCTGGTCGAGTGTCGAGTAACCTCTTAAGGAGTCATATACCGCCAACATCAAGTATCGAAGACCAGTGGCAACATGGCCAGAAAGCAGTTAGAGATGCCGCCTCTAATGTGCTGGGTTTAACATAGCCACCAAAACGAAACCCCTGGTTTGACGAAGAATACAGGCAGGCCCATGGACAAGAGCTGCTCGTGAGCTCTACGAGCGAAGGAGGAGAGAGGAACGCCGGCTTCTCAGGAGAAAAAAGAGAGAGCATGAGAATCGTCGGATCGAGGATGTTGAGAGAGCCAACAGCAGGAACTAAGTTCGGAGGTTTTATCGATATGTCAAACAGCTGGCTCAAGGTCATCGAGCAACAACCGATGACTGCAGAGATAAACAAGGGAACATCATAGTAGAATCGCAGTCAATGCTAGGGATTTGGAAAGACCACTTCTGTTGACTGTATAACGGCGATGACGAAAAAAACACCGCCGTCAGACAGGAGCCTTTCATCGGACACGATGATAGCCAACAACTCCGTGAACCTGACCTAGAAGAAGTGAAAACCGCAATATCACGGCTGAAATCCAACAAAGCCGCTGGAGCAGATGGACTAATTGCTGAGTTGTTCAAAGCAGCAGGCGACGTGCTAAATAGGAGCATGCAACAAATCATCTGTAAGGTATCGTCAGAGGAATGCATGCCCGATGAATGGAACCTCAGCATTGTTTGCCCGATCCTGAAAAAGGGAGATCCTCTAAACTGTGCCAACTATACAGGAATAAGTCTACTTAGCATCGCATACAGAGACGAAGCTCGTTCGCTTGCGCAAAATGACGATGGAGAACTCAAGGCGATGCACTGTCATGCGATTTCTTTAACATCGTTCTTGGAACTCCACCTTCAACACCAGAGGCACTATCTTCCAAAAATCTGTTCAACTTCTCGCGTACGCCGATTATATTAATATACTGGGAAGAACACAGCGTGACGTCAATGGCGCCTTTGTGAGAATTGAGACAGAAGCGGCAAAAATGGGTTTAGCGGTAATTGAGGGAAAAACGAAGTATATGCTGTCTTCGAGGAAGGAGACCCAACGTCGACGGCTCGGGCAGATCATCACAATAGACGCATATAACTTCGAGGTAGTAAAGGTTTGTCTGCCTTGGCTCTGCTATAAACACGGGCAATAATACCAGCGCTGAGATCAGGCGAAGAATAACTCTTGCTAATCGCTGTTTCTTTGGGCTAAGAAAGCAATTGAGTGGAAAAGCCCTCTCTCGAGCAACTAAGGTAAAACTGTACAACACACTCATCATCCCAGTCCTACTGTATGGTGCAGAAGCATAGACCCTGACATAATCGGATGAAAGTGCCTTAGGCTGTTTCGAGGGGAAAGTTCTTCGGGTCATCTTTAGCCCCGTGTGCATTGAAGGCGAATGTTGAAGAAGATACAACAGCGAACTTTACGGGTTGTACAACGACATGGACCTAGCCAGAAGGGTCAAGGTCCAGAGACTCAGATGGCGCACTTAATCAACTTGGAGTGCAAAACTGGAGACAACTAGCTAAGGACCGAGGTAGCTGGCGGAGACTGTTGATTGAGGCCTAAATCCACAACGGACTGTAGTGCCACCTTAAGTAATTCAAGTCAAGGCTCAAGGTCATCCTTCAGTGTGTTCTTACTTACTCTCATGCAAACCAGAAAAAATGAACAAAAAATAGCGTGAATCTTGCAAAAAATTTATTTGCCAACTCCCAGCAACACTCCTTATAACAACCTTTTCCTAATTGGTTTTCAACTCTCAGCATCATTCGTCTGATTCTTGGATTTTCACGGAACGTGCGGACACCTACATGTCTGTCGCAGTAGTTGCAACCGAGCTTCTGCCTTCCTATGATTTTCCCATTCTTGAGCTTTTTTCCCACAAGGATCTTCTTCTTCTTCACAAGGTTCAATTCCCTGCTGAAGAAGTCTCATCTTGAATCGATAATTATTTTCATCATCCTTGGGCAAAAGGAATGAGTACAACCTAGTACGTTTATCGTCAACAATCTTGCAATCCCTGCAAAAGCAGCAAGAACAAATGTTTTTCTTCTTCTGTTCGAGAGTTTCTTCAATGCGCCAAACATAACTGAAATAAGCAAGCTTGATCCTATTTTCCAACTTCTTTTTAGCGTCGTCCGGAAGGCCTTTGGCACAAGCAAACATCTCCGCAGTTTTCGTGGCAGCCCGCATCCATCGTTCCAGATTAACATAATCCGGATCATAATCATCTGCACATTGTTTGTAATAGAAGGATTTGAAGGCTTCCTTGATAATATAATACACCAAATGAGCTTCACATCGAGTAAGGCTACATTTTCCTCCAAGGTCGTAGAAGATAGCTTCCTTTCGGAGTTTCTTCCTCAAGACATCATACACGGGATCTTGAACAATATTATATTGAAGGAATGCAAAAATTAAAACTTCACCAGCTGCCTTCGCCTTGCATTCATCTATTGCACACATAGGGAGTACTCGAACTACGGTCGCTGAAACATCGAGAATTCTCTCCATGAATTTGACGGACTGGCTTAGCTGACGAATGCACTGGCAAGGTGGCTTGGGCGGATCATCGATAATCACATCCGCATCTTCGCTAAGGCAAAGGCATTCTAATTTTTTCATTTTTATTTTTTGTACTTATTTTTTTTTTTTTTTTGGTGAATTTTGAACTGTCAAAGATAGAAATTTAAATTTAAAAGAAAAAATTATCAGCAGGTCCTACAGAGATTCTGTAGGGAGGTTCTGGTAGAAGGTTAGCAGCACCCCCAATCTGTCCTGTACTCTGGTGGAATGAACTCGCTCAAGCGTGCACCATCAAAGTATTCATCGTTCCGGTAGAAGCCATTAGCGATCAAATTAATTGTCGAACTCATGTCATAGCTCATTTGAACCTAACAAGTTTTATCACGAAACTGTAACTTCTATTGACCCGATGCCCGTGCATTGCATAGATACGATGTCGATACAAACCGATGAAAAGACTGAAGACACTGCCCCTCGAACACCCAAATCTTCTCCATTTGAGATGGTACATTAAACCGCACTGGACAGCTATAAACCATCATCGGCCTTACAAGGGCCATGTGATCAAGCTGACTGTTGAAAGGCAGCCGTTTCGTAAGAACGAAGGCTCTTCTGACCCTGGTATTTCTATCGAAATACAAATACTTATCGCCAAGCAAATACTTTTCTTTGTAAATTGATTGTGTGTAGCCCAACGATTATCGTATTTTATCAGTTCTTGCGCGTATTCCTCGTGGCTCCAGCCAACGAGATCCGGAGCGAACTTGTCATACTTGGAGTTCAGGCCGATAAGGAGCGGTTTATCCGGTTATTTGCCCTTGGAGTTAAAATAAGAACCTGGCCCTCTAGGTTGGGAGTCATGCTTTGAGGGGTTAGGTTAGGTTAGGTAAAAGTGGCTGTCATGGATGTTAAAAAGACACACTTAGGCCAATCAAAGGCCCATTGTGATACCACATGAATCTAGAAGGGCTTTTCTTCGAAAGCTCATTGAAACCAATTAGAGTTCCTTACGAAACGTAGAAGATTAATTATATTAATACTAGCCAACCCGCGGGACGTTGTACCCGCTCTGAATAAATTGTAAGTGGTAGCATTCCCGTCATTTAACCAGAATTGCCAATTCTAAAAGAAACGACGGGAAGTACAATTTTCCCAAATGAATGTTTTCCCATCTTGGAGCATCCAAAAAAGCATCATACCTTTGTAATTAATGACACTGTCCATGAATTTATCGTAAGCGTTTCTTTTTTTCTATCCCCAAATAAACCATCAACTTTTACTGGACATTTAGAAAGATAAAATGCGTCTATTCCTATATCCGACTCCAGATTCTAAATAGCGCCCCAAATTTTGAGTCAAATCGGTTCAGCCCTTCTTATAAGGCAGAAATCGAAGGGCAAAATCGAAGAAAAACAATTTCGGGATCATAACCCGGTAACCAACTATGGCAAAGAGTGTGATAGATAAATCTGAAATGCGCTTTATCAGCCCGTATTTTTCTTTAAATTTCACTGAAATACCAGGAGTTACATTTCCTATAGCAGGAAACCGCTTTTCTACGAAGAGGATTTTATTGGGTCATTGGATTGGATAGCATTTGACAAATTTATTTCTTTTGCCTTGCCCTTAGCAAAAAAATATACAATTCCTAGAGGCTCTCCATTTATGAATGTACCTATTCCGTCGATTGTTTCCTTTACAGTAGGAAATAGTGAGTATTTCCTTATGCGCTTCATAAGCTTATTGTATGTCTGCAATATGTTCTAACAGCTACCTTCATAAATCTACATAAAAAACAATAAAAAAAGTCTAATTTAATTAATTTAACTAAAGTTTCGTCACATCCTCGAAAGTATTCAAGTCCTTTTACCAATCCTACGAATAAAAATAATAACAAATCTTTCTGCCCCACTGTTACCTCACTAACCCACTATCCGTTACCCGCTACTTCTACACGCTAACCACTACGCCGTTACCTCGCTGCCGCCCCTTGCCATCCGTTACCCCGCTACTCTCTATACCCACTACACCGCTATCCGCTACTCTGGCCATATCATACATCACTTTGTAAAAATACTTAAAACTAAACTACTACCCAATCGTTCCCTCAAAATACGATGCCAAACACTCCACTGGTACAAAAGTATTGAGTCGAACTAAGCAACAAATCTCAAAAAAGAAAAAAAAAAAAAAAACTACGACAAAAAATGTCAAGTGTACGTTTTTATTGTCAATGAAAAAATTATGTACATTTTTGACGAATATTTTTTTTCTTCACTGACATTTTATATTTTTAGTTGACGAAAATAAAAAAATATTTGACGAAATTTTCAAACGATTGAGTATTCGTTGGTATATTGATATATTTTACTTAAGTGAGAAAAGCATTATTTTTTAGCATTTGCATCATTCGTGATTTGAAATATATAAATTTTTTTTGTTATTAACCTTCTACCCTTATTCCTCTTTACTTTAAAAGAAAAATTTAGAAAATCGGTCAACCGCTTGTCAATTTGAAAAGATAACATAAATTTAACGAATTAGTCTTTTATATATATAGATTTACGAGATCGTTTAGGTCATTGTAGAAGTATTCTCCTAAGTGAATCATTATGTTTATGAGCCAGAGCAGGACAGGTACATAGCAGGTGAAAAACTGTTTCCTCCTCCTCCTCATCCATGCAGCTTCTGCAGAAATCATTAGAATATACGCCCAGTCACGCAGCGTGTCTTCCAATCAGACAGTGTCCAGTAATGACACCAATTAAGGAGCTTATATGCGCTCTGCTTAGAGATATCAGGCATCTAGATCTCTTTAAGTCCAAATTAGGCCAAATGTTTTTCGTTGCCTGACAGGTGGTTATGTTATTCCACCTGATGTTAGTTCTCTTAATAGCATCTTGTAGCAAAAGTTTACATGTTGCGATTGGTATACCAACATTAGCCATTTGTGGTTTAATGGGTAATGTTGTACCATGTTTGGCGAGTTCGTCGGCTTTGCAGTTTCCTGGAATGTCTCTATGGCCCGGCACCCAGTGAAGGTGAATGTTAAACTGTTGTGCCATCTCCATTAGAGACGATCGACAGTTTTGGACCGTAATCGAGTTTGTAGAGACAGAGTCCAGGGACTTTATAGCTGCCTGACTATCTGAGAAAATCCGGATATCAGATGTGGATACCACGTTTTCTCTAAGCCAGGACAGGACCTCCTTAATCGCCAAAAGTTCTGCCTGAAACACGCTACAATGATTTGGAAGGCTGAATGAGAGACTTAGTTTTAGTCGTTCGGAGTACACACCTCCACCAACCCCATCACTAGTTTTCGATCCATCTGTATATAAGTGAATTGCCTCGTCTTCTAGAAAAGATAGAAGTTTGAAACTTCTTATCGAACTGTAGTTGAGGAACGGTGTAGTATGTGTGCTTTGGAATTGATTCTAAGTAATCAAGAATAACAGAGTGGCCGATGTTATTGTTAGTCCACTGTGAAGAGGCATTCAGGCGAATAGCAGAACTAGCAGCTATTTGTTTGCTGATTATATCCAGAGGTGTCAGATAGAGTAGGGTGTCTAGTGCCGCAGATGGGGTCGTCCGAAGTGATCCGCTTATACTTAGGCATGCTGAGCGTTGCACTTTGACTTTACTAAGCTTATCGCAGTTCACTTTTACGTCTAACGCAGTCCAACATACTGACACCACCATAAAGAAGAATCGGTCTGATTACCGATGTGTATAGCCAGTCAGTGATTCTGGGTTGCAGACCCCATTTGTTACCAATGGCTTTCTTGCAGGTGAAAAGAGCTACCGTAGATTTTCTTATTCTTTCGTGTATGTTGCTCTTCCAATTCAGTTTTCTGTCTAAGATAAGACCAAGATATTTAGTTTCCTCTGAAAACTTTAATTGGACACCGTTTATAGAAGGAGGGTCGATGTGCGGAATTTTATATTTCCTAGTGAATAGGACCAAATCGGTTTTGTGTGGGTTAACGCCTAAGCCACACCGATTCGCCCAAAGTGATAGCTTATTTAGAGCGTTTTGTAAGAGTTCTTTTAAGGTATTTAGATGCTTCCCTGAAACAGCTATAGCAACGTCATCAGCACAGGCTATCACTCTGAAGCCTTCTCTATCCAGAAGGGTAAGAATTTCGTTAACTACCAGATTCCAGAGTAGAGGGGAGAGAACACCGCCTTGCGGCGTACCTCTGCTGACAGATCTTCTTGCGGAAGAGCCGCCAAGTTCTGAGTTAATTATTCTGCTATTCAGCATTAAATGAATTAACTCACCAAGCGAACTCTCCACATTTAGAATTGACAGTGCAGATGTGATTGCAGATGTGTCCACGTTGTTAAAAGCGCCTTCAATGTCAAGGAATGCAACCATGGTATACTCTTTATGATGGAGGGAGTATTCGATTGTGCGTACTAAAGTGTGTAGCGCCGTTTCAACCGATTTTCCCTTGCAGTAGGCATGTTGTGACTTGGACATGAGTCTTGTATCAATGTTTGCCCTGAGGTGTATATCTATCAATCTTTCTACTGTTTTAAGAAGGAACGATGATAGACTTATGGGTCTGAGATCTTTAGGGTTAACTTGCGAGCATTTTCCCGCCTTGGGTATGAAAACAACTTTCACTTCTCTCCATACTGAGGGAATATGGACCAGATGCAGGCAGCTATTGAACAATACCTCAAGGATTGGTGCTATTATATCTGAGGCTTCTTGGAGTTCAGCTGGAATAATGCCGTCTGGTCCTGCCGATTTGTACGGTTCGAAGGTGTTGTGCTTTGAGGGGACTTCCCAATCATGTAAAGAAAAGCTAGTTGCGAAGCAACAACAAGCCTCGAATACGGAAGGACTTACTGATGACGAATCACGCAAAAAGAATAAGGACAACGAGATCTGCACGTGGAATGTTAGGTCCCTTAACAGACCACGGAGGATGAAAAAATGTGATATCTACTACGGCGATTTTACAGAGAACAACAACAGCGTCTGTTTGGATGTGGCTTTGTCGTTGGAGGCAGGCTAAGGCAGCATGTTCTAAGCTTCAGAGCCGTCAAAGAGCGCCACGACAATCCGCATAAATGCTAAATTCGGCAAAATAAACCTTATATGCGCTCACGCCCACACAGAAGAGAAAGATGACGACACCAAAGGCAAGTTCTACGAGCTCCTCGACAAGACATACGAGCAATGCCTTATAGGAGATTTTATTGCTAGGATGAGAGGACATCTTTGTTGGAACAGTCGGAAAACACAGCCTGCATGAAAAAACCTCCCATAACGGATTCAGGTTTATCGATTTTACAGCGGGGCGAAACATTGTAGCAGCAAGTACGGGTTTCCCAGATCTAAACATCCACAAGGGGATCTGGAGGTCTCCAGACCAATCGACTTTCAACCAGATTGATTATTTTGCGAACGACGCAAGACACTCTTAAGCATTATTGATGTTCGAACCTTCCGAGAGGACAACTTTGACTCAGACCACTACCTCGTTGCAGCCAAGGCTGTGCAGCGGATATTTCGACCAAAGCCAAAAACAGGAAGTGCTAGAAGAAACTATGACGACGGATGGCTACAATCGCAAGAGATTGCCAGATCCTTTTCCGACCGAGTGTCAAGTAACCTCATGAGAAGTCCACCACAGCCAGCATCGAGTATTGAGAACCAGTGACAGCATTGCCAGGAAGCCATTAGGGATGCTGCCTCTGATGTGATGGTTTTCATGCAACCACCAAAACCAAACCCTTTGTTTGATGAAGAATGCAGGCAAGTACATTCAGCCAAGCAAGAAGCATATAAGGCAGCGCTGATTAGTAGGACAAGATCAGTTTGGGAACTCTGCGAGTAGAAGAGGAGAGAAGAAAACAAGCTTTTCAGAAAGAAAAAGAGAAAGCATGAAAAGTGATCGATTGAGGATGTTGAGAGAGTAAAAAATAGGAATGAGGTTCGGAAATTTTACCGCGAGGAAAAACGAATGACTCAAGTAGGTTACCGAGCACGAACTGAAACCTGTAAGGATCAACGGGGAAATATCGTAGTAGAGTCACAGTCAATGCTGAGGATATAAATCGACCACTTCTAAGGACTGTACAGCGGCGACGACGAATTAAATTGCGCTGTCAGGCAGAATGAACCATTCAATGTAGACGAAACAAGCAAGCAAGGTCTACCCGACCTTGGAAAAGTGAAGATAGCAATATCTAAGCTTAAAAACAACAACAAAGCCGAGGGAGCTGATGGCATCACTGCCAAACTCTTCAAAACAGCTGCCGATGACTGGGCGATGAGCATGCACCAACTCATCTGCAGAATATGGCAGGAAGAGATCATGCCCAGTGAATGAACCTCAGCATTGTTTGTCCAATCCTGAAGAAAGGAGACACTACTGCACCAACTATAGAGGCATCAGCCTCCTTAACATCGTCTTCAAGATCTTTTCTGCAGTTCTATGTGAACGCCTGAAGCCGTTTGTTAACAAACTGATAGGTCCATATCAGTGTGACTTAAGACGAGGAAAGTCCACCATCGATCAAATATTTACATTACGGAGATCCTGGAGAAACTCAAGAACTCCAAATTGACACCAACCATCCTTTTATCGATTTTAAGGCCGCGTATGACAGCATCTTTAGAGAAGAACTGTATTAAGCCATGTCAAGTTTCGCATCCCTACAAAGGAGAACGAAGTAGAGGAAGAACAAGGCTCAGGTGGCGCGCGCATGTTGAAGATGATCCCAACCAACTCGGCGGGCGAAACTGAAGACAGGTAGTTAGGGACCGAGCTAGCTGTAGAGGTTTGTTGGTTGAGGGCCAAGTCCAACCCGACTGTAGCGACACCTTAAGTAAGTGACTTTTCTTGAGGGGGTTGTTTCGGAATTCCTATTTTTTATCGAGTCGCAAATATCCTCACAAGAAATCAAGCACAAGCGCTTGTGGCTTGTGACTCGTCACAACTGCAGAATCGGGATTTTATGTATGATACTCAGTATATTTTATCACTTTTAGTTTAAAAATATTAGTACAACAGCATAATGTGTGTTTTATCAGCTATCAACTGTGAGGATGGAGGATTTATCGAAATGTTAAACAGCTGGCTCAAGGTCATCGAGCAAGAACCGATGCCTGCAGAGATAAACATGGCAACATCATAGTAGAATCGCAGTCAATGCTAGGGATTTGGAAAGGCCACTTCCGTAGACTGTATAACGGCGACGACGAACAAAACACCGCCGTCAGACAGGAGTATTTCATCGGACACGATGATAGTCAACAACTCCGTGAACCTGATCTAGAAGAAGTGAAAACCGCAATATCACGGCTGAAATCCAACAAAACCGCTGGAGCAGATGGACTAGCTGCGGAGTTGTTCAAAGCAGCAGACGACGAGCTAGATAGGAGGTATCGTCAGATGTAAGGTATCGCTAGATGTAAGGTATCGTCAGAGGAATGCATGCCCGATGAATGGAACCTCAGCATTGTTTGCCCGATCCTGAAAAAGGGAGATCCTCTAAACTGCGCCATCTATAGAGGTATAAGCCTACTAAACATCGCCTACAAGATCGTCTCTGCCGTACTATGTGAACGTCTGAAGCCTCTCGTCAACAATCTGATTGGTCCTTATCAATGTGGCTTCATGCCAGCATAGTCAACCATCGACCAAATTTTCACGTTTTGGAAGATCCTGGAAAAAACCTATGAACTCCAAATCGATACCCACCACCTTTTCACCGATTTTTACTCCGCCTATGACAGCACCTACAGAGACGAAGCTCGTTCGCTTGCGCAAAATTACGATGGAGAACTCAAGGCGATGCACTGTCATGCGATTTCTGAACATCGTTCTTGAGAAGATAGTGCAGAACTCCACTGTCAACACCAGAGGCACTATCTTCCAAAAACCTGTTCAACTTCTCGCGTACGCGGATTATATTGATATACTGGGAAGAACACAGCGTGATGTCAATGGCGCCTTTGTGAGAATTGAGACAGAAGAGCCAAAAATGGGTTTAGCGGTAATTGAGGGAAAAACTAAGTATATACTGTCTTCGAGGAAGGACACCCAACACCGACGGCTGAGGCAGAACGTTACAATAGACACATATAACTTCGAGGTAGTAGAGGAGTTTGTCTACCTAGGCTCCACTATAAACACGGGCAATAACACCAGCGCAAAGATCAGACGAAGAATAACTCTTGCTAATCGCTGTTTCTTTGGACTAAGAAAGCAATTGAGTGGAAAAGCCCTCTCTGTACAACGATATGGACCTAGCCAGAAGGGTCAAGGTCCAGAGACTCAGATGGCTCGGTCATTTAGAGCGGATGCACACCAATGCTCCGGCCCGGAAAGCCTTCGACACTATTCCCGAGGGACGTTGGAGGAGAGGAAGACTGGCGACTCAGGTCGCGCTCTGAAGTGGAAGAGGACCTCAATCAACTTGGAGTGCAAAAGTGGAGACGACTAGCTAAGAACCGAGCTAGCTGGCGGAGACTGTTGATTGAAGTCGGCAATGGACTGCAGCACCACCTTAAGTAAGTAAGTAAGCTGTCAGGATACAGGCCATTAAGCACTTGCTTTCCGAATGTCCCAACTTACCAGACAAATCGCCTAAGCTATATTGTTCAACAGCTTAGCGCAGGCCAACTTGGTACGTAAGTTAACCAATCCGTAATCCACTAACGTAGAAACATCTCTGTTAACATTTTTTTTTTTGGAAAAGTAAGCCTGGACACTTTGTCAACTACTTCCGACTTCATCCATGTCAGGGTTGAAGGTAACCCATCCGTCCACCTACTTACTCTGATATTTTTGTCCCTTTACAGGTAGAAAAAACTGGACAAATAATAGCGTCAATATTGCAAAAAATATATTTAAGATTTGCCAGTATTTTCCATGATAGCTTTGTCTTCACAATTGCAAACCGGCCCAGTACAACCACAAGCACATCCAGAAGTTGTTACCTTATCTGGAGATTCCGAACATTTTTTTTCTATCCCACAAGCATCGCGGTCTCTTAAAGCATTTTTGTCCTCCTCAATAAGTTCAATTTTTTCCCTGCTATGTTGACAATAGCAATCGCCGGCTGTCATACAAAAACCACAAGGACATTTCACAGACGCCACTACCTCTTCCTCATCTGATTCCAAACATTTAGCACATATATCAGCGTCTTCCAAATCTTTTTCGACCCTCTCTTCACGTCTAATAAATTCCATCATAGCATGATGTTCACAATCGCAAAAGACTGACACACAATATCCACAAGGACATTTCACAGCCGCCCTTAATTTATCTTGCCATTCCAAACATTTTATTCCACAAGGATCAGGGTCTTCCAAAGCTTTTCTGCCCATCTCAATAAGTTTATGCTTATATTGATAAGCAGCTTCATCTTCCTTTGGCAAAACGTTTGCGAACAACTGAAAGCGTTTATCCTCGAAAAATTTGCAATCCTTGCAAACGCAGCAAGTACAATGGACTTTCTCGTCCTGTTCGCGACCTTCTTCAGTGCGCCAAATAAAATTGCCATAAGCGATCTTGATTCTATTTTCCAACTTTTTCTTTTCGTTCTCCTGAAGGCCTTCGGAAAACGCAAACAATTCCGCAGTCTCCGTAGCAGTCCGCATCCATTCTTCCTCGTCCACATATTCCGGATTATAATCATCTGCCCATTGTTTGGAATAGAAGGCATTGAAGGCTTTCTGAATAATCGATAACGCCAACTCTGCTTCAACTCGATTCATTCGACATTTTCTGCTGAGTTCAGATAACAGAACATTCTTTCGCAGCTTCTTTTTCCAGAGATCATTCACGGGATCTTGAACAGTTTTGTAGTGAACGAATGCAAAAATTATGACACCATATGCTGTCTTCGCTTTGATTTCATGAATTCCACACATGATGAGTACTTGAACTATGGTTGCTGAACAATCGAGAACTCTTATGATAAACTTGCTGGTCTTGCTAAGCTGATGAATTCGTTTGGATGACTGCTGCCTCGGCGGACTGTGGTAACGAGCATGGTCGTTATTGTCGCAAAGGCATTGGCATGCTAATTGGTCCATTTTAAATTGTTTAACGAATTTTCAGTAAATTTGAAGTGTCAATAAAAAAAACTCGGGTAAAAATATAAATTGAAAAATATGAGTGCGACAAATGTGGAATTACACTGCAGAGATGAAAGGCTCAAAAGACCAGCTTTGGGAAGTTTTTCGAAACCCGTGGTAGCAAGACTTCAAAAGGTTCTCCGTATGGCTCTCCGTATGCCTGATGGCAGCTTCACTTAGAATGAAGAAGCGAAATCATCTTTGCTGCTTGATATGAACTTCCCCGGATCGTTACAAGTAAAAGACAAAGACAAGTAAAAAAGGACATCATTCAATCTAAGGAAAAACCACTGGAAGATAGCTTCAGATATATGTTCAGGCAATCGACTTGATAGGGTAATAAACACTTTTGAGCCATTTAAATAACTGGTGAAGATTCTTCTGGGTGCCTACAACCAAAAGCGCCTTTGAACCTGCATCAGCAGCAGGAATAAAATCAGGATATTTACTGGTTTTCTCTCGGGCCATTGTAAATATAAAAAAGGCACCTTAGCATTCTCAAACTAATCGAAAGTCCAACATACAGATTCTGCAACGGATGAAACAACTGACCACATTCTAGGCAGTTGCGGTGCACTCATCCGCCAAAGTTTAAAACACCGGGGTCATTATCAGATTGAGGAGACAGATCTTCCATCTGTATAAGTACTCACGAATTACTTATAGGAACATCAGGTTACAGGAGGAGCTGTAGTTTGAGGTACTAACTCACTGGCTAACTAAGGGGACACAATAGATCTTGAGGTCGCAGCGTATACGTGTCTATCTCAATTCGTTCATTCAACTTCTTACTTACTTACTCGAGGTGGTCATATAGTCCGTTGTGGTCTTGGGCATAAATCAACAGGCAGCTCGGTCCCTAGCCAGCTGTCTCTAGTTTTGCACTCCAAGTTGATTGTGGTCCTCTTCCACTTGCGTGCGCCACTTGAGTCGTGATCTTCCTCTCCTTCTACGTCCCTCGGAAATAGTGTGAATTTTCCTCTGGAAACAGCCCAAGCAACATTCATCCGATTTTGTCAAGGTCCATGCTTCTACACCAGCATGGTGGACAGGAGGACTGGGATGATGAGGGTGTTGCACAGTTTTACCTTAGTTGCTCGAGAGAGGGCATTTAGACTCAATTTCTTCTTAGCCCAAAGAAACATCGTTTACCAAGAGTTATTCTTCATCTGATCTCGCCGCTGGTGCCGTGTTAATAGCGGAGCCTAGGTAGACAAACTCCTCTACTACCTCGAAATGATATGCGTCTATTGTGACAACATTAAGGTACTGTTTTGCCCTCATTTACCGCTTAACCCATTTTTGCCGCTGCTATCTCAGTTCTTTCATCGGCGTACGCGAGAAGTTGAACAGGTTTTTGGAAGATAGTGCCTCTGGTGTTGACGGTGGAGTTCTGCACTATCTTCTCTAGAACGATGTTAAAGAAATCGCACAACAGTGCATCGCCTTGTCTGAATCCTTTTTTGATGTCGAAAGATTCCGTAAGCTCGTTGCCAACCTTGATGGAGTAGCGTGAGTTCTCCATCGTTGGTGCAGTTTAGAGGATCTCCCTTTTTTCAGGATCGAGCAAATAATGGTAACGTTCCATTCATCGGGCATGCATTCCTCTGACCATATCTTATACAGATGATTGGTGCATGCTCCTATCTAGCTCGTCGCCTGCTGCTTTGAACAACTCAGCAGCTAGTCCGTCTGCTCCAGCGGCTATGTTGGATTTCAGCCGTGATATTGCGGTTTTCACTTCTTCTAGGTCAGGTTCACGGAGTTGTTGACTATCATCGTGTCCGATGAAAGGCTCCTGCCTGACAGCGGTGTTTTGTTCATCGTCGCCGTTATGCAGTCTACAGAAGTGGTGTTTCCAAATCTCCCCAGCATTGACTGCGATTCTACTACGATGTTCCCTTGCGGGCATCGGTTCTGGCTCGATGACCTTGAGCCAGCTGTTTAACCTTTCGGTAAAACCTCCGAACTTCATTCCTGCTGTTGGCTCTCAACATACTCGATCTGACGCTTCTCATGCTCTCTCTTTTTTCTACTGAGAAGCTGTCGGCGTTTCTCTCTCCTCTTTTGCTCGTAGAGCTCACGAGCAGCTCTTGTCCTTCTATGCAGCGCCGCTTTGTATGCCTCCTGCTTGGCTGCCTGGGCCTGCCTGCATTCTTCGTCAAACTAGGGGTTTCGTTTTATTGGCTGTGTGAAACCCAGCACATTAGAGGCGGCATCTCTAACTGCTCTCTGGCAATGTTGCCACTAGTCTTCGATACTTGATGTTGCTGTTGTTGTAGGACTCCTTAAGAGGTAAGTTGACACTCGGTCACACAAGGATCTTGCGATCTCTAACGATTGTAGCCGTCCGACGTCGAATTTTCTTGCAGCATTTCCTTGTTTTGGACGTTGTCGGGATATTGGTCTACGACAAGATAGTGGTCCGAGTCGATGTTAGCTCCTCGGAAATTTCGAACATCTAAAATGCTGGGCAAGTGCCTTCCGTCGATAGCAATGTGATCAATCTGGTTGACGGTTGATTGATCAGGAAATCTCCATGTTCCTTTATGAATGTTGAGATGTGGGAACCATGTACTTGCTGCCACGACATTTCACCCTGCAGCAAAATCGGTTTGTTGGACCTTGGAGTTGTTTTGCTTTATCGAGTAGAGGTTAAAATCTCTATAGTCAGGAACTGATTAAGATCCTGCAAGAGTTCCAGTTCCAGCTTCGTGGTGAATACAAGGAATTTCTGGATGCTTCGGAATCAATTTTGTTTTTGTCTTTATCTTACAACAACGCTCGTGAAACACCCTGTACCTACCTATATTACAATCAAAGGGGATACAGGTATAGGTTGTCGGTCCAAACGGCTGGGAATGGGAGGAAAGGGTTGACCCTGCAAATGTTTGACAAAGCGACATTGGTTTGATGGGATTATACTAAGCAGACTGAAGCACTATTCACATGAAGACAATCAACGCACGACGAATAGACAAATATTTGCCAATTTTGACATTTTTTCACATTAAATTTATTAATTCGTTGACAATGAAGTCACTGCTGAATGATTTTTGAGGTTGAAACCGGGCGTTTCATTAGGAGTGTTGATTGTGTGAAACGCGGAGTTTGATGGTTCGTACCAACTAGAATTCTTTCCCTGACAAATAAGTGTGGCGTTAACAATCAAAACGGGTCTAAATGCACTTTTTTCAATATATTGAGTGTGATATACCAAAATTTGCGCGTTTAAGAGAGCTATCAGATGGTGAAAACAATTTGTTTCAAATCGAGACCATTCTGAAGTTATTATTGTTTTTATTTTCAGTTTGGTTTCAAAACGAGCCTAAACATTATTTTTTCTAATAATCAAAACGGGTATCTTTCATACAAAATTATATTTATTTTCAAATACGGCTCTGTTTTTCCCTTAATTAAATGAAATATATACGATTGATTTTCAAAAGGGTGCTTAATATTTTTTTCCCGCCAAAATTTGACATTTGGCTCATTTTCTAATAAAAATCTTCACTTTGCCAAGCAAAAGCAAACGCGTTTTTTGATTTGCTCAAGGAAAGTCGACCGGATCTTCTCACTATTTCCTTTGATTGCCAAACAAATATGGTACTACCTAAGGTGCAAGACCAAGTTGCGAACTAAAGCAATTTGTTTAACTTTGGAGTTGTAAAAGGATGTTCTAAGGCAAGGCTCACAAAGGAAAATATTAATTTATATGTTTGGCTGGAGCATGAGAGAAAAAAAAGGTTCAAACGAAATAGCCTCTGCTGTTTATAATAATACTTTATGAAATTGATATCCAATGTGGTTCGTCTTTGCGCTGATGGTTGTGCAGGCCAGAACAAAAACTCAACTCTGATAAACATGGCACATGGCTTCATACTGGCTTAACAAGAACCCTTCAATTAAACAAATTGAAATAATCTTTCCAATGGTTGGCCATTCTTTTTTACCACCGGACAGAGTCTTCGCTGGAATAGAAAAAAAAGTGCAACATGAAGAAGAAATCCTCCTTCCAGAAAAATATTTCGAAATTTTTAGTGAGCATGGAACTTTTAAAAAACTTGGAACTGTGGAGTGTCCAGTTATGGACTGGAAAGCGGCTGCCCAAGAAAATTTGAAGCCAACTAATAAATGGCATTTTAAGTTCAAGCCAACTAAACGCTTTATAATAACAAAAACTTGTGGCGTTATAAGAACGAGAGGTGAGATGAGCTACAAATCTGACGAATTTCAAAGTCAATTACGCGCCCGGGTAAAAGAGTTGATATGATAGATCAAAGACCATTGCCTTTAGGAGTTCCCCTTTTAGAAGCCAAAAAGAATGATTTCAACAAATTTCTCAAACACCATTGTGGAGAGAAATCGACGAATTTAAATTTTACGAGGAAATTATCGACTGAAGTGTTGGAAGATGTTGAGGATGAACCAGAGCCAGATGGAGTCTGTGAGTTTCTAGAAGAAACTCAGTATTGCTGCGTTTATTCGGTTTCTAAAACATAAAGTTCCAAGGTTCAAATAAAAAAAAACCTAATTGATGTGAATCACTTTTATGCATACATATAAGTTTTGAAGAAAAAGTATTATTGTAGAAGATATTATTTAAATGTGTTCAGATTTTATAGCCTTCACTATATTTTTGCATTTATTTAAGTTGGACTAAGTCTTGTACCTTGGATTTGCTTCACAACAGAATTTATGTATCATAATCAGTTCTTTATATTTCTTATGACGCTATGATCGATACATGTACCATGTTTCGAGCGGTTTTCTTGATCGAATGATTAATCCGTTCTACTTATGTACAAGAAATCTCGGTTAATCCCTAGTCTAAGACAATCATGTAAGCTCTAAGTTAGGCACTCAATAAAGATTTGGCAAAGCGAACAGTTGTTTCTTTTAGAAGTTTTTGGAAAGTTCTTACATTAGGCGTGTTTTCGTGACAACCCAGTAAAGCAAAGTAAAATTTTTACAAGGAAAACAACAATAAAAATGTACTTGCTTCTACTTTAGCTTTTCATCGAGAGTAAAACTTACTTGAAATGTTGATAAATTTTTTCAAACTCAGAGGGAGCTGAAGTCAATTTTTGAATTAATTTAGTATGGAAAATGTCAAAATTTGTCAGTTTGTTTTCTGAAAGCAATTGAATTTGAATAAATATTGACAGTAAAATCGAGTTTGAATCTGGATCGTTTTCTTGACTTTTTGTTTACTTTACTTTACTTGATAGTCACAAAAACACACCTATTATTTTTTTTATTATTTATTTATTTTATTTCTTATTATTTATCATTTATATTAAAGCTTTTAAAAAGTTGTGATGAATACCAATAAAACAAAACTTTTCGTTCCTTAATTTTTATCTTTTTTAGAAGCAAAAAGGTACTATTTAAAAAACTTGTTTTCAAAATGCGCTTAGTAAGTTTTTAACAAACAAAACTGCTTAAAAAACAAAAAAACCTTTCGTTACAGGACGAAAACAAAATATACTTTGATACTTTTTTCTTGTCATTCTTATACAAAAAAGCGTCAACCAATCACACAAAATTTACTGCATTGAATTATCTTGAATATTTTAGAAATTACAGGTTTTCGCCCTTTTACTCGGTTTCATGTTCCAATTTTTTAGCCCTTGTTTGATAATTAACGACACAATGTTTTCAAACAAATTTTTAGTCGCAGTGGCAAAAGAGTAGTGACAAGCTTTTTCTGGCGAAGAAAGTAGTAACATCTAGAATACTTAATTGATCAATAATGTTACACCGCCATGTCGGTGCATCGACACTCTGACCGCAAGGGCGGCTCTGTTCAAGTTGTTTTTGAGTCGACACTTGAGCCAAAATAAAAAACATAGCTTCAATCTTTCAAAAAATGTATTTATGCACATATTTCCAGCATCGCTCATAGTAACAACTTTTTTCTAATAGGTTTTCAGCTCTCTTAATTATCTTCTATATTATTTTCATCAACTTCAGCACACGGGCATTCGACCGTACCACATTTGCCGCATGAACATTCGCCTTCGACACAACTGCACTTCATTTCCTGTGCCAAGAGTTCGAGTTCTCTTAACCGTTCTTCTTCTCTTAACCGTTCTTCTTCTATCATCTTATCTTGCCATTCCAAAGCTTGTTTTCCACAACGATCATCTTCGCAACAAGTTTTTGCTTTTTTACCCTCCTCAATAAGTCTCTGCTTGAACCGATAAGCGTTTTCATCTGCCTTCGGCAAAACGTTGGCGTACAACTTAAATCGTTTATCGTCGTAAAGTTTGCAATCCCTGCAAAAGCAGCAAGTACAATTGTTTTTCTTTTCCCGTTCAAGAGATTCTTCAATGTTCAAAACAAATTTGCCATAAGCTTGTTTGATTCTACTTTCCAACTTCTTTTTAGCGTCCTCCCTAAGGCCTTGGGCATACGCATACATCTCGGCAGTCTGCATGGCAGCCAGCATCCATTGTTCCTCATTCACATAATCCGGATTATAAGATTCTGCAGTTTGTTTGTAATAGAAAGCTTTAAAGGCTTTCTTGATAATCGCATAAGCCAAATGAGCTTCAGGTCGATTTAAGCGACATTTTCTGCCGAGGTCATAGAACATATCATTCTTTCGCAACTTCTTCCTTAAGACATCACACACGGGATCTTTCACAATTTTGTAGTGAAGGAATCCAAATATTATAACATCACCTGCTGCCCTCGCTTTGCATTCATGAATTCCACAAATTGAGAGTACTTCGCTTATGATCGTTGAAATGTCAAGAATTCTCTTGATGAACTTGGAGGACTTGCTTAGCTGACGAATGCAATTGCATGGCGGCTTCGGCGGATTATGGAAACGGTAACAATCGCTATCGTCACACCGGCAATCGTGACTCAATTTTTGCATATTAAATTTTTTAACAAATTTTTTTTCTAAAAATATATTTCGTAGCAACGTAAATTTTGAAGTGTCAATTAAACGTGAGGTAAAAATATATGTCTGTTTATAAAAAAAAAAAAAAAAAAACAGTTCTTAACAGGTTCTACCGAGATTTGAACTCGGATCGCTGGATTCAGAGTCCAGAGTGCTAACCATTACACCATAGAACCGTTGGATGCATCGTGGTTAAATCTGGTTTCGTTATATGGGTCAAAATTCATATTTCACCATGAGATAAGAAAAATGAGGTTGCATGTTCTCAAATGCTGTGACAAGGTTTGCATAGAAAGTTCTTACGTTTTTTCAAGGTTGAATAACAACACCAAACGCCCATGGCCTCACTTCCAGAAACAACTTTAAATTTAAGTTTTATGGAATACAGTGTCATTTTAGATTTAAGATTATGAGAACAAATTGCTCTGAATTAAATGTTTATGAATAATCGTGTACACCTAGCATTTAATGCCATTTTCCATTTTTTGATGTTCAGATGCGAATTCAACCCGTTCCATTGGAGGTAGAAGAAATATTGGAAAAAATTGGATGGAAAATTTCAGAAAAAAACATTTCAATAAGAGCCTAAAATAACCAAAACAACTATTTAACAGTTTACTTTTGCTGTTGGTGAGTGGGAGAAACAAAGGTTACAAGCTACAAAGGTTAAAAGAAAAAAGATAAATCGCAGCCGCAATTTAGTATCGTACATTCAAGATAGGGCTTCACAAAGGCGCTTCAGCTTCAGCTACGCTTGCGTTACGATGCACTCGCTTTGAATTTGGTTTGAACATTGAATAAGAAGTACAGGAAGGGGTCTTATGAAAAGAATTGAAGGCTAAATCACAAAGAGCTTCAGCTTCGGCTTCGTCTGCGTTACGATGCACCCGCTTTGCGTTTGCTTTGAATGACAGTTCTCCCTCATCACATCATCATCCCACCAAAACAGCTTTGCCACTTTACTCTTTTTGATTTTTGAAAAACTTTGAAAATCTACTTCCTAATTTGCACCATCAGGAATTTCTTAAAATCTGCTTACTCGAAAAAAGTAATTCGATTTTATTTCATATTTCTAAAATCCCTGCGATTAACTCATTAAGACATAATGCCTACAGTTTACAGTGAAAACTCGCACGCCTTCATCATATTTTCAGGAAAATATACAGGACTTGCGTTAAAATGTTGGTTGAATTTAGTATTTTTTGTTAATATTAACACATTCTATCCATCATGTAGTGTTAGAATTAAATCGAAAATATTAACACAATTCGGATACAATTCTATATGAACTTTTGATAAAAACTGTTTGTCCCTCTGTGCGTCAATGTATCCAAGGCCAATATAATATACACAACACAGTTTAAATCTACTTTCCTTTTTTATCAATCTTCTTCGCTTTATTCCCAAATCTACTTCGAATCCTTTTTTTTTAAGTGGTAACGCTGCTCCAAAATCTGTGTGTGTACTTTTCTCTTAAACAGCTGTTGAGCTGTCAGACAAAGCAAAAGTTCAGCATATTTGAACTAGAGCTTCCGTTTGGAGTCACGTTACGTACGAAACGTGAGGTCGAAGCGTCATTGTGATAGCAAGCATTGAATTCCTATAGCTGAACTCGTAAACGTCAGGCGAAGCTGAAGCTGAAGCGCCTTTGTGATTTAGCCTTGAAGCTTTTTCTAAGTAGTATGAGTTTCACAAACACAAACGCATTACAACAGGGCTGGTCTGCAGTTGAATGGTTAATCTCAGGGGCGCCAAGCGAAATTTGATTGAATCAAGATTTCATCGATTTTGCTTCAATTTTTTTTTTCAATCTCAATTCTTTTTTTAGGAAGCATGGTGTTTTAACACTAAAGGTGCACTGCACGGTTTTTAATGTTTAATTTTTTTTATTTTCCAGTACATTTTCTTGATTTTTCATCCGTAATTCATCACGTTTACTACGCCTATTGTAATACAACCGACAGATAAAAACGTTTCGAAACACGATGGAAGACCTATTCAAAACAACCGTGCTCACTACGGGAACTCAACGAATTGCAGCGCCTTACCATCACGAACAGAAATAATACACCCCTGAAGTCGACTGACAACACAGTCAAAGTTTGACAGCACATACCCAAAAATTGACAGCGCATACCCCAAAAATGGACATCATCACACATTTTTGTTGCTTCACTCACGTACACTGTACATTTAGCTAACACCGCTTCCTGTACTTCTTATTCAATGGGTTTGAATTACAGTTTTCCCTCCATCACATCATCATCCCACAAAAACAGCTTTGCCACTTTTCTCTTTTCGATTTCGCACCATCCAGAATTTCTTAAAATCTACTTCACTCAGAAAAAATGTAATTCGATTTTACTTGATATTTCCAAAATCCGCTTCGATTAGCTCATTAATAATACATTTTTTAAATAATTTTATGCCTACAGTTTATATTGAAAAATGGCATGCCTTTATCATACTTCTCCTATTTTCAGCAGGAAAATAGATAAGTGACATCTGCAATAAGGTTTCTATCTTCACACGCGAACAAAAAGCGGACATAGTTTACAAACACGAAATGTCAACCCATACAAATATCCAA
>CAKKXW010000003.1:75135804-75364000 GCA_920937365.1 Sphaerophoria rueppellii | reverse complement strand
TAAATACGACTGCAGCTGCTGAAGATTTTCGGGCTTAGGTGCCTCTAAAATAGCCTTCACCTTCTCTGGATTTGGCTTAATTCCTTCTTTACTTATTATGTGCCCTAAATATCTCACATTTTTTTCAAAAAATTTGCATTTTTTCTCATTTACCCGCACATTATATTCGTTTAATTTTTCTAAAACAATAAGCAATTTTTGTTTGCAATCATCTAAGCTTTTTCCGCCGACAATGATATCGTCAATAGGTGTGTTTTTGTGACTATCAAGTAAAGTAAAGAAAACAAAATATCCAGAAAACGATTCAGATTCAATCTCGATTTTACTTTCAATTTTGATTTAAATTTGAATGCTTTCATAAAACAAACTGACAAATTTTGAAATTTGTCATATTAAATTATTCAAAAAATTTACTACAGCTCCCTCTGAGTTTGAAAAAAAGGAATTAACATTCCAAGTAAGTTTTACTCTCGATAAAAAGCTAAAGTAAAATCCAGTCAATTTTTATTGTTGTTTTCTTTGTTGAAATTTTGTTTTACTTTACTTGGGTGTCACGAAAACACGCCTTATTTATCAGTTTACTCTTGCTGTTGGTGAGTGGGAGGAACAAAGGTACAAGCTACAAAGGTTAAAAGAAAAAAGATAAATCGCAGCCGCAATTTAGTATCGTACATTCAAGATAGGGCTTCACAAAGGCGCTTCAGCTTCAGCTTCGCTTGCGTTACGATGCACTCGCTTTGAATTTGGTTTGAACATTGAATAAGAAGTACAGAAAGGGGTCTTATGAAAAAGACTTGAAGCTTTTCTAAGTAGTATGAGTTTCACAAACACAAACGCATTACAACAGGGCTGGTCTGCAGTTGAATGGTTAATCTCAGGGGCGCCAAGCGAAATTTGATTGAATCAAGATTTCATCGATTTTGCTTCAATTTTTTTTTTTTCAATCTCAATTCTTTTTTTAGGAAGCATGGTGTTTTAACACTACAGGTGCAATGCACGGTTTTTAATGTTTAATTTTTTTTATTTTCCAGTACATTTTCTTGATTTTTCATCCGTAATTCATCACGTTTACTACGCCTATTGTAATACAACCGACAGATAAAAACGTTTCGAAACACGATGGAAGACCTATTAAAAACAACCGTGCTCACTACGGGTTACGGGAACTCAACGAATTGCAGTGCCTTACCATCACGAACAGAAATAATACACCCCTGAAGTCGACTGACAACACAGTCAAAGTTTGACAGCACATACCCCAAAAATTGACAGCGCATACCCCAAAAATGGACATCATCACACATTTTTGTTGCTTCACTCACGTACACTGTACATTTAGCTAACACCGCTTCCTGTACTTCTTATTCAATGGGTTTGAATTACAGTTTTCCCTCCATCACATCATCATCCCACAAAAACAGCTTTGCCACTTTTCTCTTTTCGATTTCGCACCATCCAGAATTTCTTAAAATCTACTTCACTCAGAAAAAATGTAATTCGATTTTACTTGATATTTCCAAAATCCGCTTCGATTAGCTCATTAATAATACATTTTTTAAATAATTTTATGCCTACAGTTTATATTGAAAAATGGCATGCCTTTATCATACTTCTCCTATTTTCAGCAGGAAAATAGATAAGTGACATCTGCAATAAGGTTTCTATCTTCACACGCGAACAAAAAGCGGACATAGTTTACAAACACGAAATGTCAACCCATACAAATATCCAAAGTATGAGTTACGTGTTTGCATTGAATTGTTTAATATTTCAGGCCGCGTGGGACTTGCGTTATAATGTTGTTTGAATTTAGCCACTAGTGTTTGTCCCTCTGTGCGTCAATGTATCCAATATCTACATATTTTAAATCTAATTCGCTTTTTCTCAATCTTCTTCGCTTTATTCCCATATCTACTTCGATTCCTTTTTTTCTAGTGGTAACGCTGCTCCAAAAACAAATGAATTCTGTGTGTGTACTTTTCTCTTAAACAGCTGTCGAGCTGTCAGACAAAGCAAACGTTCAGCATATTTGAACTAGAGCTTCCGTTTGGAGTCACGTTACGTACAAAACGTGAGGTCGAATCGACATTCGACATTGTGATAGCAAGCATTGAATTCCTGTAGCTGAACTCGTAAACGTCAGGCGAAGCTGAAGCTGAAGCGCCGTTGTGATTCAGCCTTCACGATCACGATACGATACGATACCGATATTTCTATCGAATATCGTGAAGCCCCATTGAATAAGAAGTACAGGAAGGGGTCTTATGAACAAGAATTGAAGCAATTTTCTAAGTAGTGTGAGTTTCACAAACACAAACGCATTACAACAGGGCTGGTCTGCAGTTGAATGGTTAATCTCAGGGGCGCCAAGCAAAATTTGATTAAATCAAGATTTCTTCGATTTTGCTTCAACTTATTTTTTTCAATCTCAATTCTTTTTTTTAGGAAGCATGGTGTTTTAACACTTAAGATGCACTGCACGATTTTTAATGTTTAATTTTTTTATTTTCCAGTACATTTTCTCGATCCGTAATTCATCACGTTTATTACGCCTATTGTTATACAACCAACAAATAAAAACGTTTCGAAACACGATGGAAGAACTATTCAAAGCAACCGTGTACACTACGGGAACTCAACGAATTGCAGCGCCTTACCATCACGAACAGAAATAATACACCCCTGAACTCGACTGACAACACAGTCAACGTTTGACAGCACATACCCTAAAAATTGACAGCACATACTCTAAAAATGGACATCATCAGACATTTTTGTTGCTTCACTCACGTACACTGTACATGTAGCTAACACCGCTTCCTGTACTTCTTATTCAATGTGAAGCCCTAATTCAAGAGGATGGCTTATGTCAAAATTGCACCCGGATTGCATTCCTTGCAAAATGGAGATAGGAGCAATATGTATGTATGTAGATGTAGGGCGTTGATTCGATTCTTGATGTAAGAAACAGAGGAGGTATACAGCGTAGATTCTCTATAATGTAAGAAATGAAATCGCGCAGCGAAATCATTCAGCGCTTGAATGCTGTTACGGATGACTTCTTTATTTGATGGAACAAATTTTCTTCCACCTTAAAACGCAGCGGAAAAAGTAGCCCCAAACTTGAAAAAGTCACTCGACGTAGTGAAATTAAGATAAAAAATATGAGTGCCACCCATGTAGTCGACACGACTATCTTCCCAGGGTAGAGAAATGTGTAAAACATTAGTTGTTTTTGTTGTTTAGTTGACAATATACACGTACGTTGGTTTCAAAAGTCATATTCCATAATACACATGAAGTACATTGAAATATAGTTGAATGTTATTACAACTACTTTGCACAGTAAAATACAGCCTATTACTCCTGAATATTGTAGTTTCCTATTTGTGAAAGAATTTTTCTAATCGTATTAGAATTTCCGAAGATTTACATTTATATGGCAAAACAGCGTTTGGTGTGTCAGCTAGTAATCAAATATAGTCTATGATGCTCCTGAATAATGTTTTTTTTTTGCAAACAAACGGTTTTTTGCACTATTGTTGAAATTATTGCAGAAATTATCATAATTTTCATTATATTAGGGTTGTCTTAGATTTTTGATTGCCATTAAAAAACCGTTAATCCGATTTCGCTCAAAACCTAATCAGCTCGTAACGCACGTAAGAACACACACACACACACACACACACACACACACACACACACACACACACACACACACACACACACACACACACACACACACACACACACACACACACACACACACACACATCATCATCATCATCATAAAAACGCTTGATTCGGATTCTAGTGACCTCGAAACATGGAGATATGCAAAAATTCGAGATTCACAAAATTGGACCCATTACAATAATTTCCTCTAGGAAGTTAATAAAAGCGAAGTTATTAAAACAAAAACCATTGTATATGGAATCAGGTAGTAGTATCAAGAATGGTGTTTTCAATATTTTGTGCTACTACAAACCACAATCGATTGCCAGGTCGCAGGTACTAGCTTAATAGAAATACAATGACAAAACATTGAAAATGTGCCTGGTTACACGAGCGCAAAAAAGAATTACTTTTGTGGATACACACAGAAAAAAAAATTAAGTGGGCTGGGCATGCAAGAAACGAGCAAGACAAAATGAAATTTGTTGTTGTTCTCCGGCAGATAGAAATGAAAATGTCTGACAAAAGGAGAACGTTTTGAGAAGAAACATGATTTTTAACGATTTTGTAAATCTCCAATTTTTGCATATCTCCATGTTTCGAGGTCACTAGAATCCGAATCAAGCTTTTTCATGATGATGTCTGTGTGTGTGTATGTGTGTTCGTATGTGCATAAGTGCGTTACGTTTTTTCAGCTCGATTATGTCGCGAACCACCATCGTATTGTCATAAAATTGGTCTCATTCGACGCGGTATTGTGTTGTTAAGAGCTGATTAGATTTTGAGCGAAATCGGAATCCGGTGTGGAAGTTATCTGTGTCTCGGAAACATGGCTCTCGTGCAATGTCAATGATCAAATGTGTTCACTGAAGGGATATAAAGTTTTTCGAGCAGATAGATTGGGTCGAGGCGGAGGGGTGGCAATTTTTGTTAAGAACATTATTAAATGTAAGTTGCACTGTGTTTCCGCTTCCGACAATAAGATTGAGTATGTGTTCGTAGAATTGATAGGCTCTGAAAACAAACTTCTTGTCGGAGTAGTATACAGACCAAACAATAGCATTAGCTTTTTGCCTTTAATAAGCCTCTTGGAAGAAGTTTCTCTTACCTGTTCTGATGTTATCTTGTGCGGAGACTTTAACAGTAATATTTTAGTTGATACTAGTCTTCCTGAAGGGTTGAGTATTTTTGGTTTGCAATCAGTAAATACTACCATGCCAACACATTTCTCAGGAAGCAGTTCAACGTTGCTCGATCTGTTCTGGGTAAGTGATATTCAAAAAGTTGCACTTTATGACCAACTTTCTGCTCCAGGTTTTTCAAGACATGACCTGATATTTCTTGCATTCGATTTTCATATTTCTTCATATTTAAGAACATTCCAGTATAGGGACTTAAGAAATATTAATTTAGATGCATTGGAACACCAAGCTAGAAATGTAAATTGGGAAGCTTTGTATTATATGCATTCAACAACGGAACAAGTACAATACCTTAACGAAAATATTAAAATCTTGTACGATGCTCATGTTCCTTTAAAAACAGTAAGAACTGACGTTTATAGGCCTCCTTGGTTCTCTTCCAAAATACGATTTCTTATACAGAAACGTGATGAAGCTTATAAATGGTGGACACGATATAGACTACAGGAACTAAGACAAGTTTACTGCTCCCTAAGGAATAAAGTAGTACAAGAGATAAAAACTGCTAAGGCCACGGTTTTTTCTACACGTTTAGGTTCATCTTTGAACAAGCGTCAGTTGTGGAAGAATTTAAGAGAAATTGGCATTGGTAAACTTAAAGGTGACGCGGTTGACAATATCGATGGCAACGTCTTAAATCGTAAATTTGTTTCTTTACCATCCATACCCGTTTCCATCAACGTTGAAAACTCAAACGATGTAAGACTGGGCGAGAGGGCCTCAACATTAAGTTTTGGCTTTACCAACCATAAACGACACAAATATAGTAGAGAGCCTTTTATCTTTAAAATCTAATGCTTCTGGCGTTGATGAGATTCATCCCATATTTTTAAAAGTTATTTTGCCGATTCTCTTACCATACATAACTCATATTTTCAATTACATTCTTACAACAAGTGAATATCCTCCTCAATGGAAACTTGCAAAAGTCATCCCTATCCCAAAAAATTCAAAAATGGATGATTTTAGGCCCATAGCCATTTTGCCTTACATCTCAAAAGTTTTTGAAAGATTGGTACAAAGACAAATGAATACGTATTTAAGTCGTACGAATCTATTAACGCCAAACCAATCTGGTTTCCGTAAGAGGCATAGCTGTATTACCTCGCTCATAAATGTGACAGAAGATTTGCGACAATCGATGGATGAAGACAAAATCTCGTTTCTAGTTTTACTAGACTTTTCCAAAGCATTCGATTCCGTAGACTTCTCTGTTCTGTGCAACAAACTTCATAATGAGTTTAGTTTTTCATCCAATGCTGTAAATTTAATCAAATCTTACTTGAGTGGAAGAAAACAAGCAGTTGATATAAATAAAAATTTATCTGAGTTTTTGTCAACTACTAGGGGAGTTCCACAAGGGTCAATTTTGGGTCCACTCTTGTTTTCATTGTACATTAACGCACTTCCTAGTATTGTAAAGTACTGTAAAATCTGTATGTACGCTGACGATGTGCAGTTGTACCTTAGTTGCAGAGTCGGTCTCATTGAACATCACGTAGCTTGTATAAACGAAGATTTGGAGAGCATTTCACGTTGGTCTCAATCTCATGGTCTCTTATTAAACCCTTTGAAATCAAACTGTCTCGTTATTTCACGAAAACCATTAGACTTGTCCTACTTTCCATTGGTATTCCTTAACAATACTCCAATTATATACTCTGAGACAGCTAGAAATCTGGGTATTCTTTTTAATCGCTGCTTGACGTGGGATAATCATATAAATTCAGTCATAGGAAAAACGTATGGTGCCTTACGTTCCCTTAAAGCCTCTCAATCTTTTACCCCTATCAAAACTCGAATTATGCTGGTGAAAACATTAATAGTACCAATTCTTATTTACGGCTGCGAAATATATAGTTCGTGCAGTTTTGAAAGCAAGCGTAAATTAAATGTAGCTTTCAACAGCGCAGTTCGTTATATCTATGGTTTACGAAGATATGAGCATGTTTCAGTGTTTTCAGTTAAGCTTTTCAACATGACATTTAACAGTTTCCTAGAGCTTCGTACTCTACTTTTGTTTTCTGACATTTTACTAACGCATGAGCCCCGATATTTGTTCGAAAGAATACGAACGCCTACTTCGAGTAGATCCGGACAACTCATTCATCCGCGGTACTCATCCTTAACATCGGAGCGACAATTTTTCATAAATAGTATTCGTCTTTGGAATAGTCTTCCACGCGATATTAGGAGTATTGAAGATCCGCGAAGGATGAAGATAGAAATTAGAAATCATCTATCATCTTTAAATGTTTGAGCATTAATTATAATTAGAATTAATTTAATTATTTTTCTTCTTATTTTTCCTTGTTTTTCTTTGTTATAGAATAAATTGTAACTACTTTGAATTATCTTTTATACTACTTATAAAAATACTTATTTGTAATAATAGCTTTTCACTAGCTAATAAGATATTGTATCTTACTGTGTTAAGCAAACGATATTAAATTGAATTGAAATCGGCTTCGCGGTTTTAAATAAGACCGAAAAAACTTGAAGAAAAACCTAACCAACAAAATCTGAAAGTGAAATAAATAAAGTGGTGGTTTCTTTTTCAATTAGGTACATCTTAAGAAAAAATGAAATTGAGCTAGAAAAAGTAGGAATAAGGTACTAAGTTTAATGAAATAGTGCGATTGTATATAAATATAAGCTGCAAAAGAAAAAAAATTAAATGTCTACATCACAGGTTCTACCGAGATTTGAACTCGGATCGCTGGATTCAAAGTCCAGAGTGCTAACCATTACACCATAGAACCGCAATGATCACGTGGAAACAATAAACCACCTGTCAATTAGGTTAATTAACGTCTACGTCTATACCTAGAAGTTAATTTGTATGTGTATTTTTTGCATAATCTATGAAAGTACTAGATTCCTGTTTATTTATTAGGTCTATTTCTATCTATATCAGTAGATATTCATATTTTTCAAATTGATAAAAAAGGAAGTTGTGTAGTTTGAAACAAAAATGCAAGAGAAAATCGACAAAGCCCCGACACCGTAATGTGTTTTTGAACCTTCAATAGCAGCCATTAAAGCTTCAATTTTATTTTCCTTTACACCCCTCAAATAAAACACTTGAGTCTTGTAATCGAGTAGTAAATCATTTAACGACAGCAGCGAGTTCAAATGTCAAAAAAAAGGAAAATGATACTTGTAATCGCATTTGAAGGTTCAATGAATCGAAAGTGATAAAAGGAAATCTAAATCTGTAATGTGGCTGTCGTTTAAGGGGAAAAACCTATTTGGGATGTTATTTTGTAACTGAAATTGTTAGTCTGACTTTTGAGTAGGTTAGGTACACAAGTACCTAGGTACAATGAAGACCAGTCTACCACGAGCTAACGTGCTCTTGCTTTGTTGCTACAGCGATGGTAAGTTAAAAATTGTTTTAATATATTTCATTACTAAAATTCAAATTTCTAGGAATTTCTACTGTCTAGTTTTTCAAATAGAAGGCACATCGAAGAGCATCAAGTTTGCAGAGGAGAACGGATCCACAGGACTCAAATGTCCCTCAGCTCTGACGGCAACACCGGATACTTCCGCTGCCAACGTGGGATATTTAAGGTGAAAAAAACGGTTGTTTATCCAACAGGTGCTCTACTAAACGTACTGCTTCGCTAAGAAATCCCCCTTTGACGAAGTCCAGCGGGAGTACTTCTCTGGGCGGACCATCGCGGATTGGTACAGGTACTGCCGCGTGGTCATCGTCGCTGATTTTACCAATCACCAGGACAATGGCCCAAAGATTGGTGGTGTCGGACGCATCGTCCAGATAGACGAGCCGAAGATTTGCAAGAGAAAGTATAATAAAGGTACATATTATAATGAACTTTAATTTATTCAATAATATATATTAAAATACCTACTTTTCATAATTTCAGGGCGCCGAGTTGATGGACATTGGGTCTTTGGTATGATAGAAGTCGGTTCGGAGGATCTCCGCCGCGCCGTGAGACAATGTCCGAAGCACTGAGGTGATTTTAAGAAAATTTCTAAGCAAAAAGAATTCTCTAACAAAAAATTTATTTTTAGATTCTAATTCCGCTGATACAAAAGCATATGCTGGGAACCACCATACACACGGATTTCTGGAAAGCATATGACCACTTTCCGGAACATGGATATATCTACCAGAAAGTCAATCATAGCGATCTGGAAAATCCGTTTGTTTCGGAGGGACACATACTCAGCGGATAGAATCCCAGTGGCGGGTAGTGAAGAGATGTTCTTACAACTCGAACTCGCAAAACTTCGGGGATTGGATAATTGAATATTAATGGTGAAGGAATATCCAGAAAAACGGGCAGCATCTGTTCGATTAGCTGCTGAAGTCAATTTGCCGTCAATATGGTGACTTTAGATCTTAAGTTAATTTTGAGGTATTATAGGTATTTTTAATTTTAATTTTAAGATTTCATTATGTAAGTTTAATTTGAACACAATATTGCGATTAGTATGTAAGAATTAGTTTTAAGGAAAATTTTGAAAAAATAAACATTAAATAAAAAAAAGGTCAAATATTGCCCACTCTGACAACACTAAAATTCTTCAACCTGAAGTTGCTTCGTACCAATTTGACAGAAGCAAAACAAAACAAACACTCGATTTTTATTACTTACTTACTTATGGTGGCGCTACAGACACAGACGGATGAGTTTTTCTGGGATGCCAAAACTAGACATTGCTCTATATAATTGGTCTCTATAGACGTTGTCATACGCGGCCTTGAAATCGATGAAAAGGTGGTAGGTATCGATTTGAAGTTCCTGGGTGTTCTCCAAGATCTACCGTATGGTGAATCAATGGTGGACTTTCCGGGTCTGGAGCCACACTGATAAGGACCAACCATGTTGTTGACGAAGGTCAAACGTTCACACAGCACGGCAGACAAGATCTTATAGGCGATGTTAAGGAGACTAATACCTCTGTAGTTGGTGCAGTTTAGGGGATCTCCTTTTTTGAGGATCGGGCATACGATTCGGAGGTTCCATTCATCGGGCATGCGTTCCTCCGACCAAATTTGCAGATGAGCTGGTGCATGCTCCTAACCAAATCATCTCCAGCTGCTTTGTACAGTTCGGTGGCTAGCCCGTCTGCTCCAGCGGCTTTGTTCGACTTTAGTTTAGATATCGCTATCTTCACTTGGTCCATGTCGGGTGGGTGGAATTGTTGGCCTTCTGCACTCAAATTGAATGGTTCTGTATTGCTGACGGAGTTTTGGTCGTCATCGCCATTATACAACTTGGAAAAGTGGTCTTTCCATATCCTCAGCACTGACTGCGGTTCTACAGCGATTTTCCCATGATGGTCTCTACAGGCTTCAGTTCGGGGTGTATAAGCTCTGGAGCAAGCGCGGATCCAAGGGGGGGGGGGTAACGGGGGTCATGCCCCCCCCCCCCCAAACAGGACGCATTTGAAAAAAATAGAGCTAAATCGATAATTTGCAAGCCGAATAGAAAAACAAAACAAACGAACAAAACCAAGTTTTTGCTCACTTAAGAACCGGGAAATAACCAAATGACCACAATTAACATACTTTTCTGCCCTCTGAAAAAAATACTAGAACTAGAATTTTTACCTGTAGAACCAATCCGCACGACCAATGGAAAATGTTGAAAAAACAAGTAAAAGTGATAATCTTTTTGAGACATTCAAAAATAAAACTAATTTAGCCACATATTCATCTTAATTTTCCTTTATAAACAACTGTGTAAATAGTTCAGTCCCCATTAATATACTTTTTATGAGAAGATACAAAGATTTTTTTAGAAAGGGAAAAGTTAAAGCACAATTCTTTGGACCTTCATAGAATAAGCTGTATTTAAAATGGCTGGGCTGGAAATGCCAACAAATGCCACCCAATTCAATCGTTTTTTTGGAGTTAATTTTTTTTTACATGTTGCAGATCTGCAAATCAAAAAATGGATGATGTTTTACGATGACTGCGCCGAATAAATACAGGAAAGTCAGAATAATTGATTTGTATTTGGCAATGCCTCTTTTGATTTCGTTCGGGACTTATGATTATAATTTTTTCGTATTATTTGCTTTGAGGAACTCTGTGATAGGGGTTTCTATAAAAACATCAACTTAATTAAAATTTATTTGATTTGCTCCGATCGAATTGAAGTATCCGTCAAATGAATCCTTGTTTTATCTTCTTACTTTCGCTGTTTATTTTCTGGTTTTAGTTTTGTTAATTTCTTTTTTTTATTGCAAAATTCAATGAAAACTATTTTGATTCCAACGACACTGAAATCAACAATGGACTGTTGTTCTTTCAATGTTTTGATTGCAAACTGTGAAGTTAGCCACGCTACCATAAAAGGCGCCAAGTCATTTAAAAACACACGAGGTAACGTTTCAGAAGAAAATTCATAATAAAAACATTTATTGGCTAAGATGTTTCTTACAGCCCGATTCTGCAGTTGTGACGAGTCACAAGTCACAAGCGCTTTTGACTGATTTCTTGTGAGGATAGTTGTGACTCGATTACAAATAGGAATTCCGAAATAACACTCACAAGAAAACTGACAATAATATTCAACTCAGCAAGGTGAGTAAAATTATTGTTGTTTCAACCACATATGACTCAAAAGAGAAATTGGAAATCAGGCTGTCAAAATGACAATGTCTACTAGTTTACTGCAAGAGTTTGCGTGTTTTTACCAATACTATCTCAGTAAACTTTGACATACCACCTGATTTTTGTTGCTTTTTTTTCATTTATTTATATACACGAGGTTATGGTTAAATAAAATTTGTGGTATCCGTAGGGTAAAACGTAAGTCAGTATCCAGTCTTCTTTTGTCTCTGGTTTCACCTGTCTAGTTGAAATCAAAACAATTCATTATTTGTTTTCGAGTTTCTGCTTTCTCAAAAAGTGAAAAAACTCTTTGAAATTAAAAAATGCAAGGTAAAAGATATCTTTCTTAGCAGTAGATAAATGACCAGTCATATTGTAAAAAATTTCTTAAACATGAAACCTCAAATCGAAATTTCTAAATAACAGCAATATGTTTCTTGTTACCTGGTCTGAGGCAGGTCACAAAGTTGAAAATTTTTGTGACTGTCCCAAGTTGTGACCATAGAGAATCTATTTACCTATAGTCGCAACTCGCTCTCTTTTTTAAAAAATCACTGTCCAAAAAATGTTGTGGTGAGTCTCTCAATTTACTCTTATTTTTCGTGTCCGTGAATCTTTGAAAGAGGTGAAAAAATTTCAATAAGGACATGACCGCACTGTTTTAAGGGTGAAATAAACTCTGCCAACGTGTTTAAATGTGTTTTTTTGGTTATTTATACGTAAATCATAGTTGAATTCCATTTAAAAAGCAAAAAACACTATGCACTGCACTTTGTACTGTTCTTTAAATACTTAAAACATGTATTTCATACAATTATTTTTTATTTTTTAAATTTTTCAATTTAACTGACTCTTATTTTTGAATTTTGAGCGCAGGCTTTTAAAATTGAGCCTAGGCTTTTCACCTTATTGAGCCCAGCACACAGGCCTACCCATTGCAAATGTATTGGTTCGGCCTCCCATTTGAAATGCATTGAAAAGCCTATACATTTACATTGGGTAGTATATTTTATCAAATTTAATTTTTTAGGTCGAAAGAGAGTAAAATGCCTCGAGTTGCGACTCTAGGTATACCTCCTCTGTGGTTGTGACTCTGCACCAGAATACGAAAAAAGTAACAAAAATCATTTCACCTCAACTTTTGACTTGTGAGGTGTCAGTGAGGGTCCTCAGAATCGGGCTGTTAGTTTTGAGAGAACCTCCCTACATTTTTTATATCCCTAAACAGTTTATAATTGTATACATATACACAATAAATTTATATATTAATATAATGAATTTTTTTTTTATTAATTGAAGAAATTTGGTTTACTTTGTTTATTTGGCTATTCTAGGTATTTTTCTTATTTTTAATTTTTTTCATTCCTGTGACCCCCTCCAGAAAAAATGTCTGGATCCGCGCCTGCCCTGGAGGTTTTTTTTACCTTTTTGTAGAACTTTCGAACCTCTTTCCTGTTGTGACATCCCTCTATCTCCTCGATCGCGCGCTTCTCATGCTCATTTTTTTCTTTCTGAGAAGTTTTATGCTCCTCTTTCCTTTTCTTCTCGTAGAGCTCACGAACTGCTCGTGTCCTTCTTTGCAGCGCCGCTTTGTATGCCTCTTGTTTAGCCGGCATTTATCGTCAAACCAGGGGTTTCGTTGTGGTGGCCGTGTAAACCCTAGCACTTCAGAGGCGGCATCTCTGATGGCTGCTTGGCAGTGTTGCCACTGGTTCCCTATATTTTGTTCTGGCAGCAAAGGACTTCTGAGGAGGTTTTCGGAGACATGATCGGAAAAGGATCTAGCAATCTCTTGCGATTGTAGCCGTTAGACGTCGAATTTCCTCCTAGCATTTTGGCGTGTTGGCCTTGATCGGGATATCCGCGTTCGTACCTTGGCAACAACAAGGTAGTGGTCCGAGTCGATGTTGACACCTCGGAATGTGCGGACATTTTGCATGCTAGGGAAGTGTCGGGCGTCGATCGCAATGTGATCAATCTGGTTGACGGTTGGTTGGTCAGGAGATTTCCATGTTCCCTTGTGGATATCGAGATGTGGGAATAGCGTACTTGCTACCATTGCGTCTCGCCCCGCAGCGAAGTCGATTAGCCTAAATCCGTTATCGGAGGTGGTGTCGTGTAGGCTATGTCATCCGACTATTCCACCAAAGATTTCTTCTCTACCCAGCTTAGCATTAAAATCTCCAAGCGCTACTTCTTCGTTTAGACGAGCTGTACTAGGAAAGCACATAACACGATAACAAAGGCTGTCTGGTCATAACGAACGCAGGAGACTCCTCAGCCTAGAGGGCTGAATCTTGACGAAACGAAAAGCCGATGGCATAGATCCTTGTCTTTGGGCAACCTTGAGGCTTTGCTTATATATTATCTTTGAAATTCATCAGAAAAAGGCTTGCATTATAGGAACCTTCCGAATGACATAAACATAGTTAAAACCGGTATAAACTATCTTGAAAATTCACTCGAACAACAACAATTAAACCTCAAGGAATATAGCTAAATTCTACCAATCTCCACAACCTGGTCGAATGGACTCTCATATAATTGCCCAATAAATTGTCCATTTCCAATTGGGCTGTCGCAATTATTTCCCAATATTGCACCGGATAACTCCATGACTGCATATTTCTTGACATTCCTCGTCTCTGGCTTAGCAAAATACCAGACCGATAGCAAACTATCATATCCGCACTGCCAGGTACATACATATATTGGTCCCCATATCCCCATCAATGTCACGTCATTGTCGTGCACAAGCAATTTGCTTCATTCCTCATTCAATTTACTGATTCCAACATCCGAATGGCATTTGTGCTCCTCCGGTATTCTGCACAGACGATACCTCCTTTTCACGTATCCATCTATCGCCTAATGATAAGATACCAATCGAGAATAATTTCCAATCTCGCATCGCAATGATAGACAAGTAAAATCCAATTAACTCCAAATAAGTGGCATGCACTTGCTTCCTTGCTATCGGCCTTTGGATTTCGATCCTTGCACGGTGCACGGTGCACGGTGCACTTGAGAAGATATACCAAAAGCAAGAAACACATAAAAACGTATGAGATTGCCTCTTAACACGCATGAAGTGTTCCAGCATTGCGTACAAAGCAAAAATCTCAGCGCAGTTGCATTCGCAGCTGAGGAGCGAATTGCTGGTGCAGTTTGAACAGCCTCCAAGGGGCATCTATCTCGAGGTGATCTATAACACCAACTGTGCCCACTGAATGGCGATGCTGTGTAGAGATATCATCTAAGGCATGCGAAATCGTCCAGTAGCAGTTTGTGGTAATAATATAGCTGCAGTGCGGCACAGTGCGATCGCAATGGAGTTTGCTGCAAGTAGATGTTTTCATTAAAACGGAAATGACCAAACAGTAAAATGGCTATTATTGCAGTTTAGATTAGCTAAAAGTGCCACCACACAATTTACCAAATTATTATAGTAGGTATCAGATCAGTTCCTTAGAGCACAGTGGGGCCAGTAGGAAGATTTACTGCGGTTCATACCCCAAGTCGACAAATGGTGGCCATCACATTTCCGTCGGATGGGACAGTCTTCGCTTTCCTCATATTACATTCTGCTGCTTCTTCGTCCGTCGTGCGAGCCACTTTTCGTGTTTCGAAACGACACGCGGATATAGCTTCGGAACGTGCGCAAAGTGCTCTGAAGCGTGTGAGAGTGAGAGAACCCGTCGCTCATCGCGCCGGTAGCTTTCTCATTACCAACATTTTGGTGCGGGATATGACCCACATGAGCTTTTGAAATGTCTATGATCTCAGCTTTCTCGCGTAGCTTCAGCTTGGGGTTTGCCAGTACGAGATCGTGGATATCACGTTATCAGCCTTTTTTGAGGCACCTGGCTCATCAAAAACCGCCAAAATACGAATACCATACATAATACCAGCTATTTCTCGTTAAAAACACCCCACTGTTCTTTAGATTTCGATCATCTTAAACGAAGACATTCGCAAAAACTTAAAATCACATCAACACATGCTCAGATATAACCTGCATCCGTCCAGACCTTAGGCCCAGTTCAGACCAAGCTCATGATGTAATCTCTGTGTCTCTTATGATCTTATGAACCAGTTGAGTGACTTTCTGGGTGCTTATGCTATATCGCTCATGCTGAGAGTCAATACAACGACTACTGGATGACCAAAATGGCACCAAATGACGAGACGAGTGCTGCCACGACATCTGCAGTTCAAAACAAAACAACAACCAGCAACAACAACAAATGTTCATCTTGATATGTGTTTTGCGCGCCATTAATTAGTCATTTCGCTATTTGTAAATGGAGACGGGTGCCTGGCATTAACCAGATTCCGAGTAAATTGCCCCAAGCACCAGTTTGAAGCTGTTTAGATTGAGAAGCCACAGGAGTCTCTCTTGGGCTCGATACGTTTTCTTGTTTGTTTTTTGTCTTGTGCGATTTTTTGTTTGGTTTGTGATATGGCGTGTAGGCTGGTTAAAAAACTGCCCACAATAAATAGTCAGCAGCTAGATCTAGCTGCAGATCGGTATAGAGCCGGTATGAGTGCAACATGTGTGTACATATATTGTTAAACATTTAGTCGAAGTTGTTGGCGCTTTTTTGTTTGCTGTGAAGTCTTCCATACTTGGAGTCTGGTTCGTCTGGCTTTTTCAACCTCGCTTCACAGTCGATGCTAGTTGTATGAGTGTGAATCTGTCCGCCTTTATCCACCTGATGGCCAAACAGCAAACACACAGGTATGGGGTCTATGGCTTCTGTGATGCGGCTATTATATCCGTCCTTAGGGATCTCTGTTCAGTGACACACTATTAGCTTTATGTGTGGCTATAGCTTTGAAATGGTCTTATCGGGAGGGGAGGAGATTTTATTGGAATTAATTCTTTGACGGAGTGGATTTTGTAGTGTGTGCATTATATTAAAGCTAAGTAGTTGGGAAATTAAATCTAAATGGTGTACATTAGTACACGTTAGCACGATGTCACAACTATTGACACTTCTGTCACATGCCAGTGCAAAATGAAGTTGGTTGATTTCTGAAGTGGCGACATTTGTCTCTCTTTGCAGACAATTTCTATGCAGTGTGACCGAAGCAAAAAACAGCAAAAATTCAACGCAGAAAACTTTCAAGATTGCATGCTGAATGCGTAATGCGATCCGACTGCCTTTTAAGAAGGAAAGAGTTTTCCTTAAAACTCCGTTCTTGAAATGAAACACAAAAGAAAATAGAAATTTAAGAATAAATTATGCACCAGAGAGGAATTTAGCAGAAAATTACTCTTTCAGCTTTTTAAGGGCTTATGGAAATGTAGAGAGACGATAAATAAGGACTTTGGAGGTTAATTAGTTCAAGTTCTTGGACTGCGCTGTCGACCTGAAATTGAAATGTAGTCATTAAAGCAGGTGGCCATATTGAGGAACAGCTGCTGTTAATGAAATGAAATAGTTCAGGGCCTTTTAAGCAACATCTTTAAAACTTCAATAGAGAACAATTAAGCTCATTAGACAAATACCCATGTTGACATGGTCACGTACTGAATTCCATAACAAGGTTTAGGTACTCTTTTCGGATTTTTTTTTTGTTCACCTCACTTTGTTTTCCTTAATATTCTTTTATTATTCAACTAGCTGACCAGACAGACTTTGTACTGCCTCAATCAATATAAAAAAGACCTAGACTTTTGCAGCCCGCTACCATACCACCCGCTACCCTCTCCCCACTTCTTCACTACCGTCTACCCGCTACCCCTTATACCCGCTACGGCACTACCCCCTATATCCCGTTATACCCTTGTGTTAGATTATTCAAGTAAAGTTAAGTATAGATTTAATGTTTTGTCTGTCTAGTAAACTTTTCCTATTAGCTGAATTAGTTAGCAATCTGGACTTTGAATCCAGCGATCCGAGTTCAAAGAGAATATACCATTCCTCCCCTCCCCCCCCACTTTTTTCTTTTCTTAAATCAACACGCACTGGCGTTTTGGCACACTGGTTGTGAAACACGGGATGAAATCATGGACTTGGAAAGGAAAAATGTTTTCAAGTACGTACAACGTACTGGCGGACGTAGGCCGCCAAAACTGACGTAAGTGTCGTAAAGTCAAATAATGGATTTCCGACGTTTTTACTGTATCTACCTGCCTCTTATGCAGAATGCAGGCATTGACTTTTGGAGTTTATTGGAGTTTACTCCTTTCGAATCGATTCATATTGTAATAAATATGTACACACTTTATATCTCTACCTCTCTGTATCTGTGCATGTCTACATGTATTATATAATGTATACGTACTGTAATGTGTAAAGACTGTTTGTCTCTATAACTCTAATATTGTGTTATAGCTGAATAGTTATGCAGCAAAAGTTTAATTTGTAGTTGTAACTAATTGTATATACACTCTTTTAGCGTAGGGGAAAATCAAGTGGTTAAGAAGAGAACTTCGTTAAGCATCGAGAACGTTCAGTGTCTACAAGAACCTAGTAGTTTCTCAAACTGCTTTTAGTTATATAAATAGCCACTTGGAAGCAAAGCAATTCAATTGATTGTGAACTTCGATAAAGTAAAGACACTGTGTTTGAAAGTAAGAATTGAAAGTGTTGAATATACAAGTTTTTGAGTGATTTGAATAATGTGAATTTGTGTTTTATTTGAAAGCGAATAAGTTTTAACTGTCGGACGAAGCCGAATATTACATTGGTGTCGGAAGTGGGATTAAAACTTATTAAGAATTAAACGGTGAACAGTGAATTATCTATGAAGTGTGAAATGGAAAAGTTTAACAAATGAGTAAAGTTTTCAAAGATTTTACTGTCCCTGAGCTAAGGGCCGTACTAAGCAAACGTGGCTTAAGTGGGACAGGAGTAAAAAACGAACTCGTTAAACGGCTGCAGGAATATCAAGAGCAGCAAAATGAAGACCCGAATACATTTGCTTCGAATTTGAAACAAAAGTGGAAGAGGTAAATACTAATGACGCCTTATCTAACATGGTCTCTCTTCTTCTAGCCAAATTTTAAGAGAATGAAAAGAATGTCCTGTCGAACAGCTACAAGCTTTAGGAAATGGATAGAAACCGGAGCAAGAGCATGTTCTCAAACAATTAGAAAAGAATGTTCTAGACAAGTTTGACTTGGCTGCAATCAGATATTGAGCGGTTGGTTCACCTGGCTTATCCAACAGCTGGCAATGAGATAAGATTTCAACTTGCTGTTGAAACGTTTGAGAGAGCTGTGGCTGTGGCTGACATTAATCTCCAGAGGGATATTCGTATTGCCAGGAAACGTACACTCCCAGAAGCATTGGCATTCGCTCTGACTTTGAAAGCAGCAGAAAAAGCTTCACAAAGTGTCCATCGGGTAAAAGAAGTGGAAGTCCATGAATACTCTTGTCAAAAGGCTACTGTGGAAAGGAGGCAGCTAAGTGCACGAGCACGGTGCTGGAATTGCAGCAAGAATGAACATCTGCAACGACAGTGCAGACTACCACGAAGGGATACAGCTTGCCAACATTGTGAAAACTTAGAACGCCCAACAACAACGTCACTTTGTCAAGTTGTTTTCCACCCGGAAATTCAACATCGGAAGGGCAAGCTTCACTCAAATGCGGATGCACAGTCTCGGAGAACATGCAAGCAAGAATGTAAGCATTGCAGACGACAAGAAGAAAAAGAAGTGGTTACTGTCCAACGCAACAGAGTCGATCCCATTTATGGCTGGAGCAACGACGAGTTGAGAAAGGCTCAACAAGAGGACCCGGATATAGAACCCATCCTTGCATGGAGGCAACACCAGGAAAAACCAGAGTGGGCTGATATCTCCGACAGAAGTCCGGCTCTGAAGGCCTATTGGGCATAGTGGGACTCGCTTCATGTCCAAGATGGTGTCCTTCGGCGTAAGGGCGAATCAGCAGATGGAAAGTAATTGTAATGCAGCTAGTCTTGCCGAGATCGTTCTGTGAGAGATGCATGATAGATTTTCGGGAAGCCATCGCTTCGGGAAGATGATTGGTGATAATACCATCGTTGAGTCATTTACGTCTCTCCAACATCGCCGTAATGTCTCATGGCTCACCCTATTCTACCGTTACTTCAACGGTATTTGCTCTAGTGAAATAGCCAGTTGCATTCCTCCCCTAAATATATTCAACCGTAATACCCGCGCCTCCAGGAATGCCCATCAGTTCTCCCTTGAGCCCAACTTCGGTCGTACCCTCAAGTATAGAGAATCGTTCTTTAGCCGTACTACGCGAATGTGGAACTCCCTTCCACACTCTGTCTTTCCAAATCATTGCAATGTTCAGGAATTTAAGACCAATGTTCACCGGCACCTCCTCTCCAACCCCTTTCCCATTTCCTAAAGCACTCACTGTGTCTCTGGCATAATAAGGGCATAAAAAACCCCTTGAGTGTGTGCTAATTATAGAAAAAAAAAAATCTAGGAGTAAACAAGACGCTAGAAAAGGTTCGATTCTATTGGCTATAAGTGTTACAGATTGCAGTTGCATCTTCTGTTTGGAGCTTTATTAAAAATCAAACCCAACCGGTGCGATGGCTGCATAAAAAGTATCATGTGTTCTGGGTGGGCTCACGAAGCCTTAATAACCAAAGTTCTCAGATGAAATAATGTAAGGCTATCTGAAAGTATTTTCCTTTCAGTGTGTGACGGCTCCAACTTTACTTTTAACATTAATTTTTGTTGTTAAAAGTGTAAGGCCTTATTTGATGTAAGAACAAAGTAAAATAAAGTTATACCTACTGCTAACACAAATATGTCAATTTTCTTTGAATTACTGTTAACGAACATTCCTTTCTTTATTCGTAAAACTCAAAATTAAATTATGAATTTAATTCAGATATAATCAGAATCCATCAATCTTTTAAAAATAGCCCCAACACTAACAAGAACCACTGATGTTTCAAATAAGATCCACTAAAAATGCAATGCAACCACAAAATCATGTTAAATTAATCAAATTGTTTTCCCGTTGTTTATAAAATATGATATGGTCTTAATTACTAAACGAAATACCGCACGCCTCGAAATTAAGTGAAGCTCATTAATTATCTCCTCCAAAAGCAAACTGAAATGATCTTCCTCGCTTTCTGCCACTTCAAAAATAAATAAAACGAACTAAATTGACATATAAGCAAAACTGTCAGAGTAACAACTCCATGCTGGCGGAGAGGCTGGCGACAAGGGATTTGACATGTTTGTTAAACATGCCCAACCATTTGCTATCCAAGTGAAACGGGTCGATCGTGGATGAAAAGATTCATGGTTCTGGGCTCAAATAGCGCTTTAGCGAACAGTAAATTCAATTTTTTTGAAGGGCCACACTGAAGAGCTCACTCTGAGAAGAAATTGTCGTCGGAAGCGGGACCAGACCTGACACCCTCTCATCCCTGAAATGGAACGATCTCCTCCAGAGGTGGCTGATCGAGGCAATTAATAATCCGTGATGCACTATTTAACAGCTGGGGGAAGTGAGGTGGTCTGGTCTCTTTGCCATCAACATTGCCATTGCCATCGTTTAATAGGATCTTAATAGTTCTATTAGTTCTACTCCAAGAGCCCAATGATTTTGTCGAATGGAATAATTCCACGTTGCAACTCGAGAGAGGAGTTCTGTTGGTGCCGCCGCCGCCACTTTGACTCGCAGAGCTAAATGATGAAGGAGGAAATCACATCGCTGTGTTTGCCACTTAATTTATTGACTTTTCCGAACGAGGATGAGATTTTTATTTATATGGATTTGTCGGTGCTCTACGACCTCGTCCCTAATGCATTCTCAAGTGCATGATGCCATTAAGTGGTGCGGTAGCGGGTGGTGGCACAGCATAGCTCTAAAAAGCGCATCTGGGATTCGTGATGGTGCAGGAGTAAAACGATTCCCTGGCTACGCCGGCCGTGGCGGATTGGAATGAAGATGATGACGTGATGATGATCATCATCGTCAACAGAAGCGCTTATCGAATGCCTAGTGGCTCGGCCTCCTGCATGTTATTAAGATGTTGCCGTCGTTCATTCATCCTGACTCGCAGAGAAAAGCAATAAATTTTGTGGTTAATGGAAGCGACACTTTCGGAATTGGGCTCGCGTTTGCGTTCGCGTTTTGCTATTTATCTCAAGAGTTTAAGAGTTTTTATTTTTGGGGGAAACCTTTCAGTTTTCGGTGCTTCTGCTCTTTTTTTTAACTATTGCGTTTGTTTTGATTCTTTTCGGCATTTTGGAGCTAAAAACTTTAACACCACCGCGACCGGAAGGTGGTGTGTTTAATGGAAATTATGTTTTTTCGTTGTGGTTGGACACGTTTACATAACGAACTTGTCTAAACATAGAAATAACTTTGAACTCAAATTTAGAAACGTTTTTGAAAATTTATGAAATCATTAAAAAAATGTTTTTGAAGAGATGTGACGTGCCGCAAGATTTATGTTCGCACATCCTTTGTGAGAAGTCTTAATGAAGGAATAAAATTGATGTGATGAGTAGGAATGCTTGAAGGAGTTGTTGTAAATTAAACAAACTGCTGCGATTTTTCAAAAATCCCATGTCACCTAGGGTGACCATAATAGTTGATAGCGGATTCGTTCCCCAATCTTAAACTAACTACTATATTCGTTGAGCATCCACAGTTTTTTCAGGTCCATTAGTGTTAAGTTTTGTATGGTTTATTAGTTAAAGGTGAAAGCTGTTCTGAGTACCCTGTGGACGTTGCAACAATCCTGGCTTGCCTTTGGAAATTAAATTGATTGAATTGGGTTTGTTAGAGGTGGGCCAGATTTAACTAAGCTATTCCACCTATAGTTTGCTCCTGATATATATATTGTCAGGATATTTCCCTTCACAACTCCAAGAGGAGCATATACTCACACCTCAAAAAGTTTAAAGGCCTGATCCTTGCCTAGATAGCTCGTCTGTCTTCTCATTATCCTCATAGCCCTATGGCCTGGTATACATATTAGAGTAAAGCTCAAATCTAGTTCCTTGAAGGCCACACTGCATGTTGATGGACCATTTTAGAGGATGATAAAGCTGAATCAATGGCTTTAATAGCTGCCTATCTGTTGGATATATCTAAGCTTGCTTTATAGCTAACAATTCTGCCTGCAATACACTGGCAAAGTAGGGAAGTCTATAGGATTTTGAATTCACAGAAGACACCTGCAACAACACTGCATTCCTTCTTCGAACCATCCGTGAAAATAGTCGTGTCGATATCTTTCTTCACATAGTCTTCTTCCCATAGTCGGTTCTTGACGGGATCAAAATTCAAAACTTCCTTGAGGTGTTTAAGGTAGGGATGCAATCGGTTATTGTTGAAAAAATGTCTGATGCTGACAAACTTGTTTGATTGCAGTCCCCGAAGGATTTGGTTTTCCAACAGCCTGTTTCCTCGAGTCTCAAGATATTGCAGGATACCTGATATATCGCCAATCATTGTTAAAGCTCTTTTTTGTATACAATGCATCAAGATATTCAAGTATTTGACTGGAGAACCAGCCCAGAGATGGGAGATGTATATATACTTGTACTACTCAAGCTTTGGACGGATATAAGTTTTATCGATGGTAGTTATGTAGATCAGACGGGGAGAAGGATTTCTTGCATCGTCAAACCCAAACTATCTTTCGGGTTGCGGCATTTTTGGCGATATCGCATATGAAATAGTTCCACAAGAGGTGGCCAGTGATGAACTTCAAGATTTTCGGTCTTATTGATGCAAGTGCCACTCATGGACAGTGGCAGGGAAGTTATATCTCGCTTTAAAAATAGAAGACAGCATTGAGTTTTCGAAGCATTAAACTCTACACGATTTTGTATTCTCCGGTGTACAACGCTGTTTAAATCAGAGTTTAATGAGCTTATCATATTTTGCGGTTGCAGTTCCACATCCGAAGAGGAGAGATGTGAGTCTGGCAACGAATAAGAAATGCTTAGGGGGTGGTTGGCTCTAAAACACCGGAACTTTACTTCTTTTATTCAAAAAAGGCTTTTAAATGATACTGGAAATAATGTTTACTCAGAAATAGGTCCACTGTTGATCTGATGGCTTATCTCACAGAACAGTGGAACAGTTCTTTACATCTCTTTTGGATTAAGTAAGGTTGCTGCATGTAGTGTTCGTAGCTTAGTGGTAAGGTGCGTTGACTGCTAAGCAGATCATCGTGCGTTCGAGTCCTACTCGTACCCATACAGTTATTATTTCATCTTTCACGGGCACTACCTCTTGCGAAGAACGGACAAAACTTCCAAGAGTATCAATCTGTCATGAAAAAGTGCTTCTCAACTTTGCCGTTCGGAATCGGCGTTAAATTGTAGGTCCCCTCAGTTCTCCACACGCACCCGAAGAATTGTTGATTAAGATAGGCATTGGTTCTTCAAGAGCTGTCGTGTCACTCTACTTATTTTTTTATTTATTTAAGTTTCATTTCAAAGGCATTTCATAGAGTTTGGCACCAGCCTCTCTTATCGAAAATGCGTGCTTATGGTTTTGATGAGATCCTCTTTCGTTGGACTAGAAACTTTCTTTCGAACCGTTCTATACAAGTAGTATTGGTCGGGTCCAGGTCTGAAACCCACAATATAAATGCTGGTGTCCCCCCGGGGCTCCGTTTTGTCTCCCACACTCTTCCTCATTTTCATTAATGATCTCTTCTCTGTAATTTCTAATCAAATAAATTGTTTCGCTGATCGATAGTACCCTTAGATTTTCGTATTTGTTTCCAGACTCTCATCCTTCTTCTTCGGATGTGGAACTGCAACGGCAAAATATGATAAGCTCATTAAACTCCGACTATAACAGCATTGTAGAATGGGGTATACAAAATCGTGTAGAGTTTAATGCTTTGAAAACTCAATACTGGCTTGTATCGCTAAAGCGAGGTATACCTCCCCTTCCACTGTTCATCAGTGGAACTTGCATCAATGAGACCGAAAATCTCGAGATTATCGTAATATGCATCACTGACCACTTCTTGTGGATTGAACACACATGCGATGTTGCCAAAAATGCCGCAAAACGTCTAGGTTTCCTTAGACGATGCAAGAAATTTGTTTCCCCTTCTAATCTGGCTATCATCTACAAAACGTACATATGTCCTAAGCTTGAGTATGTATAACTCTCATATCTGGGCTCTTGTTCCAGTGACATACTTAAGTCTTCTGGACAGTATCCAAAAAAGAGAATTCAATATGATTGGGGATCATATCATCGTTGAGTCATTTACATCTCTCGAATATCGGCGTAATGTCTCATGCCTCACCCTTTTTTACCGTTACTTCAACGGCATATGCTCTAGTGAAATAGCCAGTGGCATTCCTCCCCTTAAAAACCCTTAGAAATCATCAGTTCACCCTTGATCCCAGCTTCGAAATTACTGTCATTTACAGAGAATCCTTCTATAGCCGTACTACGCTAATCTTGTACTCTCTTCCACACTCTGTCGTCTCCAGTATTCGTAATATTCAAGAATTCAAAGCCAATATTCACCGACACCTCCTTTTACATCCTCTATCCTCTCCCTAATACTCGTATTGTGCTCTTGGTATATAAAGGGTAATGAAAAGGCGCTTGAGTGCGCGTTGATTATAAAAAAAGGAGTATTGGTCAAAGAAAACGTCTTAAATCCGTTCCGTCCATTCATTTTATAATCGGAACTTCCCTTCACCAGCGGTAAGGGACGTCGATATTGAAGTTATTTCGTCCGTTTTTGTTGGCCACCTAGGACTTTGGTGCCGGCTGATCCACGGATAGTGCTGTTGATCCATACCCCCAGGGGCATTATACCTGCTGCAACGTGCCACCAGGCGCATGGTTCCTTAGGATATCGTTTCCAATCACCACACCATATTGGTTTTGTCTAAGAACCTGTCAGAACATACCGGCAAAATAACCAACGGCTGTCCTATAGGGGTAGCTCAAAACAGATTGTATCAACAGAGATCATACTTTTTCATATTTTTACATTAAGCTTTAGTAAAGGTGTATAAAGGTTCAAAAGACCTAGACTAAAAGTTTCGTATTTCTTTAACAAGACCTTGCCGAGCAAAACCTCGCCTGGAAACTGAAAACCACATCACGAGATGTAAAATTGTTGGGCAAAACGGAGATTTGTGTTTAAGGGATATTCTGCCTTTCTCTTACAACAATAAGCAATATTCCCCACAGAACGAACCAGACTAGCATGCCCAGATGTTTTCATGTTTCTTAGAGACTGGGTTTGTTGAAGCTTCCTCGTGCAAATTATTGTTATTTCCAAACTTTAAGAAGCCTCTCAATGGGAAGATATGTTCGTCTTATGAGAAGGCCATCGTTGCCACATACTTTACTTTGCACACCTCGCAAACTTTTTTCTCTTTTAGGTTAAGTACTTATCGGACCGCCCACATAACATATCTTTAACTACAGGAACTACAGAATAATGTTACCTTTCATCTAAACACAGCTTAAAGCCTACAGAATCAGTATATGAAGAATCGTCATCAGACCACCGTATAAAGTTTCAAGGTGCTTTGTTCAATCCTCTATCCCAGTCAAGTGACAATTCCGTTTACCTCTGTTATTGACATCAATTTCAACTTCAACCTCCACCAATCGCCCAGACAGTTTAAATTGTTGTAACTTTGTTAGTGGATAATTAATTAAAAAATCATTCCCTTCCAACAGGTGATCATTACTCAAAACCAAAATTGAAGAAAATGAGAAAGAATCGACAACAAACAAAACGAAATATTTAAACATTTTCGTCCCAAGACCCAACGGCCTACAATTAGTTTTGTTTGATTGACCATTTAAAAAACTTAACCTGCACCATAATTAATTCAATTAAAACTGACAGACAAATTTACCTCAGGGAACAAACCAAAAACAAACAAACTCAAACAAATTTAACCAAACGACAACAACAAACTACCTACAGATAACCCTTTTTAGATGCAATTAAGCCTCTGAAATATCTTCATCACATCATTTCGAGCAATCGATAGCTCAAGGCGGCCGTGGCGTGGAATTGTGGAGCCTCTGTTTGCTCAAAACAATCAATCAGAGCGCGATAATTGAAATGTGCTGCTTAAGACCTCTTCGATCGAGACTCTGTCTCGCTTTCGTTTTTGTTTTTGAGATGTCACTTCATTTTTGTTCGAAAATGGATCTATGCACCTGACTCAATGTCATTAGTTTTGTTGTTGTTGGGATGGATTTTCTGATTTCATTAATTTTTCGATTTTAATTACCTGCTTGAATCTGGAATCAAGATAATCGCTTCTTAACTCGCATCCCGCCAACTTGTGGTGTTGGTTGCATGTTGGAGTGCGAGAGAGTAGCGAGTTGCAAGTTCATTCATCAGTCACTCGGTAAGAGGTATGGACATTTCGGAGTGGTTTCATTTCGAATTGACAGTTCGGTGGAAAAATATTTTGATTTGATTTTGAGTAATGAATTATGGTTGGCGCTTCCTTACTACAAAATTATGCTATGAGACATGGTGTGCCTTCCACTTGGTTGCATGGAAGAATTTCGTCTGAGATTTGTGTTTGTCTTGTCTTGTCTTAATTGGTTGCGAAGGTTAGAATAGCGTGAGATGGGATAATTAGTGTGTGATTCTTTTAGAGACAAGCCTTAAGACAAGACATTATATTAAAAAGACAGAGTGAATAGGGGTTTGAAGCTAGTTTAATGTTTACAGGTTGTTAAGATTTCTAGTTGGATTTTGTACCAACTACAGAGGAATCAGTCTACTTAACATCGCCTACAAGATCCTCTCTGCCGTAATATGTGAACATCTGAAGCCATTCGACAACAATCTGATTGGTCCTTATCAATGTGGCTTCAGGCCAGGAAAGTCAATCATCGACCAAATTTTCATTCTGGAAAAGACATATGAACTCCAAATCGATACGCACCACCTTTTCATTGATTTTAAGGCCGCTGTATAAAGCTATGTCTAGTTTTTGCATGTCTGCCAAGCTCCTTCCCTTGTGCAAAATAACGATGGAGAACTCACGCTGCTCCATCAGGGTAGGCAACGACCTTACGGAATCTTTCGTCGTCAAAAAGGATTCAGACAAGGCGATGCACTGTCGTGCGATTTCTTTAACATCGTTCTTGAGAAGATAGTGCAGAACTCAAACGTCAATACCGGAGGCACTATCTTCCAAAAATCTGTTCAACTTCTCGCGTACGCCGATGATATTGATATAATGGAAAGAACACAGCGTGATGACAATAGCGCCTTTGAGAGAACTGAGACAGAAGCGGCAAAAATGGGTTAAGCGGTAAATGAGGGCAAAACAGTACCTTAATGTTGCCACAATAGACGCATATAATTTCGAGGTAGTAGAGGAGTTTGTCTACCTAGGCTCCGCTATAAACACGGTCAATAACACCAGCGCCGAGATCGGACGCAGAATAACTCTAGCTAATTGCTGTTTCTTTGGACTAAGACAGCAATTGAGTGGAAAAGCTCTCTCTCCAGCAACTAAGGTAAAACCGTATAACACTCTGGCATGGACCCTGATAAAATCGGTTGAATGTGCCTTAGGCTGTTTCGAGAGGTAAGTTCTTTGAGTCATCTTTAGCCCCGTGTGCATCGATGGGCAACGGAGAAGAAGATACAACAGCGATCTTTACGGGTGTACAACGACATGGACCTAGCCAGAAGGGTCAAGGTCCAGAGACTCAGGTGGCTCGGTAAATAAGAGCGGATGGACAGCAATGCTCCGGCCCGAAAGCCTTCGACACTATTCCCGAGGGACGTTGGAGGAGAGGAAAACTGCGACTCAGGTGGCGCACTCAAGTGGAAGAGGACCTCAATCAACTTGGAGTGCAAAACTGGAGACAGCTAGCTAAGGACCGAGCTAGCGTTCTATAGCTCAAGCCAAGAAATAAGGATGGCAAGAGTACTGTCAGTCCATCGAAGACATCAAAGATTCGGCCAGGCTCAGTAGAGTTTTATCGAAGTAACATTCGAACCCCTCCTTTCTTTGTACAGCATCTCCAATAGAGATAGAGCTACTAATGAATGTACACTTTCCAGGTTGTGCAGAAGAACCACCCGAATCTAATCTAAATTTCAACATGCCAACCTCCATAACTGGAGAAAATATATTCTTGGCTATAAAAAACTTTCTTACCATACAAATCTCCAGGTCCTGGTGGAATACTGCCCATAATGCTGCAAAATCAGCTCGAATTAGTAGTTTCATCCACGGCCTATGTATCAATAAAGATTGCCTCTTACTAAACAATGTCCCATGGTCTTGGAGGCAAGTATAAGAGTGGTTTTCTTACCTAAAATTGGTAAAAGCTTTACATCTTTTCACTTCAAACTCCTGGAAAGAATCGTAGAATCTCACATAAGGAGCATTCTGAGTAGTTGTCCCCTATATAACTCGCCGCATGCCTACATGAGGGGTAGATCTACAGAGACCGCTCTTCTTGAGGTAGGGAGAACAATAGAAAACACGATCCATTTCAAGGAATATACCCTAGCGACCTTCTTAGACGTAGAAGGAGCTTTCAATAACGTCCAATCAAAAATCCATCGCAAAATCACTTGCAGACTTCGGTGTTGAGGACTACATCAAAAGGTGGATAATTAACATGCTGAGTAATAGAAGCATTCAAACAAAGTTAGGATACTCAAGGAGATGTACTGTCTCCTCCTTTATGGCTTTTGGTCATGGTTCATGAGCAAAATTCTTGTGAAACTTGAGAGTAGTGGAGTGAAAGCGGTTGTGTACGCCGATGATTTGGTTATTTTAGTTTCAGGAAAATTTCAAAGCGGGATCAGCGAAATCACTAATATGGCTTTGAAGAAAGTAAGCACCTGGGCCGCGAGCTGTGGACTAGGTGTTAACAACAACAAAACCGAATTGATACTTTTCAACACCAAAACCAAAGTATCACCTTCACTCTACTTCGGTTTAAACGGTCAATCATTAACATTGTCTTCCAGTGTTAAATATCTAGCCGTAATCCTATACACCAAATTAACTTGAAAGCTTAACATTGAAGAACGGGTGAGAAAGGCGGGCATTGCTCTCTACGCCTTCAACAAAACCTTCGGCTTCTGTCAAACATGATCAAGTGGACGTACACAGCGGTTGTAAGACCCGTTGATGGCCGGCCCGATCTCAAGAAAGCTAACATAGTAAACAAGCTAACAAAGGTGCAGAGAAATGCTTGCCTTAGGATATCAGGGGCAATCAGGTCCTGTATAACGGATGCACTTAATGTCATCCTGGACCTTCTTCCGATTGACTGCTTTATTAAATATCATTCGTCCTGCAGTATTTTGAGACGTGAGGAAATAGGCTGTTGGAAAACCAATTCCTTCGGACACTGCAAACAAACAAGCCTGATACCATCATTCTTTTATTCTTTCTATACAACTACCGATTACATCCCTACCTTAAACACCTTATAGAAGTTAAGAGTATTGCTCCCGTCCCAGAATCTACAGGGAGAATGGCGATGTGTAGAAAGACTTCAACGCGACTATCTTCACGGTGTTAGTGCAGGTGTCTTCTGTGAATCTCTTAAGCTGACAAAATCCTATTTACTTCCCGACTTTGCCAGTGTATTCCAAGCAGAATTTATGGCGATAAGGGAATCTAGTATAGCCCTTAAAAATATACGACGGAACCAAAATGAAGCTTTACTAACAGATAGTTAGGAAGCTATTACCTAAAGATTTCGATTCAGCTTTAGCATTCTCTAAATTGGTCCAGCAATGTAAAGAAACCCTCAACGAACTTGATTTAAGCGTCACTCTAATCTGGATAACGGGCCATAGGGGCTATGAGGGAAAGGACAAAGGAGAGGGCAGATGAACGAGCTAGGCAAGGATCAGCCCTTCACAACTCATAAGAGTATCTACCTGTCTAAGGCTGTCATATCTCATATGCTTGAAACTGATTTAAAAGAGTTTATGAATGTTACGCTTTCAAATTTTGGCATTCCTTATAATAAGTCGGTTTCAGTGTACCAGAGCTCTTTGCCATGATTGATTGCTGGTGCTGCACCCTTGCTACAAAAGTAGACCGATAGGGACAGCAAACGACGCTATATTTTTTCCCGCTCTCTTGACATTTCTCTTCAGTAAGGTTTGCCATTTCATCATGGAAAGATATAAGATCCAACAACGATTCGAAATTATTAAAATTTACTACCGAAATTCGGAGTCAGTGGTCAACACTTTAAGAGCGCTACGTACAATTTATGATCGTCATAATCGTCCTGCTAGATCAACAATTGAGCGTCTAGTAAAAAAATTTGAATCCACCCAAATCAGTCTCTCACACGTCGTTTTCAAGCGTTGGGCATCTCTGTGACGTCGTTGTGGCGAATTTCGCTAAAAGATCTTGGCCTACATCCTTACAAGATCAAATTGACGCAAGAACTGAGGCCGCTTGATCACAAGAAGCGTCGTATGTTCGTGAATTGGGCTGAGCAACAACATGAAAATGATCCGGATTTTCATCGAAAAATCAAAAACAAAAAAATAAAATCAAAAAAAAAAAAAAAAAAAAAAAAAAACAAAAAAAAAAAAAAAAAAAAAAAATAAAAAAAAAAAAACATAAAAAAAAAAAAAAAAAAATAAAACAAAAAAAACAAAAAAAAAATAAAAAAAAAAAAAAAAAAATAAAACAAAAAAAAAAAAAAAAAAAAACAAAAAAAAAAATAAAAAAAAATAAAAAAAAAAAAAAACAAAAAAAAATAAAAAAAAAAAAAAAAAAAAACAAAAATAAAAAACAAAAAAAAAAAATAAAAATAAAAAAAAAAAAAAAAATCAAAAAAAAAAAAAAATAAAAACAAAAAAAAAAAAAAAAAAAAAAAAAATAAAACAAAAACAAAAAAAAAAAACAAAAAAAAAAAAATAAATAAAAAAAAAAAAAACAAAAAAAAACAAAAAAAAAAAAAAAAAAATAAACAAAAAATAAAAAATAAAAAAAAATAAAACAAAAAAAAATCTTCAGCGATGAGGCTCATTTCTGGCTGGATGGCTTCGTCAATAAGCAAAATATGCATTATTGGTCAGGCAGCAATCCACATGTGCCTCACGAGGCACCATTATATCCCGAAAAAAATCACTGTTTGGTGCGGTTTACATGCTGATGGTGTCATTGGGCCGTACTTATTCCGTGATGATCAAGACCGGCACGTTACTGTGAATGGGAATCGCTACCGCTAACCGATTATTTTTGGAATGAATTGGATGATATGTGGTTTCAACAGGACGGTGTCACATGTCACACAGCGGGCCAAACAATCGAATTATTGAGAACGAAGTTCGATGAGCGCATTTTCTCCAGATATGGACCTGTGAATTGGACGCCTCGTTCATGCGATTTAACGCCGTTAGACTATTTCCTGTGAGGCTACGTCAGATCTATGATTTATGCCAACAAGCCAGCGACGACTGATGAACTTCGTACGAATATCGAACGTGATATTGCAGCAGTATCGGCCGATTTATGCTTGAAAACAGTCGAAAATTGGGTTCAGCGTCTGGACTTCTGCAAGCGTGCCCGTGGTGGCCATGCAACAGAAATCGAGTTCCATACATAATGGCATGTACTTCCACAGGAATAAAGAATTTCATTGATATCGAAAACCATTTATTGTTTTATTTAAGAAAACTTTTGTAGCGTCCCTATTGCAAAACCCTTTAGAAGCCTTCAATCAAAGTTGGGATACTCTTCTTCTATGGCTTTTGGTCATGGTTCATGAACAAAATTCTTGTGAAACTCGAGAGTAGTGGAGTGAAAGCGGTTGTGTACACCGATGATTTGGTTATTCTAGTTTCAGGAAAATTTCCAAGCAGGATCAGCGAGATCACTAATATGGATTTGAAGAAAGTAAGCACCTGGGCCGCGAGCTGTAGGCTAGGTGTTAACAACAATAAAACCGAATTGATACTTTTCAACACCAAAACCAAAGTACCACCCTTCACTCTACCTCGGTAAAACGGTCAATCATTAACATTGTCTTCCAGTGCTAAATATCTGGGCGTAATACTAGACACCAAATTATCCTGAAAGCTTAACATTGAAGAACGGGTGAGAAATGCGGGCATTGTCTTCTACACCTGCAACAAAACCTTCGGCATCTGTCAAAAATTATCAAGTGGACATACACAGCGGGTAAGACCCGTTGATGGCCGGCCCGCTCTCAAGAAAGCTAACATAGTAAACAAGCTTACAAACTTGCAGAGAAATGCTTGGCTAAGGATATCAGGGGCAATCAGGTCCTGTCCAACGGATGCACTTAACGTCATCCTGGACCTTCTTGCAATTGACCGCTTTATTAAATATCTGGTGTCCCGCAGTATTTTGAGACTCAAGGAAATAGGCTGTTGGAAAACCAAAATCCTTCGGACACTGCAATGAAACAAGCCTGATACCATCAGACATTCTTTCTACAACTACCGCTTACATCCCTACCTTAAACACCTTTCAGAAGTTTAGAGTCTTGCTCCCGTCCAGAACCGACTGATAGAATGGCGATGTAAATAAAGATTTCAACACGACTATCTTCACGGATGGTTCGAAGATGGAATGCGGTGTTAGTGCAGGTTTCTTCTGTGAATCTCTTAAGATGAAAAAATCCTGTATACTTCCCGTGTATTCCAGGCAGAATTGATTGCGATAAAGGAAGCTTGTATATCCTTTAAAAATATACAACAGAACCAAAATGAAGCTATACTAACAGATAGTCAGGCAGCTATTTAAGCTATTGATTCAGCTCTAACATTCTATTAATTGGTCCAGCAATGTAAAGAGACGCACAATTAACTTGATTTGCGTATAGCGTCACTCTAATCTGGATACCGGGCCATAGGGGCTATGAGGGAAATGAGAGGGCAGATGAGCGAGCTAGGCAAGGATCAGCCCTTCACAACTCATAAGAGTATCTACCTGCCTAAGACTGTCATATCTCATATGCTTGAAACTGATTTAAAAGAGTTTATAGGCGTGTTTTTTTGCACGCGTATATACGCTTAAGAAAATATTTGCATGCAAATGCAACAACAATAAATTTCTATATCCGCTTAGTTAGCGGCGATAATTATCCACGCCTATGAAATAAGCGGATATAAAAACAATGCTACCATGTACCTTTTTCAATGAACTTTCAACAATTCATTCCGAAATTCATTCGAAATTCATTTCATTTAATAATTACCCAAGCAAGCTATGATTTTGCTGTTGTTGTATTTCAAATCAAAGGAAACCATTGGTTACTTTTGTATGTTCCATGTTCCATGCCTTCGTATATCTTTCTCTATTATATTTATAAGTTATTTGTTTTATTTATTTGTAATGTGAAGTTATTTTAAGTTCTAATATAACAATTTTCACAACAATAAGCACAAATCTTAATGTAAACAAACAAATTTTCTCAATCTCTTATGTCAAATTGTCAACTCAACACAAATTTCTCAATTGGTGAGTTTCTCGACTTACAGAAACACTTTTTTCTCAACGATAGAGTTTAGCCAGTAGAGTCGATGATACGTCACACTCAGTAAGAGAACTTCTCAACCAGTTACAGAAACGCACCACGATCTCTTTTCTTCATTCTCTTGGTTATCTTCTTTGAGCAAGAGATTTTTCTGTTCTCTGGAGAAAAAATTCCCGCTGACGTTGCTCTTCTTTCTCCTCTCGTTTACATATCATCAACTTGTGATGCAGAATTGCTAAAACAAAAAATTTGTCGTTTTTTTGTGCACTGTTCATTTTAAGCGTATATACGCGTGCAAAAAAACACGCCTAATATAAGATAAGTTGCCTCAGTTTCCACAAAGATAAGGATCGTTGTTTTAATGTAATATTTCTGGTCAAGTGCATGACCTCTTGTTACATAATATCTATATCCCAAGACTTGCATACATCTGAAACACTACACAATCATGCATTTGTAGTTACAAACAACCCAAATTAAGTTCCGATACAGGTTCCCATTTCAATGTCCTTCTCAAAGTCAAACTATAAAAAAAAAATCCACAACACGTCCGGTAGCACTAAAATTCTTTCACATTAATTTAATGCGCTTCCAACCAATGATTGCAGTATATGCAACATTTCAGCATTTTAATGACATGTCCTGAGTTCTTCCAAATGCTAAACTCCAAATACCAAACCCAAAGGTACCATGCGATTTCGAGACACGAGAACGTGTGACAAATCCCCGAACGCGATAAAACGGTTCACCTGACACGCAACCCCAAACGAAACATACAAGAAAAACAAAGTTCGCAAAGGCGACGCGATGTTTGCAATTAGATAAGCATTTAATAATAATTGCAACGGAATTAATAGAAATGTTTTATTACAATAAATTAGTCGTTCGAGATAAGTGCAATTCGACATTTTGCACTTTGAGACAATTTCGCGCATTTTAATGTTGATACTTGGCTGGCTGTGAAAATTCAGCCAGTGCTGTGGCTGTCAGTACTACATTTACCTAATACGGCTTACTTAAAAATGTATTAGCTGCTAACAAAGTCAGGGGTAATGATGACGCGAGGCTTTTGAACACTTTTCATTGGATGAACAACAAGAGCAAGAGAATTTAAGCAGCCTTATTATGGACTTACTACCCGAAAACTAAGTTAAGGTGATTACACTGTTACTCTCAAGGTGCCGCACTCTTTACTGTTACATTGCCATTTTCCTTTTTCGAGGAGTAGATACATGTTACAATTGTACTGGCACTGTAAATTAAGGTCTTAGCTTTCTAGCTTATCTGGATATTGAGGTCTCCAAATCACATAATACGTCCCGTTCGACTTGTGCTGGTGCAAATTCAAATGCGTGCTCACAAACTTGCCACCTTCTGTCTGGCACCAAGACGTCCCGAAAACTGCCGCCACTGACACGAAACAGTCCGAACGACCGACACGCCAACGTATTTATTGTGGTTAATTATTTGTTTTCGTGACATCAATAATTAAACACTTGAATCGATGGTAGATGGAGTCACATGTGCTGCATGAATGCAATCCAGCACAGCAGTCAACCAGCGCCACCAATCCGCCATCGAATCGGACCGGGAATTAAATTTACTCCGCTAATGAGTCTGCAAATGTTAACCCGCCTGACATTGGTGATTTATATTTTTTTAACGGCTCGGCTGCCGGTTACAAGTGCAAACTTCTGCTACTGGCTTATCTCTATCGAAGTGAGAGATACAGATGTGGCAGCAACATTCACATTTACTGCAATGCGCTCTGTAAACAGGCACAGCAGTGGCCTTTCTTAAGGATTTTCATCGGCGATGCGAAGTGAACAGTAATTTTCATTATTTGAGCTTCAAACATAATGTGGCCCCTGCGCTGCGGTGCGCACACCTCATTAAATGTTGCCACATTATCTATATCTTAGCCGTTCTTTGAGATGCGTCCATGAATTGCTAATGCGATGACTGCTGCGGTGTGATTAATTTAATGCGATCAATGGATGAAATGGAGAGATTTGCTGTACCAATACTGAGCAATAGATGTGCAAATAAGGAGGTCGGCTCTGAAACAATGCTATATCATCCAGCATCTAAAACGTCTCTATATTCTATATAGCAGGCAGAAGTAGGATCAAAGTAAAAGTTAAAGGTTTGCCTCAATCACTTATCACTCCTAGAACATTGTTTTATTTCCATCCAAAGGCTTAAGTATGTAGTTGTGGAACCAGCCCATTGATGGAAATTGTAGGTACTCAATCCTTTAATGGAAATAATTTTAATAAATAGAAACCAGTACCTACAGGAAGGAGAACAACTTCTTACCACCGCCTCTGAATTTTCTTACGACATTTTGTGATGGTTCCACAGCACATACGAAGACTATCCAGATCTTCAGCCTTAATTTTTATTCAAGTGCCACTTATGAGTAGTGGCTAACTACGTTGGCTATACCTTCCTTCGAATTGACCTCGGTTAGCAAGTTTGATCACAAAAATCCATTTTAATCACTGCCGAACGAAATTCATTATATCTTTGTCTCAAAGGTTTAAGTCCGAATGAATGGCGTTAATATTGAGCCACTTTTGTCATATTCTTTGATGGTGATAATTCTATGAGTCGTATTCCATTTTCATTACTGTTTTCATGCATCAGGCATTCTTAATTATCTTTATCACCTTTACCAATTCCACCTCTGATCTAAAATGAGACGTGTCAAGCTATTGGCAGAAAAATTTTAATACGTTGGACTATCATCGAGCTTTTGTTAGGTGATATGCTTGTAAAAACATTACCTTCAGTCAAAACAGCCTACAATATAGATATTTTCTGACAACACTTAATTCGTAACCACTGTAATATAGAGTTTGACAGCTCACTTTAAGCAATTCATTTTCATATGAATCATCCTTTGTATATATAGTCTTGTGTAATACCTGCAAGCAAAAAGAGAGAGGGGGGTGGGAGGTATGCGCCCACTAAGGAATGCCTCCTTTTCAATAGGACCTCCCAAGATGGAATCAACGGTGGCGTCTTTAGGTCCAGTGAGGATGAACTACTAACTGAACATCTTATAGGGCTACTACGACATATTCGCAGCCCAAGCCTGTAAGGAGCGGTTTGGGCGGCTCTGCGTCTTAGAGTTAAACTTAAGACCTGGCCCTCCAGGTTGGGGGTCGTGCGTCGCGTCAGGTGACTGCCCGGCCAAATAAAGAAACTATAGTTGCGGACCCACCAACAAGCTCGGATAAGGACGCAATTAATGATGACGACCCACGCAAACGATTTAAGGGCAACGAATTTCGGTTTTGCACTTGGAACGTTGGTAGCAGGAACGCGATTCCCACATCTCGATATCCACAGGGGGATATGGAAATCTCCTGATCAATCAACCGTCAACCAGATTGATCACATTGCGATCGACGCACGACACTTCTCTAGCATGCAAGCTGTCCACACGTTCCGAGGTGCCAACATCGACTCGGACCACTACCTTGTTATGTCACAACAGGAACGAGGTTCGAAAGTCTTACAAAAAGATAAAACAAACCTCCAGGACTTATACACCCCGAACCGAAGGCTGTAGAGACCATCTGGTAAACATCGTAGTGGAAGCACTTTTCCAAGCTGTATAATAGCGATGACGACCAAACCTCCGTCAGCAACACAGAACCATTCACTTTGGGTGCAGCCAGGCCATCAATTCCAGCCACCCGACCTTGACGAAATGAAGATATAGTGATATCTAAACTTAAGTCGAACAAAGCCGCTGCAGTAGACGAGCTAGCCGTCGAACTGTACAAAACAAGTGAAGATCATTTGAATACAGGAGTATGTACCAGCTCATCTGCAAAACATGGAACCTCAGCTTCGTATGCCCGATCCCCAAGAAAGGAGATCGCCTGATCTGCACCAATTACAGAAGTATAAGTCTCCTTAATATCGCCTACAAGATCTTGTCTACCGTGCTGTGTGAACGTTTGAAGCCCTTCGTCAACAACCTGATAGGTCCTTATGAAAACGCTTTGGACTGCTTCGGGAGAAAAATTCTTCGTATGATTGTTGGTCCTGTCTGCATAAATGGAGAAGGAGACGAAGGTTCAACCAAGAACTGTACGAGATGTTCAGCAACACTGACCTAGCTAGAAAAGTTAAGGTCCAAAAACTAAGATGGTTGGGACATTCAGAGCGAATATAAAACAATAGTCCAGCTCGTAAGGTCTTTGAATCCAACCCGAAAGGACGTCGAGGAAGAGGAAGACCGCGACTCATGTGGAGCACACAGGTGGTAAAGGACCTGAACCAACTTGTTGTGCGAAACTGGAGACATCTGAGCTGGCTGGAGATGTTTGTTGGGTGAGGCCATGGTCCGAACTGGAGTGTAGTGCCACCATCAGTAAGTAAGTAATACCTGCAAGATGGAAATCGATTGTAGCGATATCTTGAGACCTGCAACAAAAGCTGTTTTGTTTTTACATAAGTTAGTATTGTATTCGTTAGCTTTTGTTATTTCAGAAAAAATAACAATCGCCGCAATCGAGGTATCTGTCGGAGCAGAATTTTCTCCAATTTCCTCCGAATTTCGCTTCGAAGTAGTTCTCCGAAAAGCAAAATGTCTGCGATTCGGAGGAAATCGAAGAATATTCCCCTCCGAAGGTTACCTCACTTCGATTGGACCGAATAACCAATATGAGCTCGTTGTCTTTTGTACTCAGCTTATAGCTTTCGCTTCTTTTAACTGACGCTAACTTATATTTTCTTACTCATCCCAAAGAAAGGGTATCTACAGCACCGCATAAGAAATGTTCACTACAAAAACACAACGATTTGAATGTGAAATCACATTTGTCGTGTTATGTTGCTTGCTGTTCCATACTATTAGAACTTCATTGTAAGCATCCAATTCACAAATCGATAAATATTTAACGATATCGCTCTGACCATAATCCAATAGAATCTTCGAAGAAATACTTTGGTAATGATAGTTCTTGAATCACGGGTGCTGTGCCAAAAAGGTAGAGCGTGAAGATTGAGTTGAGACAGGAAAAAAATCGTATGGGAGGGGGGTTTATTCCCCCGCTCGTTTAGCCGTTTAAAAGCGCTCGAGTAAGGTCGTTTTAAGATATTATGTAAAAATAAAAAATAAAAATAAACAAAATCAGCCCAAAATATATATGAATATGGGTTGAGATATTCTTCGATTTGCAAAAGTAATACAGGTTTCAGGTTCTACCGAGATTTGAACTCGGATCGCTGGATTCAAAGTCCAGAGTGCTAACCATTACACCATAGAACCGTTGTGATCGTTATTGTGATATTCAAAACATTTTTTTAAACCAAATAAACAAAGTCAGCTCAAAACCTTACCTATTCAACTTCAACGGGCTTCGCAAGCACATAAGCAAATTCAAACCATTTGTCAGCAAAATATTTGAACAAATTTTGTTGTCTTCTATCATGATTGATTTTTGTTTGTTTGCAGAACTGACAGATAAGCAAACAAGCTTGTTTATTGCAAGCTAGTCTACTTTAATACTTGTATATTTCCTATTCAAAAAATTAGATGATTATTTAGGGTTTTAGCATGAAAGAAGATTTCGTAAGTTTCACTTCTTTTACAAAATAGTGAAAAAAAGAAAACGTTGACTCATTTATTCTGACAGAAGAAAATTTCGTGCAAACTGGCTACTGCTTAAAGCAATCGTCAGCATGCCAAATGCAATCGCGTGCAGTAATTGGTCTCAGTTTGTATTGCATTCACGTAAACGCCAACAATCAAAAAGAAAAAAAAATAGTAGAAACAACTCCAAGTAAATGAAACTGTGACAAATCAAGAAATTATCAGACAATCCTATCGTGAATGTCTCGCTTAACATGCGCTAATATGTTATTTATTTCAAAACAATTTTATTCAGCTGACAGCTTGCGATCGCAAGTGAATGAGAGCGCTAAGATCGACTGGCTGCAGCTTTCGTCGTCGTCAGCCATAGGTCGTCAACAATCGATGTCTTGTTAGCTATAGGTAAATGCTCAGCTTAGATCGCATTCGCGTCCCCGAGAAATGATTCATACAATTTGCATAGCTATCTGAGAAACTGAAATTGGATTATTAGCTTCGTTCACGCACAATAGAGCTAGTTGATAATATTGGTTGTTAATTAGGAATGACATCTCATATCTTTATGGCTGTCATTGAGTGAGTGTTACCTAAGAACTTACTATAAAATGTATTAATTTGTTATGGAAAATTCATGGGTTTAGGATTGTATTACTGTGTGGGCGTCTTAAACCTTTCTGCAACACAATAATCGGCAAGTACCAGTGTTACTTTAGGCCAGTCAGAACAACGATAGACCAAATATTCACAGTGATACGGATCCTGGAAAAGACCAACAAATTTCAATTTGAAACCCAACATCAACTGATCCAGCTGTGCTGCATGACGCTAAACAATACGCAGTCCAGTGTGCAAATGGGTAACAGCTCATCCGATTTATTCCAAACATGCGCAGGGTTTGAACAAGGAGATGCGTTGTCATGTGACTTCTTCAACATAGTCCTGGAGCAGATAGTGCGCTCAAGAGTTGTGCTTGAGGCCTTCACAGCGATGGAAGAACAGGCGAAACTCGTTGGTCTTGAAGTGAATGAGGACAAAACAAAGTACCATGCTATCAAAAAAAAAAAAAACAACATCTGTCCACGGCCTAGAACAAAACGTCACTGTTATTAGCAGCAATTTCGAGGAAGTTAAGGAGTTCACCACACTTAGAACAAACATCAATTTCACAAACGACACCTTTTTTTTGTATAATTTGGACCCACTCAAGGGATTTGTATACCCTTTTTATGCCAGAGACACAGTGAGTGCATTAGGAAGAAGGGAAGGGGTTGGAAAGGAGGTGTCGGTGTACATTGGTCTTAAATTCTTGAGCATTGAAATGACTGGGAAATACAGAGTGTGGAAGAGAGTTCCTCATTCGCGTAGTACGGCTAAAGAATGATCCCTATACTTGTGAGTACGTCCAAAGTTGGGCTCAAGGGTAGGTAAGGTAAGGTTAGGTTATAAGGGATGTGCACAGCGTGAATGTTGCATACACGGGGGCCTACTGGTCGATTGTGATCCCATAAAAATAAAAATTAGCATCAATGCTATTCAAAGTTGTCGATTGACGTAGACCGGCTCGTTAACGAATTATAGCCTGTGCTATCTTTAAATTTCCTCATGTTTGCCATTGAGACCTGTGCTAGATCATCCAGTTCCCCAACAAACCTATTCCCGAGTCGGTGTCAGTTAGTTTGGAGGTTCGGACAGTCTCAGAGCAGGTGTTTAATGGTTTCTATATCTTCCTCATCCTGACAGCTCCTACAGAAATCAGGTGCAAAAGTACCTATCTTGTTGGCCATTGACCCGTTAGTACACCTATCAGGATTTTAATGTTCCTTTTACTCAGCGATAAAATAGACCGAGTTTCCTTTTCATTAATGTTAGGCCATAAACTACTAGAAATTACGCAATCGTCCCTGGATTTCCAGGAGTCATGACTATCTCTTTTGATTTAAGGTCTATCTTCCTCTTGAGTACCCTAATCGGGACGAGTGGTCCCCTATCTGAATGGTCGCTGCTACTTGTATCTGCTTCTGACCCTTTCCTGGCTAGTTCATCTACTATTTCGTTTCTTCTATATGGCTGTGTCCAGGAACCCAGCAGAGCTTAAGGTGCTCGACAGTAAACTGATGAGCATTCCTAGAAGCGCGAGTATTGCGGGCGAATTGTTCGAGGGGAGGAATGGCTATTTCACTAGAAAAATTACTGTAAAAGTAGCGATAAAACAAGAAGAGACACGCTACGTTACGACGGTGGTCTAAATGGGTGAATGCATCAGTGATCTCTCTATCACCAATCATTCTTATAGCTCTTTCTTGTATTCCATCCAAGAGGCTTAAGTAAGTAGCTGGAGCACCGGCCCAGAGATGTGAATTGTACTCAAGCTTTGGACGGATATAGGTTTTATAGATAATAGCCAGATCAGACGGGGAGAAAAGTTTCTTGCACCGTCTTAAGAAACCCAAACATCTTGCGGCATTTTTGTCGACATCGCGTATGTGCTCAGTCCACAGGAGGTGGTCAATGATGAACATACCGAGAATCTCGAGATGTTTGGTCTCATTGATGCAAGTGCCACTCATGGACAGTGGCAAGGGGGGTATATCTCGCTTCAACGATACAAGACAACATTGAGTTTTCGAAGTATTAAACTCTACACGGTTTTTAATTCCCCATTGAACAGAGTCAGAGTTTAATGAGCTAATCATATTTTGCCGTTGCAGTTCTACATCCGAAGAGGAGAATCACATCCCTCCTCTTCTCGGATGTAGAAACGATCTGGAAACGAATATGAGAAGCTGAGGGTACTATCGTCAGCGAAAGAATTAATTGGATTAGAAGTAACAGACAAGAGATCATTAATAAAAATGAGAAAGAGGGTCGGAGACAAAACGGAGCCCTGGGGCACACCAGCATTTATATTGTGGGTTTCGGACTTGAATCCGTCCAATACAACTTGTATTGAAGGGTTCGAAAGAAAGTTTCTAATCCAACGAAGAAGGGATTCATCGATACCGAAGGCATGCATTTTCGATAAAAGAGCAAGATGCCATCAGACTCTATCAAATTCCTTTGAAATATCAAGTGCAACAATCTTACTTTCTCCAAAACGATGTAAAGATTTGTTCCACTGTTCGGTGAGATAAATCATCAGATCACGAGTGGACCTGTCAATTAGAAGCTTTCGGTCTTTCGAGATATTTCTTGAGCTGATAGCGTTTCCATGCATCGTTTCCGATGGAAAACTGCTGTGTCTCATGTGTAGAACTAGATGGATTTGGAGCCGTTAAGGCAAGCAACCATGTCCATGTAGACTGTAGTTGTATTTTTGGGGACACCAACGACTTTTTTATAATTTGCGTACACTTCCACTTCTTCACGCGTTAAAAACAGAACTACGAGTTCGATCCCGATTTCGACTGAATTCCTCTACGGGAATTTCCTCTTACAATATTAGCGCTATTAGACGTAAGGCTCTTAGTCTAACAATCTTGGTAAATTCATAAATCTTAGACAGTTTCATGAAAAAATAATTTAATTGCATTAAACACTAACGCCCAACTGTCTGAGAGTTTTTCTATTTGCCGCCGAGTAGATATTTTCTATTTCTTACAATTCGCTTGCCTTATCACGTAGAATGTTCCGCAGTCATCCAGCGCGCCCACACGAAATCCTTCATACAGAAAACTTAAGTCGACATTCTAATTAATTGGTTCGCCAATTGCGATAGAAAACAATTTCTTAACATGGTTTTCGTTTTTGCGTGACTTCCACAATGACGTTGTTGGCTTTTTTGTTGCTCTCTGTCGGGCGTCCGCCCCACTTACGAGACAAAAGTTTCGTGTTGTGTTTTGTGTACTGTGAACTGTTTGCCTCCGGCATCACATTCGTCTCATGTTCGCATCGCAGCGAGTTCCAAAGTGTCGGAGCATTTCATCCTTCTTTCCGTTGGCGATAATTACAGCAATAAACTAACAACTAACAAGGATTGTAGTAGGTCATGTCTTTCAATTAAGTCAGCCCACCGAACGGCTGGAACTTCTCATGCGGAGTCTTTCTTCCGCCAGAAAAAGACAAGGGAAAGGGATTTTGATTGAAGCATTTGAATTGGGCTGGAAGAAAGCATGTTGATGGCGTTGACAAAGGTTCAGTTACAACATGAGGGCTTAATTAACTTTAGGCCCTACCTTTTGAGGCAGGAGCGGGCACAGGGGGAACGAAACGTGGATGAAAACTGATACCCATCAATCCTACTCCATAGATCCGCACCTGCAAAGAGGCTGCTGCCACCTTTCAAAGCATTTCAAGAGACGAAATAATTAAATCCCAAGACCAAAGCAAATTAATTGGTTTGCGATTTGTGTGTACAGTGCAGTGAAGTTAGACTGGCGCTCTGTTGGACACTGTACCCCCCGCTGCTGGCAAAGAGTGGGAAAACTTGAATAAAAACGACAATGGCCAATGGCCAATGGGTATGGGTAATGTAGTAGCTCACTTATAGTTACATGCAATCAGCTAATGACATTATTTACGCGATGGCCTCTCGTTGTTGGCTGTTCTTCTTGCCATTTTCTAATGGGACACAACATGAGATATTGTTCCTTCAGTGAATGGAATGATTGTTGATGATTGAGACCTCTTCGGGGCCATTTTCTAACGCTGCTGTTGATCTCATGTAGTGAAATAATTAATCATGTAAATGAATTTTTGAAAACAAGACACCGTAGCGAAATTTTGTTATGATATCGTCCATGTGCCAAATTTCTGTGAAAATCTTTCAACACACAATTTTAAAGGACCCACCAGGTGCAAGGAATTTCGAATCAAGGAGTATTCATAAAATAACCAAACAATGTAATTCGATCCGTCATTGAACAAATTTAAGTAGGTACTTGAAACTGTTAATAGGTTTTCATTCACAGAACTACATTGTGGTCTTCGATTGGAAAATGCATGTATGTCCTGCGTTAAAAGTTAATTATCGTGAGATAATTGAAAAATCATATTAATGCGTGACAACATGACAAACGTTAAATATTAGGGAAATTCCCGTATATTTAAGGTATTTTCTGTCATTCATTCACGATATAGTATTGAATGAATGGTTTACCTACTTCAAAATGTTGTTTCAAAGGATCAAGTGTAGGACAAGAATGTGTTGTGTATAATGATGTGGTAAAATTGTTACAAAGCAACAGCAGGACTCATTTTGCAAAGGTCATGATGTGAAGATGTGGTGATTCCATTCCCAAGTGGTTCGATTGAAAGGATCCTTAATATCGATATGCTTGTCATCATTATTCTTTTTCAAGTGAGAAAAATTGTGAAATAAAAAGGATTTCTCTGTTCATTCAGTTTTGGTAGACAAATAAAACAGTAATACTTAAGGTCGGTAGAATTCAAAAGGAAAATGTAATTTTTCATGGTTATACTTATCTTTTTCTAAATAAATGAATTTAGTATGGTTGTCTTAAATAAAGAGCTCTTTTTTGCAATAAGAGTTAACTCTTTTGCCTTTGATGATGAAATAAGTGCATTTACAACTTTTTTTTATTAAAAAAAAGATTAGCTCTCAAGGATTAAACAAGTGACATCTGTTTTTATTATCATTTTATTTTTTGGACGTTCTATTCGAACGACGAATATTTTGATAGCGCACGCTTGATCTTCATTCCAACAACAGCTTATCTTCCTATCAGGGGAATAACCGAAGATCGACAAATCCTTCACAGTTGAGAGGTCCTCACACGAGAAGAAAGAGAACTCCTCCAGCTCAGTAGGGTTGTGTGTGCCCTAACGGTACCAAATTGATAAGGTAAAGCAACACCGAAAGAAAAAACATTGGTTGATTTAAACACACTTCATTGTTAATCAACAATTTGACGATAGTTGTGAAATTAAACAAGCTTTGTGATTGAAACAAATAAGATCGCATGTTTAAATCAACAATACAGCCGTGATCAATTTTTATTTTGGTGAGTACCATTAAAATGTTCAAATTAAGCATGTTACTAGTTGGTTTGAATATTCTCTTATACTACAGCAAGAATATCATTGTTGAATTTATACTTGATCAACAACAAACGTGTTTAATTAACAATTCAACTTAATTTTATGAAAAGTGACAATGATAAATAACGTATCATATTGAAGTATCACTTATAATGTTTGATCAACAATGAAAGTATTTAACCAACCACAAGAATTTTTGAAGCTACACAAAGGTCGATAAAGTATCACTAAAATTTTCAATTTGAACACTTTAAAATAAAGATCACAAAAAACGTTGCTCCCTATAACGGAGTTACAATTCTGATGCTTGCAAGAAAAACTCTTGAAAGAATAAAAATCCTATTGAATTCTCAAGGATATGCTCGATCAACAATGTTCATATTTAATCAATCACGATAATTGTTGAGGCAACACAAACATTGTTAAAGTGTCGCAATCATTTTGAATTAGAATACTTCTCGAACTTGAAGTATCACGTGTATGTTCAATTGAATATTTGTATTGTTTGGCCTGCAATAATCTTGCATATTTGAGTTTAAATGCATTCGTTCGTTGTTCATTAGTTCAGCTTTTTTTGTTGAACAAGACGTTTGTATAAAGTGAATAAGAATTTGCTTATTAATTGCTTAACAAGGTAAGTTTTTGTTCTATTATATTATTCAACTATAAATTAACACGACACTCTGAAACTCTGAAACAATTTTGTGAAAATTCATAAAATGAAATAAATCAAGTCTATACCCAAGCCCCTCTTTCCCACTGGGCACTCTGGGCAAGTGCTCAGGGCCCCGTGATCGATAGGGGCCCCTTCATCCCTGCCAGATTACGAACTTATTTACTTATCCGGCTCACTATCAATGAAGGAACTCGGCCTGAGATACTGCGACCTTCCATCGTGAACGGTCCCTCGCATGCACTCTCCAGTCGCCGAAACCAAGCGCTCTGGCATCCGCAGTCACTTAGTCCTTGTACCGTAGGTACAGTCTTTCTTGTCGTTTCGAACCTAGGGGCTGGGATGAAAAGAATTTCTTGGCTGGAGCGCTGTCGTCCATTCGTTCGATGTGGCCGAGCCAATGTAGTCGTCTTTTCTTGGCCTTCTGGACTACATCCACATCTTGGTACAGCTCACTCGGCGCTGCCGCAGAGTAGGACTGGTAAAATCAAAGTTTTGTATAGCAGACACTTTGTCTTTCGAGTGAGAAGTTTTGAACCCAGTTGTTGGCCAAACCGAAGCAGCAGCACAACGGTTCGCTAGGGTAATGATTCTTCGGATCTCCACTAAGGTATCATTTATGGGATTGATGTTTGTTCCAAGGTAGGTGAACTCCTTAATACCTCGAAAATGCTGCAACCAACAGTGACGTTTTGTCCTAGGGGGTGGACAGATGTTGCTTTGTTTGTTGATAGCATGTTCTTTGTTTTGTCCTCATTCACTTCAAGACCGAGTTTTGCCTTTTCTTCAATCACTGTGAAGGCCTCAGGCACAGCTCTCTTGGATCGACCGATTATGTCAATGTTGTCCGCATAGCCTAGGAGCTGGATGGACTTGTTGAGGATAGTGTTTTCCGTGCTCACACCTGCCTTGCGCACTATCTGCTCCAGGACTATGTTGAAGAAGTCACATGACAACGCATCTCTTTGCCTAAGCCCTGCGCATGTTTGGAATAACTCGGATGAGCTGTTACCCATTTGTACACTGCACTGCGTATTGTTAAGCGTCATGTGGCTTAAAGTCACACTGGTACGTGCCGATTATTGTGTTGCAGAAAGGTTTAAGACGCTTACACAGAATGTTGGATAGAATTTTATATGCAACATTAAGCAGGGATATGCCACGGTAATTTCTTAATGACATCGGATCGCTTTTTTTGTAGATGGGACATATAGAGCTTATCAACCCAGTCAGTGGGCATGCATCCTTCCTCCCACACTTTTGTGATGATATGGTGCATGCGGTTCATCAAAAAGAGTTGCGCAGGTATGCCATCCGACCCGGCGGACTTGTTATTTTTTTTAGCTTTTGGATGGCTCTTTCTACCTCTTCTGAACTGGGGCTGGGACTGGGTCTTAAGTGACTGATCTTGCTTCTCTTTCGTCATTAGCTCGCTCGACATTATGCGCATTCAGCAGCTGTGCGAAGTGCTGTTTAAAAACTCCTAGTATTCCCTGTGCTTCGGTGACTTTAAGGTGACTGTCAATAAAAATGAATCTAGAAACATGGTTATCTTCTTTCTTTGTTTAATCTAACAAAATAGTGTTCTGTCAAAGTCATAGGGGCCCCATTATCGTAATATGCCCAGGGCCCCCAATAAGTTTAAGACGGCTTTGTCTATACCTAGTCCGACATAATTATGTTTTAAGTGCAGGACTTAAATTATGGTGTTCTCAGAGTCCGTGCTAATTTTCAACAATATGCTAATCGTTCCGGATATGAAAAGTATAAAAAAAAACAAAGGTTATGAATCTACTACTTTTCTTAACTATATTTCTTAAACAGAAAAGTATTTGTTCCATCTCCAAGAGGATCAAAAGTGAATTCATCAGAAGGTAGCAGGTTCTTCAATTCTAAAAGAAGGTGCAGAATAATAAGCATTGATACCTTTCACAAGCTTCCACAGAAGAAGAAGAAGTTCTTAAAATTTCAAGCCGGATGAAGCGGTTTCTTATGCTATAGTTTCGTGTTTTTTTTATTTTTTGCTTATCGGCTCATCAATATTATGTTTATGTCAACAAAGGTCTCTTGCTGAAAATAACGGCTTCAACTTAGCAATGAACTGCGGAACGAGGTTATACTGAGGAGTAAGCACATTTTTAAGACCTAAGAAGGGAAGATGTTAATTTATTGGCTGCTTTTTAAACGCCCTGCTGGGAAAATATTGGTAAATCTGGCATTCCTTATTTGTAAAAAAAAAGTAGTTTTTCCTTTAAATATTTCATTATTATATTACGCTTTGGAAAGTATCGCATATCATCATCAAACTAATGTATTTCCGAAACATAATATTCAAAGTATGGAATAAAACTGATGAATTTATAAGTACATCTCGAAACACAAACATTAAACGCGTTAAATTTTGTTATATTATTTAAGTTTTTTGGTATATTATTTCAATAAAATATGTTTTAGAAAAATTGATTATGATGGTTTTTCATTTCCTTGGATTTCTCAGGTGAAAAAAACTGTAAGTATTCTTATATCGACAAAGAAAATATTTTTCTAGCCACTTTCATTGAAGTCTTAATTGTTTTCAAATATCACAAACGGTATATATCAACTTAGATCACCGTATTTCTCTTTTTAATTTAAGCAGAATAATATTCAATCAAAAGTTATGAGCATTACACAAGGAAACAAGATTTAGATGTTGATACAACTATAAACGTTTTTGATCAACAACGAGCTTGACCAAATTCGTATTAATTCAAGCACAAAAATTGAAACACTATAATATCTCATATTTAAAGAAACACTAAAACATTGTTGATCAACAACGATATTGTCAGTCAAGAATGCTTATAATATTTAAGTGAACACCATTTTCATGTTTGATTTACTACAAACGTGATTGGTTAACAATGAAATTGACAATGACGTAATTGTTTTGAACAATGAACATTGTATCATTTAAATAAAAAAAATAACAATGCCAGCATGTTCAAATTAAACATATTCGTGCTTGACGCAAAAACAAATAAGATTATTGTTTGATTTTACCAAGGTTTTTTTTTTGGTGAAGAGAAACAATTCTGGTGGCTTCAGTCAGAACATGAGCAGTGAGTATTCGCGGTGGGGATTTAAGTCCTGGCCAGCTTAAGGGCTTAGGTTATAGACAAAAAACTGAATTGGAAGGCAAATATTGATGAAAGAGTGAAATAGGCTACCGTAGCGCTTTTTACTTGTAGAAAGGCCATAAGCTCAAAATGGGGCTTCTCCCCTAAAATAACCCACTGACTATACACTTCGGTTATTAGACCGATACTCATTTATGGAGTTGTCGTATGGTGGACCGCACTGGATAAGATGTTAATCTAAAACTTATCAAAGTCCAGCGGTCAGCAGGTATGTGTATCACAGGAGCACTTCGCTCAACACCAACAGCAGCCTTGTAAGTGTTTTTAAACCTTACACCTCTTCACATCTTCTCCAAAATGGTGGCAGCTAACTCATGCGTAAGGGTAAGACTATAGCTTAGACTATACCACCAAAACATGGTATTCGATAATAGCTTCCAAGGTTCCAAGTTACAATCCCTTCAAGATCTTCTTGGGAAGAAGATAGACTCCTGGAAGATTATACGGTACACTTCTTTACAGACGGTTCAAAGACCGATTACGGCGTTGGAAGTGGTATTAATGCGAAACAACTGAATCTCAGTCTTTCATATAGACTACCCAATCAATGTAGCGTGTTCCAGACAGAAGTAATGGCGATTAAGGATGCACTATTTTGGCGCAAAGAAAACGTTATATATATCAGTCAAGCCCCTCTCAAATCTCTCGCGTCTGTCTCCACAAAATCTCAAATAGTCCACGACTGTCGATCATCTCTGAATGAGATGACGGAACAGTTTAACATTCACCTCATTTGGATGCTGAGACATCCCGGGAAATTGCAAAGCCGATGAGCTCGCAAAAAACAGAACACTTCTGCCTACCGTTAGACAAAGACATAACATAGTAACACCACTTGCGACATGCAAATATCTTCGCAAACAATAAGCTCTAGAATATAGATGGTCACCTGCCTAGCAACCAAACAAATATGGCTAATTATATATCTGGAACGGTCAAAAGGCCTGAAACGTTCAAAAGTTAAAAGTCCCACGACTAACCTTACCAGCCTCAAAATATTAGCGAATAATGGTAAGGATCCGTAAAAACTGAAATCTCGTGAATGGCAGAAATCCTTTCTAGATTAACCTAACTTTAAGGCTAAGCACCAATCTAAGGCTACACAGTCGTTCATTATAGAAAATTCTGAATAGCTCTACAAAATCCAGTGGAATACAACAATAGAGTAGCATTTTCGATTCAACGGTTGAATCGTTCAAGCCCATTCAAGTTAGCAATTGCATTTTTCTTGTTAAAAATGCAATTGTCAGCGCCCAAGAATAAAGAAATAATAATAATCAATGGTTGACCTACATCTCAAAAAGGACAAAGGACAATAATACTTATTCAGGAGCAATAGAAATTCATTCAGTAAAACGCAACAATAACTCATATTTCGTTAGACCACCAACGGTAACGCATCGAGTTTCTAGAAAAAAAAAGGATCTACTCGCCTTTCCACTTTCTCTTCTTTCCAAATATCCTTGCAAATTCACTTGTCTTGATCACAGGCAAGGCTTCTTTCTGGTTTATCAAAGAAACTCAATTGTAATGGCATTTTTCTGCGTCCAAATAAATCAAATCAAACTTCGTCATCGCAGCCCTCGCGACATGGTTAATTGTCATTTCTTAGTCAATGACCGAGTATTCTGAACAACGCTGTCCCCTAATGGTTAGGCACACATAAATTGGTAGCATCTACCAATTTATTCCTCTGCTATACAAAATTGAGACCCATTACCTGTTTGTAATGCCATTCCCGATGAATGTCTTTATTACTTGTTCTGCGGACCATTAACGTCTAATCAATGTTTTCCCTTTTGGTCTTTTGAATTGAAAGACGACAAAAAAAAAGAAGAAAAAGCAACGTCCCATTCAGAAAAAAAAGGTAATTCTTCAAAAAGTAATAAATTTTCGAAAATTTTCCTTAGTTTCCAATTCCAACTTGAGCACACATTAATCCTATATAATGGGCAATTGTGGGGTCCGAGCCTTGTGTTCGTTTTGTAGAGGTATATCTCGACTGTGCTGGCTGCCGCCACTATGTCTTTTGAATTCACAATTCATTGAGATATTTTTATTGCAAAGATTTATTTCCTATTGATCCAGCATCGAACAAGCGATCCAACTAGCAGGCTAGGCAGTAACACTATCACACTTTGGTGGGCAAACAAAAGTCGCTACTCGCTAGCAATTTAAAACGAGATGATAAATAAGATTTCTATTTTTCGAATTCCATGCTGTTTGAGATTTTGTAGAAATAGAAACTCATTGTTTTCTTTAAAAGATGACTTATTTTGGGGGTCAATTATTATTTTTATCCCTGCAACACCAGGCCCGGAATGTCATAAGCAAGCCACATAATTTTTCGAGTAATAAGACAAATACCAATCTTCTACATAAAACACTAACAGAAACAATTCAAATTGCAATTAAAAGTATGATAGAGCAATGAATGGTGTTTAATGTAAACTTTAGTTGTCCTTATCAATATACCAAGTCCGCTCCTGACTATATAAACCCATTTGATAATAAAACATACTTAAGTTGATTTTAATTGGATTTTGGCCATGTGATAGACGGTAAATCTAATTTAATGCTGGTCGCCCTCTGTGCTCACCGGAAAAAAGGGGTAATATTTAATTTTTAATTATAATTTTGATAATATTTATGAATTGGTGATATTTATGTTAGAGTCAGTCTTTATTCTTGGCATTATCGACTGATATCTTGATTCCAGGTGCATAAGAAAGGTTAAATTTTTGATATTCGTTCCCAATGTCATAAAGTATGTTAAGTCTTAATCTATTGGAGGATTTAAGTGGGAATTAACATTTTTATTGTTAATATCTGTTTCAATAGTGTTGTAAAATTAAGTTATGTGATTTGGTTGTGTTTGGTAACGCGGTAGGTGGTAGCGTGTTACTTTGTTCTTCGGTAAATTTATTAAATTTGGGAAAATAATGTTATTTGATTTAAATAATGTTAATTGTGGATTAGGCCAAGAATAGTAGAAGCATTCCAATAAAGTTAAACATTATTTTGTATAACAATAAAGCAATATTTACCGAAAAGAATATTATTTCTTACTATTGAGATTTTTAAAATGCAGGCTTTTCTATCGAATGACAAACTTGAACCAGTGCTTGGGCCGAGTAGGATTTAACCTTAGGTTGTAGATTATGAAAACTGGCGAATTCGACGATGATTTTATATTCCGCACAATTAGGGAAGATCTTTTTTGCATTACTATGTGAACGCCTGAGCCCGTTTGTCAACAAACTGATAGACCCATATCAGTGTGGCCTTAAGCCGGGAAAGTCCACAATCGATCAAATATTCACATTACGGCAGATCTTGGAAAAAACTCAAGAACACCAAATCGACACCTACCAACTTTTTATCGATTTTAAGGCCGCGTGTGACAGCATCTATAGAAAAGAACTGTGTTAAGTCATATCCAGTTTTGGCATCCCTACAAAACTCATTCGTCTGAGCAGGCTGACAATGGAGAACTCGCGCTGCTCCATTAAAGTCGGTAAACGGTAACGACCTCACTGACACCTTCGTTATCAAAAAAGGCTTTAGAAAAGGTGCTGCACTGTCATTCGACTTCTTTGACATCATATTGGAACGAATAGTGCAGAACTCCCTCAGATAACATGATTACAAGATGATGTCTGCCGTGCTGTGTGAACATTTGAAGCCGTTAACAACCTGATAGGTCCTTATCAGTGTGCCTTCGGACCCGGAAAGTGCACCATCGATTCACCCTACGGCAGATCTTGGAGAAGACCCAGGAACTTCAAATCGATACCTACCACCTTTTCATCGATTTCAAGGCCGCGTATGACAGCGTCTATTATCGCATATTATCTGGCATCGCAGAGAAAACTAGTCCGTTTCTGTAAGATGGCGCTGTTAAATCATGGTCGGAAAAAACCTAACGGACGCATTTGATGTCATGCGATTTCTTCACCATCATTCTTGAAAAGATTATGCAAAACTGCAAAGTTAAAACCAGAGGCACAATCTTTTAAAAGCCCGTCCAGCAACTAGGATACAAAGACTACATTGACATAATTGGAAGAACACGGCATGATGTTAGTGGACCATTCGTGAGTCTTGAGACGGAGGCCAGAAAGATGGGTCTAGCGGTTAACGAGGACAAGACCAAGTTAATGCTGTCAACAAGAAAGGACAACCAAAATCGACGTCTTGGAGCAAACGTCAACATAGACAGATTTAACTTCGAGGTAGTTAAGGACTTTGTCTACCTGGGATCCACTATCAACTCAGACAACAACACCATCGCAGTGACATGACAACACACCATCGCAGTGACATGACAACATACAATGAAATCGCTTTGGGCTGGCTTCGGGATAAAGATTTTAAAGATTTAGGGACTTGTATACTATCAACACGGACAACGACATCAGCGCCGAGATCAGACGAAGAATAACTCTTGCTAATCGCTGCTTCCTCGGGCTAAGAAGGCAACGCTCTATAAGACTCTCATCATTACCGCCTCGCTATATGGTGCAGAAGCATGCACCCTGCCAAAAACGGATGAGAGCTCCCTAGGCCAGTTTGAAAGAAGAGTTCTACGGCAGACCTATGGATCTCTCTGCATAAACAGTGAACAGAGGAGAAGATTTAACGACGAACTGTACGGGCTGTACAGCGACAGCGACACTGACCTAGCTAAAAGAGTGCAAGTCCAAAGACTTAGATGGATTGGTCACGTGGAAAGGATGGGTACCAATACTCCGGCCCGTAAAGTCTTCGATTCCACCCCAGAGGGAAGGCGCAGCAAATGAAATCAGGTGGCATTCGCAAGTTGAACACGACCTCAACTAACTCGGCGTGCGAAATTGGAGACAGCTAGCTAGGGACCGAGCTGGCTGGAGAGTTTAGTTAGTTTAGGCCCAAGTCCACCCTGGACTATAGCGCCACCTAGGAAATAACTTCATTTTCATAAGCCTAACAATTAAAAAGATGAATCCGGACTGTAGGCTTAAGCAGTAATTCTTCTATACTTTGGTTGTCATACTTGTATTACACCAGTCAACTGTAAAAATATTGTCCTGTCAAAATCAATCCGAAACTTGCTTTTTTTTATTCTTGCAACATTGCATGATTGTCAACCAACTTTCGAGTGATCCTGATTCAAAAACTTAAACATCTCTGTTAGCTTGAGGTTATTTGATTTCTATTCTGAGATGAAAAGTTATAGCTGCAGAAATAAAGGTTCTTATCATGAAAACGTTATTTAGTCATTTAAAGGTCTGAAAGACTATACATGGTTTTGTACTTGAACTAAACAGTTCTAAGGTGAAATGGTTAGCACTCTGGACTTTGAATCCAGCAATCTGTAGTAAAATAAAATCTCGGTAGGACATACAACATTTCTTTTGCCCCCTTTACTCAGCTGTACGCTTTCAAACTCTAAATTCCGTTTGCTTACACCGTATCGAAATAAATCTAATGAATGATCTTCCCAAATAAGGGGCCAAAAAGATTGACAAGGTTCTACCGAGATTTGAACTCAGATTGCTGGATTCAAAGTCCAGAGTGCTAACCATTACACCATAGAACCGTGTTTCCTAAAGATCAACCATTTAAAACAAAATCGACAAGCAAATCGCATCGATTGATATTTTATGTGTTTAAAATTAAACATACTCTACTCATTGAAAACAGCTGAGTAAACATATCACATTCGATTTTCAAGCTCACATCTTGATACACATTTCGTCGAATGAAAGAAACTGAACCATAATTCTTTTCAGTTAAATAATATCAAACAATTGCTTATGAACACCGATCTATTTGAAACGAAAAGAGTGAATTGCAATTTCAATTGTAGGCCAAGAACTAAAAACAGGCTTTCAATATATTCTGTTTTTTTTGTGTTCTCCAATAAACCAATACTTTGGTTTTCGATTTCTGAAAACCCATCAAACCACCTCAAATACCAATTAAACTGCATTCCATTCTTAGTAAACAACTTCTAGAAGCTTAAACCCAAAGGTTTATTGCATGCTGAGCAATGTGGAGACTCGAAACGGTGAGAATCATGGAGCACGAAGCAAACGAGTTCTTTGTTCAATTTGTTCTATTTAGGTAATGAAGAATTCCCAGAACAATTTGTATTGTCAGACAATATGACATACGTAACACTCAGCGTTAGGAAGGTCTATAGACAGCAGAACAACTATCGTAAATTCTGATGAGGGCACAAAAACTTTAGCGGCTGTGCAGATCATTTTTGTGTTGTTTTGGTTGGTAGTCCCACATCCTCGAAATTGCATAGTGTCTGTTTCCACTTTTATAACTACGTGGATCTGTGGTAAGGTATTAAGTTCATAACCTGCCAAAGATGCATTGAATGAAATGTGTTAAAAATTAGACTAGCTGGGGAGCAGGTTAAAATATGACAGTAGTGGTTAAAAATTCATCCATTTTTAACCACAATTCATCGAATTCGGACACGGCCTTAAAATTAAACTCCTTGCTCCCCAGCATCATCGATTAGATGATGATGTAACGTGATCTAGATGCGTATTACAGTCATCAGGTGACCATTTACTTACGTTTATTTAAAATCTGTGAGCCGTGAGAACGAGATACATTATGTACATTAAGTTACAAGCTTGATGACATATAACAAAAGAACAAAACAATAGGCGTGTTTTTTTGCACGCGTATATACGCTTAAGAAAATATTTGCATGCAAATGCAACAACAATAAATTTCTATATCCGCTTAGTAAGCGGCGATAATTATCCACGCTTATGAAATAAGCGGATATAAAAACAATGCTACCATATAGCTTTTTCAATGAATTTTCAACAATTCATTCCGAAATTCATTCGAAATTCATTTCATTTAATAATTACCCAAGCAAGCTATGATCTTTGTATATGGAATTTATAGTAGTTGCAGCCTAGTGAATCGACGACAGCGACGTCCGGAACCGCGATACAGAACTAAAATCTTGTATATAGAAAAACTGACAGCGCCAAGACGGGACGACTGTCCAACCAAAAATTCTCGAGGGTGAAAATACTATAAATTCCATATACAAAGCTATGATTTTGCTGCTATGCATCTGCTGGAGCAGATGGCCTAGCTGCTGAGTTGTTCAAAGCCGCAGGCGACGAGCTAGATAGGAGCATGCACCAAATCATCTGTAAGATATGGTCAGAGGAATGCATGTCCTATGAATGGAACCTCAGCATTGTTTGCCCGATCCTGAAAAAAGGGAAATCCTCTAAACTCCGCCAACTATAGAGGAATAAGTCTACTAAACATCGCCTACAAGATCCTCTCTGCCGTAATATGTGAACGTCTGAAACCTTTCGTCAACAATCTGATTGGTCCTTATCAATGTGGCTTCAGGTTAGGAAAGTCAACCATCGACCAAATTTTCACGTTGCGGCAGATCCTGGAAAAGACCTATGAACTCCAAATCGATACCCACCACCTTTTCATCGATTTTAAGGCCGCGTATGACAACATCTACAGAGACGAACTGTACAAAGCTATGTCTAGTTTTGGCGTCCCTGCCAAGCTCGTTCGCTTGTGCAAAATGACGATGGAGAACTCACGCTGCTCCATCAAGGTTGGCAACGAGCTCACGGAATCTTTCGACGTCAAAAAAGGATTCAGACAAAGCGATGCACTGTCATGCGAATGGACACCAATGCTCCGGCCCGGAAAGCCTTCGACACTATTCCCGAGGGACGTAGGAGGAGAGGAAGACGGCGACTCAGGTGGCGCACTCAAGTGGAAGAGGACCTCAATCAACTCGGAGTGCAAAACTGGAGACGACTAGCTAAGGATCGAGCTAGCTGGCGGAGCCTGCTGATTGAGGCCCAAGTCCACAACGGACTGTAGCGCCACCTTAAGTTAGTAAGTATATTTCAAATCAAAGGAAACCATTGGCTACTTTTGTATGTTAAATGCCTTCGTATCTCTTTCTCTATCCAGATCTCTTTTCTTCATTCTCTTGGTCTTGGTTTTCTTCTTTGAGCAAGAGATTTTTCTGTTCTCTGGAGAAAAAATTCCCGCTGACGTTGCTCTTCTTTCTCCTCTCGTTTACATATCATCAATTTGTGATGCCAAATTGCTAAAACAAAAAATTTGTCGTTTTTTTGTGCACTGTTCATTTTAAGCGTATAAACGCGTGCAAAAAAACACGCCTAATATAATGTACTGGCGTGTCAGGGATGCATGCTAATAAACTTAAATGCTCATTGAACTAAAAATGTCGACAATTTAAAAAGCTGTATAACGTGATAATTTTTAGTATCAATTGATTAATTCGAAATTAAAATAATGTACGAAACGAAAACAGGTTGCTGTTGGTTTTATAATTGGATAAGACGAGTTTGTTTTTATTGATAAATGCTTGTTGCGATGAGTTTTTTAGTGCAACTTTAATTAGTTTCGTCGGTTTATGACTAAATTTGTAAATTCGATGTATGTTGATGTTTGTGTTCCGATTATTTTATTAGCTGAGTGTATTTAAGCACACAGTTTAATCACCTAAGGATACAAATTATGAGGATCTTGCGAAGATAATTATAATTATGGAAGTGGGATGTTGGTTGTTTTACTTTTTTTTTTTTAATAATCTCTTAAACGTAACGAAGGTACGTACTGTAGAATTCAAACATCGTTTCGAGTTAATATAAAATAGTTTTTATATCGTTTGTGGTTTTTTTCACACTGGCAATAGGCTATTAGAAGTTAAACTATCTAAAGCTATCTAAAGTTTATTGAATTTTGAAAGCTTATAACAATTGTTTATATTACAATGTTAAGTTATTAGACAAAAAGCTAAAGATTTATTAATGTAGATCTCGGATGATTGACGATTTAAAATTCCAATTAATGTTCAATGCAGGATTTTTCCCAGAGGATTGGCAGAAAAAAAAATATTTTTATAACATTTTTAAAGAGAATCTCGAGATTCTCGGTTTGTGCATCACTGACCACCTCTTCTGGACCAAGCACATATTGTTTGGATTTCTTAAGACGGTGCAAGAAATTTTTCTCCCCGTTTGATCTGTTCAATCAATTCCCATCGTTGGGCTGGCGCTCGAGTAACATACTTGAGCGTCTGGGATAGTATACAAAGAAGAGCCGTGAGAATGATTGGTGATAGAGACATCACTGATCCATTCACTCCTTTGGACCACCGGAGTCATTTTTTAATCGTACTACGCGAATGTATAACTCTCGTCCACACTCTTTCTTTCCCAATCATTACAATGTTCAAGAATTCAAGACCAATGCACACCGACACCTTTTTTCCTACCCCTTCCTTTCCTTTCTAATGCACTCACTATGTCTCTGCCTCTCTGGCATAAAAAGGGTTTAAAAAATCCCTTGAGTGGGTGCAAATTAAAAAAGAAACCTACTCGTCCTTATACTTGACATGACAAGTATATTGAATTCGCAAAAAAATGGGTCCGTCCGTCCGTTTGTCTGTAAACGCACCTACAGCTTTGACCACTGATCCGATTGACTTCAAACATGAAAATTAATGGTTTGAGCAAATCGTGGCTTTTTTTTTTAATTTCTAATATCAAATCTTAGGGTATGTATTCACCATATACATTTTTCAGCCAAAAACTAAAAGTTTCAATTTTCTCAAAAATGGCTCCTACGATTTTTTTTTTAAACACCCTCGAATATTTTTCTTCGGAACATTGGTGTTTTTAATGTCAAATAATTCGTTTGTACTGCTCCAAGACGGTACCTCTCATATAACCTGATTTTTGTTGTAACATTTTCTCGAAAAATAACAGTCCAACCGGTGTCATTTATTTTAGGGATGTACATATTCATACTCGGGTAATATGAATTATAGATATTTTATTTAGAAAAAAAATCAAAACCGCCTTGCTTTTATTTTAATTTAAAAATTAACAATTTCTTAACAAACCTTATGGCAACAATTTTTTAGATAAAATGTTTAAATTTAACTTTTAGTTTTAATTTATTTTTATGAATTTCACTTACATGTTTTTATTTCCTTATGTTTTTTATGAGTTAACTTTTGGATAACATTAAACAGAAAACGGAAACATTTAAAAACTTCTCACATGGTTCGATTTGTACTGTACTGAGCCAGATCTGCACAGTAGCTAGCCAATTTCTTTGCTATAAAGGCTGAAGTAACACCTTTACAAAAATTTGTGTCTTACAAAAATTAGAATATAACATGCAATCATTCAAGACACCTGAAGGGCTCGGGGTACGTTATCCAGTTAGCAAAAAGTCAAACTTACCATTATCGCGTGCAAGGAAAATTTTAGAAAATCAGGCTCATAAACGGCCAAGAAGTCCTCAAATGACGAAAAAAGTATATATTACGAAAAATTTATTCACAAGAACTCCCAATGCCTTCCCCAGGAATCACGTTATAATCATCCATGGTGGTTTCAACTCAAAAATAGGTCGAGAACCAAAATGCAGCCAAAATATTGGACCCAATAGTTTGTACGAGAACACTTTTGACAATTGTCAGTGAGTCATAGAGGTGGCAACATCAAATAACATATCGTTGCAAATTCGCGAAAAGAAAGATAGAAGTACAATAGATAAAAAAGGAGATTGGAAAGGAAAAAATATAAGAGTAGTTAGTGTCTGTCAAATAGAGAGCGAGCTCCACACCAGGCACGGAAGATCTACCAATCAGTCCGAAACATGACATCGCGCTGCACAAACCACAATGACGGAGAAGACAATTTGTTCCCCGACCCTAAGGGTTGAGGCTCTTGGTAGTGATGAAAAATGCACTTAAAAGAATGCCCTTAGCTCTTGAAAATCTCCCACATTATTATATCTTTAAAGCTAAAGACCCTTGGATTCCCTCCTGGTTTCATTGAATGGATGGAATCATATTTATTTGACCGTAAATATCGGTTTTATTTAGATCTTCAATATCAGAACCATTTACTGCGAAATCGGGAGTCCCTCAATGCAGTCACCTAGGCCCTATTATTTTTATTTGGACTATTAATGACGTAGAATCTGTAATTGAAAATTCCCAAGTTTCAATGTACGCAGATGACATGAAAATCTTAAGAATGATTTCATCACCCAATGATGCTCTACCTTTGCAGGCCGATTTAAACAATTTCTATGTTAGGTGTCAAAAAAACAATTTAGAACTAAATGTTTCCGAATGCTACACAATCACATATTCCCGTAAACGTTTTCGTCCATCAACACGCGACTATTATATCAACGAATGTATGTATTGGTTACAGAGTTAACAACTATCCGAGATCTAGGTGTTATTTGCGATAGCGAGCTTAACTTTCGGTCTCACTCGGCCAGAGCTAATTTGGCTTTAGGTTTCGTCAAACGTTGGTCTAAGGAATTTTCGGACCCTTACGTTACGAAATCTCTTTATACCACGTTTGTAAGGCCTCTACTGGAATACGCCAGCCAAGTATGGTCCTCTTATCACCAAGTTCACATAAAGAGAATTGAAGCAATACAACGTTTCGCCTTAAGAGGACTTTCGTGGGTTGACAATTTCAACTTACCTCCGTATGAAGAACGGTTGTTGCTTATAAACCTGCAATCTCTAGAAAAACGTCGTGAAGTTGCCGACATTATTTTCGTATACCTAATTTTATCTGGTGCAACAGAATCCTCAACCCTTCTTGATGCAATGAGTATCAACGTTAACTTTCATTCTCTAAGATCGGTTCCCCAATTCCATCAGGCTCATCACAGAACTGACTACGGCAGTAATGAACCAATTACGAGAATGCTACGAAAGGTGAACGAAAACTCGAATATTTTTGATAAGCTTTTACACAGTACTTCTTAAAACAACTAGTAAAATAAATTAATACGTATGCATATACATTCTTCGCAAGCTTAATACTGTTAAAAATAAGACAATCTTCAAAAATTGTAACCGTTGCTTCTTCCAACTCCGTTAAATTACAGAAAAACTGGAGACTAAACTCTAAAGGTACCACTTACAACTTGTTTAGACCGGGTACAACGTCCTGCAGGTCGGCTAGTAAAATATATGACAAGTATTGAATTCGGAAAAAAAACTTGAGATTTTGATTAAATGACATTACGATGAAAAAAGTGGGTCCGGCGATTTCGTCCGTCAGCCTGTCTGTCTGTAAACGCACCTACAGCCTTGACCACTGATCCAAATTTTTACAATCGTTTTTTTAAATTATTATTTTGTAGGTATATAACATTTTTCAAAAATGTCCTAAAATTAATCTGGGTATGCAGAATTCAAGAACATGGTATTATGCGTCTTGAATTTGAATTTCAATTTTTAATGCTGACCCGTTTTTGAGGTACAGAATTAAAAAAAAAAAAAAACAAAGAAATTAAAAATACTTTTTGAGAATCCTAAAACATGTTTGATTTTTTTTTTTGAAAACAACATATTTTTAGGGCAATATAAATGTACCCCTAAAAAAAACAACGCTCATCGGACTATTATTTTTCGAGAAGATTTTAAAACAAGAAAACCGTTTTGGAACAATACAAACATTTTTTTCCTACATTAAAAACACAAGCGGTTTGCGATTTTTCGAGAAAAATTTAATTTTTGGTTTTTGGCCAAAATACTTGTATGATGGCTCTGGCTACCCTCAAGCGGGGCATTGAAAACCACACCCTCAGCAGCATTAGACACTTTTCTCCATCTGACACTCTCGGCATCTTCAGCAATCAATTGGCAGCTAGTACAGCTATAAGACTCAACGCCTTATCTCAATGTACCAACAATAAAAAAAACCAATCATTTTGAACTTCTTCGGTTCTATACCAAAGTACATAAACCACACCATTCTTAAACCCCAATTTGGGAAAATCTTCCAGGTATCCATTCCATCGTAGTGTCCGTAGCAATAACTTAGCGGTTAGGTGCTTTGGCTGATAAGCAAAACGTCGGTCGCGTCGTGGGTTCGAGTCCTACTCGTGCCCATGATTTTTATTTCATCTTTCACGAGCACTACCTCTTGCGAAGAACTGATAAAACTTCCAAGATTATAATCTATCATGAAAAAGTGCTTCTCAACTTTGCCGTTCGGAATCGGCGCGCAGATAAATTGTAGGTCTCCTCAATTCTTCACACGCACCTAGAGAATTCTGGATGACAGTAAACCACTAAGGCCTTTGCTCTTCAAAAGCTGTCGCGCCTCTCTATTTATTTTATATCCATTCCATCCAGAGATAAATGGGAAGCGAAAACTCCTGGATGACAAAAACATTCATTTTTATACGGATGGATCCTAGACAAATGATGGAGTTGGTAGTGATGTGTACTCAGAAATGCTTAATGTAAGCCTCCCTAATCATTGTAGCGTCTTCCAAGCCGATATTTTAGCGATCAAATAGGTTCTCTCCTGGTCCTGGTTAAGAGAAAACGTGATATCAACTTCTTATATCCGCATCTTCTCTGACAGTCAGGCTGCTATTAAATCTCTCGACGGTGTCGCAAACGACTCTCAAACGGCCCTCGATTACCGGACATCTCTTATGGAGATGGCGCAGCAATTTTATATTCATCTCTGCTGGGTGCCGGGCCGCAGAAACATCACGGGAACGTTGTAAAGTTGTATTCAGGGATAGTTTGTGTGAAAAAAAAACACAATATTCAGGAGTATCATTGACTATATTTTACTACTAGCTGACCCACCAAACACTGTTATTCAGAAGTAATAAAGGCTGTAATTTATTGTGAAAAGTAGTTTTGCATGAGTCTACGAGTTGCTACGACAAAACTTTTGACAGTTGGCGCCACTGTTATCCAATGAACTTAATATATGTCGTCAAATCATCAGTTTTATGGAATTTGACTTTGAAAACAAACATGCGTGCACAATGTACAAAGTACAACTACAACGGGATGCATTGGAGGGAATTTGGATATGAGTGCGACCACATGGGTCGCGCTCATATTTTGTTTTTACGAATTCAATACATACTTGCCATGTCGCAAGTAAAAAGAAAAAATGTGCACGACTGGGTCGTACGAACTTGCTCCTGCATGCTAAAACTAAATATTTATGATTACTTAAATTGCAAAAAGTAGTGTTAAAATAAGAGATATACTTTAAGCAATTCTGATTACATTCTTTCTTACAGCTTACACTTAACTCAAAAAAAAAACTCAATATATATATATAATTAGAAATCATTAAGAAAATTAAAATTTGAAAATGAACCTCGTAAAAACATTTCATTCCAAAATTTAAATTCCAAACAAATTCAAACCTTATTCTTGATTTATTGAATTTTTTTTTTGAAAATAGTCGGAGCCGTTTTTTTTTAAATTAATTTTTTATATATAAAATTTTTCAAAAATGTTTTAAAATTAATTTGAGTATGCAGTTTTTAAGACCATGTAAATATACATATTATACTCCAACTTGGATTCTTAAAATTGATCCGTTTTTGAGATACAGAATTTTGAAAAAAAAAGTTAAAAATATTTTTTAAAAATCCAAAAAAAAAATTACAATTTTTTTGAAAACAAAATATTATTTGAACAATATATACGTACTTTCAAAAAAAAACTTACGCTGATCGGACTTTCAGTTTTTGAGAAAATCTAATAACAAAAAAACGGTTCTATGGGAGGTACCGTTTTGGAGCAATACAAACATTTTTTTTCACATAAAATACATGAATGTTTAAAAAAATTAAACTCGAGAAAGTTTAAAAAAAATCGATCGGGCCGTTTTGGAGAAAAAAAATTGTTTTGGTTTTTGGCCAAAAAAATCGTATAGTGGCTACCCTAAATTTTGATCTTAAAACAAAAATAAAAAAAATTGGGATATGAATTTTTGCTCAAACCTCTAATTTTCAAATTTGAAGTCAATCGGACCAGTAGTTAAGGCTGTAGATGCCTGTAAACTTTCCGACAGACAGACAGACGGAATCGCCGGACCCACTTTTTTCGACTTCTCTATCATCGTAATGTCATATCTCACTCTCATCTCAAATTTTTTTTTTACGAATTCAATACTTGCCATATATTCTATATGTCGCAAGTAAAAACAATGTTTCGTTGGCTGTTTGGCAAATGGCACCATCATGTTGGACCCGAAATTAATAATGGTCCATATCCTCAATGTCTGGCCGAAAGAAGTCCGTTATCGTCCCGTGATAGCGAACACCATTCACAGTAAGTGCTGATTATCAAAGAACAACGTTCGGATGACGCCTTTTGGGCCATAAACCACACCAAGCAGTCACTCTTTGTAGATACATCGGCTTTTCTACAATAACTCGTGAGGTCTCATTTGGCCAAGTGCGAAAATTCTGATTTTTATCGAAGTGAATTGAAAGTGTACCTGATGGTTGCTGAAGATGATATTCTGGGTAAAGTCACATTTCAACTCTGTCTGGTCAACCAACTATTCGGCGTATTGACAAAGCGAGAAATCGTCAGTAGGCTTCAGATCGTGACTCAATTGAATCTTGTTAGCGTGTAAATTCTAATCTTAAGTCAAAATTCAAATCAATGAAGTTCGCCAGGTTAGAAATGTCAATACAATTTGACGTTAGCAACGTATAAGCCTTGCAAGCACTGGAGCTTTAGAATGTTTCTGAGAAAAGTTGGTTTGATGAACTTCGGCGAGTGACTAATGATGATTTAACTGTACACGATCTGAAATCGCATTATAAACAGCTTTTAAGATCTTCAATTTCAAACTTTGAGTAGTTCAAAATAGAGAACTATTAAGCCGTTGTTAGCCTGGAAATTTAATAAGAAAATTCCTACTACCGCATTTTCGCCATTCAAGATGATAGCCTTGTAAGAACTCATTCGACTTATCTCCCGTTGTATCTTCAACAATTATATTACAACTTTCTCAATCTGTTATCCCTAATTGGCGTTGGTCTTAATGTCACCTGTCTAGCAACCAGTCCATCCCACTTTCCACGCACATCTCCACTGCCCCAGCCGCACCTTTTCCATGATATCAACCGAACGACACAACGCAGAGACTCTCGCATGTCTATTCGAAGACTGCCCATGCCAAGACGCAACATTCCCATTCAAGTTGTGGCTTGTGGAATTGTTGTTGGTGTGTCTTTCCCATGTATGTTGTGTCATTTATAATTGCAAATCGCAAATCGCAAATTATGATATGCAGCAATTATATTTAATGATATCTGTCAGTGGGCACCTGATTTATGAAACCGAAGTGATCTTTGGTTTCGCTCGCGATCACGATGCGCCTTTTTCCAATGTGATGGCTTCACAGCCAACTTACAATTCAAGGCTGGACCCGCACGATTTAAGGTGAAACAAGATGCCACTGGTCTGCATTTGCCGCGCGGCAATGACGATGATGATGCCACAATAATGATGATGCTGATGAGAGGTGTATTACAGCTCCAGGTTATGCGTCCGGATCGAGTGCAGTTGTTATAATGAAATATGATGCCTGCTGGTTAGCGATACCAACCCAACATCGCTTCAGCTGCTGTTGTTCGAGGCTGGCCTGGTCCGGTACTTGAACCTCAGCGCTAACTGGATGATTAAGTGAATTGTTCGATTAATTGGATTATGGATGATTCGCGAGTCGCTTAATGGCAGAAAAGTCGTAATTGGATTTTAATTCCTCCGAAACACGATACGAATGTGATAGAACTATGCTTTGTGGCTTTTGTGGGGCTTCCTGGGAATTCTATTGATACACGAATCGCATGCGAGCCAATTATTGAAATGTGCAGATTTCCATTTCTGACGATTTCTTGCTTCTGCTTCGTCTGATCCACTTTCTATGAGCATCGATAGGTTTTCTGTTTTATTTTTGGTTCTGGAGCAAGATCGGGAGAAGTCCCATGAGGAAAATCCCTTTTTGCATTTTTATTTATTGGCCCTGGCCATTAATCAATTTGACAGTTTCTTTTTTAATTTTCGTAAATCGCTTTTGGCTTCCTCTTTTGGTCTGACTGCGACCGCTCGACCGACGCACTTCAAGTGGAGAGCGGGGAGGAAGCCAATAGTTGGCACATTTTATTTTTACACGGGTATTATGTTCAGAGCGTGCCATGTGCCTTGTAGACATTCCCGAAAAGCGTTTTGTTTGAAGATTTTTGTTGCTAGTTTTTTTTTTTTTTTTAAGATTCAGCAATAGCAGCGGCTGACTTTGCTGTTTATCTAAATGTATTTGACAAAAGAGCGGCAGTTTTGCAGAGCAAAATGCGAAAACAAAAATGTTTATTGGGACACAATTTGAATGCCATGAATCAAGTTTGGAATGTTGATGAGGATCACTCGAAATATGTTGATAATGGAAAGATAATATCGTTGATGTGGTTTCCAAAAGATTCCACCTTGTACGACTCAATGTATGTTTTGAGACAAAAACAGCCGATTCGAAGGAGAACTCGTGACTTGTTTTGAATATTAGACCGTTTTGTTTTTTAAATGTGTATATTTGCTACACGTCTATATTTACTTTTTTAAAGTGGCGCTAGAGTCCAAATTGAAGCAGTGCCTCATCCAACAAGCGCTTCCAGCTAGCATGGTCCCTAGTTTGCTGTCTCCAGTTAGATGGTTGAGGTCCTCTACTACCAGTGTGATCCGAGTGAGTGTGATGATGTTAGCCGAGTCGTCCTCCCACTTCTGCGACATACTAAGTAAAATCTACGGGCTGTAGCAGTAGCGCTATTTCCGATTCGCTCTTAATCACATAGCCACCTTAGTTGTTAGACCTTAATACTCGGATTAGGTCTGTGTCGCTGAACAAGCCCTTAAAAGTTCTTGGTTGAATCATCGTCTCTATTCTCCACTTATATTGATAGGACCTTATCTCACAGTAAGAATCTTGACACTTTAGTTGCTGGAGCGAACTTTACTACTCAATTGCCTTCTTAGTGGTGTCGTTGCCTATATTCCACTATGAATTCAGATCCTAGGTATCAAAGTCCTTAAGTACTTCGAAGTTTAATTTGTCTGTCGTTGTTCCCAAGACGTCGCTTCGATTTGATTTTGTGCTCATTAAGTGCTAAACCCATCTTCTTTGCCGCCTAGGCAATATCGCCTGTGTATCCAAGTAGTAAGAAGGACTTTTGAAACATTGTACAGCTGTTTGTATTTTGCACAAGAAAAAAGTCAAATAAATCGAGTGACAGCGCATTGCTTTGCCTTAAGTATACTTTTTTGACGTCAAATGAGTTTTTTTCAACCTTGATGGAAAAGCGTAAGTTTTCCACCGTCATCTTACACAGGGGTTGACGTATGAGTTTTTCAGCGATTTCAAAACTACACATTGCCTTGAATTCGATAAGAAGGTGGTAGGTATCGATATCAAATGTTCACACAGCACGGCAGACAAAATCTTGTGATGTTAAGGAGACTTATACCTCTGTAATTCTTGCAGTTCAGGAGATCTCTTTTCTTGAGGATCGGGCATACGATTCTGATGTTCCATTCTTCAGGCATGCCTTCCGTTTCCTCCGACCAAATTTTTCAGATGAACTGGTGCATATGCTCTTAACAAAATCATCTCCAGCTGCCTTGTACAGTTCGGTCGGCAGCTAGCCCGTCTGCTCCTGCGCCTTTGTTTGACTTAAGTTTAGATATCGCTATCTTCACTTCGTCAATGTAGGGTGGGTGGAGTTGGTGGTCTGCTCCACCCAATTTGAATGGTTCTGTATAGTTGGCGGAATTTCGCTTTTCGTCGCCTTTATACAGCTTGCAAAAACGGTCTCTCCATATCCTCAGCACTGACTGTGGATCTGCTACGATGTTCCCATGCTGGTCTCTGCAGGCTTCGGTTCGGGGTGTTCAGCCCCTGGTGGTTTGTTTTACCTTTTTGTAAGACTTTCGAACCTCATTCCTGTTTTGACATCCCTCTATCTCCTCGATCGCGCGCTTCTCATGCTCCCTATTTTTCTTTCTGAGAAGTTTGTTCTCCTTTCTGCTTTTCTGCTAGTAGAGCTGGCGAGCGTCTCGAATCCTTCTTTGCAGCTCCGCTTTGTATGCCTCTTGTTTAGCTGCATGCCGTACGCGCCGGCACTCATCGTTAAACCAAGGCTTACGTTATGATGGCAGTTTAAGCCCTAGCACTTCCCTTGTGGTATCTCTTATAGCTGCTTGGCAGCGTTGCCATGCTTCTCTACATATTGTGCTGGCATTAAAGCACTTCTAAAGAGACTCGATCGAAAAAGGATCTATTAATCTCATGCGATTGAAGCTTTGACGTCGAATTTTCCCTTTGCATTTTCACGTGTTGGCCTTGATCGGGATATCGGCATTCGTACCTTGGCTACAAAAAGGTAGTGGTCCGACTCGATGTTAGCTCCTCGGAATGTGCGAACATCCTGCATGCTAGAGAAGTGTCGTGCGTCGATCGCAATGTGATCAATCTGGTTGACGGTTGATTGATCAGGAGATTTCCATGTCCCATTGTGGATATCGAGATGTGGGAATCGTGTACTTGCTACCATTACGTCTCGCCTCGCAGCAAAGTCGATTAGCCTATATCTGTTGTGGGAGGTGGTATCGTGTGGGCTATGTCGTCCCATTATATCACCGAAGATTTCTTCTCTGCCCCAGCTTAGCATTAAAACCTCCAAAGACAATTTTAATGTTTAAGCTAGGGCATGCCCATTGCCCATAGGCCTTGTCGAGGAGCTCGTAGCACCTGTCTTTGTTGTCTTCATGGTTTTCCTCAGTGGAGGCGTGGGCGCAGATGAGGCTTATGTGGGTGAATTTAGCCTTGAACTAACTAACTTACCAACTACGAATCCTCAACCAAATGGACGCTGATTTTGCTTCCGATGCATAGGCCCTGCCCTTCTGTCTCTTTGCTGCGACCAAAGTCTTCCTACTGGGGTTGGAACCAGTTCGGCTTAGGTACTAGGTAGGCACCCAATGTTCACCACGGGGAGGTGGAGAGTAGGATTTGATAGACAGCGGTTGTTGCAAACGCTTTTGTCCTCTTGAATGCACCGTGTCTACCCTTCGATTTTGTTAGCCTGTACTTGGTTTTTACGAAGGAAAAAAAATGCTGCTAAATACTTAACGTAGGTTTCGTGCGTTGGATAATATTGCATAAAAATGCTCTACCTCAGTTATAATTTATTGTAATTTTTGGTCACGTTTAAAAGTCTTCTTCCTCCTAGATCCATTTAATTCACATTGGCTCCTTCCCAAATATGAACGATCAGTGTCTCCATTTTCTACTGATTGATAGCTGAAGGTCTAGCATGCTGCACAACTCTGCAGCTGCATCAACTGTACACCGGCCGCATCAATCAGACGTATAAATCTTGACGAAAAGCAGACAGACAAATGACAATATTGAAATTCGTCTCTTATGCGATGGAAAAAGTTTATGGCATACCTTAAACCCACATACAAAATCACCCGGATAGCCTCGTACCACACAAATTCATTGTGCGGCACGATTGTCAACTAAATAAGCCTCAATGAAGCTCCGATCCCGAGGCCAAGCAAGGCACTCCTCCTACTTCTGCTTTTCTCCACCATCATCAAGCCAAGAGGCAATTATTTTTATTATATTGATATCCTTTCAATCGACTGTCTTCCCAATTATCTTTGCATTCTATCCCCAAAAGAATAATTAGGTAGTTGATTGACAAGCGGGATAAAACGACATACACTCGGAATGCCAAAGCAAATTATCGTATAAAACTTCTGCTTCTACTGCTGCTGCTGGTCCAAACTCTGAAGGATGTTTCATCGAAGGGGCAGAGACCATCTGAAGCCAAACACTACAATGGTCGACCATCGCACCATGTCCAGAGTCTCTTTTTTTTTTTGGTTGGAACCCGCACTTTGTGGAACTTGTTTCTACTGAGCTCGCATTTATTCAGCCAATTACAATATGTTTAACTGCGCGATATCTTTTTATTAAATTGGATCCCGCGATGAAAGCCATTGTCCATGTCAGCGATTAATCCTTTTATCTTCTTCGTCACTTCTGTTATCCGAAGTTGGCTTTTGTTTTATTCACCTTTTGTGTTCAATTGAAGTTTTAAATTCATTCATGGACAAACGAGGACGTGACGATTTCAATGGATAGGGTTGCCAGCTTATGCTTATCCATATAGTTTTTCCTGGAAATTTAGTTTTTGACCAACAGTTGAAACATGAGCTGGTGTTAGTTAAGATAGATACAACCACCAAAGCTTAGGTACCTACACCTCAAATCTGTAGGCTGGTCTCCCAGCCGAATAGGAATACTTTAGACTTTTGGATGGTATACCTACAAAAAAGAGCTCTGAGAACGATTGATGATAGAGAAATCATCGCTTACTTCAGGAACACAGTCGTCGTAACGTTTCGTGTCTCTCTCTCTCTCTCTCTCTCTGTTCTACATTTCCTTCTACGGCCAGTGTTTTAGTGTCTAGATGCACTCGTCCCCAGAAAACATTCATCCGCAATACTTCTGAGAATGCTCGTAAATTTACCGTCGAACGCAGGTCTCAGGTACTGGTAAGTACAGAGATTCATCTTTTAGCCGTACAACGGGAATGTGCAATTCTCTATTTTACTCTGTCGTCCTTAATATTCGCAATTTTCAGCAACTCACACGGCAAAAAGCTTAATTTTGGGGTTATTAAATCGTTTGATGCTGTGATCTTTCTTCTTGCAAATGTTCTCAAAGTTATCAAACTTCCGGATAATGTTTGAAAATAATTTAAGTCCACGTCGTCATTAAACACGACAATTTGTCGCAATCAACAGGTTTCTTACTGCTCTTCGACTCTAAAATTCATTATTTACTAAACAAGCTACGCGTTTGACTTGGAAATTAATTCAACAGATACCTACACATAATCGTTTTCATCAGATAGATTCAAGGTGTGGGGTATGACCTGTGAGAGGTGTTGTGTCTTTAGTTGAGCTAAGATGATCATAACGGTTCTATGGTGTAATGGTTAGCACTCTGGACTTTGAATCCAGCGATCCGAGTTCAAATCTCGGTAGAACCTTCGCGACATTTTTTTTTTCAACGTTTTCTTAAACTGTATTATACCATCACACAACCAATTAAAAAATTGTGGTTCCTCCATCCATCCATTTTTGGAGGCCACGTAGAGTGTTCCCAGCTAAAAATTATTAACGGTGGTAATGTGGAGCCATCGGCTGAAATGCATGCAAGCGCTGTAGTGGATTCCCGTTCAGATTCACCTGAAATCCGGCTTAGAGCTTTGCCCTTAACACCCAAACCATGCATGCGGCTGGAATTCGTCGGCGTTAAAACCGTATTGTGGTTTATTGTTGAGGATTTTATCTTCCATAACTTTTTGAAGTTTATCATAAAAGTCGTATACGACTAATGGGTTTCTGGCATCTATTTTTATTTTTGCAGATGTTCTGGTTTTTTTTTTAAAGTTATCTCCGGGTGGCGCTTGATAAATCCCAAGTACCAGTCGTCACGTGGGGTAGCGTCTTTGAATTGAATTTCTATTCCGCTGGTTTTTACATGTTCTCCAACAAGTTCCTTAAGTTCATGTTTGCCGCAGGGTAGTTCTATGTTCGCACGAGTAATTATACATTTAACTATTTCATCTTCAGTCGCTTTTGGAAGTGAGGGAGCTCGCCCTGACCCGATTGCATCTAATGATGATTTTCGACCATTAGTTCTTTGAAAGATGACCGATTTTGGGATTTTCTATTTTTCCTCGGCTTTGCAGTATGTAGTTTTTTTTATTCAACACATCTTGAACAGCGTTTTGAAGATCGTTTACACTATAATTTACTTGTGGTTTCTTCTTTGTATATGTTCGGGGCATTTTAAACGCTAGAAATGGAGTTAACCGAAAAAAGATACAGTAAAAGCGACGCTTACATTTGCCCCAAAAATATGTTTACGTTTACCCCGTATGCTCCAACTACTGGGGTAAATGTAAACATGCAACAAAAACATACAAGAAATGACAAGAGCTACTTCAATGCATATTTAATTACATATAACAAGAAAATAATACTTACGTTTGAAATAAAATTAACTTTTTTTAAAGGTCACAAACACACTCAAAAACTTGAATTTCACTTTTCAGGGTCAGCCTCTTTTCACGACTAAAATTCTCAAGGAAATCCGAACAACAACTGAAAGGCATTAAATGCACCGATGTCGCGACATTTCATATTTTTTTTTTTTCTTGTCTGGGCTGCTACAATTTGTTTTCAAACGTGAAAATAACGGCCGTTTACATCTACCCCATGTTTACATTTACCCCAACCGACCCTACAGGGTGATTCAGGAGCGTTGTGCCAAAAAGCTAGAGCGTGTAGGTTGAGCTGAGACAAGAAAAAAATCGTATGGGAGGGGGGGTCTATTCCCCCCGTTTAGCCGGGAGGGGCAATTTTCTGAAAAGTTGACTTATTTTATAAAAAAAATATTAAAAATTAACGGCTTCGTGCCATTAGTAAAAAACCATTTCCAATTGAAATATTGACTCATCAACACATAACAATGTCAAACTCATATACTCTCGAGAATAGTTTACGGACATGCACTTTTGCTACGGTTTATTTTTTTTTTCATTCAAGAAAAATTGCGGTTTAATCATAATAAGCTCCTAGCAGGTAGAACCCTTCACCGACAGGTGGCCACGGCCCACAGGCATAATAAGAAAAATTTCAGGTCAGTTTTCAGTGGTTATCAATGAACAAAATGATTAATCCAGGGAAAATCCAATACTTTTCTACTTTATTGGGGCCTCATAAAATTCCAATTACAGAACAAATCTTAAAAGAAAGGTTAATGTGTCATAATAAATTAATAAAACTAAAAGTCGAGATAGGTAATAATAAAAACAAAGATTTTCTTAGAAAAAAGTGGTCCTGTTTTTTTTTTTTTTATTTCTCAAAAACGAAAATACATTTTTGCATCCGGTTTTCTGTTTTCGACTAAAAATTAACAATGGCATTGAATTTTTAAAACAAAATTAGTACTTAATCACATAAAATTTTGATAAAACTTGGTTCAAAAATAATTTTTTTGTTTTTTTTTTTGAAAATTTTGAGTTTGAGAATTAATATTTTTTAAACTATTCGTTAAAACATTTTAATTTAAAAACAAAATGAAAGAAGATATTTCTGGCTATTCAAAAAGGTACAACACGGTGTTGTAAACGAAGCCGTTGATTTTTAATAATTTTTTTTATAGAATAAGTCAATTTTTCAGAAAATTCCCCCTCCCGGCTAAACGGGGGGGGGATTAGACCCCCCTCCCATACGATTTTTTTCTTGTCTCAGCTCAACCTACACGCTCTAGGTTTTTGGCACAACGCTCGTGAATCACCCTGTATAATGGCAAGTATGGAATTTGTAATAAAAAAATATAGAGATGTTGATGAGATATGACATAAGGATGATACAGAAGTCGAAAAAAGTGTTTACGGCGATTCCGCCCGCCTGCCTGTAAACGCACCTACAGCCTTAACCAATGGCTATTTCCTTCTATTGACTTCAAAGTTCAAACTTGAAAATTAGAGGTTTGAGCGAATTCGCGTGGGTCGTGTATTTGATTTTCTTTTTTAAGATCCATATTTTTGTTTGGCCAAAAATGAAAAGTTTCAATTTCCTCAAAAACGTCTTTTTTTTTGTAAACTTCTTAGACATTCTTTTTCTTTAAACTAGGATGTATTTTTTGTTAAGAAAATAAAGAACCTCAGAATCGTATGCCCGATCCTCAAGAAAATAGATCCCCTGAACTGCACCAACTTAACATCGATTATACAAGATCATGTCTGCCGTGCTGTGTGAACATATGAAGCCTTTCGTTAACAACCTGATAGGTCCTTATCAGTGTGGCTTCAGACCCGGAAAGTCCACCATCGATCAAATATTCACTATACGACAGATTTTGTAGAAGGCCCAGGAACTTCAAATCGATACCTACCACCTTTTCATCGATTTCAAGGCCGCGTATGACAGTGTTTATAGAGACCAACAACAGAGAACAATGTCTAGTTTTGGCATCCCAGAAAAAACTCGTCCCTTTCTGTAAGATGACAATGGAAAACTCACTCTGTTAAATCTTGGTCGGAAAAAACATAACTGACGCATTTGATGTTATGGGATTTTTCACCATCATTCTTGAAAAGATTATGCAAAACTGCAAAGTCAACACCAGAGGCACAATCTTTCAAAAACCCGTCCCGCAACTAGGATACGCAGACTACATTGACATAATTGCAAGAACACGGCATGATGTTAGTGGACCATTCGTAAGTCTTGGGACCTAAAGATGAGTCTAGCGGTTAACGAGGACAAGACCAAGTTTATGCTGTCAACAAGAAAGGACAACCAACATCGTCTCTTGGAGCAAACGTAAACATAGACAGATTTAACCTTGATGTATTTAAGGACTTCGTCCACCTTGGATCGGCTATAAACTCAGACAACAACAACAGCGCTGAAATCGAACGAAGGATCACCCTTGATAATCGCTGCTTCTTTGGACTGAGAAGGCAATTGGGTAGTAAAGTTCTCTCTCGAGCAACTAAAGTGACATCATCTTCCCGGTCCTAATGTACAGTGTAGTGACATGACAACATCCAATGAAATCGCTTTGGGCTGCTTCAGGAGAAAAATTCTTCGAGTGATTTTAAGTCCTTTCTGCTTAAATGGAGTATGAAAACGAAGATCAACAACTGTACAAGCCGTTCAGCGACATTGATCTAGCCAGAAAGGTTAAGGTCCAACGACTTAGATAGTTGGGTCATGTTGAGCGAATCGAAAATAATGGCTCTGGCTCGTAAAGTCTTCGAATCCAACCCGGAAGGACGTCGCAGAAGAAGAAAACCACGACTCAGGTGGAGTACACAGGTGGTAGAGGACCTGAACCAACTTGACGTGCGAAACTGAAGACAGCTAGCTATAGGGACCGACCTTGTTGGAGACGCTTAATGGATGAGGCTCTGGTTTGACCTGGGCTGTAATGTTACCATAAGAAAGAGAGAAAAAGAAGGACATTGTCTGTGATCACTACCTTATTCTGTATAGCTAATGTACGAATGTGGCTATCCCGATCAAGATCAACACAAGTAAATGCTTGGAGAACATTCTATTTCAAACGGCTGCAGTTGCAAAAGATTGCTGGATCTTTTTCCGGTTATTTCTCGAACAATCTTTAGAAGTCCTTCTCCTTCGCCGCCAGCTTAGATTGTAGAATCGCAAAATGCCCAATTTCCTTATCTGTGCAACTTCTCAATCAAAAATTAGGAGTGAAACACTTTCGTTTTTGTTTTTTTTTTTTTTTTAATCCCCAAAAGAAATCCTAAAGCCTCTATGTGAAAGCAAGAATGAGGTATGAATTCCATAATTTTGCAACAGGACACTTACACGACAGCCAACGAACCACCTCTTCAACTTGTTCCTATATCCAACGGATTTTCCTTACAAATCAATCCTCTCAGTTTTCCCATGGCGGCACATTTCGAATTAATTACAAAAATTACAACATCGAAGCAATAAATTTTCCACTTATTATCAACACAAAAAATTTAGCTCCGAACAAAAGTGGAACACCCCATTGAAACACGACAATTAAAAACTCGAAGCAACAAAAAAAATCCTCCAATGAATGCCCAACCAATCGGTTTGCAATAAATTAATGAAAAGTGGTCGTTTCCAAGCGATATTCCAGTTTTTAAATGCTCTTGAAGTAGCAGCAGTAGGCTTGGCAGTGCGCCTGCGATAAGATCTCACATCAGCAACTACTGCCCATGGCTCACATCATCATCCAGTCTCAGCCACATTTAGCTCCTCATCCCCTATGGTCACCATTGTCATCATGATGTTCAATTTCCTGCCAATACCAACCAGTTGCCAGTCCTCGCTCTCTGCCCAGAGATCTACTCAGTCAATCGACTTACAGAGGACAGAGTGAAGACATTTTCATTTCGAGTCCCAGCGACAAGCTCTGCAACAAGGAATTAATTAAAGTCACTCCGATCATTAATAAATTTCTAATTAGAGGGAGATAACTTATTCCATTCTGGAGCTTGGAACTTGGGGATGATGCCAAGATGCCAGGATGCCATCAGACCAGCAGAAGCAAGAATCTGCTGTCGAGAATTTATTGCCACCAACAATGGCACAAACAGCAGTCCTACGAAGCTGTTGTGTTCTTTAACAACATTACAGCAACTTTGTCGTTGTTGCGCAGCTGCACAACCTGTGCTGACATCTAACAGTCGAACATGAAAGCCAACACAGTAAAAAATTATTGCTAGCGCGATTATTATTGATTTGATTTCATTAAAGCGACGTTTTATGCACATCGGCTTGAATGGCTACGTGTTCTGACTTTGCAACACGAATTCTCGGCATTGTCACTGCTGGTTGTCACAACATTGCGCAGCATCCTTGTTGGTAATTCGAGGCCTCCAGTCTAGTTTAGAATTTATTCCTAGGCAGGGACACTGATTACAACGAGAATTACGTCTTGATGAGACCCTGCAACGCACACCTGAGATTTCGCACATTTGCGAAGACAAAGAGAAAAAAAATGTTGCAAACTGGTTGCGACTTGTGATGCCCCAAGTTCGAGCACTTAATGATTGAATAATTATCAACAATTGACGATGTTGTGTCGAGCTGAGAGTTTGAAATTCATAAAATACAATTAGGACTTCGATTTGTCATTGATTTGGAATTTTAAATGATGCCATCTCGCCGTTGGGCTTGTCTACTTTATGGGTAGAATGTACAAGCCCATTTATGTCGCTTATGGTTCGAGGAGTTTGCATGGAGAATAAGGCAAATGTTTTTAAATGATTTTTTAATTAAACTGGATTTGGTTAAGAGGTTTCGCAAGGTTTTGATTTTGGAGCATTACCAAAGTTGTTTTACAGATGAACGCTCTGGACCCACAGAGGGACAACAAAATCCCTGTGGCAATAATAAGTAAATTCAATCAAGGGACCATTAGAAATCAACTGAAAAGCAACCTTTAACGTAATCGCAAGCCTGCTATCGACATGAGGAGTTGAATCTGCAGCGAGCGGGGACGACGACAACAATCTCCATCCACAGCCATATCAGTTACACAAATCACGAATGTACCACAAATGACAACCACCATCCAATTACTCATAAATAAATTAATCTTTAATTCACATTAATCTCATTACGAAATTGATTTATTGCTGCAATGCCATTTTATTTGCCGGCTTCGTTGATTCGTAGCTTGAATGGTTAAGCAGCTCGCAAGCTCACAAGTCCAACAATCCCAACGATCCATGCAAAGAGCCGCTTAGTCTCCAGGGAACTTCCATGCTCTGAGACCGATCTGCTTTCTCTTTGAGTCGCTTTACACTATTAAGCTGACTGACTCCAAAGTGAAAAACCTTTTAATTAACTTCTTGTTAGCATCTTATCGACGTTTTGTCTGCGCGCTTTGGAGTCTTTCTGATGTTGTTGGTTTTTGGGGGGCTTAATGGAGATAGGTTTTCGGTTTGGTGGTGAGCTTGTCTTGGCAATTCGATTTGTTTGTTTTTATTTGGTGTTGAGCTGAGTGCAATTGTGGCAGACCGCATTCCATGTACGTGTTGTTTAATTGATTCATTCGAAGTGGTACTTGGCATAATGTGCACTTTTACGGTGTCGTGCGAAAATTTATTAGACCAAACTTGTTAACATGTTAAAATCAGATAAGACATTTTTTTGAGTTGATAAATTCCTTGAGCTGCAAAACGTCTTCCGTATTTGGTATTTATTGGCTTTACTTAATATTGTTACGGCTATCTTTTTGATTAAGATATTTTGAGTTTCAACTATTGCGCTGGTGTTTTCACCAAAACAACTATAATATTTTTTGAGCAAAGTTACATCGAGCAAACATTTTTCAAGATGGAATAAGCAACTGATTTTTTTATTTCAGTTTCTTATAACATCGCCCTTGTTCTCCAAAATAGACATGTGCAATCTGAAATTTTTGATCAACCTTTAGACTTGTCTAATATCTATTCTTGCTTACTTACTAGCTTATCCGGCTCTCAATCCATGAAGGATCTCAGCCTGAGTTACTGCAGCCTTCCATCGGAAACGGTCCCTCGCATGCACTCCCAAGTCGCCGAACGCAAGCGCTCTGGTATCCGCAGTCACTTGGTCCTTGTAGCGTAGGTTCGGTCTGACTTGTCGTCTCAAACCTGGGGGCTGGGATGTGAAGACTTTCTTGGCTGGAGCGTTGTCTTAAATTCGCTCGATGTGGCCGAGCCAATGTAGTCGTCTTTTCTTGGATTTTGGACTACATCCATATCTTGGTACAGCTCGTACAGTTCGCGGTTGAAGCTTTTCTCCATTCGTCGTTGTTGCATAATCCGTCGAAGAATTTTTCTTCCGAATCGTCCAGCACTCGGTGCCGTAGAGTTGGACTGATAAAATCAAAGTTTTGTATAGCACACACTTTGTCTTTCGATTGAGGAGTTTTGAACCCAGTTGTTTTGCCAAACCGAAGCAGCAACGGTTCGCTAGGGTAATTCTTCTTCGGATCTCCACTAAGTTGTCGTTTGTGGGATTGATGTTTGTTCCAAGGCAGGTGAACTCCTTAACTACCTCGAAATTGCTGCTACCAACAGTAACTTTTGTTCTAGGCGGTGGACAGATGATCGTTTGTTTGTTGAGAGCATGTACTTTGTTTTGTCCTCATTCTTCTTCAAGACGAGATTCACCTGTTCTTCATTAGCTGTGAAGGCCTCAAGCACAGCACTTTTGGATCGACCGATGGTATCTATGTCATCCACATTGTCTAGGAGCTGGGTGGATTTGTTGTTGTTGCACTGCGTCATGTGCCACAGCTGGATCAGTTTGTTCGGGATCCCAAATTAAGACATCACCATCGAAAGCCCTGTGCGGTGGATGCTATCATAAGCAGCTTTGAAGTCGATGAAAAGATGGTGGGTTTCGACTTGAAATTCGTTGGTCTTTTCCAGGATCAGCATCTGCCTCAGTGTGAATATTTGGTATATCGTTGTTAAGCCTGGCCTAAGGCCACAATGGTACGTGCTGATTATTGTGTTGCAGAACGGTTTAAGACGCTCACATAGTAGGTTGGATAGGATTTTGTATACAACATTAACCAGGAATATGCCACGGTAATTTTTGCATGACATAGGATCGCCTTTTTTGTAGATGCTTATCGACCAGTCAGTGGGCATGCATTCTTCCTCCCACACTTAGGTGATGACCTGGTGCACGCGGTTCATCAAAACACCTCCTTCATATTTAAAGAGTTCCGCAAGTATGCTATCCGACCTGGCGGACTTGTTATTGTTTAGCTTTTGGATGGCTCTTTCTACCTGTTCTGTGCTGGGGGCTGGGACTGGGTCTTCACTGACTGGTCTTGCTTTTTTTTTGTAATTGGCCCGCTCGACATTATGCGCATTCAGCAGCTGCTTGAAATTGTCTACAATTCTCTGTTCTTCGGTTACTATAGGTTTTTCTCACTGTTTCGAGGAGCCTGCGTCCCGGTTTCTAAACCAGAAGCTAATTGCTTCGGCCTTTGAATAAGACTTCGGGTGTTGTTCTTGGCCAGAGACTCTTATAGATCTTTGAGCTGAGAAACTCATTCTGATTCTCTTTTCTTCCTTCGCAGTTTTTTTGTCATATCTATTTTATGTTCGGTACTCTTTTCCTGCTCTGGTTCTCCGTTGCAGCGTCTGCAAACGTGGATTTTCCGTCTGTCTTCTTCTGTGGGTGGTAACCTATTGGTCTCACAAGGTGTTCACATCTGTGTCAGTTGAACTTACTTCTTTCATTGGGCGCAGGTGTTTTTTTGTCATTACCAGAAAGTGGTCAGAGTCGACATTTGCTCCCTAAAGTGCGCACGTTTCAGATGTTGGATGCATGCCTTGCACCGATTAGCACATGGTCGACTTGATTGTCGGTTCAACCAAACAAAGATCGCCAGGTTGCTGTGTAGATCTTTCGTCTTGCAAACCTAGTGCAAACCTTATCATCGTATTAGGAGTTGCAGCACAGCCGATCAGCCGGAAGCCGTTATCTGTTGTAACTAGGTGCTTTCCAACTAATCCGCCAAAGATGTCTTCGTTCCCGATTTTTGCATTGAAGTCTCCCAGTACGATTTCGACTCGTACTCTGAACAGACTTCGTAGGTTCTATCCAGGAGGTCGTAAAAGTCCTCCTTGCTAGACTCCGCAGCATCATCGGTAGGGGAGTCTGTACATGTTAGACTTATGTTTTGTAGTGTGGTCTTGATGCGAATTAGGTACATCCAAGCGAATATGCTTGAAATCCATGACTTTCGATCTTAGCCAATTTCCCACGACGGATCCGCATCCAAATAAGTGCATTCTTTGATGGTAGCTGTAATAAATGTCAGAATTTTTCCATTTCATTGTCCCTGATCCTATCCATCGTATTTCCTGGATCGCAGTATTTTCTGCCTTATACTGCGTGCGGACAGTTGAGTTAAGGACATTGAGTTGCACCTGGAGTGTAGAATGGTCTTACTTTCCAGGTACAAACTCTCAATGCGTAGTCCGTTGTCGTTCCGGGTCCAGTTACCATAAGAGAAGAGTGTTTTCTGTGCTCACACCTGCTTTGCGCACTATCTGCACAAAGACTATGTTAAAGAAATCCTTTGACAGTGCATCTCCTTGTCTAAGCCCTGCGCATATTTGAAACAACTTGTATGAGCTGTTACCCATTTGCACACTGCACTGCGGCGTCACAGCTGGATCAGTTTGTGCGGGATCCCGAATTTAGACATCGCCATTAGAAGCTCTTGGCGGTGGACGCTATTATAAGCAGCTTTGAAGTCCATTGTCATTCCGGGTTTGGTCACCCTAAGAGGGAGGTCATTATCCGAGGGTACAGTCTCTCTCATAACTTCTTTGTTTTTTACTGTGGACGTATTGTTAGCCCCTCGCATTAACATCCAGATTTATAGGGCCGTTGTTTAAGTGCTACTGTTCATCCCTTTTGCACCCTCACTTACGAGTTTCGCAAGTTATATCTACTGATATAACCAGTACCCGGTGGTTACCGCTTAGAGGTAAAGTAAGCACTTGGTGAGCAGGAAAAGATACAGTATATTCCCCCAGATCCTACAACACCCAACCATAAAGGACCAAGTTTGCTTCAACCAACCTGCAAATCCAATAGCCGTGCAAGGTTGCGGTCTTCTTCGGGACTCTTGAAATGAGTTGAACTCAATGATTTTGAAGTCGTGTGTCCATAGGTCTAACCGTAAATACATAGCTCGAAAATCATTGCTCTTTTAACCTGTATCAGTGGCGTAGATAGCTTTTTGCTATGGGGGGGGGATATATCTTGTTCGCTAATTTTTTTTTTTTGAAGTTTTAATAACTCAAAAAGAAACAAACACCATTGAATATATAAGGTAATAATCTCTTCTCTATGAAAGGGTTCTCAAATAAGAGGTGTTATTTTGAAGAGTAAGCTATTTCGGAAGCTGTCATTTTTTGACATTTGACAAGTAGAAACTACGCTTTTAATAAAAATGGAACGATACACGCTTCAACAACGCATTGAAATTATAAATAAAAATTCACTATAAAAATGGTGGAAATTTGGCAGAGACGGTTCGTAAAACCAAAACATTTTTGGGTCTTCGTGAAGCACCTTGTCGGACCGCAATACAGAAATTGGTGGACAAATTCGAGCTGTTGGGACAAGCTAGTGATGTGAAGAATAAAACCCGTGAACGTCGTCGCTGAAGAACAACTGAGAATATTGCTGTTGTAGCGCAAGGTGTTGAAGAAAACTCAGGTTTGTCCATTCCTCGTCGTTCTTTGGAATTAGGCATTCCACAAACGTCATTTCACCGTATTTTGCATAAAAACTTGGGTCTTAAGGCTTATAAAGTTCAGTTAACATAAGAACTTAAGCCGGCTGATCATCAACGTCGTGTCTTTGCTGATTGCGTCCTTGAAATGCATGAAAATGATCCGGAATTACATCGAAAAATCATCTTGACTGGTGAGGCCCATTTCCACCTCGGACGCTACGTCTACAAGCAAAACTGTCGTATCTGGGGCTCGGAAAACCCAAGAATTATTGTTGAAAAGCCTCTTCATCCTCAACGCGTGACTGTTTGGTGCGGTTCATGGTCCGACGGGGTTATTTGACCTTAATTTTACGAAAATGAGGCTGGAGCAACAGTTACGGTCAATGGGTTGTGCTATCGAGAGATGATTAATGGCCGGAATTGGATGGTATTGATGTGGACAACGTTTAATTTCAACAAGACGGCGCTACGTGCCACACAAGCAATGAAACCATCGATTTTTTACTGGAAAAAGTTTCCGGGCCATGTTATCTCTCGAAGAGGTGATCACAATTGGCCACCGAGATCTTGGGACTTAACTCCTTGCGACTTCTTCCTTTGGGGCCACGTGAAAGATAAGGTCTATGCCAACAGCCCAGAGTCGATTCAAGACCTCAAAGATGGAATTCGTGGGGCTATCGATCGAGGACAACCACTTTGCGATTTGGTTATGGAAAATTTCATGAAAAGGATATGGTCCTATAACCGTGTTCGTGTCTGCCATTTGGCTGATGTTGTGTTCCATTACTAACCGCATACCTCCCTCTTTATAATGAAATAAACATCCGATTATTTATCTCAAAAAAATGCAATTTTTCTTTGAATATCAAAATAACACCTCTTATTGGTAAACCCTTTTTATAAAAATGGATGTGTGTAAAACTCGGCTGATTGTTTTTCAAATTGAAAATTGCATGAAATTGTGGATGCATTGGTCTTCAAATGGAAAACTGGAAAATTTCAAAATGGGTTTTCGAATGAAACTCGAAAAAACTCATTGGTTTTCAAAGTGAAAATTCCATGCAATATTAGGTGCAGTGGGTTTCAAAGGGAAACTGGAAAATTTTTGATGGGGAACAGGTAAGCAAGAAAAAGTAAAAAATAAAAAATTGGAAAAATGGAAATATTGAAATGCAAACAAAAATTGGTTACGGGTAATAAGTAGTGGGTTTCTGGCTAATGGTGTAACGGTAAGCGTGTAGAAATAATTGGTAGCGGGAAACTGAGTAGTTTCGTAACGGGGTAGCGGATATGGGTAGACTTACTAGTTAGCACAAGGGGGTAGTGGGTTGGGTAGTGTGGTAGAGGGTTATCCTTATGGATATCGATTGAGGCAGTACGAAGTCTGCAGGGTCAGCTAGTTATATTATACACATTAATTTGAATATGAATTAGTATAAATACATATATAAATAAATCTGTTTGTTTGTGTGGATGAATGCTCTGCATGTTTGCGGCGGTTTCTTATACCAACTTGACAATGTGTCACACCATGCGAAGAAATCTTAATAATTTTAAGTTTTTGTAATGGAAAGCTGGGTGGAAAGCTCGTTTTCTTGCACGTTTACTTATTATCAATTGGTGAGAGACGTAAAATAAAAGCTTATTAAAAATCGATATAAAAGAGAAATCTTGCTGTTTCTCCATAGAATGTAGGTATAGAATATACATCTGACAATCATGCCTCTAAGAATGTGAGTAGTTACTAATGTGAGTAGTTACTAATGACAGAGTGCGTTCCTTTAACTCGTTTGGAACTGGTTATGTTGAACAATTATCGATCGCAATGGGGGGATATATCCCCCTGATCCCCCCCTATCTACGCCACTGACCTGTATCCGCATCTTTTTTATAAAAACTAACGTAGTGTTATGAGATTTTAGGGATAAAGTGGTGATAACTTTATTTTGAGTTTTTGAGAAGTCCCAGCATAAAACTTCCAGAATTATCGAAGTGTTTGGACCAAAGATGGCTTCAGAACTACTTAAATTATTTAGTGTTGGTCTCTACGAAATTCCAAAGTGCGCCAAGTAATTGATTTTATTTTATCATTTACCATCCTGGACTTAATGAATTGGTATTTCTCTCTGAATCTACATAAACTATATTTTAAAAAAATAGCAAGTCGCATCATTCAATATCCACCGTCAGTGTGGATGGCAGTGACAAGGCCACTGCAGAACCAATGGAAAAAAAAATTAAAAAAGAAGTAATAATAATTTTCTCTGCAACGAAGACGAATTCATCTCCCGTGGAATTCCAAACACCAGAAAACAAACAGCTTGTTAAAATTCCACAATGCCTCTTCGATTTTTCGCTTTCAATCATTCCAGAATACGAGCTTACAATGCATCGCGTCGTCATCGTCTCTCCGGAGGAGGCATCTTCGTCTTCTGCTTCATCATTTTCGATGATGATCCATCAACAGAATCAAATCATCATCGCACAGCAGCCATCTTCTTTCTTGCAATCCGATAACTTCGAGTTTAGTGAGACTGAGAAAGGGCGAGGCAATGAAATTGATGGAAAAAAAGAAGATGCCACAAAACCAGTATCTCGGCTGGCTGGGGCCAATTAAAGAAATGACAAATTATAGCCGAGGGAAAAACTTGGAAAATTCATTGCAGGACATTCGATTGCGAAATTGCGAAACCAAATTCGCAATATGCGATGCGCCTGGCTGCGACTTTTGCGGTATGATGGGGCATCGGTCAGCCGGTCGGCATGGGGACCTGAGGTCGCTTGGAATGCGGCGAATGTGAGTGCGTTAAATAAAATCGCCATCGCTGTTTCCTTTTGCGAAGACAGATGATGATGAGTCGCAATGGTGGAATACACAATTAGTGCGTCCGCGCATGACATGGATTCGACAAAAATCGCCAACCCATTTTTTTTAGTATTTCTGTTTGGTGTTGTTTTTTGGGGAACAAGCTTGTGAATCCTTGTGGCAACAAAGCTACACGGCTACTGGCCTCGGCAGGAGGGAATTATACGATTGAATTAAAATTGTTGTAGTACTTAGTTTTTACAGTCATCTCTATATTAGCCGCAAGGTGAGTGTTGCACGCAGTTCGACTTCTTTTTTTGCGAGGCTAGATGCTTGAATTCGATGTGCCGGTTAAGTCGGAGGACTGTTTTTGGGACGATCAACAGTTAAAAATAATTAATTGCGATTCCTTAAATGGAATAAATATCGATGGCGGTATAGCGACGAGGACGACGGCTGAGCTTCTTTTTCGTGCTGCACGCTGTTATTGGCTTTTGGCCTGTTTTGCACTTTTTGCCAAGTTTTATTGTTCTCGCAGACAATTCGGTCGTTTTGGACAAATAATGGAGTTGACATTGGCCTCCCGCTGCCGTTGCCTTCGCTGTTGCACTGTGTCATTTTTGAGGCTCTTATATTGACTAATGATGTAGCGGTTTGACGAATTCGCAATTCGTTGGTACACATTTTTATTGGTATAGCAAAACACAGCCGACTGGATTTTGCGATCGCTGCTGGTGCCGGAGCTAGTTTTTGTGCGATTTTTAATGAGGAGCGAGAAAGTATGTCAGCGAGGCAGGATGTTTGACAAATGTAAGACTGCAGCGATAAACTGTTTATGGCGGTTGTACAATTTTTTCGTCTTTTATAGTAGACTTTTTTTTCGAACGATAAATTCAATGAATCAAATTGTTGACGAAGGGGCCACCTGCCATTTGTTTTGTAATTAATTTGGAATTTCTTAATTTATGTGCGAATAATTGGTATTCTTTTCGAGTTGAACGAATTTCGTCTTTTAATTCGTCAAAACAAAGTTAAGTTATAGTTGCATCGACACCTGCAAATTCTTGGAGCGCTGATCCAATTGCACATGTTTGGATAATGCGTAAGTCCTGCTTTCGTTTTCCTTAACAAAAATGTCTTCATTTTAATACAAAGGTTAAACATAGAAAAAATTCTGTAAATATTAGCCATGTTTCATTAACCATTGGTACTACGAATGGTGGGTAGGTAAGTGCTAGTTTGATTTTCGCAGATCTCAAGCAAAATTCTGTCGAAATGATAAAAAGCATTATCGCATGAATTGGAGATGCCTCATGGCCTCTGGTAGAACTGAAACAGCAGATATTAGCATAACAGGTGCAATGGTTGGCCAAATCAGTTTTTGTACTAATTAGTTCCAATCCTGAATAGGGATATCCTCTAAAATGCGCCAAATACAGAGGAATCAGTCTACTAAACATCGCCTACAAGATCTTCTCTGCCGTAATATGTGAACGTGTGAAGGATTCAGACAAGGCGATGCACTGTCGTGCGATTTCCTTAACATCGTTCTTGAGAAGATAGTGCAGAACTCCACCGTCAACACCAGAGGCACTATCTTCCAAAAATCTGTTCAACTTCTCGCGTACGCCGATGATATTGATATAATGGGAAGAACACAGCGTGATGTCAATGGCGCATTTGTGAGAATTGAGACAGAAGCGGCAAAAATGGGTTTAGCGGTAAATGAGGGAAGACACCCAACACCGACGGCTCGGGCAGAACGTCACAATAGACACATATAATTTCGAAGTAGTAGCGGAGTTTGTCTACCTAGGCTCCGCTATAAACACGGCAATAACACCAGCGCCGAGATCAGACGAAGCATAACTCTTGCTAATCGGTGTTTCTTTTGGCTAAGAAAGCAATTGAGTGGAAAAGCCCTCTCTCGAGCAACTAATGTAAAAGTGTACAACACACTCATCATCCCAGTCCTGCTGTATGGTGCGGAAGCATGGACCCTGACAAAATCGGATGAAAGTGCCTTAGGCTGTTTCGAGAGGAGAGTTCTTCGGGTCATCTTTGGCCCCGTTTGCATTGAAGGGGAATGGCGAAGAAGATACAACAGCGAACTTTACGCGTTGTACAACGACATGGACCTAGCCAAAAGGGCCAATGTTCTGGCCCGGAAAGCCTTCGAAACTATTCCCGAGGGACGTAGGAGGAGAGGAAAACCGCGACTCAGGTGGCGCACTCAAGTGGAAGAGGACTTCAATCAACTTGGAGTGCAAAACTGGAGACGACTAGCTAAGGACCGTGCTAGCTGGCGGAGACTGTTGATTGAGGCCCAATTCAACAACGGACTGTAGGGCCACCTTAAGTAAGTAAGTAAGTGAAACCTTTCATCAACAATCTGCATGGTCCTTATCAATGTGGTTTCAGGCCAGGAAAATCAACCATCGATCAAATTTTCACGTTGCGGCAGATCCTGGAAAAAAGCTATGGACTCCAAATCGATACCCACCACCTTTTCATCGATTTTAAGGCCGCGTATTGTGATGTGCTTTTTGTTTCCCAGCCGAGGTTTTATTCGTCGGTGCCAAGGTCTATTGAAGAAAACACGAAACTTCAATGATAGGTCTTTCGAACCTAATGACAAATTCTTTACTAGGAACACTTAATAACTACAAATATTGAGATCAAAATAAATTCAATAGGTTTGACTTGGTTCTTATTAAATTTAATGTATCACTTCCGGTATGCGATCGGATTCGGTTACGGGTTTCTGGCGTATTTCGGCGATAAAGCCTCTACTTGATGGATGTCCGGTTCCGGTCCCGACTGACGATGGGGCTGTCACTACTGGATTTCCTCTTCCTGTCTCTCTTTGTCAGTTTGGTAATTGTTTTACTCGACCGGTTTTATTTCCGGGGGATCAGCAGGTACGTTAACGGCCCCTGGTGGGACGTTGGCACGGCAGGCAATAGCTCTGGTCGATCTGCAGGTTTATTTACAGCCCCTGGTGGCACGTTGGCACGGCAGGCAATAGCTCTGGTCGATCTGCAGGTTTATTTACGGCCCCTGGTGGCACGTTGGCACGGCAGGCAATAGCTCTGGTCGATCTGCAGGTTTATTTACGGCCCCTGGTGGCACGTTGGCACGGCAGGCAATAGCTCTGGTCGATCTGCAGGTTTATTTACGGCCCCTGGTGGCACGTTGGCACGGCAGGCAATAGCTCTGGTTGATCTGCAGGTTTATTTACGGCCCCTGGTGGCACGTTGGCACGGCAGGCAATAGCTCTGGTCGATCTGCAGGTTTATTTACGGCCCCTGGTGGCACGTTGGCACGGCAGGCAATAGCTCTGGTCGATCGGCAGGTACATGAACGGCCCCTGGTGGCACGCAGGACAAATCTCCTTCAGTATTTAAAACCCCTTACCACTGGTGGGGGAAGCTTTAACACTGAAATTCCGGTTGCTGTATGGTTGGTATTGAGGAAATTTCCTTCGCTATTAAAACCCCTTACCACTGGTGGGGGAAGCTTTAATAACGAAATTGCTGTTGGCGGCGGGAATGACCAAAAACACTCGGTCCAAAACTCAAAGTTGAAATGACAACTAAAGGCAGTGATGAAAAGTAGTGGTAGTGGTGCTTTTAGTACGAAAGTACTCATCCTCAAATGAACATTATTACTAAAACATAGTGTGAATTGTATGAACATGAAAGTTAAACTTTCATGTGTTTCGGTGTAACTTGCTGCCATGCAATAAGAATGTTATCGATGATGAATGTAAACACGCCATGTGTTAATGAGTCATACGAGATGCTTTGCTTGGTATAAATTCAAGGCCTAATGAAATGCATACAATATTATGCACGAATTAGTTTTGCCTGCATATGGGATATTTGAAGCGAGCGTGAATTGTATGCATTCATAAATGCAAAATTGACCGTGTACTTGGTTTTTTTTTTGGGAAAAATCGATGTTGTTGTATGAGAGCATGTAACGCTTCGTTACAGTATGACACCATCTACAGAGACGAACTGTATAAAGTTATATTTTGGCATCGCTGCCAAGCTCGTTCGCTTGTGCAAAATGACGATGGAGAACTCACGCTGCTCCATCAAGGTTGGCAACGAGCACACGGAATCTTTCGACGTTAAAAAAGGATTCAGAGAACGCAATGCACTGTCGTAAGATTTCTTGAACATCGTTCTTGAGAAGATAGTGCAGAACTGCACCGTCAACACCAGAGGCACTATCTTCAAAAAATCTGTTCAACTTCTCTGTTTTCGAGAAAGAACACCCAACACCGACGCGACGCACGACTGGGAGAGAACGTCTCAATAGACGCATACAACTTCGAGGCGGTAGAGGAGTTTGTCTGCCTACGCTCCGCTATAAACACGGGCAATAACACCAGCGCCGAAATCAGACAAAGAATAACTCTTGCTAATCGCTGTTTCTTTGGGCTAAGAAACAACTAAGCAACTAAGGTAAAATTGAACAACACACTCATCTTCCCAGTCCTGCTGTATGGTGCAAAAGCATGGACCTTGACAAAATCGGATGAAAGTGCCTTGGGCTGTTTCGAGAGGAAAGTTCTTCGGGTCATCTTTGGCTCCGTGTGCGTTGAAGGGGAATGGCGAAGAAGATATAACAGCGAACTTTACGGGTTGTACAACGACATGGACCTAGCAGAAGGGTCAAGGTTCAGAGACTCAGATGGCTCGGTCATTCGGAGGGACGTAGGAGGAAGACTGCTGCTCAGGTGGCGCACTCAAGAGGAAGAGGACCTCAACTTGGAGTGCAAAACTATAGACAGCTAGCTAGGGAGACTGTTGATTGAGGCCCAAGTCCACAACGGACTGTAGCGCCAACTTAAGAAAGTTCTCATAACAATTTATTCATTGAAATGAAATCTTTTCATAGTCAAATCTGTCGCTTCCAGATTACAAAACAAATATTGTTCAGCATAAATCTCTATATGTACAAGCAAATTCTGCTTATCAGGATCGTAGGAGTTCCAAAAAGGGGACGTTGTATTAATTTAATGACTTGTTCAAACCAAACGAAGAACGGCAAATGGTTTCGATTCAGTATCAATATTTCCTTTTATGCTACAGATATTCCCAAGAATATGAAAAAAGGTTACTTTTCAGTGAAGCATAAATTAAAAGTGTATTAAAGTTCACTTTTCTTTTATATCGCTCATTATTTCAGTTTCTGGAAGAACAACGATACATGTCAGCAATTGTCCAACTACGGCACACTACAGCTGTCTTAGTCCTGTCTTGTCCCACACTCAACCCATCATAAAAATGTTAAAACATTTATCTCCAATTTAGATTAAATATGCAACAAAGATGCATGTTCATAATGCCAAATGCATATTTCCACGAACATTTTTTTCCAGCCAAATTACGACTACACATTGACACCTGAGCTAGCAAGCTAGTGACTACCTTAGTGTCTTTGTGCAAACATAGCCAAATGCAACCTGTTAGTGTCTTCCTTAAACGGCCTTATCCTAGCTCAAGATATGCATTTTGGAGAACACTCGATCTCTGACTCTCTCATTGGCACCTCATTCCTGCACGGTCGTTAACCACTTATTCCATTTTCGAACAATTGCGCGATATTGTGTAAATTTCTAATTTAACTCGCCAGCCTCACTGGGTAACACCATTATCCCATCGCTTCACCTACTCGCTCTTGAGGTAGCCCAAAACAAGCAGAGGAGCACCAACCAACCAAGAAGGAGCATAATATTGTAAAAATACATTTTACAAAAATGGCAAATATGATTGCAGGAAACTGACACTTTTATCAGGTTTAATCTCTCGCCAGCTGTAATCACCATTTGATTGCATGGCCATTCCAGTGGCACATCCAAAGGAGCATGCTGCTGGCTGCTCGCTACTCGCTCGGAAACATGGAGGTGTATTAAAAAGAAGAAAAAGAAGTTGCTGTGTTGTTGTCGCTGCTGTTGTCATTGTGGAAATTGTGTCTTTTCCTTTTGGAATAACGAAGTCTTGGGGAGTATTTGGATTGCCTTCTTCTTCATCGACGACGATGAGGACCGACGACCAGCACAACAATTGCAATTGCAACAATACACTCTTCTGATCTCGTTAAGGATTTACGAGTAAACTTTTATCACTTGGCGAATCATTGACAAATCCAGGCGAATATAATGGTGTCTTTTGTTCAAGCGTTCGGACAGACTCCGAAAGCGACTGCCTCATCATCATCATCATCATCTTGGCGATATTTGCCACATAACATGGATTTTACCATTTTCGAGCATCCCCCATTTAGGCTGAAGTGCTGCTAAGCCAGGCATCCAATGGTGGATTTTTGAAGCTATCGGCGATCTAGCACTGGCAGCATAATAATAATCGGCAAGGATCGCTTGCCGCGCGGATGATTTCTTTCCAATTTATGTGACATATTGATTTTAAATTGATAGACCTTTTTATAAAGTGGGTGCTTGTTAGTTAAGTCTTTGACGATTCGAGTTATTGTCCTGGACTCGAGTGGAATTGCGCGGCTGTGATATGGTCGACGGAAGAAGGCATTTTTCTTTCTGTGGTTAGGAGTATTTTGGGTTGTTTTGTGAATACGAAATAAGATCATCTCTGAGTGGACAGTATTCGTAATGCATTTCATTTGTTTCGTTTTTGGAACCGTTTATTGGGGCCTGCTAATGGTCAGGCGGAGATCTTCCATTTTGGAATGAAAAATAATGAGCTCAGTAGTTGAATATGAATATTGGAAGTTATGGAAATTCGTATTCGGACTTCAAGGTTTATTGTTACAAAGTGCGGTTTATCATCAACTTTAAGGAGTTTATCTATTAAGTGTCTCGGTTTGGGGTTCTTGAAAACCATGGTCACAAACTGTGAGCTAACTTAGCAGTTTGTGTTTGTTTGATCACATCCCAGGATCCTAGAAGACAAGTATATTCATGTATAAATTCATCCGTAACATGCGTGTTGTGCAGCTCATACGAGGACTACAACTTCGACAGAATATGGTTTTTAGTAAGAATAAAGTTGCATATTAAACATTTTCCGTAGTGCCCGTCGCTTAAGCTTAGTGGTAAGGTGCGTTGGCTGCTAAGCAGAACGTCGTGGGTTCGAATCCTACTCGGACCCAAAGTTTTTATTTCATCTTTCACGAACACTGCCTCTTGCGAAGAACTGACAAAACTTCTAAGAGTATCATCTGTCATGAAAAAGTGCTTCTCAACTTTGCCGTTCGGAATCGGCGTAAAATTGTAGGTCCCCTCAATTCTTCACACGCACCTAGAGAATTGTTGATGAGAGTGAGCCACTTAGGCCTTGGCTCTTCAAGAGCTGTTGCGCCACTCTATTTTTTTATTTAACATTTTCACGTTACATTGCTTATAAATGGACACATTATATCCACACTGTGTAGCACAATGCCCAGGACCTATGGCACGTTTTGAACATGGAACACACAAAACAGTAACTATGTTTGAATACATCGGCACCTGTTGGTTTTCTAAGCTTCAAATATGCAAATTTCGTTTGCTTACAGTTTATAGACGCAACGGGTAAGAAAAGTGCCTCATCTCAGGAGAGAATGTTGTTCTTGTTGCTTGTTGTAGAAGCACAATGCTAATTTCATTCGCGAGTCATACTCCACTACACGTGCGGCCGAACAATTAGCGGACTATTGTAAAGCAGAAATAACCGCCAACCAAGAAATACTATGGGATGGTCCGGTCCTACGAAAAATGTGAAACTGTGAAATATGCTTTGGCGACTGCTACCGGAAACAAAATCAGTGTCTCTTTGGATGTGGATTCGCATAGCTGGGACTCGACTCAAAAGGTAGGTCTCGAGTTTCAACTCAGAGAATGAGTGCTTCACGACAATCTGCATCATGGCTAAATTCACCAACATAAGCCTCATCTGCGCTCACGCCCCCACCGAGGAAACGGATAAGGACACCAAAGACAGGTTCTACGAGCTCCTTTACAAGACTTATGAGTAATGCTCTTACAGCTATGACATGAAAATTGTCCTTGTCGATTTTAATGCTAAGCTGGGTAGAGAAGAAATTTTTGGTAGAATAATCGGACGACAAAGCCTACACGACACATCACCTCCGTTAACGGATTTAGGTTAATCGACTTCACTGCGGGGCGAGACTAAGCAAGTACGCGATTCTCAAAACTGGATATCCATAAGGGGACATGGAAATCTGATCAATCAACCGTCAACCAAATTGGTCATATTGCGATGGACGTATACGACACTTCTCTAGCCTGCAAGATGTCCGCACATTCCGAGGTGCAAAATTGACTCGGACTACTGCCTTGTGGAATGTGGATGTCCCGATCAAGACCAAAACGTGTAAATACTAGGAGCAAATTCGACGTCGAACAGCTACAATCGCAAGAGATTGCTAGATCCTTCTCCGATCATGCTTCCAAAAACCTCCTTAGAAGTTCTTTGATGTTGAGCACAAAATGTTGGGAACCAGTGGCAACGCTGCCAAGGCGCCATCATAATTATCGCCTCTGGAGTGCTAGAGTTAACACGGCCACCACAACGAAACCGCTGGTTTGACGATGAGTGCCAGCGAGCACATGCAGCTAAACAAGAGGCATTCAAAGGAAGGACTCAAGCCACTCACGAGCTCTGCGAGCAGAGGAGGAGACAGAAGCATACATTTCTCAGAAAGGAAAAAAAGGGAGCATGAGAGCGCGGATCGGAGACAAAAGGATTTCACAACAGGAACGAGGTTCAAAGTTTTACATAAGGGTAAAACAAACCACCAGAGGTCTTACACCCCGAACCGAAGCCTGTAGAGACCAGCATATTAACATCGTATAGATCCACAGTCAGTGCTGAGGAAATGGAAAGACCGCTATTCCAAGCTGTATAAAGGCGACGAAAATCAAAATTCCGCCAGAATCATTCAATTTGGATAGAGCAGACCACCGATTCCACCACCTGACATTGACGAAGTGAAGATAGCGATATCTAAACTTAAGTCGAACAATGGTGCTGCAGCAGACGGCGATCTAGCCGCTGGACTGTTTAAAGTTGTTGGAGATAATTTGGTAAGGAGTAGGTACGCATCAGCTGATCTGCAAAATTTGGTCGGAGGAAAGCATGCCTGACGAATGGAATCTCAGCATCGTTTCGTAAGCCCGATCTTCGAGAAATGAGTTCCCCTTAACTACACAAACTACAGAGGTATAAGACTCTTTAACATCGCCTTCAAGATCTCTTCTGCCGCTGTGTGAACGTTTGAAGGCCATCGTCAACAACCTGATAGCTCTATATCAGTGTGGGTTCAGACATCGGTCAAATATTTACTTGCTACGGCAGATCTTGGAGAAGACCAAGAAACTTCAATTCGATACCTGCCACCTTTTCATCGGCGTATGACAGCGTCTACGGTCGGGAAAATCCTAACTGATGTTAAAAAAGGTTTTGAACAAGGCTATGCTCTGTCATGCGATTTCTTCAACATCATTCTTGAAAAGATTGTGCAAAGCTCCAACGTCAACACCAGAGACTCAGTCTTTCAAAAGTCTGCCAGCTACGAGGATACGTTGACGATATTGTCATTATTGGGAGAACACAGCGTGATGTCTAGCCTTGAGACGGAGAGCAGGAAGATGGGTCTAGCGGTTAACGAGGACAAGACTTAGTTAGTGCAACAAGAAAGGACAACCAACATCAACGTCTTGAAGCCAACGTCATTCGGGACGAACTAAAAACGCTCATATGGAAGAAATGTCAAAAGCGAGGAATTTTCGTTCATTCGTTAGTCGTTGTTCGTGTTCATGGAATAGTGATTTATTGATTTTTGAAACCTACATAAGTAAGTATATGTTGAAAGTCCTCCTTGTAACAATTATCAAGTTGTGGCCAGATACTTAAAAACAAGCTGTTATCAATTTTTTTTGAGTGAAGGACTTAAATCCGACTGAGCAAAATTATTAGAATGAAGAAATTCCTATTGATAAGCTTCAAATATATGTACCCCAAATGTTTTGAATAAAGACAAAGCTATTTTAGAGTTAACGACCTGACAAACAATTCAATTTCACAGTCGCGCTAAACTAAACTGGAACTATTTCTACAATACCCTAAGCCTTTGCATTTGGTTAAGTTGCATTATTTGAGCCTTTGTATCCGCCCGTCCATTACATGTCAATAGGTTCATTTTCATGAAATTTTAATTAACCCAACAGCCGCTGTGCGGCCGTTCAATCGCTCGTAAAATATCCAACTATATTCAGTTCATTGACAATCCAGATCCAGATTATGCTTCCCAACCTACAGTTGGTTGCTCCATTATTGTTCGCGTACATTCAGCCACTGAGCCAGCACTGGAATTGCAGAACTGACTTGGACTTCGTGTGGTTAATTTTTGAATCGATTATGGATTAAAATTATCGTAGTTGTAGCATTGTCCGGCTGTCCGCACTTTGTGCACTGGTACAATGAGTCGCTGAAGCATTAAGACAGTTTTTATTGTCATTCGAAAATCGGAATAATTATTATGTGTCAAATGGCAATCAATTGGGATATTAATGGCAAACAATGAGTGTGGAGCTGATTATAGATTTAAATGTTAATTTTGCTTTTATTGTTGTGAGAAAAGGGTTTTTTGCGTTAACATGATGCGTCCGTAGAGGGTCGAGCGTATGAAAATAATTCATATACTTACATAATTTTATGTTTATTGAGGTAGAATTTTTGCCCTTTCGCTGGTTTTGCATTTTTATAACTCTGTTGTCTGTTCCCACATTGCCAATTCGAAAACTGTATGAGGTTGAGAAGTTGAAACCAACAGAAAGAAGTTCGTAGTGCCAAAGATCATGTGCTGAGTTTAATTGAGTAAGTAAAGGGTTTTCCAATAAGAGGTGTTATTTTGAATAGCCTATTTCGGTAGCTGTCACTTTTGGGTCGTCGTGAAGCACCTTGTCGGACTGCAATACAGAAATTGGACTACAAATTCGAGCTGTTGGGACAAGTTAGTGATGTGAACAATAAAACCCGTGCACGTCGCTCAAGAACAACTGCTGTTGTGGCCCAAATTGTTGAAGAAAACCCAGGTTTGTCCATTCCTCGTCGTTCTTTGGAATTAGGCATTCCACAAACGTCATTACAACGTATTTTGCATAAAGACTTGGGTCTTAAGGCTTATAAACTTCAGCTAACACAAGAACTCAAGCCGGCTGATCATGCATGAAAATGATCCGGAATTTCATCGAAAAATCATCTTGACTGATGAGGCCCATTTCCATCTCGAAGGCTATGCCAACAAGCAAAACTGTCGCATCTGGGGCTCGGAAAACCCAAGAGTTATTGTTGAAAATCCTCTCCATCCTCAACGCGTGACTGTTTGGTGCATTTTTGGACCTTATACTTTTTCGAAAATGAGGTTGGAGCAACAGTTACAGTCAATGGATTGTGTTATCGAGAGATGATTAATGATTTTTATGGTCGGAATTGGATGGTATTGATTTGGACAACGTTTACTTTCAACAAGACGGCGGCGCTACGTGCCACACAAGCAATGAAACCATCAATCTTTTACGCGAAAAGTTTTCGGACAGGTATCTATTTAAGAGTGTTGATACTCACCCTGATGATCCACCAGCATGCAAAAGCACACCTCAACTTTCTAAAGAAAGAAGCGGGTACCCTGCATCTGGACTCACACCAGTACCACCAGTGATTTGCGAATAGTAGCTGAGGCCAAACTCAGACAACCACAAAACCGCGAAGGTCCATCCCATTAGTAAGTTGGCAAATCCAATTGCCCCTGGGTGAGGGGTTGGTGTCACAATTTGGTTTTGTATAACCATTCGTTACAGAACATCATTGTTCATTTTGTGATCTTTTGTTGTTTTGCAGCTTTTATCCAACTGGCGGATGAGGGACACCGCTCACCCTCTGTCAAGTATATCCACATTGATCGAGGGGATGAACCAGCCAATCAAGGGACACACCCATCAGGGCGTCTAATTTCATTTACGTTTATTCACATTCGGTACTCGTTGATCGTATTTCCTCATTTAATATATCCAAAGATGTATTATCTTTTAAGGATCGCATCAATCTTCATCATACGTCCTGCTTCAATCCGTTAATTCCATTAGACTAAAGCTGCCTACGTCCGCAGGTTCATGCCAATAAATTGACAAGAAACTCTAAGAGGCACCACAGGAAGGTGTAGGTTAGCACGTTCACTTACTGCGGAATATGTAGTCTGAAACATGTTTCCTTTCTAAATTTCCACGACCATGATTTTACCTCCATCTCTTGAAGAGGCCACCGAGATCTTGTGATTTAACACCTTGCAACTTCTTCCTTTAGAGTAACGTGAAAGCCAACATCCCAGCGTGCGTCGATTCAAGACCTCAAAGATGGAATTCGTGAGGCTATCGAAGACATAGGGCAGCCACTTTGCGATTTGGTTATGGAAAATTTCATGAAAAGGATATGGTCCTGTAAGAGTGGTCGTGGCGGCCAATTGGCTGATGTTGTGTTCCATTATTAACGGTATACCTTCCTCTTTATAATGAAATAAACATCCGATTATTTATCTCAAAAAATACCATTTTTCTTTGAATATCAAAATAACACCTCTTATTAGAGAGCTGGTAGTAATGTTAGACATCGCTGTTTGTTTGCTTGCTTCGAAATCTATAAAAGCGTAGTCTTTGTTTGTTCAACTGTTTGAATGAAATACGTTAAACGTTCAAGTTAGTTCAAATAAGCCAGAATGAAATAGTGAATATTTTTGAACTTGGAACGCGATCATAATAACATAACACGGTACTATGGTGTGATGGTTAGCACTCTAGACTTTGAATCCAGCAATTTGAGTTCAAATCTCGATAAAACGTTTGTAATCTTTTTGCCAAGTTTCAAGAAGATCATTCAATTCGATTGGTTTCCATATTGGGTCCTTAGCATAAGCAAGCAATCGAAATAAAAACGATTATAGAATTTTTAGTAAAAATTATCTATATTGCAGAAGGTGAATAGGTGGAAAGCAAAAGATATTTTTCAGGTTCTACCGAGATTTGAACTCAGATCGCTGGATTCAAAGTCCAGAGTGCTAACCATTACACCATAGAACCGTTAAAATCACTCATAGACATTATCACTTATCAGAGCTTTTATAGGCAACAAGATCAACAGATTTTTCATTTCACAACAAAAACAGTTTTTCAAACACATTTGCCTTGAAATTCGGCTTAAAATGCAGTAAAGTTGTTAGTTCTCTGACGGAAAAGTTTGAACAAACTTTCAAGACGAATGAGGCTTCTAAGGACTAACGACTTTACGCTACTGAATTACAAGCATTTCGTACGGTACTAACGAATCTTACGAGATTGCACTGTTAAAAAAAATGGAAATATTTCAGCAACAGTAGGCGCGAATTCAAACGAAGGGAAAACAAAGTAACTCTAATTTAAGCAAAGGGACTTTTTTCTACTACTGTGCTTTTTTTCATGTTAAACGTTAGAGTATTGAGCAAAGATTAAAAATAGCTTATCATCATCTCTGGTATTGAGTACTTGTACTTCCGGCGACTTGTTTCAACGTGTTGTCACTGTGTCCAATATCCATAGTTAAATATATATATATGACGTCTTTTTTACGCACTCAAGGGGTTTCATTCCCTTTTTATGCCAAAGCACAGTGCGAGCGTTAGGGAAAATGGATAGACGGAGAGGGTTTAGGATGAGGTATCGGTTAACATTGGATTTGAATTCCTGCACATTGCAATTACTGGGGAAGACAGTTCCACATCCGCGTAGTACGGCTAAAGAACGATTCTCTGAACATGACGTACGACCGAAGTTAGGCTCGAGGGTGAACTGATGCGCATTATTGGAGGCGCGGGTATTACGGTTGAATATCTTAAGGGGAGGAATGCAACTGGCTATTCCTCTAGAGAATATACCGTTAAAATAACGATAGAAGAGGGTGAGGCATGAGACATTACGTCGGTGTTCAAGTGACGTAAATGTCTCAATGATGTTACGGTCACCAATCATCTTAAATTCTCTTCTCTGGATGCTGTCCTAAACATTTAAATACGTTGCTGGAGCACCAGCCCAAACGTGGAGTTGTACTCAAGCTTTGGACGTATATAATATGTTTTGTAGATGGTAGCCAGATCAGAGGGGGAAAAAAAATTCTTGCATCTTCTTAAAAAACCTAAACACCTTGCGGCATTTTTGGCGACATCGCATATGTGATCATTCCATAAGAGGTGATGCACATACCGAGAATATCGAGATGTTCGGTTTCGCCGATGCAAGTGCCACTCATGGACAGTGGCAGCGAGGTATATCTCGCTTCAAAAATACAAGACAGCATTGAGTTTTCGAAGCATTAAACTCTACGCGGTTTTTTATTCCCCATTGTAATGCTGTTTAAATCAGAGTTTAATGAGCTTATCATATTTAGCCGTTGCAGTTCCACATCCGAAGAGGAGGGATGTGAGTCTTGGAACGAATATGAAAAGCTAAGGGTACTATCGTCAGCGAAACAATGAATTGGATTAGAAATTGAAGACAAGAGATCATTTGTGAAAATGAGAAAGAGGGTCGGAGTCAAACGGAGCCCTGGGGCACACCAGCATTTATATTGTGGGTTTCAGACTTGAACCCGTCCAATCCAAGCTTTCGTTCTTCAAGATATTTCTTGAGCTGATAATTTATCAGCGTTTCCATGACCTTAGAAAGAAGGGTAGTTAGTCTTTGTGACGAAAGCGGGATTGGGAAATGTTGAAACAGTTTTTTCTGTGTACGACGACGGTTGAAACATATTGTTTATTTAGTTTTCTTGCTTTCCAGATGCCAAGGAAGACTTCTAGAGGACAGATTGACTTGACAAATTACAATAAGGCCTGTAACGACGGCAAGGCAGGCGTTGCGAAATGTGGAGGAGAAGCAAACCAAACAAACTTTTTACGGAGGTGCAAGAGCAGGAGCTCACAATAAATAAAAAAAAACTGTCAGCCATATTTATTGATCTAGAAAAAGCCTTTGACTCAGTCAACTCACAAATATTGATAAATAAACTAAGACTGATTGGATTTGGTAGCAAGGCAATAAAATGGAGCAAATCCTTCTTAGAAAGCCGCAAACATATGTGAGCATTAACTCCAAGAGTTCCGATGTTCAAGAACTCATGTGCGGGGTACCACAAGGAAGTATTTTAGGACCATTATTTTTCCTTATCTACATAAATGATCTAATACGAATAGCATTACATGGACGATTTTTCCTCTTCGCGGATGACATTAGCTTAGTTTTTGAATCATCATCTGAAAAAGATCTTGAAGAGAAAATGCAGCAAGACTTGATCCAAATAAGTAATTGGCTAAACCAAAACAAGATATGTCTCAATGTCAATAAAACTAAATATTTAACTTTCTACTCAAATCCAAACATAAATTTATATTACAATTCCAATCTTATAGAAAGAGTAACAGAATTTGTCTATCTTGGAGTTCATATTGACCAGGTCTCAAGTTTAAAACTCATGCTGACTTTCTAGAACAGAGACTATCGATGATTGCCGGACTCTTCAGAAGAATTTCTAGATTCTTAGATGACTTCTCTAAAAGAACAATATTTTTTTCGTTATTTCAGAGTGTTCTCGTATGGAATCCAAGTTTGGGGCACAGTTAATAAAATAAAATGGTGGAGCTACAAGTTGTTCAAAACAAAGCAATAAAAAATCTTTTTGGACATCCAACAAGGGAGAGAACAAAATACATACACGAGATCCACGATATATTACCAATATCCTTTATCTATGAGCATAAGCTACTTAACCTGACGCATAACATTATTATAAACCAGATACATACAACAACTGATCTTTTGCTAAACAGAAATATACATGAATACAATACTAGAGGTGCAAATCTTATCCACATTTCATCAAATAATGTCACGTCAATTCAACATCAGTCTATCATAAATTATAACAACTTACCTTCTTCTTTCAAAACATTAAATAAAAAACTCTTCAGTAAGAATACTAAAATTTTCATTAAAAATAAATTCATGAATTCTTAATTTTAACTAAATATAAAAGTAAACTGATTTGTGAGAGCGTTTTTGTTCCTTCTTAGACTTTCAATTGATTTATGTTTATGTTTTCTTTTTCTTTCGTCTTGAAATCAGTTTGAAGTTTTTGATTTTTTGTTATTTTCTTTACCATCCTTTTATTTTGCAAAAATTAACTTTTTTCCCGCTCCACAGATTCTTTTTAATTTGATCGATGTTTAAATATGTATAATGTATATTTTCTTTTCTTTTATTATTACTACTATTTCAAATTGTTATTATTGTATACTGCCCTTCAAAGAGATTATCTCATTGGGCTATTAATTCGAAATAAATAAAAAAAAAAAAAAAAAAAAATCGGAAGAAAACCTACCTTTATTTTGGTCTTAGCAAAAAAAAAGAGGTAAGTAAAGGGTTTTCCAATAAGAGGTGTAATTTTGATATTCAAAGAAAAATGGCATTTTTGAGATAAATGATCGTTTATGTTTATTTCATTATAAAGAGGAAGGTATGCCGTTAATAATGGAACACAACATCAGCCAAATGGCCGCCACGATCACGCTTACAGGACCATATCCTTATCATGAAATTTTCTATAACCAAATCGCAAAGTGGCTGCCCTATGTCCTCGATAGCCTTACGAATTCCATCTTTGAGGTCTTGAATCGAAGCTGGGCTGTTGGCGTAGACCTTATCTTCCACTTGGTCTCAAAGGAAGAAGTCGCAAGGTGTTAAATCACAAGATCTCGGTGGCCAATTGTGATCACCTCTTCGAGAGATAACACGGTCCCGAAACTTTTCCCGTTTACGAACCGAATTTTAATAATTTCAATGCGTTGTTGAAGCGTGTATCGTTCCATTTTTATTAGTGGCGTAGTTTCTACTTGTCAAATGTCAAAAAATTAAAGCTTCAAAAGAGACAGCTACCGAAATAGCGGGCTATTCAAAATAACACCTCTTATTAGAAAACTCTTTATAAGATAATTGTCGAAATTATTTTTCGAACTTGTCCTTCCTCAAATATAACTTTGCGTGGCTAGGACTTGGGATCATTCTGAAATTTCCGGGGAGGAATCGAATCGTTTCGGAGTTTCATGAAAATGAACCGCGAACTGTCCGTACGCACAGCATATCTAAGCTACCAGCTTCTCAAGATAGTCGCCTATAACAGATTCAACGTTGATGCTTCCTACCACAGTTTGAACACCGTCATAGACCGTCAGAAATTTGAGATGCGAGACATCTATGGGTACTCGACTGGTGTAGGTAGATACAGATTCCAGTTCAAAAAAACATAGTTTTGAGCTCAGAAACTTTAAAAACTCCACCTAATCGTGACAGCAGCAAGTTCTCCACAAGTACACAACATCTATCTATATCCTATAGGTAGTTGATTTCACATCAGAATCATTGCGAACTTTCCCGAAAGCTTTTCCACGGGAATATAGGCGTAACGAATTTGAACAACTTGATGTTGGTTTTATAGACCCAGTACACACACGAAGTTTGTATATATATACATGTTTTTATGTACTAAACTTATGAGAAATTTGATTTTGCCGCACCGTCTACTAAACTTATTTATTCGTATCTATCGTCAAGATATCAAGCGGTTGTAGCTATAATCAAACATCATCATTTCTTTTGCTAAGCAGAGGTGTCCCCCAAGGATGAATTCTGGGGCCTCTCCTGTTTACAGTGTACATAAATGAGCTTCTGCCTCTTGGGTTCAGTTCATTTTTCCACATGTATGCTTCGATATAGTTGTCCCCTTGGATTGATTGAAAATGGTTCTTGTGAGATCAATGACAATTTTATTAAGACTATGTCTAAACCCCACAAAGACAAAACGTCTGATTATTAAAAAAAAAACTCATAAGTAATGGAGTATTTTCCTAAAAAAAACTCATTAGTAATGGAGTATTTTCATCAACATAGTTCCAATCCTGTTTGTAGAATCTGTAAAGAACCTGGGTGCCTTATTCAATAGAGCACTCACCTGGACCAGCCACATAAATGTTACAATCGGAAGAGTGTAGTGAGGTCTGAGAATGTTATGGACTACTCAAAAAATTACGCCAATTCAAACAAGAATGATAATAGCCAAAACAATACTCATTCCTCTATTGCTTTATGGCTGTGAAATCTTTAGACAAGAGGAAGTTAAATCTTGTATAAAAATATATTGCGTCTCTCTGGATAATTTACTTCCACTTAGAACGCTAACAATGCTAAAGCGTATGGTACTATTAAAGGCAATTGTTAATTTATTTTTACTGATGGAGTCGCAGTTATAAAAAATTTCGCAACCATATGTAAGTACCGGTATCACCAGGGTCTTAGCGAGCATTATTCTGGTTTGAAGAGGTGTTAATTCTTGAGCAGTCCACAGTTGTCTTAACGTCCCATAAGTCTTACCCACTAATTAATTGATATGGTCATTCAATGTCAAGGTTCTGTTAAATACTACTCCGAGATTTCTAGATGTGTTTACGAATTCTAGTGCAGTTCCGTTCAGAATAATGGAGGGGAAGTATGAGATATCTAATTCTTTCATTAAAAGTGACTAAGCATTTGGGTTGAGAACTAGGCCATTGCACGAAGCCCAATTGTGTATCCTGCTTAGCTCAAGGTTAAGAATTGAAGCACAATCTTCGATTAGACCTAAAGGACAGCTTCGATAAACTTGGATGTCATCTGCATAAAAGTGCTTGGAGGCCCAAGTTATAATGTACTCTATTTCGTTAATGTACAGAGAGAATAAAAGTGGGGACAAAATTGATACTTGAGGAACTCCTTGTTGTAAAAGAAGAAACTCTGACACATTGTTATTCACACTTACGGCCTGCTTCCTATGGCTGAGAAAAGATGAAATGAGTTTAATAGCGTCGGAAGATAAATTAAACCTCTCACGTAATTTATGCATTTATGTCAAAAGCCTTGGAAATATCTAAAAGGACTAAGAATGTTACGTCGCCTTTGTCAAGTTCAACTCTTATGTCTTCAATTACCTTAAGAAGTGCGGTTGTGCAGCTATGGTGTGAACGAAAACCTGATTGGATGTCAACTAAGAGGTTGTTGCGGGAAATAAAGTCATGCTTTATGTTTTTGCATAAAGCGTTCCCAGACTTTTGAAAGGAAAGGGAGTATTAATATGGGCCTGAATTTATCACATAGCGAGTTTTTGGGAATGGGAATAATTTTGGCCTTTTCCACTCAACTGGAAAAATTCCAGTTGTAAGCACCGAATTCATTATATGTGTGAAATAGGGCATCGGTATAAATTAATAAACTAGAATGGGAAATGATTTTCTCAACGTTATTTATGGCGACGACGAAAAGAAGTGGGCCGAGATGGCTTCCTTGCGGAACGCGTGAGATAGCAACAAAGGGGTCAGATATGTTGCATCTGAACAGGACTCGATACTGACGGTTTTCTACGTAAGATTTAACCCAATGAATGAATCCTAGTGGAAAACCAAATGCTTCAAGCTTAAGGTAAATGATTTGGTGGTTAATTTTATCAAATGCTTTATTGAAGTCAGTTGTAATTACATCGACCTCATATCCTTTTTCCAAAGCATTGAGAGTTTCAGACACTAATTGGGTTAAATTAGCGGTTGTAGATTTCTCTTTGCTTTTCCTTATAAATTCAAACATAATTATTAAAATATTGTTATTCTTTGATTTGTTAATTTTATTATCAAAGTATGTAAGTACTGAATCTTGCACTAACTCAAAAGATGTTGCACTTTACTGTGTAAGAAATTTTACAAATAAAGAAAAAGCTAATAAATTAATAATACTGTGATACTGAAAGTTACTCTGGCTTATAAGATATTGTATCCAAGTGAGTAAATTAATAATATCTAAACTAGCCGACTCTGCGGATTTCTCGCCACTCACAGAGCAACTGTTGAATAATTACAATCAACAAAAATATTGCTAAAATGAAATGTGATTTGCTTGAATCCAATTGAAATAGAGAACTTCATATATCTGAATTTTACCAAGAATTACAAAAAACAGTCTACATTTATTATTTCAAATTTCGTTGAAAATTCAACATATTTTCGTTCTTCCGGTGTGTTTTGACTATGTCACAAAAATCAAAATTCCATGCAGCTTTCAATTGTCCCCATAAAATTCTATGCAAAAACTTGATTTTAGATCTTGAAGTTCTTTGTGCTCTCGCAAAGTTTTCCAAGTTCCCAATCCAACATAATAAATTTTTCCCTTTGGAAACCAATGAAATTTCCGATTTTTTTATCAAGAACTTTCTATTTTCTATTTGAAAACTTCGAAATTTTCCAGTCTTCACTTTGAAAACTAAGAGTTTTTCGTTCGAAAACCCATTTTGAAATTCCCCAGTTTTTCACTTAAAAACCAAATCCGTTTTGAAATTTTCCAGTTTTTTATTTGAAAACCAGTGCATCCACAATTTCATGCAATTTTCCATTTGAAAACGAATGAGTTTTCCGAGTTTTTCTTCAAGAACCAAAAAATTCCAAGCAAAAAAAATCTTATTTCCGACCTTTGTTTGGTTTTTCCAGTTTTCCTACTCTTCCATGAGGTTTTTCCATTTTTTTTTTCACAGAAATCATCAATGAATACAACAATATCACCCATGAACATCTGTTGGACCATTTCGGAGTCTTTGAGAGACATACAAGCTACCTATCGGGTCCAATTATGAAACAAAACCTGTCTCGGATAGACCTTAGCTCACCCACCAAATTTCAGAAAAATCTGTCCAGTACTTTGGGAGGAGTAGGGTCACAAACAAACGCTTAGGAGAATTATATATATAAGATACTAGGTCTGTTTGGGAACTTTTTGTAGCAGTTTGTTTGAAATCTGTCAAATAAGGTGAAGAGAGTAAAATTCTCTCAGAAAGAGAGAAACTTGCAACAAAGTAAACAAACGCGTTGATGTAATTTGTTGCAGTTTTTTTTTCATTTTGGCAAAACCGTTGACAAATTAAATTATTTGGTTTTAAGGTTTGATTCGAATTGTAGTGTTTTCATATTAAAGATCCTTTTTGAAACAAAAAATGTCGAAAATAATGAATTTTTGAGTTTGGTAGAAGAGTTGATGGAATTTGATTCTTCGTTCAGCAAAGAAAAAGATGTAAATAAAAGTTTAGCGCTGAAACTGCTATATAACCGACGACGAGCTTTTTGATCACGGCAATGAAAGAGAAATGGAAAATAGGCGAAACTGCATCGAAAATTACTTCGAAAAAGTGGTACCGCAGTATACGGACGTAGAATTCAAGGTGCACTTTTGGGTTTCCAAAACTTTGTTCGAACACCTTAGTGACAAATTCTGTGCATAGGAGATTTATGCTAGTCTCCGTTAGGACAAAACAGTTAGTGGACCCAAGCATCTAGCACTGTTTCTATGGTTTGTTTATGAAATTTTTGATGAAATACATTAACACAAATTATACTATAAAGGTTTCCTGGACATGAAGCATGCTCCTTCCGAGATTTGGCGGATCTTTTCGATTTATCTCTGTGGACGGTTCATACAACTATTCAAAGAGTCATTAAATTCTTGAGTTGTATGAGCCCGTCTATGATCACTTGGCCTACTGAAAAAATTAAATTAAATGTTGACATTTTTTTAACCTTAAAAAAAAATAATTCACTTTTGACCACGAGCAAATTCAAAAAATAAATATGTCATCTATCAATTACCCGTTCTTCGAAGATCAATGTCATTCAAAAACAACTTGCAACAAGAATTTTCAGTTGCAAGAAGTTGCAAAATTTTTGTTGGAGGAGAAATATTTTGCTCTCTCGATTTCCCCTTTCTCTGCAACTAATTCGAGTAAACAAACAGGAAAATGTAAAAACGTTTTACTTCGTTGTACTTCGTTGCAAAAAGTTGGAGTTACCAAACAGACCTACTATAAAATTAAACAAACGCATCATTTTGTTTTTAATCCTTCAAACTGAAAACCAATTTTGCTCATAACTTCTGAATATGTGAATTTATGGAAAATTTCTAACCGTTTAAACCTTCCCTGAACTTCCACGAAAATTTCAAAACCAAAATAAGTCAAATAGTTTCAGCAGTTCTTAAGTTTAAGCGAGACTAACGTACACTAATTCATTTTTATATATACATACCAGCTGACCCGACAGACTTCGTACTGCCTCAATCGATATAAAAAGACCTAGATTTTTGTAGCCTCTCCCCACTTCTTCACCAACGTCTAACCGCTACCTTCTTGTACCCAGGTACCCTGTTATCCGCTACCCCGCTACCCAATACTTACGCAAGCTACCCGCTTAACCGGTAATCGCTACCTACTACCCTTTAAATGCTATCCCGTTATACTCAACTACCCTACTTCCCGTTACCCAATACTTCTTAACGCTACACGCTGCACCAGTAATTGCTACCCACTACCCGCTACCGACTACCCCGCTTCCAAGTCATGACAAAAAAAAAAAATAAAAATCTTTCCAAGGAAAAATTAAATTTTTTAATTAATGAATAAAAAATAAGGGTTGATCATAGAGGGTTGAAAATTTAGGGTTTCATGTATTTTAGTATGTATGTATGTATCATAAAAAAATTAAAACAAAATTTAAGGGTGGATCACCTTTAACATTTAGGAGGATGAAAAATAGATAATAGCCGATTCTCAGACCCACTTATGCTTACAAAATTTCGTGAGAATCGGTCAAGCCGTTTCGAAGGAGTACGGGAACGAGACACGAGAATTTTATGTATAAGATATAGGTGTATAGATTATTTAGATAAGAACTTAAGGCATGAAAGGAATAAGTAAGTCGATGTACGTGTGGCTTTTAGAGTACTTTTTTAAATGTCATGTTCAAATTAAGTTCTAGTTCAACTATCGTCAACTGATTCGAACTGATTTAAACCTTTTTTACAAAAATGATTGTGTTCTATGTACCTACATAGTTGGAAAAGTGTTGAGTTTTTCCCAACTTTTCCTCGCAGATTGATTGCAAGCAAACATACATATAACTACCAAGTCCACAATATCGCTAAAAACATCACCACATTTTTAAATATGGGAATCTGATTCAAGAAAGTTATCTGGAAAGGTTTGAGCACATTTTCATATAATATTGATGTTCTTGATCAAGGGGCACGGTAGTGCCCAGCCAAGTTCTCTAGCAACTTTATCACTACACCCTTATTTACAGGAAACAAATCAGGGCATTTTCCACACCCCTCTAACTTTTATACCAAAGAAGCCAAAAATTAAACTCACATAATTTGTTAAGCTAGTCAAGAAGAAGCACCTCAGTAAATTTTAGATATTTACTTAGCATAAGCAGTTTCTTAGATACAATGTTCCAAAATTCACGAAAATCGTAATTGGCTGACTGATTCACTCACTCACTGACAGATCATAAAAATTGAAGCACTTCCCGTTGCCCCAGAAACTTGAAATTTGGCACAGTGATAGGTCATGAAGTACACAATAACACTTTCAGAATCACTTCCGTAACTTGTCATATATATATAGTTCTGAGAATGATTTGCCTTACTCAACATTTGACATAATCTCTTCTTGAAAATTCCCTTTTGCACAGTTTGAACTTGTATAGAACATCGCTCGGCAGATCAATCAAAAAGTCCTTTTTCGAGAAAACTTTGAGCAATAGCCTGGGGCTTCTTCTTTTTGTGTATCAAACGTCACTACCACTACAAACAACAGAGTTAGCTGCAAATTTTTTGGATTTGTAGGTACGGATTTCATACATTTCATTTATTCATTCATTCATCCAATTTGCCAACTTCAAAATAAAAACTGTTGCTTGAAAAAGTGAGTCGCTATTACTCTTACTAGGAAAGCAATCTGTACAATTGCGATGAAATTTGGAAAGGGTGGAAACGTTGCTGATTGTAATATTATATCTTCAATCCGTATCTCGATTGTCGTCAAACGATCTCGACGATTGACTTGCTCCACGCTATCATGATCTGATAGATAGTAATACACGTGCAGACCGATGTCATTTCCTCTACACTTTTAGAGTTTCTGTAGCTCTCAAACTATATAAGCAAAAAAAAACGATGACGATCAACATACGTGAAGCAAATTTTTGACGATATCGTCGACGACATCGTTTAGACGATAGTCGTTTTTAAAGTTACGGAATGACCCTCCTGGCTATTAACTTACTTATTTATCCGGCTCACAGTCCATGAAGGATTTCAGCCTGAGATACTGAAGCCTTCCGTCATGAACGGTCCCTCGCATGCACTCTCTAGTCGCCGAAACCAGGCGCTCTGGCATCCGCAGACACTTGGTCCTTGTACCATAGGTTCGGTCTTCCCTGTCGTCTCGAACCTGGGGGCTGAAATGAGAAGACTTTCTTGGCAGGAGCATTGTAGTCCATTCGCTCGATGTCGCCGAGCCAATGTAATCGTCTTTTCTTGGCCTTCTGGACTACATCCACATCTTGGTAGAGCTCATACAATTCTCGGTTGAACCTTCAGATTATTCAGATTCGTCGCATACGGGACCGAAAATACGTCGAAGAATTTTTCTTTCGAAAGTACCCAGTATCAATTCCCCTTTTTTTACTTATCGTCCAGCACTCGACGCCGTAGAGTAGGACTGGTAAAATCAAAGTTTTGTATAGCAGACACTTTGTCTCTCGAGTGAGGAGTTTTGAATCCAGTTGTTTTGCCAAACCGAAACAGCAGCGATTCGCTTGAGTAATTCTTCTTCGGATCTCCACAAAGTTGTCGTTTGTGGGATTGATGTTTGTTCCAAGGTAGGTGAACTCCTTTACTACCTCGAAATTGCTGCTACCAACAGTGACGTTTTGTCCTAGGCGGTGGACAGATGTACTTTGTTTTGTCCTCATTCACTTCAAGACCAACGAATCTTGCCTGTTCTTCAATCGCTGTGAAGGTCTCAAGCACAGCTCTCTTGGATCGACCGATGATGTCTATGTCGTCCGCATAGCCTAGGAGCTTGGCGGATTTGTTGAAGATAGTGTTTTCCGTGGTCACACCTGCCTTGCGCACTATCTGCTACAGGACTATGTTGAAGAAGCCCCTGGCTATTAAGCCTTGCTGAATAATCCTACTTAAATGATTTATATATATATCCAAGCACCCTAATTTCTTACAACTTTACTTGAGTGTAGACCAACTTTCGAGTGATCACGACACAGAAACTCAAACATCTCTTATAGGCTGAAGTTATTTGGTTATTATTCTACAATGAAAAGTCTGCTGGTGGATTATAAACCCTGCTGTAGTTGAAGAAAACGGTTCTATGGTGTAATGGTTAGCACTCTGGACTTTGAATCCAGCAATCAGAATTCAAATCTCGGTAAGACCTGTAAGATATCTTTTGCCTCCGAAACTCAAGATAAGTCTTACCATTTCGAACTCTAAATTCCTTTTGCTTTCACCATATCGAAATCAATCTCAATGAATGATCTTACCAGAAAAAAGCTAAAAAGATTACAAAGGTTCTACCGAGATTTGAACTCAGATCGCTGGATTCAAAGTCCAGAGTGCTAACCATTACACCATAGAACCGTGTTACCTAAAGATCAATCATTTAAAACAAAATCGATAAGCAAATCGCAACGATTGATATTCAAAATGTCTAAAATTAAACATGCTCATTGCAAACAGCTGAGTAAACATCACTTTCGATTTTCAAGCTCAAATCTTGATAGCTACTATTAGTGTGAATGAAATGTTAAAACAAAACTGACACCTATGTTGTTTTTCTTTAAGTTGAAACAAGTGGTTATGCATAGAGAGCTGTTTGAAACAAAAAGAGTGAATTGCAATATCAATTGTATGCCATGAATTAAGAACTAGCTCCACTTTATGTTGTTCTAAGATTTTCCCATGATCATTCTTGATCCTGAACTTTGCTCTCTAATAAGCCAACACTTTGTTTTCCGATTTCTGAAAACCTACCAAACCCGCATCATACCTCAAATACCAATTAAACTGCAATCCATTTCTAGCCTCTTTTCCTAAGCCAAACAACTACTAGAAGCTGAGCAAATTTTTGCCTTGCAAATTCCTAGGTAGCAAGCCATTAAAATCAAAAACAGCGATCGCACCGATCGACTCCAATCGATAGTTAAACTCAAATAAATCCAAAATCACAGAGCAACGATCAAATGCTAATCGCCCAAATAGTAGTAGCGAGAAAAGCGCATGATCTTCAGAAGGCGCGGATAAAGGGCATGCTGCGGCGGCGTGCATCTTCGCTTTTCAGCTGCTAGTCAGTAGCTTCTCGCCCAAGTGTTATCCTCAGAAATTATACTCGTGAATAATCCACAAGAATGATCATATCACTAGAACGAAGCTGTGGTTCAGATTTATTTCTGACTAATAAAACTCCATTCGATGTCCTTATCAGAGCAGCGCCGAAGATAAATCTTTGATAAGGTATAGGTACCTATGCGCGAAGGTACCTCTTTGGTGATTGAGAGGGTGTTTCGGTTTGATTCAATTGTCTGTATTTTGAGGTCAGCGTGAAATCTAATAAAATTTGTTTGAAAAGTTCCAGGAAGATAACAAGGTCAAACGGAACCCATCCCTGTCCCAGCCCACGGTGAATGGGGCAATCAAAACAAAACTACAAATCCAATCCGGCAGATATTTCCCCACTAGAATTGCGATACTAGCGCCTTCAGTTGGCGAAGATAAGAAATAATGGAGCCCACCTCAAAATAAAGAGTTAATAACTAACATTTCCATACATTATCCCAATATTTGAGGTGTTCCTCAGGGTTGTCAACTAGGACCCCTACTTTTCACGATTGTAGTCCTCTGTGCTGGCAAACCATTTGTTGTAGATAGTATTAAGCTTTCTTTGACTAGGTTTGTGAGTGTAAGAAAAGGCGCAGGGTCATAAGTCCACAGGCCAAAAGTCCATAATGGTCTTTTGACCCACTCTGGTGAGTTAAAAGTCCATAAACCAATTATGGACTTCTAACCTACTTGAGTGGGTTACAAATCCACAAAAAAGTGGGTCAGTAGTCCATATATTATACAAAGTGTAAAGAATGACAAACAGATATTTATTTTACTTACTTTGTCACAAAAAATAGAAAAATGACTGAAATTTTCAAATTCAATAAATAAAAAAATAAAAAGAGAACAGTATAAACCTATGATTTATAAGAAAACTTCAAATACTTCTTTTTTATAGAATTATTCAGTGTCTTCTTTTTGGAAAAAATGAAATAAATTCAAATGAACTTAATTTCTGCGCGTTAAGTTAATTAAGAAAAGCAACCAATACACATCTTGTGATGCATACAAGTGTCTTGAAAGCAGATTTTGAGCATCCTTTTTTTTTCACTTTCAACTGAGGAAGGGATGTTGCCGATTCGGAAAATTCGAGATGGGTTTGGTTTGATTTCGAGTGAAGTGAGCGAAAAAAAATTAGCCCATAAGAGAATCAATTTGGGGTGTGAAAATAAAAAAATTCGCGCGAATTTTTTTATTTTCACACCCCAAATTGATTCTCTTATGGGCTAATTTTTTTTCGCTCGCTACGCTCGCTGCCAATAATAAGGTACAAAACATTTTTTGCTCTGAGCTCCGAATCCTCACTTATATTATTTTTAAAACATATTCGCCATCACGCTAATTTTTTTAACCATACATTTATTTTTTTAACCACAACACAATGTTTATAAATTAGTATGATCTGTGATTACATTACGTTTTCAAAATTTCAGTGTTTACTATTAATACTATTTTTTGTTTTGTTTTTGTATTCCTACATATCTACATATGTCCTTAAAAATAGATAACTTCAGTTAAGAAATTACGTGCTCAGAATGTGCAACATATGCGATCAACCAACGATTCCAACGATCCATCACGATCATCAGTAAAACCCCAAAAAAGTTGTACTTCTTCCTATTTTTCTTACAATAGTAAGAAAATCAATTTGGGTCAGAAGTCCACACACATTTTGTGTGGATTTCTGTCCCACTATGGTGGGTTAAAAGTCCAGAATTGATTTGTGGATGTTTAACCCACCAAAGTGGGTCAAAAGTCCATTATGGACTTTTGGCCTGTGGACTTATGACCCTGCGCCGTAAGAAAAACGTCACATTTGAAGTACTGAAACCTGAAATTGAAAACCAGCTCCTCTAATATTTGTATCAGACTGGTGCATGTACCTACCCAATTTGGCGGGAAATTAATATGAAGTCGATATGAAACGATTAAAAATTATTTCTTACAAACATAAATGTTATACATTTTTTTATGAGTCATAATTTTCCATGTTTCTTCACCCTTCCTCTTACGAACACCCTGTTGGGCGCATACAGGCAATGTCTTCTTCTGAAGGCCTTCAACCTTCTCCATCGTCAACGTGAAGATCGACCACAAACAGGGCTTGGCTGACTAGCATGGAATACATTTTCGTTATTTGGCATCGGAGAAATCCATCGATCGATCGCTAAAGCCGCGCACTACTTCACCGTTCACCCATAATCCCATATCCTCTATCCATGGTGAGGAAAGAAATTAAAACCAATTAAATGGGCGCGATCTCTGCCAAAAAGCAACAGCAGCATGCAGCACGAAACAAACCTCCAAACAAAGGATCTCTCTGCTGCCTCTATAGGTTAGGGCTGGATTGACGGTGTGGTACCAGAGACATGAGAATGTCATGGTCCTTCGTTCGGAGAAGGAGGAACAACGATGACGACGAAAAAAATGGTTGTTGCACAGTGGCTCATTAGTTTCGAGTTTTTCTAATTGGCTTCGAGTTCTTAACAAAACGTTTTCGATGCCAATCGAATCGAACACAACATTGATGACGATGATGCGATGATGGCGATGACGACGACGAGAGATGGGGAATGGGCAGTAGAGGATGTTGAACGGGTCAGCCAGAAGGCAGAGCATGATGGCTTCGGCTTCTTGACCGCTTTTTGGTTTAACATTTTTGTTTTTTTTTTTTTTTTTTGTAGAACGATGAGGGGAACAATACAAAGAGGCAAACTTGCGCCACAGCCTTGGCGATACAAAATTTAGTAGTTAGGTCCCGTGTTTTTCAGCTTTTAATTGTTTCCAATCGCTGATTGGAATGCCATCGTCAGCCATTGAGTTGCCCTCGCCTCATCAATGGCGCACGGGAGCGATCTTGCTAACCATCAGCCGCTATACCTATAGCCAGCAGCAGCAGCCGCCTTGACAAGGTTTTCACTTCTGGGAATTATGTTGTTCCACTTAACATAAAGAAGTGTAACGCGAGAGAATGGAGCGTCCTCCTCGACTCCCCTCAAACAACAACTAAACGAGCAAAATATGTAAATTCGATTTCGGAAGCCAAAGTAATTAATACTCGGTTTCTGTTTTCTTTTAACTTTCGGTCTCTCCGGATTCGAAGTCGATGAGACGATGTGAGGCAAGCACAGAGCAAGGATACCGATTGGAATCAGTGCAAGCAGCAACAATATACTATATAAACGAACGAAACACACTGTATGCCACAAGAAGGTGAGAAGGCTTCGCGGTGATTATGTTGGAAATTTATTGATGTGATATGCCAATGCCACTCTTTTGGCCACTGCTCAATTGTGATTCGGGTTGAGTTGGACCCTCGACGTGGTTATGAATGAATGGATATGGGGAATCTATGGTTTTGGGGTTCCAGACTGACTGATAAGGATCTGTGGATTCTGGGCAGTTGGGTTTCAGGTTTCAGCTCGTTCTTGTGGTAATCTCTCTGGTAGGTAAATTGGGAGAGATTTGTGAAGATTTTGTTTTTTTTCTTGCTGCGCTGCGACTTGTAATTGGAAATCTGAAAATGATGCTAATTAGGTCGTGAATGAAAGGGTTTTTTTGTTTTTGGATTCGGGAGTGTGTAGCAGTAGTGGACGACTTTTTTCAATTTAATTTCTGAAATGGCGCTATAATTTTCTTCGAATTAGATTTTTGTTGACGGGTTTCACTGATTATGCGTGAAACAAGAACCAGAAGCGATAACTATCAGCGCAGAACATATATCAGTTATTTATTGGGGACGATCTTTAAAAAAAAAGCTTCACAGTTTTTGTATTTAAAATAGTGACATCCGGTTAGAATTGGGTTTGACTATGTGGGTGGTTTTTAATTTATTTTCACTGAGTGTGTGTAGGTTTCAACAGCTACTGGGTAGCTGAAATTGAATAAATTGTTTCATCGAACTAGTTTTATGGAATCTTTACTTTCATTTCATTTATTTTATTTTTTTCTTAATAATGAATCATAATTTTCATAACAATAAATAATAATTAAAAGTGAATAAGAGAAAAATATGAGACATTCTATATTTAATTACAATGTAATAAAATAGTATTGAATGCCACTTCAATATTTAAAAAACAGTGATTTATGTTAAGTATGAGTGGGGTGACCCTTAATACAGATTTCAATTTTTTATTTTAACACATAAATGTGTGAAGTTTAAAAAACAGTAAATATTTAATATTAAAGATAATTTCATAATAAAATTAGCTAAATAAATAAACTAATCAAACTAAGTTTAGATATTATTTTAAGAAAGAAGACAAAAAGCAAAAAACGAAATTATTATATTCATATGATTTAAACCAGAATACCAGAAATAAGAATGTCAAGACTAGAATAATCTAAGTCCAATAACCAGAGCTTAAAGCATCGAGTGAACAGACCAGAGGTAGTAATTGTTCTCAAAGATGATGGAAGCTTATTAAATAGACGACAAGAAGAGATTGAATAGAAATTACGAAACGCAGTTGTACGGAATACAGGAACTGTTATAAGGTTTGAAGCATTTCCACGTAAATTATAATTCGATATAAGCCTAAAATTACGGCTACCCGATTTCATAAAAAAGGACTTCAGGACTTTGAAACAATATAAATGACGTAAGGGAAAAATGTTCAGATTACTAAACAATTGGAAACTGGGGTGACTTCTCGGTTTTCGATAGATTTTCCTCACTACTTTTTTTTTGTAGAATTAACAAAGGCTTAATTTTGTTCAAATGAGTACCACCCCAACATACAATGCCATATTGAATCTTAGAATGAAAGATACCATAATAAATATTCTTTAATAATTCAGCTGATACTAAGTTTGGAAGGTAATAAAAGTATCTTATCGTAGAGCGTAAATACTTTCCTAAATTCATCGTGTGCTTAAAGAAATTCATATTAGCGTCAATAGTAAGTCCTAAATATTTAAAATCATTTACCCTTTCAACTGGGAAACAGTTATCACAGCAATTACTGTTACTTATAAAAGAATAGTTTGATACAACGTCAGGTGAGCAATTTTTAGAAGGCAGTTTGAATCTTTGACACTCAGGAGCGTGAAAATAGAACTCGACATCAAAATTTTGAGTTGAGGTTAGACTGAAAAACATGATCTTCGTTTTTGAGCTAATAATTAAATTATGTTCAGCAAACCAAGTTCTCAAAAGAGCTAGATCCCAATTTATGTCAGATGCTAGATCCAAACGACTGTTTGAACCATACGACAATGCAATATAATCTGCAAACGCAGTAGGCCTACCTTTGAAATTAAGTGAAAAGAGTGAATTTATGTAAACCAGAAACAAAATCGGACCCAAAACCGAACCTTGGGGAACACCCAGGTTAAGGTAACCAATATCACTCTTATACTCATTTAATTTCACTCTTTGACTTCGATTCCCAAGATACGACCTGAGCCAATTAAACATGAAACCACGAAAACCAGCTTTGTGTAATTTTCTCAATAAAAAGTTATGGTTAACCATATCAAAGGCTTTTGTTATATCTACAAATAAGCCCGCTGTGCACTTCTTTCTGTCTAGATTTGTCATAATTTGGTCGCAGAATTGCAACAATGCAGCTTCCGTTGATTTTCCGTTTAAGAATCCAAATTGCACAGGACTAAAGAAATTTGTTTTTGATAAAAAACTTATCATTTTAGTCTTAATTAATTTTTCAAAAACTTTACTGAAAACCGAAAGAAGGGAAATAGGCCTGTAATTACACATATCACTTAATCATCTCCGTAGAGTTTGCGATATGATGACTTAAGCTACTAATAAATAACATATAACACATTGACGCATCAGCACACGAGTACACATCTTCCCAAAATTCATACACAAGAGCATCCTTTAATTTACAGATATTTACTTTAGAAGATTTTTTTTCATTGTCACTACTAAAAAACCGAAAAGTTTTTCTTTTATGTATGTTATTAATGAGTAAACTCGTCATAGAATGATCACTTATCATTAGATCGAATACACACGTTTCACATTCATTACTGCAACATTCAACAGTCTAGGGATCAATATATCGTATTTATTGGACCAATAATGTAAAGGAGAATTCTATTAACCCTTACAGTTGATGTGAAGATTTGAAATCGATCTCGATACTAATACCACTTTTCAATTCGCTTTTCCAAGCATGAAATACGTCAATTCATCAAGAAAGTTTTTAAATATAATATGTATGTATGTCACTTATGACAAATCTAACCCCTCGCTGATGAGGCTTCAAGACAGCATTTCGATGAAATTGCAAATAGCCAAATAGGATTCTATTTTTTCGATGGATTCACCCCCACGCCGCCGGCCGTAGATTAAAATTTTGTCTTTGAGATTAAAAATTACCTAGATTAGATTCGACCACAAGGGTCCACTGTTATACAAAAAACAACTAAAGAAAGTAACTCCTAGCCTAGCCACAGTAACACTTTACAGTAGAATCATTGCCTGAATCACAGTATGACACAAAAAATTGCCTTTCTCCTTCTAGTCGCAGTAGATCAACTTTTCATCCAGCAACTTTATTAATTTTTGTGTTGAATAAGAAAACAGCTCCTTAAAAATATTTAGCAGACTCAATATGATGAGAATCATGGCGCACGAAGCAAATGTTTTCTGTATGGTAATTCGTCTGCCATACTTTTCGATGTTCTATTTGGTTATATTCTAAGAAGGAAAATGTTTACAAAAAAGGCTAATTTGAACTAATTTATCACTTTTTGACTATAAAAAAAGACTAATCAACAGTGTTGTACCCTGGCCCGTGTTAAAATCAATTTTTCTGTCATAATTAATGTTTGGAGACTCATTTTGTACTCCTTTTTGCGTTATACTTACGTTGGTTGGTGGAGCTATCAGTTATAAGTAAGTTTAATTAATCATGTAAAAGATGCCGAGTACATCAGCCAAAGATTGGGTTCTAACAGCAGTGGGAAGTTGTTGGCGGTAGCAAAGGGAGAGAGGGGGAGGAGGTATGCATCCCCTTAGGCATGCCTCCTTTTCAACAGGCGGCAGCGGAATAACTCCCAAGATGGAATCAATGGTGGCGTTTATAGTTCCAGTCAGGATGAACAACTTAGTGAACACCTTATAGGGCTACTACGACATATTCACAGCGCAGGCCTATAAGGAGTGGTTTGGCCGGCTCTTCGTCTTAGAGTTAAACTAAACACAATGCCCTCCAGGTTGGGGATCGTGCGTCGGGGTGACTGCCCACATGAAGAAACTATAGTTAAGTACCACCAACAAGCCTCTGATACGGGCGGAATTACTGATGACAATCTACGCAAATGATTTAAGGACAACGAATTTCGGTTTTGCACTTGGAATTTTAGGTCCCTCAACAGACCACGTGCAGCCGATCATCTAGCGGAAGCCCTTGACTGCTATAAAGAAGATATATAACTGCCATCCAAGAATTGCGATGGGATGGTCCGTTCCTACCTAAAATGAACAACTCCGATGTATACTACGGCGACAGCTATCGGGAAGAAAATCAGCCAAAATCAGAATCGTGGATTTGTTGTTGGAACTCGACTCAGGAGGAAGGTCTTGAGTTTCAACTCAGTGAATGAGCGCATCACGACAATCCGTATCAAGGCTTAATTCATCAACACCTGCCACATCTGCGCTTACGCTCCCACTGAGAAAAAGGATGAAGACACCAAAGACAGGTTTTACGAACTCCTCGATAAGACCTATGAGCAATGCCCTAGCTATAACATTAAAATTGTCCTTTTAACTTTTAATGCTTAGCTGGGTAGAGAAGAATAATCGGAGGACATAGGCTACACGACACTACCTACGATAAAGGGTTAAGGCTAATCGACTTCACTGCGGGGCGAGACGTAATGGTAGCAAGTTCATGATTTCCACATCTCGAAATCCACAAGATGACAATGGAAAACTCACGCTGTTCCATCATGGTCGGAAAAAACCTAGCGGACGCATTTGATATCATGCAATTTCTTCAACATCATTCTTGACAAGATTGTGCAAAATTCCAACGTCAACACCAGGGGCATAATCTTTCAAAATTCCGTCCAGATACTAGGATACACAGACGACATTGACATAATTGGAAAAACAGAGCGTGATGTCAGTGGAGCGTTTGTGAGCCTTGAGACGGAGGCCAGGAAGATGGGTCTAGCGGTCAACAAGGACAAGACCAAGTTAATGCTGTCAACAAGAAAGGACAACCAATATCGTCGTCTTGGAACAAATGTCAACATAGACAGATTTTACTTCGAGGTAGTTAAGAACTTCGTCTACCTAGGATCCGCAATCCGCTATTAACTCAGACAACAACATCAGCGCTGAAATCAAACGAAGAATCACTCTTGCCAATCGCTGCTTCTTTGGACTTAGAAGGCAATTTAGTAGTAAAGTCCTCTCCCGAGCAATTAAAGTGACGCTCTACAAAAGCCTAATCGGTCCTAATGTATGGCGCAGGGACATGGATCAAGACAAAATCCGATGAAAATGCTTTGGGCTGCTTTGAGAGAAAAATTCTTCGAGTGATTGTTGGTCCTATCTGCATAAATGGAGAATTTAGGCGAAGATTCAACCAAGAACTGTACGAGCTAATTAGCGACACTGATCTAGCTAGAAAGTTAAGGTCCAAAGACTATGATGGTTTTGACATTCATAGCGAATGGAAAAGAACGGTCCAGATCGTAGAGTCTTCGAATCCAATCCGGAAGGACGTCACAGAAGAGGAAGACCGCAACTCAGGTGGAGCATACAGGTTGTAGAGGACCTGAACCAACTTGGCGTGCGAAACTGGAGACAGCTAGCTAGGGACCGAGCTGGCTGCGGAGACGTTTGTTGGATGTGGCCCTGGTCCGACTTCTCGTTAGCAATTATTGTACCTGCTTCATTTTTTGGTTCAAGCTCCAAATCTTTTATTGAAATAATATTTAAAAACATGTGAGACTGAGTTAAGATTCAGTATTGCAAAAAAAAGTACTTACGTCTGCATCCAATGATGCAAGAAAACTGAACGTCCCATCAATACGAAAATGTCTTTCTGATAGAAAGCTCAGTTATTTTAGGTGACAAAAAGATGCAATGAGATGAAACCGGGTTCAAGTACAATGTGCTTGTAGAATGACCTACTCTCACCGGACACCAAAGTTCAGAAGAACGTTTGCATTGGGAAGAGTTTTCTTTAGGAAAACTGATGTTTAAGAAAAATCTCAACATACATTTCACAGCAACAATTTTAACTTAACAACTTTGCATGTTTTCAAAATTATAAACATCAATGATTCTTATTTAAGACTAGCAAAACCCCTGCCCGCTTCGCAGGGCTTCGGCCCACAACGGTTCGGAAATTAGAGATTTGCAGGATGAAGAATACGGTAATCGATGGATAGGCAGAAATGAACAATATTCTTAGAAAAATCATGCCTGCATTTGCTAATCTGATGAATAATCTATTCATTTTTCAATTCTGTTACATAATTTTTTTAGTTAATTTACCCAGTAAACATATCTTCCCCAAATTTAGCTCCCTGAGATGTTAGGCAATTAGAATTTTGACAGCAAGCCAGCTATAGGCGTAAGTATGTTTTTAACCCTCTTCAGGATTGCACAATGTTAAAAATTTTCTTAAAACTAACAATTATTAGGATATTATAAAGTACTGCAATAAAAATATTGACAAAAAAAACCTAAATTCGATGTTCTAAGCTGTTTTAGATTTTCCTAAGTATTACAAAATGTATGGGTTTTTGTTTATCAATGAGATTTTATTTGCTAATATTTTTGTTCATAAGGTAAAAATAAGAAAACTGTATGTTCCTTACGTATTATTTGAAAAAAAAAAAAATCTTAAAGTCAACACTTTGCTCGGGCAAGAAAAATTGAACAACACTTAAATACAAATTAAGCCTCGCCAAAAAGTCATGAAAAAGTAACTTTGTCTTATAAGGATTATTTTCTAAGAATATGACCAAGAATCACATCCCAAAGTATATGGCAGATAAATTACAGGATACCCTGTATAGTTGACCATGAGGAAAAACAGAAATTTCTAAATCAGAAACACATATTTTTAAAGATTGACCTTGCGTGTTATTTATTTTTCAGGGAATTCAAGTCGAATAGGAAACTAAAGACGTATGCCATTGACTTCTTCACGGCGAGTCTTGTAGTACTGTAAAATTTAAGTTGATTGATGTCCTGAAACATAGTAATGCTCATACCATCAGAGTTAAAAAATGTGGAGGCAGTCCTGGTACATAAATGCATAAATGCAAAAAATTCAAAAACTCCGTCTCGTTGTAAAGTTTACTACATCGTTTTCATTTGTAAATCAAACGACTTGTGGGCAAAAAATTATGAATTTATTTGTCTAGTTCAAAATAAATTGTTGCATCGATTTAAGAAAGACATTATTCCGTACCAGCCATTATTGCACTTCAACTCAATGCTTCAATGTTTGGAAAGACATCTTGAATCAACTCATTCCGTGGATTTACATTACAATACAAATTATTTGGAAGTGGAATTCGGCCTTCAGAATCAAGTGAAATTATTCCATTTCCAATGTCCAATAGTGTCCGTGGCTTAGTGGTTAGGTGCGTTGGCTGTTAAGCAGACCGTCGTGGGTTCGAGACCTACTCGTGCCCAAAGTTTTTATTTCATCTTTTTTCGGGCATTGCCTTTTGCGAAGAACTGACAAAACTTCCAAGAGTATCAAGAGTATGAAAAAGTGCTCCTCAACTTTGCCGTTCAGAATCGGCGGCGTTAAATGGTAGCTGCCCTAAATACCTCCAGTTCGTTAGTGTTGATTAAATTTTATTTATGACACATTCCATCGACATTCAGAACGTTATAAATAACAAATAACAATATAATTAAAAAATATGTACCCACTAAAAATAAATAAGATATAAATACATATTTTCATACTCTAGAAATTTCATATATCAAAACAACGTTTGCCGGGTCAGCTAGTTCAAATATAACTTCCTAGGTTGTTTTTGTCGAAGAAAAATTATATTTGTCAAATATTTTTATTCTTCACTGACATTTTTTTGATTTTTTTATTGAAAAAAAATATTTGACAAAATTTTCAAACTAAATTGAGTGTTCGTATATTGATCAGTTTTTTTTTGTAGTGCGAAATACAAAATTTTTAACATTTTTTAACAATTGAACCATTTGTGATTCGAAAAGTATACATTTTATTTTTGCTAAACCTTCCACCCTAAAAGCTCTTGCATTTAGAGAAAAAATTAGGAAAATCGGTCAACCAGTGTGCCCGGTTAGTGAACGAACACAAAATTTAGGCTGTTCTTTTATATATATAGATTCTAAATTTGAACAAATTGTAAATTAATATATCTTTACTAACGTGGTTATCGTGAGCGAAGTCTACAATTAACAATAATTTTTTGTAGCCGCAAGCTGGTACTTAAAGTACCATCTAAAATATATTCCAATATATGGCCATTTGACCATCATTTGACCATCATTTGACCATATGGCTGAATGACACAAGAAAATATGGTCATAGTCTTGAAAACTGAATTTCCTGAAAACTAAGTCTCGCAAATTTTCTTTTAACATACTTAATTCAGAAATTCAGTTTTCAGAACCTTTATTCTTCATTAGGAAATTCACTTTTCAAGACTCTGAAAATAATAAAAAAAAAATCGCGCGCTTTGAAAACCGAGTTAAAATAAAAAATAATTGGGAAATAATTTCACACAAATTTCCTCCTCCTCCTCTACCCAACACTGAGAACCATAAAGCACTTTGCATTAGCTTTGAATTTATCGATTTTATGAAGCAGACATCCAATAATTGCTATTTGATTAACTATGATAAATGCAATTTTTCTAATGTTTCTAATTTTTTGAATAGGGTTAATTGGTTCCATAATTTAACCATTACTGATATTTCAAATTCATATACTTTACTAACCGAACTCTTGAATGAGGCAGTTAATTTAAACGCACCAAAAACTTTGAGTAAGTCTCAATCCAAGCCAGTTTGGTTCAATAAAAAGCTAATAAATTTAAATAATCGTAAAAATAAAGCATTTAAACGGTATCGTGAATCCAAGGATAATAATGTTCTACTTTCTAACTACATCCGATGCAATCGTGAATTTAATTTTCTGAATAAATTTCTATATAAACAATACTTATTGAGTATTGAGTCGAAGCTAAAAAAAAAATAGTAGATGTTTTTGGAAGTTTGTAAATGATAAAAAAAGTTCTACAGGAATTCCTAATTCTGTTAATAATCGTTTATTTTCAAAACATGACATGTCCACATTTCTCTGAAAACCGTTTTTTATTTTTATATTTTTTTTTGGGAAGAAGCACGTTGACTTTTTTAAAATCCGTAACGAACGGAATCCAGCAAGATGTCTTAAGACCTAGGTTTTTCTGTTTTTATTTAATTTAAAATCCCACGCAAACATAAAATAATTAGTTTTTTTCGTTTTCTGAAAAATTTTAAAATGTGGACATGTCATGTTTTGAAAATAAACGATTCGTTTGTTACATGGGTCAAACTTCAAGTGATCCGTTAACTATTTGTAATTTTTTGCTGACTTTTTTCGTTCTGTTTTCAAACTCTCGGTCCATTCAACAAACGCTTCCATCTCATCTAATTCTTGTCCAACTGATTTCATTAATATTAGTCAATTATATATTCACAAAAATGAAATACTTGAGGAACTACTAATATTAAGTGATGAAAAACACTCAGGTTTTGATGGCATTGCTCCAAAAGTATTAAAAAGATGTGCTTTTTCTCTTGCAACTCCTCTTGAAATCATCTTCAATCGATCTCTTAGTGAAGGCTTCTTCTTAGAACAGTGGAAGAATTCGTATGTGTACCCAGTTTTTAAATCTGGTTCTAAAAATAATGTAGTAAATTGCCGCCCAATTTGCCAATTATCTGTCATTCCTAAGCTTTTTGAAAAAATCATATATAAAAAACTTATATTCGCTGTAAAAGAGATTATCTCCCCATTTCAGCATGGGTTTATAAGTGGTAAATCTACTGCAACGAACCTAACTTTATTTAGTAACTATGTTCTAGATGCTTTTGAAAACGGATACCAATGTGATGTCATTTATACTGATTTCTCTAAAGCTTTTGACAGGGTGGATCACTTTATTTTATTGCATAAGCTTTCGAACCTTGGTTTTCATTCTAATCTGTTAAAATGGGTTGAATCCTACTTAACTGGTAGAACCCAATTTGTCCGCATAAATAGTTTTGTTTCAAGTCCGATTGTTGTCACTTCAGGAGTTCCACAAGGAAGTCATTTAGGACCACTTCTCTTCCTCTTATTTATTAATGATATTCCTAGTTTATTGTTAAATTGTGTTTGTTTAATGTACGCAGATGACCTGAAATTGTTCTCTTGTATAAAATCTATGTCCGATTGTATAAACTTACAACGCGATCTTGATAACTTGTCTATATGGTGTACTAAAAACGATTTGCTGTTAAATATTTCTAAATGTCAAAGTATGGTGTATCATCGTTGTGCGCAAACGTTTTTTTTTTCGTATTTTATAAATGGATCTGTTTTGTCTAAAGTTGATATCAAAAAGGATTTAGGTGTTATCTTTGATCGTAAATTAACGTTTTCCAACCACATAGACTACGTAGTTTCCAAAGCTAGTTCTATGCTGGGATTCATTTCTAGGAATGCTAAAGATTTTTCTGATCCTTTTACTCTAAGATCTCTATATTTTTGTTATGTGCGTTCCATATTAGAATACTGTTCCACCATATGGAATCCTTTGTATGCGGTCTATTCAATGAGGATCGAAAGAATTCAAAAACGATTTACCAGAACAGCCATTCGAATTTTACGTTGGAACTCAGAATTGCCACCATACAAAACAAGATGTTTGTTGCTAGGAATTCAATCCTTGGAATCACGACGCACATATTTTGATATAATGTTTGTTCATGATTTGATAAATTATAAAATTAACTGCCCCCAATTGCTGCACTTAGTAGGGTTTCATGTGCCTAATCGTAACTTACGAAACAATCGTTTATTTCATTTGCCTTTTCATAGAGTTAATTATGGAACCAATGAACCTTTAACTCGTTGCCTAAGACAAGCCAATTCTGTATGTGATGTCATTGATTTTAAATTAAATTTAAGTAGAGAATGTTTTAAACAAAAATTGTTATTAATTATTTATTTTGGTGGTTAATTTTTTTTTTTTTTTTTATTGTAACAAATTTGCTTGTATCTAGTCTATAAGAGCTTTGACTCTGATTGATAATAATAAATAAATAAATAAATAAATAAATTTCAGGTGAAATTGTTGCTCACTTCGCCCGAAAAAAGTGGAATTATAACACACTAGAGGTGAAATTATGACGCATGTGCAGTTATGACTTGTGAAGTTATGCACCCTCACCCACAATTCTCATGATTCTGGACACATTTAGAAAATAATGCTGACTTTAAAAAAATGTCGAGGTGGCGAAATATATTTTGATTTAAACGCCCATTTTCGTAAACGGTTGAATTTGTCAAAAACTGAAACAGATAAACGGCAATTATCTTAGCCAAAAAAGTGTATTTTATGGTGTGATTCTTAATAAACATCATCGTACATTATCATCAGGAGAATCCGGCTCTGTCCAAATGATTCCGATTCTTCAAACATGATTATGACTGATTTTACCTTCAGGTAAAAGTAACTGAGCAGATATAATCGCACATCAAATTAGTTCAAACATTCAATTAGATAATAAGACAGCCATATGCTGCTAACGGAGTTGCATGATTCAATCCTCACAGGGTCTGGCTTTTGAATTATGAGATCAAGGCTATCACGGCTTGAGTTTTCACATTCAAGTTCATCATAGTTGCCGATTACGAATAAATAAAAAAGTTTATTCGGTCATTTATTGACGTTAGGTAGTCAACTTACTATTTCCACATCCCACACTCAGCTTTATTATCCTGATTCAGTCATTACCTTTTGAAAGACTTACAAAATCAACAAATATTACAACTTACAATCAAAACACTTAATTCCTCAATCCAGGCTAATGTCCTAATAAGCCCGACTCGATGGTTGTATAGCTCGTTCCATTCCATGTACAATCGCGTAAGATATATCATTAAACCTTAGACAACCGTCCCGACTTGAACCAAAACCGTCTGTTCATGAGCCATGAAGGTAGAAGTAATGAAAACGTCCACAACTACAAAGTTGGAACCCAAAGTATTAAGCAATTACAAATTAACTTAATTGCAAACATTTTATTCTTTAATGAGAAATATTTTAATTTAGAGTAGATCGTGACATTAATTGTTTATCACATGCACCAGCAAGCTATAGTCGTCGAAATCGAACTCAAGTCGTCCTCGCTGCCTGCTTCATTCCGATTCGGGGTTTGGTGGAGCTCTCTTTTTTTGGCGTTCGAGACTTGTTCGAATCTATTAATGCAAACGGTTGCAGTTGATCCGTTTGGGTTGTCGTGGTGGTCGTTGTCGTGCACTTGCGCTACTTAGTTATGTTTTTTGTCAAACTTAACATCGACAACGAAGACGACGCGACGACGAACGTAAGGTGGTTACACAATCGGCAGTGGATGGTGGTGGCATAAAAATGTCCATTGCGCCACAAGTAGTGAATTTTTGGTTCTCGTTCGATACAGCAGCGCCGCCACTATAGCGTCTCGCTGCTGTTTCAAAATATGAGAAATACATGGATTTGGGGTAATCGTGACGAAACCTTATTCGGTTGCAGTGGCGATGGTATGGCGGCCCTGCAATCGAGCCACAAGAACAGAGCCTTCTTAATTATTCGCCATCCTACGCTTCTATCGAGCTGAGTTGGAGGATTTATTCGTTCAGTTATAGGAACTCTTATTTTTTTTCTCAACTTTTGTAAGGAACTGTGAAACGTGATTAGCCGATTGCAAGTCTTGTGGGTTAATTATATGTTTATTTCGAGTCCGAATCAGATTGCTATTGTCAGGCAGATTTTTTGTGGTAAATTGTTGCATTTGTCTATTAGAATCGAGGTGTCGATTCAGACAGACAACTTTCTAATGGAGTTGCTTAGAATTTGTCACATTAGTAAGCGAAGTGAGAGATGATTGGTTCGAAAACCTTTTTTTGGTTTGGATTATCGATAATCTTTGTCTGAATGCTTTTTGACAGAAGCCCTAATTTCAGCGTTGTTGAAATGAGTTTTGAGAGGCAGGCTACAGGCCTTATCGGAATTAGGCTAAGAGACGAGATATGCCTGCGGAAGTCTAGAGAGTGAGACATTAGTATGCATTATTGGTCTTACACTCACGACAGAAAAGAATTTAGAACAAAAGTCTCTGATTCTCTCTACTGGCTATCCGCTGTGTAAGCTATTCGCAGTTTGGGTCTTAGAGCAGCTTAAATTGGAAACTCACAGAGAGTGTTTTTATCGTAGTCTTATGTAACAAGAAATTTTGTAGCTTCATCCTGCTTATACAATTAACTCATTGGTTTCTACACAATCCCACTTCTCTGCATAACGCATAACGCCCAGGTGTTCCCTTTTTGTCTCTGAAATCGAAATTCATTTTCATAACAAATTAATCACGTTTCTATCAATGAAACCCTTTAAGCCAACACAAAACAAATAGAATTTGAGAAAAACCAAAAAAATGTAGATTTAATTGATTAAATTATCTTCCTCATGATCGTTAACGCTTAACATCATCGATCTTCAACCTTTACACCAAAAAAACCTACTAGTCGATAAGAAAACGAAAATTTAATGAAATCAATCGCCCAGTTGATTTCAGTTTGAAATCCTGACTCCCGATTTAGCTGTCTAATTGCTAGAAAAAACGCCCACCACCATTTTTTTTTTTAAATTCTTGGGTAAACAATATGAATGGGTAAGAAAAAAACAAACTGTCGAAATCGAAATTTATCGATTTCCGATGCGGATTCGAATACCTTTCCAGCTAGTTATAAAGCTGTGACAAATTTAAAATTCCAATGAGTTCGGCTTGAAATTGAAAATGACGTTTTTAGTTCGGCATTTAGATTTTGTTAATCTACCTGAGAGTGTAAGACACAGGGGCGGAGTAGATCTCCTTTTTTCTGGTCAAGTTTAATTTTTTCTTATCATTTTTTTGTAAGCATTAAATTTTTTCAGATTTTGAGAACATTCTAAATAAAAATTTTATGTTTTGACACATACAACATTTTGGGGGCCCAGAGTGGGATTTTATTTCTGGTTTAATTTGTTTGGATGAATAGTTTTGTAAAAGAAACTTATAATCGAACTCATCTTCAAGTTTTGATTCTTTTTGTTCAAGCGACGCAAGCGACGCAAGAGCAATCCAGCCCTGCTTTAAGGGATTTCCATTAACACTCAACCATAAATTCAAACTCCTCATATACCCAGTCTGCATTTTATAACAGATTTAATTAGCCAACAAAGTTGTTAATTATGGCATCCAATTAGACCGAATCTTGATTTTTTGAATATTTACGAATGTTATTTGTTTTTAATCACAATTTGGTTTTTTTTTATCGAATTTGGTTACTCGTGAATCGATGAATGAATATGAGACTGGGTCGGGTCTGTGTACGACTTCCAAACTGCATTTGATTAATTAATTATGTTCGACCACAATGACTCGTTTTAAAGTTTGAACTTGTTTTCTTTTTTTCAGTTCAATTAGAAAATATGGGGTAGGTAGACTTTTGGTGAACCGTTTTGAACGCTTTACTTTTATACATTTCTTACGTAAAATATCGTTGGATCCTTTTGTGTGGAATCGTTATCAAGTAATATTAGGCAGAATTATCAATTAATTGGGTAATTTTTTTAATAGTTGTTGGACAAACAGAAAAATGGTGTTCTTTGCGGGAGTTCCGTGTGCTTCGGCTTTTGTACGGTTGGCATAATCATCTTCAACGATTTGGGAATTTTTCTGCATAAGGCCCGGTGCACACAAGCTATTTTGTGCACCGGGCCGTTGTGATTTCGCTGCAATATTTCTGCGAGCTCGCAACGTCAAAAATCGCATTTGCGTCTTGTAGTATGTACATTGTTCTATATTGAGCAGTGCACACTGCACACTTGCTTCATTTTACCGCAAGTTCCATTGTCATTGAAAATTTAAGAGGTGGAAGAATTTCTTGTTGGAGTATTTATTGATGATTTGGTGTCAACTCAACAAAATATTTTATACTCATTTGAAAATAGATAAACAAATTTTTAAAATTTCTTGTAATATTTTCGTTCATATTCACTTGATGGTCACAAAACGATATGTACTCAAAAACGTTGTTTGTTTTTTATTAAGAACATAATTCTTACGGCTTGGTACGCCAAACATATTTCTTTTCTTCTTAACTACAAACTACAGATTGAAACCTGCGGTAAAATCCTGCATATGTGGATGTGCACTGAAGAGTTGCGTCAACGCTGCTATACCGCAGTGTCAAAAAATCGCGTGTGTGCACCGGGCCTAACGGATAATAAACAAGTTATCGAATTTTTCAAGATATCTTCATCAATCTGCATCAGATAGCGTCTAATATATCCTGATAAATACTGTGTCAAGTGGGAATTTTGAACGAGTTGGTGTCATGTTATCGTTTCATTTGAACTCTTCGGATTGGCGCCAGCTAGAGAAGACGCAGTTAACATTAAAGTGATGTTATATTTCACACTTAATGGGTCAAACCCATGCTAATTATATAAATAATAAAAAATAAGTTCATATCTCACAAGCACACTCTTTTGTTTATATGTTCAAAGTAAAGCCCATTTCTAATCGAATCTAAGTCCCTTCCAAGTATGAGGTTAGGGCTGATTCTGGTAACTTCTCCCTACAAAAACCACAAACCAGGAACCAAGACTCGAAGCCTCGGAAATGAAAGATTCAACCGACGCACGAAGACGCTTCAAACAACGATAGCCGATTTCTTGGTCAAATACAATGCTTCAGGAGATAAGATGGCTATAAGAAATGGTGTTTTGCAAACATCTAATTATGACATTTATTACAGACACCAAATAGGTATACTCGGGGTATATTTTCTAGTCAGCAATAAGGTAAAACCTACCATCTTCGGCTTCAACGCTATCAACGACAAGCTATGCACCCTTTACGCTCGCGAGGCAATTTTAAGAACATCAGCCTCATAAAAGTTTACTTACCTACTGAGGAGTCCGCAAATGTCTACTATTATTTCAACTCGAAGAAATGACCGTCAATGCTTGCCCATGATGACGTCAAAATCATCCTTCGTGATTTCAACGCCAAAAATACGTCGGTTGCTAATACTCAGGCAATACATTGGTTCCCTTAGTTTGTACGAGAACACTTATAGTTATGACAATGGATAGAGAGTCATTCAATTGGCAGCGTAAGGGTATTCACCAAGCTGACTGGATATCGCTTGATGGAGTCACTCGTAACAAAAATGACTACGTGTTGTTTGATAGAACGGCACCATTCTTCGATTCGGATCGCGATACGCTCCAATCGAGGAGCTGGGATCACTGTCTTGTTATGGAACAGTGTTCCGAGGAAGGATTGCAAATAGACAACACAGCTGCTTGCGCAAGGAAGACACAACGAACAGCTATAGGCACGCGCTTGGACTCGCCTTCGAAGAACTCGATCTCTGCATCTACTTTAAGGTCGGAGAGGGAAATCTGTTCACCAATCCCAAACGCATTTCAAGTTGATAACATTATGCAGGTGAAGGAGCATGAATTGGAAGTAGTGCGATCCTTCCATTTCCTTGGGTCAAAATCAGTAATAGCAGCCGATAACATTATGGATGAAGAGATAGGTACGCTAACCTACTTTATAGTCTTTCAAGGCTCTTTATTTCGAAATATCTAACCATTATATTACATCGAAACTGCTGCTGTATCAGACGATATTTATAGTTACAGATATAGTTTAATGTCCATGAACTTAGCGAAACAACATCAACGTATTAATTAGGTAATAACATCATAATTTGCCGCTAATTAGTTGTGAAAAAAAAAAATTGTCGCTAATGTTTATCAACAAAAAAGATGATGTTTCGCTAAGTTTCATGTGAACTTAGCGAAACAACTTTTGATCAGATGGGCAGAATCCCACAAAAATACGCTTATAATTTGCCGCTAATTTGCCGCTAATTAGTTGTGAAAAAAAAAAATTGTCGCTAATGTTTATCAACAAAAAAGATGATGTTTCGCTAAGTTTCATGTGAACTTAGCGAAACAACTTTTGATCAGATGGGCAGAATCCCACAAAAATACGCTTATAATTTGCCGCTAATTTGCCGCTAATTAGTTGTGAAAAAAAAAATTTGTCGCTAATGTTTATCAACAAAAAAGATGATGTTTCGCTAAGTTTCATGTGAACTTAGCGAAACAACTTTTGATCAGATGGGCAGAATCCCACGAAAATACGCTTATAATTTGCCGCTAATTTGCCGCTAATTAGTTGTGAAAAAAAAAAATTTGTCGCTAATGTTTATCAACAAAAAAGATGATGTTTCGCTAAGTTTCATGTGAACCTAGCGAAACAACTTTTGATCAGGTGGGCAGAATCCTGCGAAAATACGCTTATAATTTGCCGCTAATTTGCCGCTAATTAGTTGTGAAAAAAAAAATTTGTCGCTAATGTTTATCAACAAAAAAAGTGATGTTTCGCTAAGTTCATGTGAACCTAGCGAAACAACTTTTGATCAGGTGGGCAGAATCCCACGATTGAGCGGATTAAGAGTCGAAACCGGACATAAAAACAAACCAATGCACCTTAAATTCCATAAAAAAACTTTATTTAAGGTGTTGAAGTTCTTCGTGCTCTCTCAGAGTTTTCCGAGTTCCCAATCAAAAACTTTCCATTTTTCTATTTGAAAAATTTGCCATTGGAAAACACAATCTGAAATTTTCCAGTTTTCCATTTGAAAACCAAAGAGTTTTCCGAGTTTTTCATCAGAACTTTCTATTTTCCATTGGAAAACCCATTTTGATATTTTCCAGTTTTCCACTTGAAAACCAATGCACCTGCAATATTATGCAATTTTCCCAATGAGTTTTCCGAGTTTTTCATCAAGAACTTTCTGTTTTTCCATTCGAAAACCCATTTTGATACAAAAAATTCGAAGCAAAAAAAATCGAATTTCCGACCTTTGTTTGGTTTTTCCAGTTTTCCCACTCTTCCATGAGGTTTTTCCAATTTTTTTTTCACAGAAATCATCACTGAATGCAACAGTATGAACCACAGAGGAGGTATACCTAGAGTCGCAACTCAAGGCATTTTACTCTCTTTCGACTAAAAAAATTAAATTTGATAAAATATACTACCCAATGTAAATGTATAGGTTTTTCAATGCATTTCAAATGGGAGGCCGAACCAATACATTTGCAATGGGTAGGCCTGTGTGCTGGGCTCAATAAGGTGAAAAGCCTAGGCTCAATTTTAAAAGTCTGCGCTCAAAATTCAAAAATAAGAGTCAGTTGAATTCAAAAATTTAAAAAATAAAAAATAATTGTATGAAATTCATGTTTTAAGTATTTAAATAACAGTACAAAGTGCAGTGCATAGTGTTTTTTGCTTTTTAAATGGAATTCAACTATGATTTACGAATAAATAACTAAGAAAACACATTTAAACACGTTGGCAGAGTTTATTTCACCCTTAAAAGAGTGCGGTCATGTCCTTATTGAATTTTTTTTTCACCTCTTTCACAGATTCACGGACACGAAAAATAAGAGTAAATTGAGAGACTCACCACAACATTTTTTGGACAGTGATTTTTTAAAAAAGAGAGCGAGTTGCGACTCTAGATAAATAGATTCTCTATGGTATGAACCATGAAAACAAACAAGAAAGAATTGTAAAAATATAAAAATCCCACCTCATCTCTTTGTTTTTGTAACTCACATTTTTGATTCATGTACAAGGAAGAGAATAAAGTGAAAGAAAATGAAAATTGCGAGATCTAGGGAGTGAAACGTAAGCCAATTTCCGATCTCCTTTTGTCTCTGACTCGAACTCGCAACTCATTCACGATTTAGCAAGTCGCAACTAAAATCACAAAATAGCGAGTCACAACGAAAATCACGAAATAGCACTATAGCAGTTTCAACTCGAAATCGCAACTCAAGTTTTCTTTTCAAACAAATTATGTTCCAACTTGTGAGCAGCGTTGCCAAACGCTTGAATTTTGATAAAATTTTTGAAAATCGTATTTACAAATAGGTAATAAAGGAGGAAAGTTTTTACAGTTTTCAAGGTGAAAGTTATATTTTAAGGTCGAATTTATATATTACAATTTTATACGTTTAATATCTTAAAGCCTGGTACGCACATCGAGAAAAAATTATTTCTCATTTTTTTCGAGAAAAAAATTATTTCTCATATAATTTTTTTCTCGGGACAAGTTTTGTCCTGAATATTTTTCCAAGATATTCGCAGTTCACACATAAAATTGTAATATTTGGAGCCGATGTAAAGAAAAAGTCTTCACTAAATTTTGTGTGGACGAATAATGTTTTAAGCATTATTCTGCCGGTAAAATTGAGACAATGAAACAAAATAAGTCAAAAACAAACAAAATCTCGATGGATTACTTAAAAGAATATTTGGAAAGTGAAGTAAGTCAGTCAATGTAAAATCAAGAGCAAAAAAGTTCAATTTCATTGCAAAAAAAAAATTGCAAATTGGTAGAAGAGCTTCCAGCCATATGGAATCTTGGTGCAATTAGATAACAGTATAATAATAATAATAATAATAATAATAATAATAATAATAATAATAATAATAATAATAATAATAATAATAATAATAATAATAATAATAATAATAATAATAAAAGAGGGCGCGACAGCTTTTGAAGGGCCAAGGCCTAAAGCGGCTCCTAGACTTTCAATATTATTGTACAATATTCGATGTTATACAATATTATTATTAGTCTAGGGCTCATATTGCATCATTGTTGCAACATATTGAGTTGAAAGTTTCAAGCAAATTGGCAAATTTATATTGATAAGCATTAGTGACAAATTTTTTTTTCACAACTAATTAGCGGCAAATTAGCGGCAAATTATAAGCGTATTTTCGCAGGATTCTGCCCACCTGATCAAAAGTTGTTTCGCTAGGTTCACATGAAACTTAGCGAAACATCATCTTTTTTGTTGATAAACATTAGCGACAAATTTTTTTTTTTCACAACTAATTAGCGGCAAATTAGCGGCAAATTATAAGCGTATTTTCGTGGGATTCTGCCCATCTGATCAAAAGTTGTTTCGCTAAGTTCACATGAAACTTAGCGAAACATCATCTTTTTTGTTGATAAACATTAGCGACAAATTTTTTTTTTCACAACTAATTAGCGGCAAATTAGCGGCAAATTATAAGCGTATTTTTGTGGGATTCTGCCCATCTGATCAAAAGTTGTTTCGCTAAGTTCACATGAAACTTAGCGAAACATCATCTTTTTTGTTGATAAACATTAGCGACAAATTTTTTTTTTTCACAACTAATTAGCGGCAAATTAGCGGCAAATTATAAGCGTATTTTTGTGGGATTCTGCCCATCTGATCAAAAGTTGTTTCGCTAAGTTCACATGAAACTTAGCGAAACATCATCTTTTTTGTTGATAAACATTAGCGACAAATTTTTTTTTTCACAACTAATTAGCGGCAAATTAGCGGCAAATTATAAGCGTATTTTTGTGGGATTCTGCCCATCTGATCAAAAGTTGTTTCGCTAAGTTCACATGAAACTTAGCGAAACATCATCTTTTTTGTTGATAAACATTAGCGACAAATTTTTTTTTTCACAACTAATTAGCGGCAAATTAATAATAATTTCGCTAAGTTCATGGACATTATAGTTTAACCACTACTCAATTACGGATTCCATAGATTGGTGCTAGACCTAAAGCACGCTGAACTCTTAACCGCACTCGAGGGAAAAGTCCTGCGGAGAATAAGTGGCCTCGTTCGTGAAGGAGGAATATTCCGGAGACGATATAACCACGAGCTATATCAAATCTACTTCGAAGCAGACTTGATGACAAAAATTAAGCTTGGTAGACTCCGGTAGACTGAACACCTAGCTCGTATGAGCGTCCTTTACGGTACAATTCATGGTATAGAAGACAGTATGGCAGACCAAATTTACGCTGGAAGAATGGAGCAGAACAGTACGCCCAAAGCCTTGTTGCGCGGAACTGGATGGCGTCGGGCAACAATCGCGAGACATGGAAGAACTTGCTGAAGGAGGCCCGGACGGGATCTTGGTTGTGGCGCAGAAAAAGGGAGAAACTTAATTGGCCAGCCCGAAGATGATGAGATGAAACGAGAGGCAAATGTCCCCAAAGTTCTGGTGTAGACAGGTCCCGGCAACGAGTTTCAAATGACTTTTCACTCTGTGTTGGAAGGAGATGCATGCAGGTCGTTGAAAGTGATGGCCATCGTATTTTGGGACTCATAACGTGTGATCAGTATCTACTTCTTGGAGAAGGTCAGTTTACAGGGTTTTCTACTTGACCTTTGCCGAATTATTGAGCCGATCCTCGAGGGTATCGTGATAACGAGAAAAGATCTACTTGAGGACATCGCTTTGAATGAAGAACAGGGATTATTCTTACACAAAAACAAATATTTAAGGCAAAGTTTGAATAAAATTTGAATAAAAATGGATCTAGTTGTTTTGCGAGCAATAAGACATTCGGCGTGGAAGAATCAGAAAGGAACAAATACATAAAACTATAATCCTGAGTCAAGATAAACAGTAGTGTGCAGAAATAAATAAATGTATTATTAATTCAATTCAAATATTTTTGTGTGACTCCATGATTTGCCCTTTAACCGGTTTCCTAATATCACAACAAAGCCAAAATTGAAATAACAATTTTTTCGTATGAATTTCGGATAATCTCACTTATGGCTTTAGCCAAAATCTAGTTTCTAATATATTTCGCATTATTATCTCGTCGAAAAGATGTTCAGATTAAACGCTAATTAATAGCTTGTCGTATTTCTTTAAAATTTATTATCGTCTTTATTTCGATTCATGTTTGAATTAAGTTCAGAGGCAAAAACTATGTTTTGCATGTGAGGACGCATAAATCGTGGACACCCACAGCGAATAACATGATTTACGGTCAATAACAAATATTAATAAATTTGAGAATTGTTGAAATTAGTCAAACACTAATATTTAATAAATATTTATGATTTCTTATGAGCCCACATTAGCGGTTAATATATTGTTCGTTGTTGTTTCGGCTGTTGTGAAATAAATAAACATTGAACTTGATTTTTCAATGCCGTGAAAGGGAAAGTAGTTTTTCGAAAATGTTCGGTTCAGAAAAAAATATGTTAAGAAAATTCGTTTCTGCAGGAAAAAAAAAACTACTGTACTTTCCAGCCCAACCTCAGCTGACCCCAAGACACGGCTTTCTCCCAAACGAAATGAGATAATCCACCATCAAGGACCGACATCCTCCAGCAATTCATCCTAACAGCCTCATCTACTAATTCACATAATTTTGCCGTGGCCTTCCAAATGTGGCCAACAACTCAGCATGGTATGTAAATAAACTTAACCCTGCCCAAATGGAGAACTATGTGTGATTAGTTCGTGGTATCGTCTCTGGAGCAAGCTTCCTAGACGACGACCGGCGACGTCTCCTTAGGCAAGCCCATCTTCTCGAGGATAATCCCCAAAAGCCCACAACACACAGTAAATTGCACACAACTTACATTCAATACTCGTTTATCGTCGTCGTTCGGTCATACGTTAACCTGGCTTTTGCTAATATGGCACTTGGCTGCATTCACGGCTTGACTCTAACCTGGCCATATCATCGTCATCCAATTGGTGTGGTGCCTGGTGCACTATTAAATTTGCTACCAATTCGCCATGAGTACATATTAAGCATGGAGCGCAATCCAGCAGCACAACACCACCGACCTCCGCACACCACTCGACTCGTCTGATGACCCAACAGACTGCTGCGGCCGAGTTGGGGCAAATAAGGCAGCGGGAATTTGTTGCCTTAATTTATTGCACGTAATTAAAGTTTACTCAAAATGGGCAAATGGCATCGCAGTGGTATGGCTGATGTTTTGTTGCAAGCCTCATCTAGCAGCAGGTTGCAGTTGCAGCTACCTGTAAGCGTTTCATAAGGAGCAGCATATAGAGTGCAGCAATAACAATCAACCTGCTAGCCGGCTGGTTGGGTTTTGTAGCATTTTTATGGGAATTTGTAGCGAGGCCTTAAGTTGGATTCAATTCGTCGTCGTTGTAGACTCTACAAACAGCAACAGCAACATTTAACGACAAGACAAATCTATGGTGGTAGCTTGAATTTATGCGACGCGCCAAGTGTTTTACTCTTTTTTTTTCCGATCTGATAAATTCGTGCTGCCTGGCTAAGTAGATGCTATATACGCTTAATACGGATGGATAGCTAGCTAGAAGGAGGGCTTAGCTGTGGGCTTAGCTTTGTAGAAGAGTATGGCTTCGTTGTTGGAGTGATGGTGTGGATTCAATAGATGTGACCATATTGATGCAACTGAAAGTGATGCTGATGAGGCTATAAATTGGTGCGAGACGAAATTAAAGGTACACGGAATGAAATTTTTCTCGCAGTTTCATTTCTGCTACATACTTTGAGGATTTCCGGAGGTTAAGGATATGAAATTCGTCTTAAACCTGCAGATTGGAGTTCGTCAGGGGTATGCCACAAAAACAGGCTGGTCAGTACGTGATTAAGTAATGAAATTAGAGAAAAAAAAATCAGCTTAACAAATTTTTTCAGTGTACGAACTTTATGTATAGGATCGAACCTGCATATCGATATCGACTTTCATGGGCGATTAACTCGTGTTTAATTCGATGGATTAGCCAAGTATGACTTTCTGTAGAAAAACAAAAGTGGAATGGACTTGAAATAGAGCCAGCGATGAATTTAATTAAAGAAATATTGTAATTTTTAATTCAACAGCCATTTTCGAATAACAAAATACTTTGTAATGTGGATTTGGTTGAGGAACTTATGGAATTTGATCAGTTGTTTTGTTTTAAGGGAAGATCCTCTATTTTGTTGTCATTACACTAGTCCTTACTTGGAGCACAAATATTTTAATATAGACAGTTCAATAGAAGGTATATGAACCAAAACTACTTCTACTACTTTTTATAGAATACAATAATTGATTGGTCGATGTAGCGGTCGGCGGTGGTGTGGACTTTCTGATCATCGTTGTCTAGATCCTAAGTGCTGGGAAAGCAGAAACTCTTAATCGAAGCGTCGTCAATCCGCTTTATGTGGTCGTGGCAGTGAAGTTTTTGGTTTTTTGTTTTCTGGATTAAATTTATTTCCTGCTATAGCTGGATTCCTTACATGCAGGGCGTTCGTAAAATTTTGGGTGAATTTACTGTTACTGCCTTGCGTACTATTTGCTATACTAATTTTGCTGGAATTACTAACTCTACTTATCCGGCTTACAATCCATGAAAGATCTCAGCCTGAGATATTGCATTTGCAGTCTTCCATCATGATCGGTCCCTCGCATGCGCACTCCAGTCGCCGAAACCAAGCACTCTGGCAGTCGCTAGGGCTTTGTGCCGTAGGTTCGGTCTTTCTTACCTTCTTAGCCTGGGAGCTGGGATGGGAAGGCTTTCTTGTCTGGAGCGTTGTCGTCCATTCGCTCGATGTGGCCGAGCCAATAAAGTCGTCTTTTCTTGGCCTTCTGGACTACATCCACATCTTGGTGCAGCTCGTAGAGATCTCGGTTGAACCTTTTTTTCTTTCTTTCGAAAGCGCCCAGTATCAATTCTCTTTTTTTACTGATCGTCCAGCACTCGGTGCCGTAGAGTAGAACTGGTAAAATCAAAGTATTGTTTAGCAGACAACATGTCTACCGAGTAAGGAGTATTGAACCCAGTTGTTTTGCCAAACCGAAGCAGCAGCGTATTTCTTCTTCGGGATTGATGTTTGTTCCAAGGCAGGTGCACTCCTTAACTACCTCGAAATTGTTGCTACCATCAGTAACTGCTGTCCTAGGCGGTGGACATATGTTGCTTTTGTTTGTGACAGCATGTACTTTGTTTTGTCTTCATTCACTTTAAGAAAAACGAGTTTAGCCTGTTCTTCAATCGCTGTGAAGGCCTTAAGCACAGCTCTCTTGGGTCGACCGATGATGTCAATGTCGTCCGCATAGCCTAGGAGCTTGGTGGATTTGTTAAAGATAGTGTTTTCCGTGCTCACACCGGAATTGCGCACTATCTGCTCCAGGATTTTGTTGAAGAAGTCACATGACAGCGCATCTGCTTGTCTTAACCTTGCGAAACAACTCGGATGAGCGTTACCCATTTGCACACTGCATTGCGTATTGTTTAGCGTAATGCGGCACAGCTGGATCAGTTTGAATTCGATGAAACGAGGGTGGCTTTCGACTTGAAATTCGTCTTTAACAGGATCTCCCTCAATGTGAATATTTGGTCTATCGTTGTTCTGCCTGGCCTAAAGCCACACTGGTACGTGCCGATTATTGTGTTGCAGAACGGTTTAATACGCTCACACAGTACGTTGGATAGGAGTTTGTATGCAACATTAAGCAGGGATATGTCTCGGTAGTTTTTGCATGACAACGAATCGCCTTTTTGGGCGTGGGCATGTATTCTTCCTCCCACACTGGATGACCTGGTGCATGCGGTTCATCAAAACACCTCCTCTTTATTTAAAGAGTTCAGCAGGTATGCCATCCGACCCGCTGGTATTGTTATTTCTTAGCTTTTTGATAGCTTTTTCTGCGCTGGGGACTAGGACTGGATCTTCATTGACTGGTCTTGTTTCTCTTTCATTAACTCGCTAGACATTATGCGCTTGAAAACATCTACAATTCCCTGTCCTTCACTGTTTCGAAGAGCCTGTGCCCCGGTTCTGAAACCAGAAGCTAATTGCTTCGACCTTTTAAAGAAACGCCGACTGTTGTTCATGGCCCGAGACTCTTCTATATATTTGAGCTGAGAAACTGCGGACGCTCTTTTCTTTCTTCGCAGGGTCTTTTCAAATTTATCCTTTTTGTTCGTTACTTTCTCGCTTTCTGCTCTTGTCTTCCGTTGCAGCATCTGCAAATGTTCATTTTCCGTCTCTCTTTTCAATAACGCGCATTCATCATCCATCGTACCACGGGTTCTTTTTCGTGGGTGGCTGGAAGCCTATGGTGGTCTCGGCTACATTTTTTTACTATTTCACGATATTGGTTCCACAAGGTGTTTACATCTGTGGCATTTAGGACGAAGGCGGCGGCGGCGGAGAGTCGCTCACTCAGGCACTGTAGTCTCTGGCATTATTCGGAGTGCCAAGGCAAGCGATGTTGAACTTCTTTCTTGTGGAAACCTGCTTTAAACCTGCTCTAAATTTGAATAGAAATATGAGTTCGGTCCACACGATTAACTTTCCAGAGGAGAAAAATACAAAAAAAAATTCTAATTGTTATAGTAGGAAAGGAGATTTCCGATTTTAAAGAATTTTAAAGTGCGTATAAAGACGTGAGGGGACGTACAATTTAACGCCGATCCCGAACATCAAAGTTGAGAAGCATTTTTTTCATGACAAATTGATACTCTTGAAAGTTTTTGTCTGCATAAGCTGCGTTGTATTACAATAGTGGTTATGGTTACCAGCGTAATGTGTCTACAATGATTACCGAATTGTATAGTGTAAACATATTTGACATCACTTGCTGGAAAGGCTTCTTCGACTTTATTTATTTATTTATTGAGCTTAGTACAAGGCTTAACTTAAAAACTAAACTTAAAAGCTAACGATTTTTTTTCTTCGTTTTTGGTTATTGTTATAGAGGTAGTGGGGGTTTTTGAAATGGGCCAAAGGGCCCACGGTTCTTTTAAAAAAAAAAAAAAAAAAAAAAAAAAAAAAAAAAAAAAAAAAACTAAAGGGAAGGAAGGATTAATTTTGTAGGCTATTTCGAAGGGTTGATTTAAGTGAGGACTTGGTTATATTTAGGTCAAAAGAGTTCATCGCATCGTTCTGAGTGCCCATAATTAGTTCGATGATGGGGGATGTAAAAAAATGGCCGGGAACGGAGATAGCGCGGATTAGTGTTAAGGTTGATTTCGCGTAGAAGAGGGTTAGAATCGATATTTCCAAGGATCAACTGATGAGCAAAAGTAATGTCAGCTATTTGACGCCGTTGCTTTAATGATTGTAACCCGATTAGTTTCAGACGGTCTAGGTAGGTAGGTAAGTTGGTTCTGTCGTCCCAAGGAAGGGCTCGAAGAGCAAAACGGATAAATCTTCGTTGAACGTCTTCAATTCTACGAGAATGACATTCATAGTGAGGAGACCAAACCTGACTGCAATATTCTAGAATGGGACGAACGTACGTAATAAAAAGGGACTTCGTCACATAGGGGTTATTGAATTCCTTGGACCAACGTTTAATAAAACCAAGAGAACGATTGGCTTTGTTAATTATCTGGTCAATGTGGGCGTTAAAATTAAGTGTTTTATCACAAAGAACACCTAAATCACATATGGATTCAGTAGCTTTGATGGGTTCATTTTGAAAAGAGTAAATTCTTGAGGTCTCAACTATCCTTTTTCGTGAAAAGGTTAATTTATGACATTTACTAATATTTAATTCCAGGAATTTTTGTGTACACCAAACGTGAAATCGATTGAGGTCGTTTTGGAGGAGAACGTGATCAGAGGAAATATAAATGGCTTTATAAATTTTCATATCGTCTGCAAACATTAATAGAGAGGAGTCTTGTAAAATAAGGCTCGCATCATTAATTGTGAGAACGAAGATGAGCGGTCAAAGGTGACTACCCTGAGGAACTCCAGAAGTAGCAAAGATAGGCTTGGATATGGAACAACGAAAAAGAACTCTGTAGACTCGGTTCTCCAAGTATGAAGCTAACCACTCTATAAAGCATGGCGGAAAACCAAGAGCTTCGAACTTAAGTCGAATGATTTTATGGGACACTTTGTCAACTTCATACCATTTTTCAAGAACTTTTAGGGCTTCAGAGACGAATTCAATAAGGTTTGTATTAGTTGACCTACCTTTGAGAAAGCCATGTTGGGCAGGGGAAAATATAGACTTGCAATGGAAATAGACTGAATCATGCACTAGACTTTCAAATAGTTTGGGAATGCATGATAGTTTCGCTATTGGTCTATAATTGTCAACCTTATTTTTAGGACCTTTTTTATGAATTAGATATATAAAGGCGTCTTTCCAATAATCGGGAAAAACACTTTGATAAGGCGTAGACGCAATTTTTCAAAAGAATCGAAGGGACACCATCAGGACCGGGATTAAAATTGTCTTCGAGTTTATTTATTTTATACATAACTGAATCAATGGTAATATTGATTGCACTCAAATAAGTTTGAGGACAGTCCTTTAGATACCTAAAGTAACTCCTATTAGGAATTACGATGTTGTTGCTATATGATTGGGAAAAGAAGGAGGCAAAGAAATTTGATATTGTTGGGGGATCACACGATGATTTGTTACAGAAAATAAAACTTGAAGGAATTCCATCGGATTTCCGTTTACAGTTAGTAAAATTAAAAAAGCATTTTGGATCGGAGAGAAGATTATTTTAGTATAAGGAAGATTGAAATCACCTAAAACTAAAATTGCGTCATTGGGCTGGGCAGAATCAAACAGAAAGTCAATTGAATCAGTTGCTTGATGGTAGGATGAAATTTTTTGAGCTGGACGAATGTAACAGCATAGGATATAAATTTGTCGTTTTGTGAGATTAACTTTAATTGCAACGTATTCGAAGTCAGATACGTTTGGTACCTATGTCAATAGACGTAGTGTCGAGGTTATTTCGAACGGCATAAGGTCACCGCGGCCGGGTGAACCATGAATTACGTCTTTTCTGAAAACCGTGAACTCAGCTGAGAAGAGCTCAGAGTTGAGAACATCAGAAGTCAGATTACTTTCGGTCAAAGCGAAGACATCATATGGAAGGTTTTGGAAACTCAGGAACACGGCCGCAGTTTTGGATCTTAGTCCTCGCACGTTTTGATAATACACTGTTAATGAGTTAGGTATAGATGCAATGGATGTAGAGTTAGGGATGATAATAGTTTTTGAAATCAGAACGGGATTTGTTCAAGTGAGATACTCGCTTCGAAGTTATGAATGAAGCAAAAGAAGAAAGATCGTTGGATACTTGAGAAGCGTTAATTGAAAGACTCTCATGAAATTGAACGAAGATGAGCATTAATTCCTTTCGGTCAATGGGTAGCCCTTCTTGCGATATTAACACTTTAAGGTTGGTATTAGTTTTGCCATCGAAACAAAATAGAATCGGGTTTATCGTGGAGGTAAGCAAGATAAAGACGAACACTGTTATAAATCTTATGGTCTCTAAGACGCGACATTACATAACGCCCTTATATCCTAGTGTCCGACAAATGCTTAGTCAACTTAACAACTTGTGGTATGAGTGGATTGAGAAAGCTAGGAGATGTAGGAGCTGGTCGAGGAGATGAAGTTTGTTTATTAGAAACAGATTCGGTTCTAGTGGGTTTAAAGGTGTGCGAATGAACGAAGTTAGGAAGGTAGTTTGGCATGGGTTGCGTGGAGGGTACAGAAGGCAGAGACGAAAGATTAAAAGATACCCTTTTTGGAGGAGGCTTTGAAGGGGAGTTTTGGGGTTTCCGTTTCTGACTAACCGTAGGTTGGATAAAAAAGTTTGCAGCAGGATTAGAAAAATTTGGGAAAATTCCTGCTTTGAGTATCCAGTTTGGATCGGGATTGTTTTTAGGGATGTTAACTTTTTGATTAACGTTGAGGGACGAGAGTCGCATACTGTCAATATTCATAAAGTCACCCAGGTGATGAAAGATCCAAACGTATTTCAACGGGGTGAGAATTTTAAAACGCCTTTTATTCAAGCGAATACAGTTCGTTAGCTCAATCGAATAGCGAGTCTTGAAGAAGGTCCGTACTCAATTTACACTAGATGATTTAGGTGTATTTGCTAGCAGGAACCATGAGTTATTTGAAGCTTCAATCTTCTGCAATCTAGCTTTCCAGTCATCACCAGACCAGAGAACCCCGAATTTGTGGAATCCCTTATTTTTTTGGGGACCCGCTTCAGTATTCATGCGTTTTTCCATGAAAGCTTCCTTATCACGACTTGGTTTAGAGTTGGAGTCAAGTTCCTCAAGGATGGACATAGCTTGGGTAGGAGACCTCGGGCATATTTCAATTGTTGTAATGGGGGTATATGATTGAATCCGAATATCGTCGATTCTGGAAGAGGTTCTTCTCAGATCATCCGAGATTTCACCGACCGAAATTCTTGTTGCCGCAATTTCATTACTCATGTCGTTGTAACGTGAGAATAAGAAATTCAATAAGTTTTGATTCATCGCCTGTAATCGTCACTTTAATACATCGTTTCTTGTTGATTTCAATTCGTGCTGTTACTCGATTTGACTGCCAAAAACAATGTAAGCGAGTTCATGCGACCAAAAGTTTCAACAAGTAAAATGTTCATTCCAAATACAAAAATGTCGATCGCCTTAAACATGTTCGTTGGTTGTATCCACAAATTGAAAACGACACACAAGGCAGTTAGCACTTAATATGAATTTCAATTTGCCAAAAAAAAATTGCATAAATATTTCTGTTTGAATAATTACATCGCCTCGATTGGCGTTAATTAATTTTGTTTTGTGTCGAAGACAAGAAATTAAATTACCATGGAATAACGATCACATAAATGCTTAGGAGGTGACATTGTATCTCGAGATAACAAATTGTTTTGGAGATATCGACTTATCGAGTCTAAACTGGCTTTATGGTCTTTTTTTTGGTGTGTCTAGTTGTCTGAGCTTGAAATCGGAGATTCCTGCGTTGGCAAGTTTTTTGAATTATTTATGAGTTGGTGGATGTGATTTTTCATTCGAAATGAAGACAGATTCTAGATAGTATAAAGTTGAAATAGGATTTCCTACATTCTCAGTGTAGCCACTAGCAGTATTTTATTTTATTGGTGTCCCATGGGCCTCCTCGGGATGTAATTTTGAACTTTTCGACTAATTAACGAAATCTTTTGTTTGGTTTTTGGTTTAAAACGTGTCATTGTTTCGACATCATCGATGATGGTCTGATAAACCGACCCAGAGTTTCTTTTCTTGTTGATTTTATTGTCTTGTTTGAATTATGCAAATTAAGATTCCTTATCCAGGGAGTTAAGTTAATTACTGGAAGTCGTCGGCTACCGTATATTGTTATTAGTGGTGCAGCTAACTTATGGGCTACTGCCCGCTGGCTACTGGGATATTATGTTGAACCAAATGCGTTCGCTTAATGAAACAAGAATAAACGATGGGACTTATTTGAATTTATGTTTGTTCGGGTGAATTTAATTGGGAAATGAATAGCTTCTGGGAATTATTTGTTTAACCGAAGATTATTATCGGAACCAATAAAAATATTCTTATTCGATTTTGATTGCATTTGGAGAAGAATAAAAAACACACATTAAGAAAATCAACGAAATTCCAGGTCATAAATAAGTAAGCTCATATCTGTACTATGTAGGTACTGTACTCGTAATCATGAGAATCACGGAGAACCGTATTAAATATAATACCGATACATAATCTGTACTTATTATTGCATGTTATTGAAACACAGAGAAGAAATCTTTGGTGGAATAATATGACGACATAGCCTACATGACACCACATCCGATATCGGATTTAGGCTAATCGACTTCGCTACGGGACGAGACGTAATAGTAGCAAGTACGCGATTCCAACATCTCGATATCCACAAGGAAACATGGAAATCTCCTGACCAATCAACCGTCAATCAGATTGTTCACATTGCGATCGACGCACGACACTTCTCTAGCATGCAAGATGTCCACACATTACGAGGTGCCAACACGACTCGGACCACTACCTTTTTGTAGCCAAGGTACGAATGCGGATATGCCGATTAAGGCCAACATGCGAAAATGCTAGGAGGAAATTCAGGGACAAACGGCTACAATCGCAAGAGATTGCTAGATCCTTTTCCGATCGTGTCTCCGAAAATCTCCTCAAAAGTCCTTTGCTGCCAGCACAAAATATAGAGAACCAGTGGCAACACTGCCAAGCAGCCATCAGTGATGCCGCCTCTAAAGTGCTAGGGTTTACACGGCCACCACAACGAAACCCCTGGTTTTGACGATGAGTAGCACATGCAGCTAAACAAGAGGCATAAAAAGCGGCGCTGGAAAGAAGGACACGAGCAGATCGTGAGCTCTACGAGCAGAAAACGATAGAGGAGCATAAACTTCTCAGAAAGAAAAAAAGGGAGCATGACAAGCGCGCGATCGAGGAGATAGAGGGATGTCACAACAGCGCAGTGGAGCCGCAGTCAGTGCTGAGGATATGGAAAGACCACTTTTCCAAGCTGTATAATGGCGATGACGAGCAAAACTCCGTCAGCAATACAGATTTGGGTGCAGAAGGCCAACAATTCCACCCATCCGACATGGACGAAGTGAAGATAGCGATATGTAAACTAAAATCGAACAAAGCCGCTGAGGCAGACGGCCTAGCCACCGAACTGTACAAAGCAGCCGGAGATGATTTGTTTAGGAGTATGCACCAGCTCATCTGCAAAATTTGGTCGGAGAAAAGCATGCCCGATGAATGGAACCTCAGTATCGTATGCCCGATCCTCAAAAAAGGAGATCCCCTGAACTGCCGTGCAGTGTGAACGTTTCAAGCCCTTCGTCAACAACCTGGTAGGTCCTTATCAGTGTGGCTTCAGACCCGGAAAGTCCACCATCGATCAAATATTCACTCTACGGAAGATCTTGGAGAAGACCCAGGAACTTCAAATCGATACCTACCACCTTTTCATCGATTTCAAGGCCGCGTATGGCAGCTTCTATAGAGACCAACAACATAGAGCAATGTCTAGTTTTGGCATCCCAGAAAAACTCGTCCGTCTGTGTAAGATGACCATGGAAAACTCACACTGTTCCATCACGGTCGGAAAAAAAACCTAACGGACGCTTTTGATGTAAAATAAAGTTTTAGGCAAGGCGATGCGTTAGGTTAGGTTAGGTTAGGTTATGAGGGGTGTGCACAGCGTGGGCTGTTGCATACACGGGGGCCTATTGGTCCATTGTGATCCCCTATAAAAATGAAGGTTAGCATCGATGCTATTCAAGGTTGTCGATGAGCGTAGACCGGCTCGTTAACGAACCAGCCTGTGCTATCTATAAATCTCTTCATATTTGCCATTGAGACCTGAGCTAGATCATCCAGTTCTCCAACAAACCTGTTCCCAAAATGACGGAGTCGGTTGGTTTGGAGGTTCGGACAGTCGCAGAGCAGGTGTTTAATTGTTTCTATTTCCTCCTCATCCTGACAGCTCCTACAGAAATCGGGTGCAAAAGCTCCTATCTTGTTGGCCATTGTGCCAATGGCGCAATGACCCGTTAGTACACCTATCAGGATTTTAATGTTCCTTTTACTCAGCGATAAAATATACCGAGTTTCCTTTTCATTAATGTTAGGCCATAAACTTCTAGAGATTACGCAATCGTCCCTGGATTTCCAGGAGTTATTGATCATCTCCTTTGATTTAAGGTCTATCCTTCTCTTGAGTGCCCCAATCGGGACATGTGGTCCCCTATCTGAATGGTCGCTACTACTTGTATCTGCTTCTGACCCTTTCCTGGCTAGTTCATCTGCTATTTCGTTCCCTTCTATGTTGCTGTATGCAAATAGAAAATTTCCTGTCAAAATTCAGCCGGGGGGGAATGTAATCGGTGGGTGGTCTCCATCAGTCTTGGAATCATGTCATATCTTTGTAAGATTGACCCGTGTCCATAAGTGCTATGCTTCCAAAAACTCAGTTCTTTTAAACGAATTGCGGTTTTGGCTGCCGTGCGCCTTATGAACTCATCCAGAGCTGGGAGATCCAAGATCATTTCCAACCCAGCCTGTGGTGTGGATCTCTGGGCCCCTGTTATTCCTATACAGGCTAGTCTCTGTACCTTATTTAGGTTCTTGAGATAGCTTGATTTGTCTACTGCTTTCCACCATACAACAGAGCCATAGGTGAGAATGGGTCTGACAATCGCTGTGTACATCCATTGGATGACTTGAGGTCGCATACCCCAACGTACACCAAAGGTTCTTTTGCATGTGTAGAATGCACATAGTGCTTTTTTCATTCTTTCCTCAGTATTACGCTTCCATGTAAGCTTGGAGTCAAGGATCACCCCTAGAAATTTAGCTTCCTTGGAGAGTTTTAGAGGAATATCATTTAATTTAGGAGGGTTGAAGTCCTCCAATTTCCGTTTTTTCGTGAACAAAACTAGCTCCGTCTTGGTGGGGTTGACCCCGAGACCGTTCTTAGTTGCCCAAGAAGATAAATCTTTTAATGCGTTTTCCATAATGTTCCCGATGGTGGCAAGGAACTTGCCTGATACCAGAACCACTATATCATCTGCATATGCTACAATTTTTATGCCCTGATCTTTAAACTTTGTGAGAATTTCGTTTACTACGAGGATCCAGAGTAGGGGTGAGATGACCCCTCCCTGTGGTGTGCTTCTAGTAACTGTTTTCTCAATAGTGCTAGATCCCAATTGAGAGTTAACGATTCTGCCATTTAACATGGTGAAGATCCACTCGACAATGACAGATTCAACTCCAACTTCAACTAAGGCGGTTTTGATTGATTCCGTTTTTACGTTATTCCTGGGTTTCTGTGCTTTCTGTGCTTTTTTAGGAGAGCCTTTTCTCTCGAACTGAGCGTTGCAGGATCTTTCAACTCGGTAGTTCTCACGAATCTTTTAGAGGATCTGTAGTTACTGCGTTGCCTCGAAGCTTTGAGGGATGCAGCGGACTTCAGCATAGTCTCTTCTTGATTCGGGTCCATCAGTAGCTCGTCCTCGGTTTGACTACCTATAGAAGGGGGTCTGTCCGAGGTCTCCGTACCTTTAATGGTTAAACCATCTAGTGCGGGAAGGAGATCCACTGAGAGAATGACCGGTTGTCTTTTTAATTCTCTTTTCTCTTTATCATTGTTTACTTTAGTCACTGGCGACTTAGCTTCTTGCGAAGCCAAGCCCTCGCCGGCAGCCGTGACTTCTGCCGACTCTTGAACGTATATCCCCGTTCGATTTTTATCTATTTGTAAACTTTTATTCATGATTTTATTTTGATATACATCTCTGCTTTTTTGTGGTTTTCTTAGTTGTCTTTCTCCGCAGCTGGATTGCTGAAGAGTTAGACGTAAGCCCCCTCGCCACAACAAGGCGAAAACCGTGACAAGAAAGGACTACCAACATCGACGTCTTGGAGCAAACGTCAACATAGACAGATTTAACATCGAGGTAGTTAGGGACTTTGCCTACCTGGGATCCGCTATCAACTCAGACAACAACACCAGCACTGAAATCAGACGAAGAATAACTCTTGCCAATCGCTGCTTCTTTGGACTTAGAAGTCAATTGAGTAGTAAAGTCCTCTCCCGAGCAAATAAAGTGACACTCTAACAAAATCCTCATCATCCCGGTCTTAATGTATGGTGGAGAGACATGGACCATGACAACATCTGATGAAATTTGCTCAGGGCTGCTTTGAGAGAAAAATTATTTGAGTGATTTTTGGTCCTGTCTGCATTAATGGAGAATGGAGACGAAGATTCAACCAAGAACTGTACAAACTGTACATGTTGAGCGAATGGAAAGTAATGCTCCGGCTCGTAGAGTCTTCGAATCCAACCCGGAAGGACGTCGCAGAAAAAGAAGACCGCGACTCCGGTGGAGCACACAGGTGCTAGAAGACCTGAACCAACTTGGCGTGCGAAACTGGAGACAGCTAGCCAGGGACCGAGCTGGCTGGAGAAGTTTGTTGGGTGAGGCCCTGATCCGACTTGGACTGTAGCGCCGCTATAAGTAAGTAAGTAAGTATTGAAACACAGATGGAGTGAGGACCAAATCGGATGAGGAACTTCTACTTATTTTTTCTGAACCGAGATAGAGAAATCTGATCACCGGTCCTGAGTTTCAGCGTTTTTAAACGATGAAAAGTGCACTTTAGTTAATTGTTCAACGGACATTATAGCTGGAAATGATGACTCAAGTTAAAAAAGACTTTTAACGACTTAAGTACAACAAAGCCGCAGATACCAAACAGGAAGGAATGCTGTAAGATTGACGAAAAGGCAGTAAAGCCATTGTAGAACCGTACAAAGCCATATGAGAATTCGGAATCTGAAACAAACTGATAAGACCAGTTCTATTTCATTTCAAAAACTGGTTTGTTTTAGCTACACAAAACTCGGTTGGGAATAAATTCTTCGGTCCGCGGGAGTATGATGCTAACTTTGTTTAAGATTCAAGCGGAGAGCAGGTGAAAGTGTAAGAATTAACTATGATTTGAAGAGAAACCAACATGTGCCCATCCTTTATAACCTCCGTATCCACTTTTTCATGAAAATTGATTGGATATTTTTATTTCTATAGAAGCGCTCTCCAACCGAACTCAATATGTTCGAAGGTAAAAAACAAAAAAACTCTCAACAAGTTTGTCCGAACCACTTTATTCCCAAACAATTACCATCGATTCTTGGTAATACGAGGGAACATGAGAAATTATCATTACTAGAAAATCATCACTTCGTCTTTCTCTTTGTTGTAGTCCCTGTTGTCCCAAGTCCTTTGGTTCAAGGCGAATTCCACCAAAGATGCACTTTCCTGATTTAGCCGCACCTGCTGTATATTGACAACGCAGTCGCAATCGGTAGCAGTTTATTAGGTGCAATTTAAGGATGCTACCGTGAGTTTAACTCCTGCACCCACTGTCGGTCTTTGCGTTGTCGCAAACTAGCGTGCAGCTCGCAAATAACATTTTTGCGATAAGAAAAAAGGGCTGTGCTGATACTTAAGCTTTGTTCGCCTTGAGTTACAATAAAAAAGAAGGCCAACTCAAAAGAGAAAACAACAACAAGGAACTGCTTCTCCAAAAATAATGACATTGTCCATCGCCGGCCGCCACACCGGCCGGTTGTCCGCACCATGGTCCATCGAGGTCCAACGTCCAGTCTGTACTTTTCTTTTTGGTCTGTGCACTGCACACACACACACACTTCGGTTTGGAGCCAGCTATTTGGTTGATGGTCAAGCAGCCTCTAGTTCGTCCTACTTCCTCTGCATCGTCGTCGTCGTCCACATCGTCTATCGCCTCGCATCGCGTCGTTGGTCGTCTTCGTCTGTTGTTTGGAATTTTAATTGAGAGCCAACGAGAAATTCATTTACAAATGAGGTGAGGCCATGTTTAGGAGATGTTCAAGAATAGTTAAGATATTGACTGCGACTCAAAGACCGTTTCGTGTCTGAGTTGAAGTTGCAAGAAGCAAGGCTTCAGATATACAGAGCTCACAGTGGCGTGGCTTTGGGATTATTATAGTAGAGGCTCTCGGTGTTCTTATTTAGATATTTTTATTTGTCAGCTACTGGTTTCTTATTGCACGCTGTTGCGGGCCGTGTTGAGGCGGTTATTGTAATTGCGTGGTTAACATCGGTGGACGATAAATTGTGGCACGAATTAAATATGGGTGCACCACTTGTGCTCGTGGTGATAGTTTTTTGTCTTATTTTTATGTTTGTAGTTTTTTTTCTGCTGGTTTTTCTGTTTTTCATGGAAATTTGCTACAAGCTGCATGCTTGCTCGCGAGGTCAGAGAAAATTTAATTTAAGGCTGTACGCTGTGTCACTAATTACTCTGGAATAGCAGCGAGTCGAGGTGTAGATAGATAAATCAATTACGAGCTAAGGAAGGACACTCTAGCTATGTTATGTCGTTTTAATTTTTTTGTACTTTAGTGCAAACTTGTAGGTTTCTTGTATAGGAAATTTGTGCGCTCAGAGAAATATAATGAAAAACACTTTGAGATGTAGTCCAGACAATTTTACTGTGGACACTCATATTTTAAGAAATTGTTTTCAAATAAGAGAGACCTTTGGCGTTGCGCCAAAGTTCTTACTTTGCTATCTTTGTCCCTCTGTGGGCTCTCAGAAACGGAAAACTAATATCGTAGATTTAGGATATCTTACTGACTTATCAAACCTTAAATCCATCTCGCTTCTGAAGCCGATACTTCAATAACCAACCTCTAAATTCGGAGTGTGTCCCTCACGGAATATAGGACCTCTACTATTCCTACGCGCCATGGCAAAGTCACGGTTTATGGAAATGTATTTAAGCTCTATCCAACTCTTCCCCAGTCTTACTGATTCCTGATCGACAGGTCTTGCAAAGTACATACACAAATACTTGTATGCCAACCCACAAGTCTACCTTCATGTGTGATCGGGATCCACTGCATATGCTTGACCCGCAATGCTTCTATCGATCGGTCGCCTTTTCGAAGCGTGGGCCATTGGCTACTCTAGTCCTTGTATAATACAGTCTTTGAGTTCCTGACCTGTTATCGCATGAAATCCAGCAATTCAATACGGTTGGGCCAGTATCTTGTGTTTGTGACTTTCCGAATGCTGCACCCATAAGGCAGCACGGAAGAGTTGTTTCTACATATTTTAGACAGCAATCTGAACGCGGCCTTTGCTTATCTGATTGGGATGTTTACGTTTCCACCATGCGTAGAGACAATACTAGTAAATAAGTTTAGTTTATTCATCAAACAAAGTCACAATACGTACTTTAGTGATTACTTGATAATTACATATAAATATATATACATCTTTTAATTTTAAACATAACCACCAGCATAGTTATTTAAAATTAACAATAAATTTGATTTAAACAAATATCTACTAACATTGAAATCGATCAAGTCACAAACAGTGTTTGTTTCTCTTATACACCTGGATAATGGTTCATTGGCAGCATACACAGTTCTGTGATATGGAACGTTAAAAAACGGTTGGTTTCCAAGCAATCTCGCAGGAACATTAGTCCCAATTAGAGCTAAGATTTGTGAACAATCAATATGGTCAGTTAATATGTCACGAATGAACATAACCTCGTTGAATTTCCTACGAATGTTAAGGGGCAAGATACCAAGTAATTTACATCTCGTTTCATAGGAAGGAAGATTTATATCCCATTGAAGTCTTTTTACTACAACTCTCGTAAATCGTTTTTGGATTTTCTCGATGCTGAATGAATGAATGAAATATGAAGGATTCCAGATTACACTGCAGTAGGTTTGACCTCACAAACGCAAAATATAAACATTTTAAGGTGTGAGGATCAGAAAACTCTTTTAAGTTACGTAATATGAAACCTAACATCGAACTGCCTTTAGCAACTAAAAAATCTATATGCTTTACAAAGTCAAGTTTTTTGTCAAAAATTACCCCAAGATCTTTTTTAAAGGTTATAACGGATAATGGCATATGATTTATTTTATAGATATAATTAATTGGAGAACGGTTTCGACAGAACGTTAAGCTTTGGCATTTGGAAATGTTTAAGTGTAAACAGTTTGTTAAACACCAGTTCGATAAAAGATCAAGATCTTGTTGCAAAAGAAAACAATCATGTTCAGATTTTATACAACGAAATACTTTTAGATCATCCGCGTACATCAAGCAGTTTAAATTTAAAAAAAATATCAGGTATATCGTTTATAAATATCAAAAAAAGAAGAGGGCTTCCCTGCGGGACACCTGACTAAACGTATACCGGGCCAGAAAGAACATTATTCATACGAACGAACTGAATACGATCCCTTAAGTATGAATTTAGCCATTTTAAAAAGTTTGAATGAAAGCCTACTTTATTTATCTTCATAAGTAAAGCATCATGGTTAACTCTGTCAAATGCTTTAGAGAAGTCAGTATAGACAACATCATACTGATAACCTTTCTCAAGTGCATTCAGAACTAAATTACTGAAAATAGTAAGGTTAGTTGCAGTGGACCTACCAGCTACAAAACCATGTTGGTATGGGGAAATCGTTGACTTGAGAAAAGGAGTTAATTTGTCATAGACTAACTTTTCAATCGGGAATCGTAGCAATTTTACAAATTGGACGATAGTTTGAAACATCTTGCCTACTTCCTGATTTGTAAATGGGTGTGATTGTTGAACGTTTCCAAGTATTTAGAAACTCGCCATTTGTAAGTGAACGATCAAACATAACTTGTAAGGGAACAGCCAATGCATTCGCACACATTCGTAAAATGATTGGTGAGATTCCATCCACGTCACGTCGCTTATCAGCCTTAAGCTTAGACAACGCTAACTCAATCTCAGAGGTGGAAAAACTTAAACTACCAATGTTTATGAGAGTGTTTGAGGAGTTAATATTATTAGTTTCAGGTAAATTAGGATAGCTATGGCTGTCTGAGTAAACTGACTGAAAATGTTTAGCAAACAAGTTACAAACAACAGAGATGTCAGAAGATGTAATGCCGTCATGGTGCATACTATTTGGAATGCTATTGGATTGTTTTTTATTATTTATAAATTTCCAAAAACTTTTGCTATTTGATTTTAAATCACATTCAAAACATACAAAACAGATATTGATTGTACAGAAATTTATTCAAAGTATCGAATTCTTTTTGTAAATTTCGATATTGTTTATACAAATCACGATCATTATTGGACTTGCAAAACTGCTTGTAAACCTTATTTTTTATATTATTTAGATTTATGATTCTTTTGTTGAACCATACTGGCTTACGGCTATTATTTTTTTTTAGTTTTGGGTATGTGCAAGTCCATCGCAACATTAAGAACATTTAAGAATAAATCATAACACTCATTTAAACCTAAATCAGGGAACAATGTTTGCCAACTTGTACCATTCAGAAAATCAAAAATTGCATTCAAATTAGCTTCCTCAAAATTGTAATTAAAAACAAAGTCTGAAGTCTCAGGTGTGAAATAATTATAAAATTCTAAACGCATACTGAGTGCAACATGATGTATTGTATTGGTGAAAAGGGGAACAATAGAGTCGTTTATGCTTGCGCACAATTCAACATCAACGAAAACCAAATCAAGTATATTATTACAAGAGTTCTGGAAATGATTGATCTGCCTCAGGTTAAATTGTGCGAAAGTATCCACAACTTCACAATCATGATTAATAATAACGTTAAAGGGAATTAATATTTTTTCATCTTTTCAATTAAAGTCACCTAAAATTATTATTTTTTGATTTTCTCTACAATTATATACAAGAGAGCTACTTGGTGGAATGTAAGAGATAATTATGAAAATTTCATTAACACGATCAAATTTTATATTCAACGCTAGTTGGTCGACATCGAGAGCATCATGATGGGAAGGCAATTCAATTTTTGTGCAATGAAAAGACATTAGAAATCTTCTGCAAGAAATATTTACTTGGATTGATAAGGATTTCTTTAACATCGTTCTTGAGAAGAGTGCAAAACTCCACCGTCAAAACCTAGAGGCACTATCTTCCAAAAATCTGTTCAACTTCTCGCGTAGATACGCCAATGACATTGATATAATGGAAAGAACACAGCGTGATGTCAATGGTCAATGGGGCCTTTTTGAGATTTGAGACAAAAAGGCAAAAATGGGTTTAGCGGTAAATGAGGGAAAAACGAAGTATATGCTGTCTTCGAGGAAGGACACCCAACACCGACGGCTCGGACAGAACGTCCCAATAGACGCATACAACTTCGAGGTACTCCTCTAGAGTTTGTCTACCTAGGCTCCGCTATAAACACGTACAATAACACCAGCGCCGAGATCAAACGAAGTGTAACTCTTGCTAAACGCTGTTTCTTTGGGATAAGAAAGCAATTGAGTGGAAAAGCCCTCTCTCGAGGAACTAAGGTAAAACTACCCTTTGAGGTGGAAGAGGACCTCAATCAATTTAGAGTGCAAAACTTGAGACAGCTAGCTAGGGACCGAACTGGCTAGCGGAGACTATTGATTGAGACCCAAGTCCAAAACGAACCAGTAGCGCCACGTTAAGTAAGTAATTAGGATTAGGAAGTTCCAAGTTTGATGATCCATCATCCTATGAGAGACTATAAGCATACGTCCGTCGGTCGTCCGCGTCGTCCAGATGTTTGTGGTGAGACTGCAGAAGCCAATGAATTCCTCCATTTCTACTTGAAAAAGCTGCTTGCAATACTTTACTTATCAGCAATAGAAACAGAATTGGTATAAGTATACAGCCTTGTGCCTAGCCCCACATTGGATTTCAAACTCTCCTGACAACGTTCCATTATTTGATCCAAAGTATGTAGCTGTGATAAAAGCAATCAATTTATCTTGGTTATGCCTCCTCAGCAAGGCAAGAAATCGACGAAACAGCAGGTGAAGTGGTTATCGATTGTCAACGTAGTGTGCAGAGTCCTGATTTTTCGGCGTCGAATGTGCATGCGAGGTGGTATTTTTTTCAGTTCAACATTACTCTTGGCTACGGCAGGAACGCACATTCCTCTCAATCGCATGGCGTGAGATCTTCATTCTATGAGAGGTCTCTGTTTCTCAAGCTTTCTAAATAAGTAGGTTTAGTAGCTCACTCGATGTTGTTGGGGCTGCTCGTCAAGTCCAACCGCTTTGTTGTTTTCCGATACCTTCTTTGATGGTGACAATAGTTTCTTCTTAACTTAGGGATAAGACGCGTATTCGAGAGATTGTTACTTCAGGATGCCCATTTGGCTTCCTTTTCTTCCAATTTTTTTATTTGATTTTCATCCGAAGCTAAGGCTTGCTAAGGTGCTTGACATCTTGGTCGAGCGAAAGGATTCAAGGTCAAGTAGTGTACTTGGTAATAAATGTATGGAATAACTCAAGAACTAACCGGCTTTCAAAACTCAAATCAGCACATGATAAGAGAAGTACGAGTTGGATTCTTTTAAAACTATTCGAAATAATGACACCAGTCAGTATCGTGCCTCCGAAGCACGAAATGATGTAGGCCAGACTGATAGTGTTTCTAAGGGATGTGTGGTGTGGGCCGAAATGTTGGCCTCACTATACTTTTGCTGTAGCAGAAACTAGTGGGACTGATATACTAATCTATAACCGCAAAGGATGGCGCAGTTGACCAAACTACTCACACAATAACTAACTATAGGCGAGTGGAACTGAAGTAGGCTTGAGACGGAGCTGGCTGAAGAAGCTTGTTGAATGATGACCTGATTCGACATGGACTAGGCCATCTTACAAACTTCATGGATTCCCTGAATGTACCGTTTGTCTTCGAGCCTCCTGAAGACCATATTACTCTATGTCTGTGCATAGATTTAACTTGCATTGAATTCGTATTTGAGAGAAAAAGTTCAGCTTTCCTTCCTCCCACCAATTATTGTTACTCGCAAAAACAAAATGTTTGCTTTGAGTTGTCCCCTTAAGCCTTTTAATGCTTATTTAATAAGCATAATAACAGACAACTCTGGACACAATAACACATTGCAGATTGCATCCAACTCGAAATTGAAATAGAGTCAAAGGAAAATACATGGTTAGTATGGAGAGCCCAATATGAAACAACAGAACAAAAGGTGACAACAACAAACACCAAAAGCAGAAGAATGGACATCATTGTGCTAACAATTAAAGATTGGAACGAGGTGATAAAAGGATTTCATCTCTCTGGAGTCTACAAGCAAGCTTCTTCTATTAAACGATCGCGAAACCAGAATGCGACTCCGACAACAACGATGCGAAGTCGCTGTCACATTTTCTAGATTTAAATTTCACTTGGAAACGAATGCCCCCCTTGGGGTTTGTTGGTTATGCGGAATGGAGTTGATGTGACTTGGAGCGCGATGCCATCGCCACCAATGCGACAGGTAAAATAGTTTATATAATAATGCGGGCATAATTGGCTGCCAGCATTCTTTCAAAGCAAACAAATCAGAGTTTTATTTATTTGCCATAATTGAATTTGAAGACATTGTATATGTTGAAGTGTAATGCTTCCAAATATGTATGCATGCATGTATGTAAATTTATAAGGGAAAGCGTACTACTTGACATACAAAACGTGTAGAGGTGGAAAGCTCCGCATGTAATATAATATGTTTATAACAGTCCACAGTTTTTAACAGTCCACTGGAGTTTTTTTTTAATTTTTTGCATGTAATATAATATGTTTATAACAGTCCACAGTTTTTAACAGTCCACTGGAGTTTTTTTTTAATTTTTTGCGGCAAAACTACGACTATTCCAGTTCTTCAATGTACCCCCTCACTTCTACGTACCTGAAACGCACATCCACACTGCCAGACATGCTTGCAATTGATGTCGAATTTACAGCTTGATCTTTCAACCAAACTCTCCTCTCTCTCCTCAAACTCTCCAAGTCACAACGGTGCACCAGCAATTGACGGTGTGTAATTACACTTTGGCGACCGTTTGATTCACATTCACTCACTCCAGAAATAAGAACTAGGCGTAGGTTATAGTTAGGTAATCAGTGTGAAACCAACGTTTCAGGGAGGAATAATATTGAATACAGAGCCTTCCGATAAGATAACACCGAGTGGTCAAGTGGAACCATCATACTTGTAAAGGAAATAACCAACAAAGTTGTCACCACTGTACATCAAGCCAAGTTACAACTGCAAAAATAGATCTTATACGCGAAACAAAAGCTCTTAGGTAGAAACGTATTTAAAATGCGACCTCATTTGTAGCAATATCCACGGTGACCTGAAGGTTTGCCCTTAGCAGCGTTGTAAGCCTAATGAGGACTTATTGGTGGTGACTATAATGCGGGGCAATACCATTGGCTTGCAGCACAAAGGCCAGGCCATCGATGGACTGGATTTAATCAACATTCCTTAGAGTACCCTCGGAGTTCGATTTCTTCCATTCATCATCGAAGCTCTTATATATGCTTCCAGAGATCTGCAACTTTCCCTTTTCAAAAGTGCCAAGCGATTCAACTTAGCTTACTCAACTAGACATCTCAGCATCTTCAACGGAATTCAACAACTAACGAAGCCAAACGACGAGAGACTGTAGAGCTCCGTTGAAGCCAACTTGCCGCCTTCAAACGGAATTCTCAACACTTACAGAGAAGACGGTACGGTTAATCGCCTAGAATAAGCTATATCCAATATACTTCAAGCACAGACAAGTAATTATACAGATGTCTCATCCCCATAGTAAAAAGTGGCTCATATTTTTTTCACTGACGATCAACTATGAATAGGCAAAAAAGTTCTTTGCCTGTTCATAGAAAAGCTCCATGCCTGTTCTTATGAAAGCTTTGAAAGCTCTCTTGAATTTTTGAAATGTTCTCTCTGTTCCCTCTTTCGCTCAAATCTTTTCGTTTCCTTTTTCTTTTCTGAGGTCCGACCGATGAGAATATAATAATTTATAATAATGAGTAAAGTATAACAAATGTAACTGTTTTTTTTTTTTTTGTTTACTTTTGAATCTGTGTATAAGAGTAGTTCGTGGCTCTGAGAAAGGTAAGAGCAGGTTGGTTAAAAAGCAAAGTACGTTTTGGTGTTTTGTTTTAAAGTTTTTTTCAATGTTATTTTGCTGTATGATCAAACAATTTTCTATGTTATTTATTGAAATAAAAATTGGCTTATCAGAAAATGTACATAAGTACATATTTCAAATTAACAAAAAAATGCTGTCCTCAAAGAAATTACCTTTAGACAAAAGTTATGTAAAATTTTTAAAATGATTCGTTTTAAATGCTTCAGTGCTCATTTTAAAGTTTTTGTTTGAACGATCACTAGAATTCGAATCAACTCTTTTCATGCGTTTGTGTGCATGAGCGTATAGGTATGTTCGTAGGTGCGTATTGGTGTTCTTGATATTGACATGAAATTGGTCTCATTTGACGCACACTCACTTTCTTAAGAACTTATTAAGATCCAAGCGAAATTTGTTAACTGACTTTTAAGAGGAAGGAAAGAAAAAATTGACAGTTCTTCGCAAAAGGCAGTGCCCGTGAGAGATGAAATAAAAACTAAGTACTCTGACCCACGGCATTCTGCTTAGCAGCCAACGCACCTAACCACTAAGCCACGGACACTTCGGTGTGTTTTGACTACTTCACAAAAATCAGAATTCCATACAGCTAACGATTGTATCTTTATTTGCTGAATTTTCCGTTAGACTGTCCCAAAAATTATATCTAGAGTGAAAATAGGGTTGGGGTCGAAATTCTGTATGGGCCAAAATTCGGATTCCAAAATTCTGTATTCCAAAATTCTGTATTTTAAAATTCTGTAAATTCAAAATTCTGGATTTCAAAATTCTGTATTCCAAAATTCTGTAGTCCTAAATTCTGTAAATGATAAAAGAAAAATTGTTTTAATAATGAAAAAAAGTGCGCACTTTTTTTCATTATCAAAACAATTTTATAACAACTTTCCTTTTGAAACCCAATGATTTTTCCGAGTTTTTCATCAAGATCTTTCTATTTTTCGTTCGAAAATCCATTTTCATCAAGAACTTTGATTTTTCCATTTGAAAACCCATTTTGAAACAAAAAATTTTAAATAAAAAAATTTGTATTCCCGACCTTTGTCCAGGGGCGGATCCAGAGACTCTTGTTAGGGGGGCGACCCTGAAAATGTTGACTTAATAGGCAAAGAGAAATAGGACTTTAAAAGAACAATTAATCGTTTTGAAGAAGAGTGAAGATATAAGCCCCTTAGGCCTTGGCTCTTCAAGAGCTGTCACGCCTTTCTATTTTTATTAATATCCCTAGAACATTTTTGGAGATAGAAAACCAAGCTGGTATACAATGACAATGCTTCCTGCGTTAATTCAGTAGGCCAGTTCTGAGATCTCACTTTGACATTGGTGGAACATAATTCTCATTTCTCACTGAGATAAAGTGGTTACAAATTGTTGTTCTGCAAATGACAGTCACGTCAAAATAGCTGAGCAAGAAATCTAAATCTAAAATAATTTCATCTCAGAGATCGCAGAAAAATATCTCAGTTCTCAGCTGAGATTTTTAGTTCCACTTATAAAATCTCTGAGACCTCTGAGATTTCAGTGATTAAGTGTTAGGTGGAACTGGCCTTATGAAATGAAGTTGATTTTATTAAAGGAATTATGTAAGCAAAATTTTTTTATTTTTATTTCCCAGAGGAAGTTATTGTAAACGACGGTCCGATTTTGTGAATTTACCATTTTTGAATCAATCCATTTTATCATCATGTCAGCGTGTGTATATGCGTATTGGCGTTACGTTTTTTTCAACGATTCTCTCGAGAACAACTCACAGTATTGACATGAAATTGGACTCATTCGATGCGGGATTGCGTTATTAAGTTTTGATTAAGTTGTGAGCGGTAGTTAAGCAATTTTTTAACTGGCATACAAATTTGAAAGTAGTAAACATTCGTCATTTATGCATGAAAATTAGGATTATCTCGCGAACCGCTCATCGTGCTGATATCAAATTGGTCTCGTTTGGCCCAAAGCGATTGATTGAGAACTTAATATAGGAAATTTAAATTTACAAATTTGCCTTTTTTCTTTCTTAAAAGTCAATTTTTAGCAGAGATATTAGGGTCCAAAGTCAAATTTGTGTTAGAAAAAAACTTGGAGCGATCTTAAACAAACAGGGAATTAATGCCAACAAAATTCTCAAATTGAATCTTAGATCGGTTGGATTGAAAAAAAATTCCGCTCACTTTATGACAAACCAAACTTAATTTTTTTTTTTTATTTTGGAACGCTCAAGCGAAAAAGACTTACGGTATTTTCTTAACTCAAAATAATTTGAAAAGAAAAAATTATAACCTTTGATAAACTTTTTATTTTACTTCAATCCGACTTTTTCTACTGAGATACAGAACTATAAAAAACCACTTTAATTTTTATACTAGCGTTAATTTAACACATTTGTAAGTTTATGTTTTAAAAGAGTTTTGGATTCAAAATATAATTTCATACAAATCTACATTTTCCATAAAAAAATCATAATAAAACAAAGAATCTGCAAACGAATATCAGAAAAAGTAAAATTGTTTTTACTCTTCAAATAGTTTTTTTTTCCTATCTTACGTATGTATGGCAGGTAGATGCATTTTTTTCCTTGCCTTGCAATAAGCAGATCAACAGGAAGACATATTATTCATCAGGTTGTATGGTTTTCGTGTGCGGGAAATATAAGGGTTGAAAAAGAAGAAAGAAAGAAAGAAAACGAAAAAACAGGCAGATGTCTTTTCGTGTTCATAAACAAAAGAAAAATAAAGATTTTCATGCAACAAAAAGCTTTTTTTTAGCGAACTTAGATTTCATAGGACACTTTTTTCCATATGGATGAGACATCTGTATAATTACTTTTCTGTGCTTCAAGTAAACGAATTGCTCAAGCCATCGGAGGACCGACTTCAGCACCTTCCGGAATACGTGTAAACATTATACGCCCATGCAGACATAAAATATTAAAGTGTCACTTGAATCTCAACACCACCAACTTGTAAGCAGAATTTTTGGAAACGAACAGAAAACAGCAGCAGATAGGTTCGGAGCTTTTGCAGACACTTTGAAGATAATTTGTCATTCTCTCCGGACTTCTGAAGAGGTGTCTAACCTCTATCGAGTAGATTTAACAGCCCAATACCGAAGCAGCCCAGCAATAATGCAATAGAACATAAGGATCAACTGAACTGGAATTCATGGGATTTCTAACCCAATATTGGTCAGCGAAATTCTCGAAGAAATCTCCCAGGAGACTCATGAAATTTTGCGTGCACGCAGACATCTCCAACATGCAATTTAGATTCTACCAAGGACCCCCGCACTGTATCGCTCTTGGAACAGTCACCGTACCACCTAAGGATGCTCTCTGGAGGTCGAAAAACCATTGGACAGTGTTTGAATCGAATTTATCAAGCACTAAATAAAATATTTTTTTTTCGTGTGTAAAGCTACAATAATAAGCTCAGAACTTCTGTTTTCAGCTCTAGACGTATGACCAAATTGTGTCAGATGACTTACTAGCCTATGCGTCTTCCATCTTTGCTAATATATACGTCCGGAACCTCAGCAGATTCTAAGAGTGCTTCACCAAACTGCCCACAAGGCTCAACACTGTGCTAAGTTTGTGATTTGATGTGCTTCAGAAGACCGCAGCTGTCGATCGGCGGCAGCCTGCAGAAACCATATTTTGAGGTTTAAAACAAAAAAAACGCTAAGTACCTCGGAGTCGAAGGGAGTTTCAACAAGCTGTTATCTGAGACTCAAGTGCCGAATTGGCAAATGCGAACCTAGCCCTCAATAGCGTTCAGTTCCTCTTGATGAAAAAGAATCAGCAAGCTCATCAATCTCCTGATTTACAAGAAGTTATTCAGGCCAGTTATAAGCTTTGCAGTATGGTTCACCTTCTTCAAGACAGATTGCTACGGATTTGCACTGGATTGCATTTCGATGGACAGAAGTGCACGTATATCAGCAACAAACGTCTTTACGGAGTAGCCGGTACCGAGTCCCTTTGACAACTTTTCGCTGGATCCGCTGAGTGATGCCTGATCAATTTAAAAAGGACAATATCCTCTTTTTTGCATGTTTCTTTACATTTTTCGGTTGGTCAAAGAGTTACAGGCCCCCATCTCTATTCATTTTATTTGCCCACTTAACCAACGCAAAACTGAGTAATTGGCTTATAGAGATCATAAAAATATGTAAATCGAATAGCAATTTCTTAGAACCTCTTGCCATTGCCTGTCTGTCTGTCTGTCTGCATGCAACATAATTGGATTTCGAATGAATGAATTTTAATATTTTATTAGCGGCAATAAATAAAAAGATATTGCTGCTAGGTGCGCTGTGCGCGTATACAACTTGTAGATCAAAACATACCAAACAGTGTACACGCAGTCCGTCACGCTTACTTCCTCTCCGTTGCAACCTTAACGAGACACAGAAGAAAGAATGGACGACAATCAATAAATCAATATTTTGTATTGATAAAGTCTCCAAGGCCTCAATCATTATAATAATTGGCCAATGTGCATAACATAACCTCAATGCCTTGGTCTGGTACTGGAATACATTGTCGCATAACTTAATCCAGCCAACAAGCAGCCATCGTGCTAAAAGAATAAGATCAAGAGGGGACTTCGACCAACGCTTTCATGACATGAAGGACCCTGATCATCAAGTTTAATCCCTCTTGCGGGGTATATACCTGCAGAGGAAGATGGTGCTCATCATACTTCAACCTGAACTCAAATTGGAAGTCGCAATGTCTAATCCACCAGATTCCTTCTCAACAACCAATTAGCGAGATGATAGAAAATATGTCAATTTCTACTTTATGTGGCCATTTGCAGACCAAATGTTCTTGAGAGAGCGGAGTATAAGAGATCGAAGATTTCGCTCCCATAAGATATAAATAACGTTGTACGGCAGTGACTGCGACAGTTGCGAAATGGAAGATGAATTCGAGGATTAAGATGACAGGAGCATCTTGACACCATAGAGGTATCGCATAGATAGTGTTTTGCTGAGGTAGAACAATAGCTCTTTTGGGTTGTTGAGAGGGCCATTGAGAGGAAATCTATTATTTTGGAGCGTCGTAGAAAAAATGTTTGTCAACCTTTAGTAAAATCGAAATCTTCATTTAGTTCTTTTTAGTTTGAAATGCCTCCACAAAAAATCTTGTTCAGATGACAACTACTTTTTTTACAGTAAAAATAGAGCGCACTTTAAACGAAAAACAGGAATTTAGACGTTAACAGATTTTAAGAAACCACTGCTACTGTACCACATAAAAAAAAAAAACACAAAAATACTGAATGACAAGCCAACACTCCTCCTATAACAGTGGTGATGTTCTCTCCAGCAGCGTCCCAATGGCTTACAGAAGTTTATCTTAACGCGTTTCATTAGGACTTGACGAAGTCTCATTCAATTACTTAAAATTACGACCTTCCTAGTGATCTTTTTGGTTTCAAGTCAATGATATGCTTGATGTCCTAATAACGAGTGATTGTTTAACAGCCACGGCTACTGCTCAAATGGACCATCCGCTTAGACCAATTTTGGCACTCAACTCTTTCTTACATTTCGGGTGGTATCTCACGGATGTTCACTTTTGCGGAAAAAAATTAATTATCACTGCACGGTGGCGCTCAACATTTAAAGTAACTTTAAGATTCGCATCATCTTTGAAAAAAAAAAAAAAACGGCTCAATGAATCCGCCAGCCCATAATCGACAGTTTTGCTTTTCCACATATCTATTCAATCAGAAATGAGCTTTTTTGCCGAACACAAAATAAAAAAGTGGATCTTCGGCTGTTCAAGAGCCCATTCAGCGTATATTTGGCGTTGTGCTTGTGGTAGATCATTCGGCTTCCATTCTTGCAACAACTGCAAAACACGACTACACTCTACGTAAGCGTGTTGGTGGTTTAATGTATGTATCTACACCAGAAAGGTGCGAAGTCACAATAGCACAAATAGCCGCTTCAGTAGGTCGATTAAACTGACCATAAAATGAAAGAAGTGCAAATTGAACATTCTTAACAGATAATAAAATTCAATAGTTTGTACGCATTTGGAAGACAATTAATGGTAAAATTACAGGGCAAACCGAAAATCTGTGACACTGTAACAAAACTGGAGATAAGAAGATCTGAAACTGACTTACGTTTTACACCGTTATCTTCATGAATAATGAAATTAATACAGATATTGAATATTGAATTATTGTCGAACGATATTAGAATTTATTCGTGAAAAAACATTCATTCTCAAATATATAAACTGACTGCTATTTCATTAATTCCGTCCGTATCCGAGGCTTGTTGGTGTTTGGGAACCATTTGGGAACCATGTCTTCTTTATGTGGCCGGGCAGTCACCCCGACCGACGCATGACCCAAGAGGTGTTGATAGACAGAGGTTTTTGTGGTCGCTTGTGTCCTCTTGAATGCACGTGTCCACCCTTCGAACACCTCTCATCGATCAAATATTCACCCTACGGCAGATCTCGGAGAAGACCCAGGAACTTCAAATCGATACCTACCACCTTTTTATCGATTTCAAGGCCGCGTATGACAGCGTCTGTAGAGACCAACTATATAGAGCAATGTCTAGTTTTGGCATCCCAGAAAAACGCGTCCGTCTGTGTAAGATGACAATAGAAAACTCACGCTGTTCCATCATGGTCGGAAAAAACCTAACGGACGCTTTTGATGTCAACAAAGGTTTTAGACAAGGCGATGCGTTGTCATCCGATTTTTCAACATCATTCTTGAAAAGATTGTGCAAAGCTCCAACGTCAACACCAGACGCACAATCTTTCAAAAGTCCGTCCAGCTACTAGAATACGCAGACAACAATGACATAATTGGAAGAACACAGCGTGATGTCAGTGGTGCGTTTGTGAGTGTTGAGACGGAAGATGGGTCTAGGGGTTAACGAGGGCAAGACCAAGTTAATGCTGTCGACAAGAAAGAACTACCAACATCGACGTCATGGAGCAAACGTCAACATAGACAGATTTAACTTCGAGGTAGTTATGGACTTTGTCTACCTGGGATCGGCTATCAACTTAGACAACAACACCAGCGCTGAAATCAAACTAAGAATCACTCTTGCCAATCGTTGCTTCTTTGGACTTAGAAGGCAATTGATTAGTAAAGTCCTCTATCGAGCAACTAAAGTGACACTCTACAAAACCCTCATCATCCTGGTCCTCATATATGGTGCAGAGACATGGACCATAACAACATCTGATGAAAACGCTTTGGTCTGCTTTGAGAGAAAAATTCTTCGAGTGATTTTTGGTCCTGTCGGCATTAATGGAAAATGGAGACGAAGATTCAACCAAGAACTGTACGAGCTGTACAGCGACACTGACCTAGCCAGAAAAGTTTAGGTCCAACGACTTAGATGGTTGGGTCATTATGAGCGAATAGAAAATAATGCTCATGCTCGTAGAGTCTTCGAATCCATGCGATACTGATAAGACAGGTGGAAAATGCACGTTTGCAGGTGCTGCAACAGAAAATAAGAGCAGCAAGAGAAGAGTACCGACCAAAAGGAAGGAGAAGGAAGAAAAGAGCATCCCCAGTTTCTTAGCTCTAGAAGAGTCTCGGGCCATGAACAACACCCGGCGTTTCTTTAAAAGGTCGAAGCAATTAGCTTCTTGTTTCAGAACCGGGACACAGGCTCTTCGAATCATTGAAGGAAGCCTAGTCACCGAAGCACAGAGAATTGTAGATGTTTTCAAGCAGCTCTTCGAACAGCTGCTGAATGCGCAAAATGTAGAGCAAGCTAATGAAAGAGAAGCAAGACCAGTCGATGAAGCCCCCCAGCCCAGAAGAGGTAGAAAGAGTCATCCAAAAGCTATAAAATAACAAGTCCGCCGGGTCGGATGGCATACCTGCATATCTGGAGGAGGTATTTTGATGAACCGCATACACCACATCATCAACAAAGTATGGGAGGAAGAATGCATGCCCATTGACCGGTGGATAAGCTCCACTTGCACAGAGTTGAGACAAGGAGATGCGCTGTCATGTGACTTCTTCAACATATTCCTGGAGCAGATAGTGCGCAAAGCAGGTGTGAGCACGGAAAACACTATCTTCAACAAATCCACCCAGCTCCTAGGCTATGCGGCGCATTGACATCCACGGTCGATCCAAGAGAGCTGTGGCTGAGGCCTTCACAGCGATTGAAGAACAGGCGAAACTCGTTGAACTTGAAGTGAATAAGAACAAAACAAAGTACATGCTATCAACAAACAAAGCAACATCTGTCCACCGCCTAGGACAAAAGTTGGTGTTGGTAGCAGCAATTCCGAGGTAGTTAACGAGTGCATCTGCCTTGGAACAAACATCAATCCCACAAACGACACCTTAGTGGAGATCCAAATTACGCTAGCAAACCGCTGCTGGTTCGGTTTGTCAAAACAACATGGTTCAATACTCCTCACTCGAAAGACATAGCGTCTGCTATACAATACTACTCTACGGCGCCGAGTGCTGGACGATGAGTAAAAAAAGGGAATTGATACTGGGCACTTTGTAAAGAAAAATGCTTCGACGGATTTTCGGTCCCGTATGCGACTATGGCGAATGGAGAGGATAGTTCAACCGAGAAATGTACGAACTGTACCAAGATGTGAGTTTAATCCAGAAGGCCAACAAAAGGCGACTACATTGGCTCGGCCACATCGAGCGAATGGACGACAACGCTCCAGTCGAGAAAGTCTTCTCATCCCATCACCCAGGTTCGAGACACCAAGGAAGACCCAACCTACGATACAAAGACCAAGTGATCGCGGATACCAGAGCGCTTGGGACCGATCACAATGGAAGGCTGCAACTGCAATATCTCAGGCCTAAATCCTTCATGGATTGTGAGCCGGATAAGTAAGTAAGTAAGTAAGATATTAATATTTTTCCTCTGATTTTTGGATTATTCCCAAGCCTTCCATTACGACTTGATCGGTTTAGTTCTAATTTCGCACAATTTTACTTAAAATTATCCTTAATAGGTAATATAGACCAGGGCCGAAGCCTTCAAAAATGGAAACACAATAACAGAACAATAAAACCCATTAGAAAAGAAGAGGAACACGATGAAAATGAAAAGAAAAATAAATTAGATTATGTGAAAAAATTATAAATGCAAAAGTTGTATAGAACTTTTAGTTACCTACAGCTTTGGCATTTACTCTTTTTTTTCATAGGACTTGTGGTTTTGCCAGCAATCGAGTCTTTGCTTTTTCAAACACTTTTAACTCTATTTTAAGTACTTCCGGGACGGAATGACAAAATTTATTCTCACATTTATAATTATGGGTTCGAATCCTACTCGGGCCCAAAGTTTTTATTTCATCTTTCACGGATACTGCCTCTTGCGAAGAACTGACAAAACTTCCAAGAGTATCGTCTGTCATGAAAAAGTGCTTCTCAACTTTGCCGTTCGGAATCGGCGTAAAATTGTAGGTCCCCTCAATTCTTCACACGCACCTAGAGAATTGTTGATGAGAGTAAGCCACTTAGGCCTTGGCTCTTCAAGAGCTGTAGCGCCACTCTATTTTATTTATTTTATTCATAATTATCGTCAGAAAATGCTTATTTGATAGCAAGCAAAACGATGCATCTGTTCATTTATGTCAAATAGCAAACTAACAACAATTGACACCCACCACACCACACATGTTGCAATTCGAAACACAGACACTTCTTTCTTTTAAGCAATTCATTCATCACGTCTTGGACTAAAAATCAATAACTTGCGAAACTAATGACAGAACACTGCGCTAACGACCACTTGCTACACACTCGGTATATAGATGCCAATCAACGGTGACTAAACATCGATGCGTGGGTGGTGTCTGGTGTCTCACCACCGTTTACGCAATTAAAACACCACGAACCCTATCCGAATCTTCTTCTTGGGTATTCCTTGAGTCTTTCGAAGAAACACAATCTCACGATACGTGTCTGAAATTTTAAATTTGATGTTTCTTCTCGAACTCGTGGACTACCGTGTAACTCACCTAATAAAACAACAAACAGTAAAAACATTCAATAATAATTTTCCAATTAGCAAATCTTGTGTCTTAAAAACTTTAACGTATAGCATTTGGCAACGGCATGATGGCTTGACAACATTCAGAAGCTCTTCCATCGGGGGACATATATTTGCAATAATAAAATTCCGATAAGAATCTTTACGAGAAGTCGGACAATTATTAATTTCACTCAAGACCCAATCGAGATAAGAGGTCTCCATCATGGAAATACCTTATGGTTGACAATTCAGTAGTGGTTTGTTTTGCTAAATGACAAAGACAAGTCCGCAACGCGTTGCGCCTTCGTTGTAGTGGTATTGTATTTGTTGTCCTATGGGGCAAGTGGTTGGCGTTTTATAGCCGTCAGTCTGTTGGTTGTAGCGACGATATAGGGAGACAAACAATCGTGCGGTTCGACAGACGTTTAATGGTCACTCGTTTCCCCAAATAAGTCAAAATGACAGTAATCGAATCCAATAAAGAGTAAAAATTCGCAAACACATGCAACCAAGGCAAGCACCGGAAAATGGTTGCCAATTGGGAAAAATATATTAACGACTATATACAACTTTCCAAAGTCGATGAGAATCGGTAGATTCCCTTTTTCTACTACTGTACTCCTGGCCAGAGACTAAGACCCGCACTTCTCCATCTGAGTACATCAAGTATTCTTCATAAGCGGCAACCACGAATGCCATTTTGTTGTATTTTGTAAGCCCTATATTAATTCCTCTGGCCTAAGGGCCACATAAACAAAACAAAAATCATGGTGGCGATTATAAAGTATCGAAAATGTGTCTCATTAATTGGAACTCCATCGACATATCTCTTGGGATCTTTCTCCGAAAGACTCTGGCTCCTGTCCAGTATTTCGGTCAACTTGCCCAATTTATTCGGAATTTCGCACACATGCACACATCATCGAGTCTTTAATCTGAGTGAGGTCGCTTGTCTCTGCTGAATTATTTTGTTTTTCGACTTTTTATTGCATTTGGTTCTGCCAACCAAAGCGTCAGCAATAAAAATGGACAAAAAATAATTGCCCCCGGGCCAGGCAGTTCTGAAGACTTTCCGTTTAAAAATCTCCACCAAAAAAACAAAGTGATACCTACCAATGGCCAAAAAGGTTCACCTTGTCCAAATTGGACCAAGTTCCATACCCGCCAGTCGTTCCCCTTCTCCACAGACTGATGGAGTTTCGCTTTAGGTTCGGAATCACGTCACGAACCAGCAGCAAAACAACAACAAAATATTTCCAAATTAGCAAACATTTTGAATCTGTCAGCTACTGTTTTCGCTAATTAATAACGAGATACGCAGGTATGTAGGTATGAGGCGGTATATTGACTGGCCCATGGGCATCCGTGGTGCAGGACCTTTAAATTGTCGTCTGCTTCGTGGAGATATGGTGGACTTCTTCTCTCCGCTCAAGTCACGTTTGCCGGTCCTCCCACCACTTATAACGAGCAGCGATTTAATATAAAATTCTGAATGTAAATTGATTAAAAATATGTCATTTCTGGTTTGGTTTATTTTTGAGGTCTGAAAGAGCGCCAATACCAGGGATCCGGTTTTGTCAACTCGATCAGGCTGAATTGAATTGGTGCATAGAAGGGAAGGGGGAAGAATTTGTGTTAAAATCTTGGATCGTCGCCGATTGTGCAAATAATTCTGAGAAGAGTTGTTGTGCTTTTGACTGAACGGTGGCATCGTGAGATTCGGTTGACAGAATTTTTGATATTATGTTGGCTATTTCCGGAACAACCCATTATACATATTAGGCTAATGGCACATCAAAAATTTGGCCTTAATTAGGGTAACCTTTTTGGATTGTTCCATTTTCAGGTTGATATATTCTACATTAAATGAATTGCTATTCTTGAGACTAGCAGTTAGGCAGGTTAATCGGTTAATCAAATTTTAATATTTGCCGGTGCCTAAATTTCACGGCATGCAATCAAAAAAAAAATAAAGCAGTTGCATTAGATAGCGTTAGTCAAGATATGACAAATTCTTCAAAAGAATGAAGGAATTGTAGCCGAACGACCTGACACAAAGCCGAATTTCCGGTAAATTTCCTGTTGAAGAGTAACCCCAAAATCCGTTTTTATATCGAACAATTGTGTTCAGCGGCGAAGCAAAACTACCGTAGGTAAATGGAGTGCAGAGCAGGCAAAAGCGTAACAAGAGCCACCAATTCATTATGAAAAAAATCACTTTTTGGTGCGGTATGTGTGCTGGTAGAATCATGTGGCCGTATTTCTTCCAAAGATGATGCGAATCGCAACGTTTAGACAAATTGTGAGGGCTATTGAGCAATGATTACATTTACAATCTTTGTTTTGTGAAAAATGGAAGGGCTTTACTTGTGCTTGAACAATCCTTCCGGTTAATAACGGAAAATAATTTCATTCAAATGGCTGCCTCGGCTGGCCATGCAGTATCCTACACGATCTGTCATTATCAATTGTGTGCAGCTGTATCCTGTATTTCACCAATGGCTTCACGAATATTGTCGTATAAAGCGTCAATTGTCTCTGGTTTGTCGGCGTAACACAGTTATTTTACAGCACCAGACAAATATTATTCCAACGATGTCAAATTGCAGCAATCTTCAAAAAGAGGGCCGAAGACATCGAGTATTCGAGTGCAGCTTCGGCTGTATGGCACGTAGTGCCATCCTGTTGAAACCAAATGCTGCCAATATCCTCTTCTTCAATTTTTGTGAATAAAACTTCGTTCAACATGGCCTGATAACGATCGCCATTGACTGTAACGGCCACTCCTTGCTCATTTTCATGTCCCAATTATGCCTCAGAACCAAAATCCGCACCAAAGAGTAACTCGTTTTGGGTGAATCGGCTTTTCAATGCATGCCTGCGGGTTTTCTGTGCCCCAAATGTGACAATTCTGCTTGTTCACATATAACATACCCGCCAAGATTAAAATGAGCTTCATCTCAAAAGATGATTTTTTTCGCAAAATCAGCATCTTCTCTAAGTCGATCGCAGCCCCACTTAGCGAAGAGAAAACGCATTGTATGGTCAGTTGGCTTCAACTCCTGAACCAATTGGATATTGTATGGCATCATCAGAAAAGTATCACACGATACCCGACGAACCAGCCTTACTCTTTTTTTCCATAATTCATTTTTCTTTTCAATTTAACTTATTACTAATTAATACTAGACAGAAGAATTCAAAACTAGTTTATTAAGTTAAATCTTATATATAACTTACTGGCCGAAATCAGGCGCTCTATTTATATTATTTTTATTTCTTGTTAGAAAAAGTAAAAAACGCATTATCATTTCTTATTTTCTTAAATTCTACTTAAAATTAGGTCCTTTAAAATTAAACTAAGACTACCTAATCTACCTAACATTACTTACGAACTAGAACAGCCATACTCAACCTTTTTTTTTTTAATGGGCCACATTAATAATTTTGTAACGCTACCCCGGGCCACAAGAAATTTTATTTATAGTAAATAATAATACTCATTTTAATTTGCATACATACGTACAATATGTATTTATTTATTTAATGAACATATTTTTTTAATGTGATTTTTGAAATTGAAAACATATTTTCAAAACCTTATTTAGATCTGGCTTGTTGCTGCATGCCAACCTAATGACATCATCCAGGCGGGAGTCCGTTAGTTTATTTCGGTAAATATTTTTTGCATATTTCATTCTCGAAAACGAAGATTCGCAAACAAATGTAGATCCAAATAATGTCAGCAAAATCTGTGAACTTCTTTTGACGCTTGTATATTTTTCGGGGACGATTCTCCAAAATTCTAAGTATTCCCCTTTTCCCTTTTTTTCTTAAACAGAGCTTCAAGATTTGAATCGTTCTTAACCCTACAACCCATACCTTGTTTTTTGTTACATTAACCTATGTGGGGTTCTTCCACACCCCAAACACTAAAAACACAAATGATATAATGTATTTTATTTTTATTAATAATAAATTCATTTTAAACACAAATAACAAACAATTTTGGTTAGTAATTGAAACTTAAACGTTAAAAATTCATAGTAAAAAAAACTGAAAATAGTATGTACAAAGAATTTAAAGAGCCTTTCAAAAATACAAAAAAAGTGGGGTTTAAGGACGGAATTCACCAAAATTGTCGAGAATCTGAAAAAAAAAAATAAAAGTTACAATAATTATTTGCAAAGAAGAGTAGAATTTGCAAAATATTACCATTATATTTTTAAGCATTCTCTTTGGCCAAATAATTGCTGCTGGTGCATATTTCCATGCGATGTTCTGCGCAAATGTGTCTATCGCATGTATTACAAGTTGTCTTTGTCTTTTTATCTTTTATTCTTGGGCACAAAAAGCATCTCCCTTGTTTTGCCTTTTTCGTAGGAGGTTCTTGGACTTGGTCATCAATTCATCATCAATAAGTTCAAGAGCTTCGTTCGAAACATTCATTAAAATTTTTTCAATGTTGGTCCTCAAATGAATGCTTATTTTTTGGTTTAAGCGTTTTTGCATATGTGGTTTTGCCAAAAAGAAACCCAGATTATGCAAAAAATTACTTCGTTTTTGTTTTTTGTTTTTGTAGTTGTTCCCAAGATTATATAACACCATTGCGTTAATGCCGGCGTGGTCAAGCATGCCATAAAAATATCTGAGTGGCCATCTCCTTGTTTTTCGTGCTACACTATAAGTGTGCGCAAGTTGATCGAAGGTATCAACACCTTCTTTGGTACAGTTATAAAAATTTATAATTTCCGGTTTTTTTCAATTGTGGATCAACTTCCTTTCCCTTATGTAGTGAAGAGACAAGCACCACTCCTTTTCCTTTTTTTGGAGTTAACGCCACTAAAGTCATTTTATCATTGAACGCAAACTGGGATGAAAGAACTTCTTTTTTTCTGTTAGGCAAAAATGATGGTGGAACCTCAGCCTTGTTTTTGGGTAGCGTACCTACAACAGTGAGGTTATGTCGCGAAAGCATTTCTTCCACCAATTGTATGGATGTAAACCAATTATCCATTGTTAGGTTTCTACCAGTTCCATGGATGCTCTCGGTTATTTTTCTAACAATTTGGAGTGGCATAGGATCAGTAGAATTTCTAGTTTCTTTTCCAATAAATATAGGGAATTGCCGAGACAATATAATAAGTGCGTGAATCACACATTGTTATTATTTTAAAACCATACTTATCTGGTTTAGATGGAATGTAAATTCGAAAAGGACAATTCCCTCGGAATCCTAACAGCTGCTCGTCAATTGTGCAGTACTCATGGGGCGTATAGTATTTTGACGAATTTAAAATCGATGAACTCATCAAAAAACTTCGCCTGGTCTTGATCTTAAAACAGAAGCTACCTGTGAGGTGGTCGTTGTTTCCAGATGCCATGGGTTTTTTACAAGCGTTAAGCATTTTTTAATTTTTCTGATATCATGAAACCTTTTTTCAAATTCTTTTGACAGTGTTGTTAAGTAATTCAATATTGTTGAGTAGTTTTCTTTAGAGATGTCGATGAGGTCCTTTGTAGCCATTACCATTGTTGGAAAGTTTTGTAGCTGTTTACTTCTTATTTCTTCTTGCAATTCTGGGTAAACTTTTTTATTTTGTTGTAAGAAAAGGATTATTTCATGGCGCAAGGAAAAAACCTTTCCAAAACCCTTCCCCTGCTAAACCATCGCACAGAAGTATGCAAAAGAACGTCACCATACTCACATCCCAATTCTTCCAAAAGGCTTTTAAATTTTCTGTGGTTTAATTCTCTCGCTTGAATATAATTCACAATATCAATTACAATCTTCATCACAGCTTCGATTTTTAAATTGATAATCTGCGCAGTCAAGTTTTCTTGATGAATAATGCATATATTTTTTTTAAACAGGATTATAAATCCATTTTCAGATCCAGTCATGGATGGACAGCCATCTGTACATACACCCACAATTTGTTTAATATCAATATCAATCTGCTCCAGGAAATTAAAAATTGTATCAAGATAATCTATTCCCCGGGTTTGACCTTTCATCGGAAGGAATTTGAAAAATTCTTCGAAGATTAAATTCTGTTCTGGGCAATATCTAACAAACAGCGAGCATTGAGAATTTGCTGGAATATCAGTGCTTGAATCGAAAGCCAAGCTAAAAAACGTACAGTTCCTTAAGTTTTCTATTAAATTGTCACAAATATATTTGGAAATGTCTTCAATGCGTCTCACACATGTTGAATCAGACAGCTGTAGTTTTTTATTTCAGCCAATATTTGTTTTTTGTTACTAAATTTATCAAACAGTACATCGGCAGCACTTACGAAACATTCTTTGACAATTTCTGCATCGGTGAACGGTTTCATGTGCTTACCAAGAGTATAGCAAATTTCATAAGATGCCTAAGTTACCGCAGAGTCTTGAGATAAAACCACGGACATCACATTTTGTTGCTGTTGTAATGACCATCGTTGAAAGATTTGTATTTTGTGTTAAAATGACGAGCAATACCTATTATACTTTTTTAAAATAACCTTTCAACGGCATATTAAACAGGTAGCCGCGTTGTTTTTGCTTGGCACAGCAAAATATTCTGTTTCCAATTCGTCTTGAAATTATCAGTTTTCAGTTGTTATACTTCGTTTTAGTTTCGAAGAAATTATTATTATTATTATTATATATTCTTTATTTACAAAAATTCAAACTAAAAATTCACTGCAACCGCACTTACTGAAATTCAAAATGTAAATACCTAATCATCAAAATGATATATGTCGGTAAAGTAGTTTCCTTGACTTATTATGCCTGGACTGCTGTGTTTATAAATTTTCCATTCAAAATTTGAATAAAATGATTCCAATTAAATTTTGCAATGGCAAGAAAATTAAGGAATACTCGGCAAAATCTGTTTTCCATTTAGTTGTGCAAACCTTTAAAGGAAAGGAGTGGCATCTAGAATAATTTTTGGAGGACACACGATGTCCACTTTCCACTTCTGTACGTTCTAGTGTTGCTTCTATTTTGAAAACTCAAAAGGATATTTGTATTTCTCTCACATTTTTCTGCAATCACTCGATATTTTAAAAATTTATCAAACCACTCCACGGGCCAACTTTTATAAGCTCACTGGCCGCAGGTTGAGTATAGCTGAACTAGAACAACCACAGCAGCAAATCTAGGTATATCTTTTTTTTTTAAGTGTTTTTGGTTTAATTTTTTTTTGTTTATTTTATTTTTCACATTTTTTTTTTAGGTATTTTTGTTTTTTTTTTTTGCTTTTTTCTATTTCTTTATATATTTTGTATTTCTTGTCTTTGTCGTTGTATGTGCCACCATGCCTACTCTACTTAAAACCTATATCCTACACACTTAAACTAATACAGGAATGTTAGCCGGCCAAGGTTCAAAACCCAACCCCGACTACTCATTGCCAAGTGCTGACTGAAGCCACACACAAGAACTGGTTCTCCTGCTTCGACCTATCGGTTCGGTCCCGTTCGGACTCAGCCCTACTGCACCGAAGAAGCTCTGCTCCGTTTTGTGCGAGACTGCGAGGGCGTCTCAACAGTTCAGAAGCCGCCAATCGACGGTTCTTCGCCTGACGTGGTAGATTAGCGGCACCGCCAATCTGTTCTGTATCAGACCGCATTTATGTAAATGGAGTAATGCCTCTGGTGGAATGAAGCCGCTCAAGGGTGCACTATCAAAATATTCCCCGTTCGGATAGAACGCCCCAAAGATCAAATAATTCGTCGCAGTTATAGCTCTCGCAATGTGACCCCGAATAAGTTTTATCACCAAATCGTCAATTCTGTTGTTCCGAGCCCCGCTGTATAGAACCTCGTTAGAATAGTAATGTACATACGCAGATTCCGGTGTCCGAAACAAACCGAGACAGTGCCGAAGACACTGCCTCTCGAACATCCGAATCTTCTCCATTTGAGATGGTGCAACGTTGAACCACACTGGACAGCCATAAACGATCATCGGTCGTATGAGGGCCTTGTAGCGAATTACCTTCACTCTGGGGTTAATCCGGCTGTTGTAAAACAGCCGTTTTGTCTGAGCTTAAGCTCCTCTGGCCCTGGTCAGAGCAGCATTTACATGTCTTTCGAAATACAAGTACTAATCCAGCCAGATACCGAGGTACTTCACTTCATGCACTTTTGCTCGTTAATTCTTGTCCGTGAGGTCCGACGATGACCAACTTGCGCCAATTCTTGCGCGTATCCCCCGAGGCCCTAGGCAACTGAGTTCGGAACAGAATAGTCTCGCATTTCTGGACATTTATTTTCAATTTCCAGTCATGGCAATATAGCTGAATCTTCCCGAAGTCATGTTACAAGAGAGTTCTAATGACTTCGATCTTTGGAGCAGTTCTGTACGCAATTAGATCGTCGGCATGAGCAATTGCCTGAGTAAGGCTCCCTATGAGATCGCTTGTGTAAATACTGAAGAGAATCGGCGAATTAACCGCTCCCTATTGAAGACCATTTTTAATATCAAATATTGTGGTAGAAGTTACATTGCCACTTTTTTCAACAAACTTTCTACCGTTAATGGTTTACTGATGCCTAGTTTGGTGAGTTTTAGGTACAACCCTTCTAACCATACGGTGCCGAAGGCCTTCTCTAATTCCACCAGAACAGCACCCTTGCATTGTTTCTTGGACTTGTTTCATTGGACGTCAGAAACGAGTGTCCTTTCCCTTTTTCGGGAGAGGATGAACCACAGCTGTCTTACAACGCATTGGATAATATGCATTATTCAGCGCGTTGTTGAACAGAGTGGTGTAGATGCAGATGTCTATTGTCTCAATTCGAAAGTGTCTAAGTACAATGTTGGATATACCATCGACACCTGCTGACTTCTTATTCTTTATTGAATCGAAGATGAGCTGGAGTTCTGCCTTCGTGATGAGCAAGGGACTTGGGCCCTTTCGATCGGCGATTATAACGTATGCTAAGAAGTCATCACCTTACCAGCCTAAACTATAACCATAGGGAGTCGTCAAGAACCAGATTTAAGAGAAGAATAATAGATGTTATTTATTTCCATGTAAAATTTTGTATTAAAGATTTATTACTAAAGAAATTGTGCCAAAAGTTGACCTTTATTGCTGAATCTCAGTGTTTTCTTCAGACGGAAAGTTGGCGATCCGACGAGTGTAATCCTCGGCTGGAAAGCAAAACGCACATCTATGGTGTTTTTGCTTAGTAACTCTTGGAATACAGCAAAGATAAGAGTCGATTCAGAGTGAAAGCGATTGAAGTTCATCATACTTGGATGCCATGAGGTTCCAACGAGTTTCCGCAGAAAAAGTGATATTTCCTTTTCGCGTATTGGCCTTCAAAATCGTATTATTTGACACCAAATTTCGTTTAATACAAAAATAATTTCTTACTTGAATAAAATTTTCTATTCTTTTGTTATGATATAATTTTTTTGTTAAATTGTGTTTTCATTATATTATACGACATTTGCTGCTGTCACCGAAATCATCACAAAAAATAATTGGTTCACTTTCAAGGAAAATTAGAAAATAATTTACTTCGCTATCGCACTGCATATCTCAAAACAAGATGCAAGTATCGACAAGCGCAATTAGCTGGGACATCATAAGCTTGCAATCGATATAGGATAAGGAACGAACAGACACTATATACACCGACGGTCAATCGTATCGTGATCGTAAGTTCTTTAAATTCATAAAGCAACATTATCTTAAGCCTTAAAAAATTGTAAAAAAAGAATACCAACACTTAAAATTCAACAAATTTTTCTTAACTCTAACATCATCCATATCCGCACCACAAATCTTATGGTTCTGTTACTCAAAAAACCAGACATTCAATCAAAGTTCAAACAATCCATCAATAGACGTAGACGAAGACGAAGGATTGTTCAACTTCACCGCCTTGTTAGCAATTACGAGCAAAAACCATAGAACATTTTTGTGATCGTCGAAGAAACAGAGTAAATTCCCATTACTTTCAAAATTAATCCATTTCATGTTCCATGTCCATTTGCGGATCTGATCTTCGGTCTACTATAAGATTATCAGCCAACAACAACATCTGTCGACTAGACGCAGCGACAACGCCGCAAACATATTGCGCCTAATGAGACAAGTGCCACAATATGCAGTGAAATAAATGCATTGCGTTGGCCGATTCGATATCTTGACGGATGAAGACATCCGACTTTGGTAAACAAGACGCGCACACGAATTGCAGTTAAAGAACCAAGAATCACTATTGACGCACACAAAAGATGCTCCTGGACGAGACGTGCCATCACACTACCACTCCACTGAGCAACAGACCGTGAACGCATACAAACTTCTTGTCAGTCTCTGCAATTGCTGCACTACAACGGAACTCGGTCTACAATTGCGCCAATTAACCTTCGTGTTCTAAATTACACTCAAAGACTCCAAATGCCAAATGGCGAACAACAAAAAAAGATTCACTTGTCGACTTATGCCTCGGACGGAATACGGATTATCTCTGCCACACCAATGCGCACAACTTCAATGAGCTTCTTACTTAAAGGGTACCTACAAGTTCTTGCTTGGTGTTGTCAAACTGGAACCAGTTTGACGACTTTGCAGTTCCAGATGAGCTCTCATGGTATTGGTGTCGAACTTCCCCGCAACTTGGAATCCACATAGATACTTGTGAGCTGCAGTTTCTTGGGCTGACCAATGTTGTTCGGTGAAATCGTGTCCATCATTGAATTTTTTTGTTTCGTTTTTGTGGCTCCCAGTCGACCTGCCATAACAGCAGCAGGCTGGAAAAGTTTCTTTCCCACTCCGTACGGCCAGCTATGCGGGTTTGTCAGAGGTGAGAAGAAACCTGATCTGAAATCAAGATAGTGGAATTATAACGCCTTTTGAAGGTGGAGCTTCTATCACGTTTATAACCACTTTTTTTGTTGAATAAAAGTCGTTGGAAAGAATGGTGGAAACCGGACAGAGAGTTGTTTTGGTTTGACAAGAAGTTTGTTTGATAAAAATGGTGGTTGCGATTGCAACTACGAATAATGAATTTTGTTGAATTTATAACAAGGCTATGTTTGTTTTTGTTTTAGATTACATATTCCATTCGATAAGCCCAATTTTTTACTTTCTTCTCAATAATCCACTTCAAATGGTGTCAAAGCTTACAAATGAATTTTGGCTTTTAATGCTTAAGGTGGTTTATCCGAATAAGCCAATAATTTAACACATAGCATCATCAAAAGTAGTCGAGGGTCGTTAACAGGCTAGGTAACAACACCACTAAGCAAGCTTTGTCATCTTGTTGAAATCAAATGTTGTCAGTGTAAAATTGATTAGTTTATAGGCAACAGAAAATCAGTGAGTATAAGACTCCAATCACCGTGAACAGGAACTCGTTCGTCGTTTTAAGAGCACCAAGACGTTGACGCTCAATGTAATTGTAAGATATGGTGCTAAGTTATTCTCTATCATCAACCACCCCACCCTTCAACAGCGCAGTGATCAAGTGATGTATCCAGCTTAAATTTGTACCTTGGACACCTCAATAGCAATGTCAATCAGCAGGATGAGGCTACAAATTTGTCATTTGGCTCAGGCCTCAGCCTAGACTCTAGGATTCCGGGAATATTGACCTCAGAACGCTCTTTTGCACATATCAAAATCAAGGAGTGTCAAGCCGCATAAGCTCCGAGACCAATGAGTATAAATTCCATCGCCACTGCGCGAACAAAAATGATTACCGACCAAACAAAGTACCAATACCAAACACCAAATTGTTACTTTATCTGGATGCAACGGCGATTCTTTAATATTATTTGGATTTTATGAAATCGAAATGTGCCTCATCGTCATTAATGTACAAAATAGTCGCGACCTTAGAACAATAGGGTTCTAACTGGACCCAGGTCATTTTTGAGAAAACAGAGATTGAGTTTTTGTTTGTCTGTAACTTTTATATTTTTGTTTGGATCAACACGATTTTTTGAAAACATAAAATTTGTACTAAATAATGTTGATCTGAATTTGAAAATCTGCAATGAAACGTAGTTGAAAAAATGGATAGAACTTTTTTGCTCAACGCTAAGGCATTTGAGAATAGAATAATAATTTTGTTATACATGCCGTTTAGTTTCGTGAACGGTACGTTCTTATATTCAAAACAGTTTTTTGAAACTTTTGCAAAGTCCGTGATATTAGTAGATTTCATTTGTATCACCACTAATGGGTTTCGTATGTTCACGGTTTTAAGGAGCCGGATGAGTCCCATCGGCGAAAAATACTCGTTTACAGACAAATGTTTTTCAATTTGGCTGTGAGCATTGTCAACCTCCTGCAATCCTGAATAACCTGGTAAGGAGAACTTCATTGTTATTTTTTCGATATCAGGGTGGTTCTTTACAAAATTCTGGACAGCGAATGTCATAATAGAATTTTTTTTTCTAGTGGATAAATGAGCTGTTAAGTTGTAAACGTTTAGTTTTGAACAGTAAAACATAGGACCGATTTCAGCTCTTGGGCATGATAAAACATTTTGCAGATCAAAAGTTAAAATGGGAACTCCTGATTCTTTATCATAAGCTTTTTGTTCTCTCATCGTCTTCTTTAAGTTTAAGTGGGTCTCATTTTCTTTTGTAAAATTTTCACTTAACGCGTCTTCTTTTCTTGCTGCATTATAGGCCTCACATTAGCCACATTTATCTGACTAATCAAGCTTTATTTTCGTATTGAAAACATGCCTGTAAAAGCTCTCTTTTAAAGGATCAAGAACAGTATCTTTGTATAAGTTATACATTTTCGTTATAGTTAAGTTTGGATCTAAATAAAGTTTATTGGTTTTGGCTCTACAATAATGCGACTCTATTGTTGGAAAAGATCGTATTTGCTCTTTTATTTCTGTAATCTTATTTTTGCTAATTCTTTTTACAGACTTAACTCCTCGGTTGTCTTTTTTAACCATTCCAGATGTTAAACTTTTGGGATTTTTGGGAAATAGAAAATGTTCCAAGCCAAAAGGGCTTACAGACCTGAATCCTGTTTCCTAGTACTTCCAAAAAATACTCGAAAGTAAACTTTCGTCGAGACGGAGCAGTATTTTTTGTTTTTCGACAAGTTTCCATTTTAATTGATGATTTTAAGATATAGTTTGTTTTACCATCACGATCTAACAAATAAAAGGTTTCAAAAAGTTGTTTACGTTCTGATGTCGTAAATTTCTCGGAACAGTGGAATTTGCATTGAGTTAAACAATTTTTTGTCGTTTTAATTTCTTTTCTTGGTACTGTTTTTCCCCGCGAACTTGTGTATGCTTCACCACCACAGAAGAATTCATAGCCTACTTAGTTTTAACTACAAGAAACCTTTAAATATTTTAAAGCAACGAAGTTCTATCTACATCTTGTTGTGTAACAAAGTTCTATCTGCATTTTTATTTTCATATTTTTAAGTACACAAGGTTCTATTTGTAACTTAGAACTTTATGAACTTAGTTTTTTTAAAAATTGATGTATCTACTTAGAACTTTGTTTCCTGCTTTTTTACAGACTATATTGGAAACTAAAAGAGATAGACAAAATAGGATGAAAGAAATCGAAAGAGCATACTCGATTTACTACGACCACGTGTATAGCTCAGTTTTGAAAAAAAAAAATGTCAGTTAGAACTCTATTGTTCCAAAAATCTGTTTGTTTTTTTTATTATACCACAAGTCGACCCGCGGGACGTTGTAACCGATCTTAAAAAATTGTTAGTGTTATAATGGGTCATCTAAGGTTTTTTTTCTTCAAATAATGCTTATTTCGTGAATGGTAACACTTAGCTCATGTCTGATTTGACAGATAATTAGTTTTTTCCTTCCGCTGAACGAATATGGTTGTGTATACGCTTGAACAACGCTGAGAAATGTTGCGACATTACTTTGAAAATCATGGTAATGTTGCAGAATGTGTGCGAAAATTGCGTACGGATTTTGGAAAAATAGAAACACCGTGAGCTCCGTATGTTCGTTATCTTGTGAAAAAGTGAGAGAAACTGGTATCCTCATCGATAAACCAAAGCATGAAAAGCCAAAAACCGTGCGTAAACCCGAGAGTATTGCTGCTGTGGCAGAAAGTGTACGTGAAGCGCCATCAACATCAATTCACCGTCGTCGTTCTCAACAATTGAATATTTCGAAGACATCACTGAGACGAATTTTGCATAAAGATCCTGGTGTGACGCCATTTAAAGCTAAATTGGTTCAGGAGTTGAAGCCATAACTGTCCATCCAATGCGTTTTCTCTTCGCTAAGTGGGTCTGCGATCGACTTAGAGAAGATGCCAATTTTGCCAAAAAAAAAAATCAACTTTTCAGAAGAAGCTCATTTTGATCTTGGCGGGTATGTAAACAATCAAAATTATCGCATTTGGGGCACAGAAAACCCGCATGCATACATTGAAAAGCCGATACACCCTAAACGAGTCACTGTTTGGTGCGGATTGTGGTCCAGATGCATAATTGGGCCATTTTTCTTCGAAAATGAGCAAGGAGTGGCCGTTACAGTCAATGGCGATTGTTATCGGGCCATGTTGAACGAATTTTTATTCACAAAAATTGAAGAGGAGGCTATTGGCAGCATTTGGTTTCAACAGGACGGTGCGGCGGCGCGGCGGCGCTACGTGCCATTCAGCCGAAGCTACACTCGATGTTTTGCTTTTGCGCCCTATTTTTGAAGATCGCATTGTCAGCCGCAGAGTTGATGTGTTTGTCAGCCTCAGAGCCGCGATTTGACAACGTTGGACTATTATTTGTGGGGTGCCGTAAAAGATTAGTGTAACGCCGACAAGCCAGAGACAATTCACAATTGATTTCAATAAATTAAATTAATAAATGTGTCTCTCTTTTTTGTTAAAAATTAAAGTACTTTGTATAAAAAAAATTTTAAAAACCCAGTACGCCAATGCAATTGATGTCAGAAAAAAAATAATTGTAATTGATACAAATCCTTTTATGGTCATTTTGTTAGTTCATTACTGTTCAATTTTAATTCGGAAGGGCTTCGTTCATTAGCGAAGAGCAAAAACAATTGTTAATTGGTGAGTGTTAACTATGTAGTATCAAGTACCGTAAAAATACGATTATCTTATTTAAATGAAGTTTCGTTAAGTGATAGGTAATCGTTAGAAGTTGAACGATACTCGTTCTGCAATACGACAGCCATTAAGCTGTCACATATCTTTTGTTTTTGTTGTATCTTTGTTTCTCACGTGTGTAACGGAACCCGTATTCCTGCCTCTTCAACCTTTCGCTACCCTTCACGCTCCTAGGTCTACAGGACCCTAAGAACGATCCAGGCTGCAGCTGAAGATGGTTGGCCAGGGTACGACTACGCGGCATGCATGCATCTTGCCTAGGACTTGCTCGACGGAGGGGGGAGGGGGGGGGTTCTTTTAGTCGTACCACTGGACAATGTTTCGTTTAAAATGCCGAAATTAAATCGAAAAGAGGTCCAAAAAAATTCCTGGGACCCGAAGATGAGGAGGGGAAGATCACCGAAGGGAGGGAAGAGATGGAGGGAATCTACTACTTCTAATACCTCATACTCCCACCACTCCTCATATCATACTCACCATGACCAAATTTTTCTTAAATTATTTAACCATAATTAAAATAATAAACTTAACATATACATATTTACTTAAGAAAAAAAAAATTAATTAAGTTAAATTTTTAAATGCTTTTTCTTTTATGTTGAGCGAATGGAAATTAATGCTCCGGCTCGTATAGACTTCGAATCCAACCCGGAAGGACGTCGCAGAAGAGGAAGACCGCGACTCCGGTGGAGCACACAGGTGGTAGAGGACCTGAACCAACTTGGCGTGCGAAATTGGAGACAGCTAGGAAGGGACCGAGCTGACTGGAGAAGTTTGTTGGGTGAGGCCCTGGTCCGACCTGGACTGTAGCGCTACCAAAACAAAGTAAGTAAGTAAATACTTTTCTGTTTTAATTTAATAACAAAATTAACCAATAAAATTAATTAAACATAATAAAAAAAATTGAAATAAACTAAATTAAATAATTAAAATTAGCTCTATCCAGGTGCACAAAGAAACACAAAAAATAGTAATGATAAAAAAATACTTTAGAGAAAATCAAAATTAATTAAGGTTCGCACAAAAAAAAACCCTGACTGATTATTAGAATTCCTTTTTGAAATTCTTCTTTCTTCTTCAATTTCTTCTTTTATTTTTAAAATCTTCGTTTTTCATTTATTTTTCTTTGTTCGCATAATATTGTAGGTATATTATAACTTTAATTTTGTATATTTTTTTATTTTTGTTTATTTGTTGCACAATTTTTATTTTAATGTTTATTTAAATAATACACAGATTTTTGTATTTTTCTTTTCTTCCTTTTTTTAACACCGTTTATTAATGAAAATTTATTGCACTTATAGGATTGTCTTATATGTTTACATTCAATAGTTTTATTTTATTTAAAAATACATTTTTTTATTTTGGTTAGTTTTTTTTTTTAAATTATATAAGTATGTACTTGAATTATTTAATCACTACCAAAAGAAACTTTTTTTTCAATATTTAAATAACTGATCTTCTCAAAGTTTTCTCCAAGACTGACTCCGTTTTCGATTTTAATTTTTGATTTTTTTGATTTTTGAATTTTCAAAATTTTGATTTTTATGAGTGTGTGAGTAAAGCGTATGTATGCAAAGTAGTGTTCTATGGATAGTGTTATGTGGTAAGTTATATTGTGTAATAGCAATGTAAAATATATTTTAAAATGTTTATAAATAAAATTAAAATGATATATTTTTCATATTTTCATGTTTCATATTTTCAAAGCAGTTTTGTTTTCTACTACTTAGGTATGTATATTAGATTTTAAAGTAAAAAGGTGTAGGTTGTTTAAATAGAATAGTCCCTTAACCCAATTCTTTTTCTTGATACATGCAATAGTACGTATTTCAGTTTAATTAATATTCTAATAAAATTAGATCTGCTCTAAACTAAACACAATTAAACAATGGACTTGAAAATCAAGACAACACATACGAAAATTTAAATTAAAAAAACAAAAATAATTGTAGATCCGACCAGTAGATTTAATGAAATGCTCGATTAAAATCGCAGAAACAAACTCAGAGACAAACTAGACGAGACTAATAAAATTCCTTATTCACTAACAATTTCGGTATACGAAATGTTACCTCGAGTGGGTCTTCCCACTCAAGACGATACATTCGATATTTTCAGCGTTCGAAAAGTGTTCAAGAATACTCTTTCTGATATCGCATGTGATAAAATTAATATTGTATTCAATTTTGTTGATTCAAGAATAGGATCACAAAATTAAAATTAAAAAAAAAACAAAAACAATTTTCTCAAGAACCCATCCTACAATATTCTACTTGTGACACATAGAATATGGCAAGCATTGAATTCGTAAAAATAGTTGAGAATTTCATCAAATAAGACATTACAATGATAGAGAAGTCGAAAAAAAGTGGGTCCGGCGATTCCCTCCGTTTGTCTATCTGTGTGTTTGTAGGCGCACGTACAACCTTGACCGTGTTTTTTTTAAAGTCTAATCGAATGCTTTGGTAATATTTGACATTAAGCAAGATTTCGAAAAAAAATTGTGAATTACACTTTTTTTTTTTATTTTTTTTTTCTTTTCAAATCCACACGACTAACTTCCCAATAAAATACAGCCTATATTTTACTCCTGAATAGTTTCTCTTAGTGGAATAATTTTTCAAATCGGATTACTATTTCCGAATATTATCTATACTAATATATAAAGTGAGACTTTTGTTTGTTTGTCGGTTGTATGTTTGTAGTCGATAAACTAACAAACAAACAAAAATCTCACTTTATAAATGATGGACAATTGCTCTTCTATGCACTGATTGTGCAGTAAGAGGGTCTGAAAATAAAAGAAATAATTATTAAGACCAAAAAACATTGATTTTAATTTACTTACTCGGAAATTTTGTTTTTAAATTCAGGTAACTGACAGCCGACATCAGTTTTTTGAAATGTCTCTCCATTCTCATTTTATTTCATTTCACTTCCTATTCATTCTTTTGTTTTATATTTAAGGCTGAACTCCTACTTAAGCTTTTACACCAAGACAATGTTTACACGCGAATTCTTGGGTAAGGTTTTCTGTACAAAAGAAAATTTTAACATCGATATTAAAAAAAAGCATAGCTTTAAGTTTCCAATCTCTGTGCATGAACATTTCGCATTTTGAATATTAGGTACATACATTTCGGTCTCGGTCAAAATTAGGCCTGTGTCGTTTCGTTCGGGATTGATTCGTTCATTTTCGGTCTCGGTCAAAACCAAAAGTAGAGTTGAGGACTGTTCACGGACAACTGGAAAATTTCAAAATGGGTTTTCGTATGGAAAATAGAAAGTTCTTGATGAAAAACTCGGACACCTCATTGGTTTTTAACGGGAAAATTGCATGTAATTACAGGTGCATTGGTTTTCAAATGCAAAACTGGAAAATTTCAAAATCTGATTTCCAATGGAAAATATAAAGTTCTTGATGACAAAATTCTGAAAACTCATTGGTTTCCAAAGGGGAAATTGCCTGTAATTGTACGTGCATTGGTTTTCAAATGGAAAACTGGAAAATTTCAAAATCGGTTTTCGAATTGAAAATAGAAAGATCTTTATGAAAAACTCGGAAACCTCATTGGTTTTTAACGGGAAAATTGCATGTAATTGCAGGTGCATTGGTTTTCAAATGGAAAACTGGAAAATTTCAAAATCGGTTTTCGAATTGAAAATAGAAAGATCTTTATGAAAAACTCGGAAACCGCATTGGTTTTTAACGGGAAAATTGCATGTAATTGCAGGTGCATTGGTTTTCAAATGGAAAACTGGAAAATTTCAAAATCGGTTTTCGAATTGAAAATAGAAAGATCTTTATGAAAAACTCGGAAACCTCATTGTTTTTCAACGGAAAAACTGCATGTAATTGTAGGTGCATTGGTTTTCAAATGGAAAACTGGAAAATTTCAAAATCGGTTTTCGAATTGAAAATAGAAAGTTCTTGATGAAAATCTCCGAAACCTTATTGCTTTTCATAGAAAAAATTATTAATTTTGTATTGCGAATTCGCAAAATTCAGCGAGAGCAAGAAGATAATAATTATAATTCTAAGGTTGCTCTGAAAGGTGCGAGACAAGGGTCGCAGGGTCGGCTAGTTATATATATGGCAAAACAGTGTTTGGTGGGTCAGCTAGTAATAGAATATAGTCTTTGATACTCCTGAATGTTGTTTCAATAATGCTTTTGATTTTTCATTCGATTTAAAGTCACAATATTCTATTCCTACACTCATATGGACAGTTTTTTCTCATAACCACGAAAATAAATCCGCTTGAACTTATTTTCAATTGTTTATAACAAATTATTGACAAATGATATATTTTATGAAATTGATAAATAAAATTTTTCGAATTATTGCTGAATTTATAGCATAAGTTATCATAATTTTTTAGTATATTAGTGATTGCCATTAAAAAACAATACGATGAGTGGTTCGCGAGATAATCGAGCCGAAAAACGTAACGCACGTAAGCACATACGAACACACACAAGACATCGTTATAAAAACGCTTGATTCGGAATCTAGTGACCTCGAAACATGTAGAAATGCAAACATTGGAGATTCACAAAATCGGCCCCATATTACAATAACTTCATCTGTGAAGTTAAAAATCTGCAATAACGATTTTCATAAAAAACCTTCCCAAAATTGCAGAACTTAACTGCATTGGATTTTTCTTAGGGCAATTTTGTTTCCAAGATAGATAAAATTTAATCACGACCGTTAAACGAGAAACAAACATTATTCTTGTAGGAAATCCTTTTTTTTATTAAAAAAGGTATTCCATGCATGCCACCTGACATCAATAATATTATACATTATAATTTCTTCCGCCGATTTTTTAAGAGTCAACAGATTGGCTTCTTTTGAGTGGCTTCGGAATCTTCAAAGAAACTGTTTGGGATGCAAATTTTCATCATTAAAAAATAGTAATGCCTTTATAATTATGTTTCATTAAATTAAAAAACATTGCACCTGGTCTTGAAGTAATCTTGTTGCTTGTAATATTGAACAACATCCGTCTGTCTAAATAAAAAATCCAAAAAAATTTAACAACAAAATTTGTTCCTTAAAAATACCGCACTCTTCAACACACATTACAGATTAACATGTTTAAAATTGGTCCAATTAACGGCAACCTCGGTAAGACGTCTAGTAATTTGAACAAAGATCAACTCTATCGGTGATCAAAGGGGATATGAACTGAACACATCTTAATTAAAGCTCAAGATACCACATAGCTGGTATTTTTATTACCGACATACTCAGGAACAAACTTAAACCCAATTCGCCAACAGAAGGGTAATCTTTATAAAGACTCAAGCAGTAATAAGTTTTTGTAAGCCATTTTTAATTTATTGCCCTTTACTATGGAGGTTATGGTTGCCAGGATAAGAAAAAAAAATAGAAAATAAAACAGAACTGCAATTTTAACTGTTAAGTATACTCATAAGTACTCGTACTCAAAGTATTCGTACTTGAAAGCACAAATTCAGTACTTGAGTACCCAAGAACGTGAAGAATTCTGGTACTTGACTATTTAGAGAAACAATACTAAGTATTAGAAGAATGTACTCATAAGTACTTGTATTAGTACTTGAAAGCAGCCATGAACTACTTGAGTACCTAAAAACTTGACTAATTCTTGTACTCGACTTTTTTGAGTAACAATAATATACTACTATCAGAACCTTGAACTGGTTATTGTACTCATAAGCACTTGCACTCAAAGAACTCGTACTTGAAAGCACTAATGAAGTAATGAAGTACTAAAGTAACCAAAAAATTGATACTCAGTAGTCGTCAGTACTTTTACTCAGAGTACTGTTACTTGAAGGTAGTCATGAACTACTTTAAAACCCTAAAACATTATATTTTGAGGAACAATAAAAGTGTATTAAAGCACAAGTAGGTACCAACATAGTTTCACAAAGTAAATCAAACTCCCATTTGGCAACCATATTAAGACCGTCCTCTCCACACAACATATTAAATCCTTCACAATTTTAATTGCTGGCAGATTTTATGTTTATTTCAAATTAATATGTTTCTGGTCGCCATTAATCCAGCGATTTAATGTTCACTCAATCAGTGTTTTTGGATGATTGACTTGGCTCGATGGACGTGTTTTCTGCCCTTGAGAGAGACGGTTGCTGTCTACATGGAAAAACGAAAAACACATACTCATACGCTCCGCCGCTAATAGTCAGTTTGGCTCCCGGACAATGCTGTGTTAAGTGGCATGAATATAGCTGCAACCCCGATTGATGGCGAGGATGTATCTTAATTTTATTACAGTTTGTCATTTTCATTGCTTGAGCTTGGGAGCACAGTCAAGGAAATCGTTAAATTACTCACTCCGACTCCAGCATCAGGATGTTTGATGGATTGACTGGCGACTGCGGAGCCCTGATGACCGCAAATTTGCCCCAAAGGCAGGAGCCGAGAACAACCAATCCGTTTCGAATGGGATGTTACTCGTGTTTTTTTTTTCTTCCGAAACCAAATTGGTTGCATGGGCTTAGTCTATATAACTGTCCGGATTAATGGCGGCAATTAATTTCGAAGGAAATTAGGATGAACACATTTTGAAAATGTGTTTTCAGTGTTTAACGACTTATTTCTGAGAACACTCAGCAGCGGATGGGCGATGGAACGTTGGCTCTACAAATAGTTCGAGTTGGCAATTTATTGAGTGAAATCCCTTCCCACCATCAAACTGCTCCCATTGCTTCCACATATCGGCTTGCTAATTGGTGACTAAATTATTTGTACCAAATGTAGCGTGGCACCGCAAGCTTCCATGGAACCAAAGTCATGGGCATGGACTTATAAAAGGAAACCCACACCTTTGCGTTCATGTCCAGTCCAGTCCATATAATAAAAGTCGTATCTTTTATAGAAAAAGAAGTGCTTCGGTGCGGTTCTCGAGGCGACTCCGACCAAATTGATGTGCTGAACGCTTAACCAAGTGCGCATATAATCAGAGTTAGGTTTGGCCAATAAATAAAATCACTCGAGGATATGGACGACGACGACGCGACTTTGGGACTTTTGTTGCTGTCTCATTTTTATTGTCCATTTTGGTGTCTCTAATAGCCGACGCGGTGTGTTGTTCGAATGGAGGAGGTGGCATTTGTGGCTTTGTTATGGTCAAAAGCAACTGGACCTGGATTTGGGAATATAAAGACATTCATTGGATTCAGGTGAAGACTTAAGATGGTGTAAGGAGGTGGATAAGGTTTGGGTCTTGTTGTGCTTGTACTTGCGCTCAGTCATGGTTTCTACTGGAAATTTTTAATAGAGGACAAAAGTCGTTATACCTATTTTTAATGGTGGACATTGTGGTAAAGGATTTATAGACAAGCTGATTCAAAATTAAGACGTTTTTGTTATTTCCACGCTAAGAGTGACTTGTGAATGCTTGAACAGTTTTACTAATTGTGCATTGAACGAATTTTCATTCGGCTTGGGTCTTGGGTTTTTTTCGTGGGCTTGGAATACGAATCTCGACAATTTGTATCTATTTCAGTGAAACTTCGAAACTTTGGGTATTGACAAATAAAATAATTAAACAGAGTACAACACTCGATCCCTGTGAGAATTGTAGGAATCTTTTTTCTTGTTTTATAAGCTCGCACACACCCAAGGGGTATATAGTATATGTTCCCTTTTTATGCCAGAGCACAGTGTGAGCCTTAGGGAAAACAGGATAGACGGAGAGGGTTTAGGATGAGGTATCGGTTAAGACTGGTCTTCAATTCCTGAACATTGCAATGACTGGCGAAGACAGAGTGTAGAATAGAGTTCCACATTCGCGTAGTACGGCAAAAAACGATTTTCTGGACATGACCGTATGACCGAAGTTGGTCTCAAAGGTTAATGATGGGAATTCCTGGAGGCACGGGTATTATACGGTGAAATATCTTAAGGGGAGGAATGCAACTCACTATTTCACCAGAGCATTTGTTGAAATACCGTTAGAAGAGGGTGAGGCATGAGAAATTACGTCGATGTTCAGGTGAGGTCAATGTGTCAACGGTGTTGTGGTCACCAATCATCTTAAGTGTTCTGCACTGGATACTGTCCAAAAGACTTAAGTACGTCACTGGAGCCCCAACCCAAATGTGGGAGTTGTACCTCGTACTCAAACTTTGTTTTATAGATATGGTAGCCAGATTCGTAGGGGAAACAAATTCTTGCATCGTCTTAAAAAACCTAACCATCTTGAGGCATTTTTAGCGACATCATATATGTGATCATTCCATAAGAGGTGGTCTGTGATCCACATACCGAGAATCGCGAGATGTTCGGTCCCATCGATGCAAGTGCCACTCATGGACAGTTGCAAGGGGGTATATCTCGCTTCATCGATACAAGACGGCATTGAGTTTTCGAAGCATTTTTACTACGTTTTTTTATACCCCATTCGACAATGCTGTTTAAATAAGAGTTTAATGAGCTAATCATATTTTGCCGTTGCAGTTCCACATCCGAAGAGGAGGGATGTGAGTCTAAGAACGAATATGTAAAGCTAAGGGTACTATCGTCAGAGAAACAATTATTAGAAGTTACAGACAAGAGATCATTAATGAAAATGTGAAAGAGGGTCGGAGACAAAACGGAGCCCTGTGGCACACCAGCATTTATATTGTGGGTTTCAGACTTGAAACCGTCCAAAACAACTTGTATTGAACGTTCGAAAGAAAGTTTCTAATCCAACGAAGAAGGGATTGATCTATACCGAAAGCACGCATTTTCGATAAAAGAGCAAGATGCCAGACTTTAGCAAATGCCTTTGAAATATCAATTGCAACAATCTTACTTTCTTCAAAACGATGTAAAGGTTTGTTCTACTCTTCAGTGAGATAAATCATCAGATCAGCAATGGACCTGTTGCTGTGATAGCCGTACTGTCAGTCATTAACAAGTTTTCGATTTTTAAGACATTTCTTAAGCTTGTAATTTATCAGCGTTTCCATTATCTTATAAAAAAGGGACATTAGTGCAATCGGGAAGGATTTGCCTTTATTTTGGTATTTGCTGGACAAATACTGTTTTCCAACTGCTCGGAACGAGCCCAGAAGAATAGGATAGATGGAAAAGCTTACGCAAAGCTTACCATCCGGGCCAGTGGATTTGTGTATGATTATATCTTTTAGGACCCTTGCTACGAGTGCAAAAGAAGATTTGTACGATAGAATCATTTCACTGGGGGAGTCATGATACTTTCTGGCAGCGAAGAGTTGGAGGCGAACTGCCTAGCGAAAAGGTTAGCTTTCACGAGAGAGCTAACGGCTCGTATGTTATTGTAAACGAGCGAAGGCATTGATGAAGAAGAAGAATTCTTAATATTTTTTTACGAGTGCCCAAAAATTCTTACTGCCCTTGAGCCATTGCAGTATTTTTTGTCTTAATTTTTGGTCATTCAAAAACTTGGTCCGTCGAATATATGTACATATTGGACGCCATCCTGGCTTGGTTAAAAAATACTTCTTCGCCTTTACAGTTCATAATTAACAGTTCGTTAAGCTTATAGTTTGTTGAGATTTACCTTGTTCTCTCACAAGAAGTCTTCTGAGAACGTCCTCTCCATGGGCCGTATATGGAATGAACCAGTGAAATCTACGCCGGTACTTCTGAAAGGTATTGAAGGCTCAGGCCGGTTACAAGGGCAAATTACAAATCTTCCGTGTTCTGTTAATACTACTTTTTGAATGAAAGCATATTAGCGAGCGTTGTTGCCGTCTTCGAAATATAAGCATCCAACGCGCAAAATCCGGTTCAGATTCGAGAACGTGTAGAAGTTTCAAAGTTTATATAATTGACGTAGTTTATGATTCCATATGGATGCAGACATTTTTCTGACGATTTGAGAATCTCGTGAATCCAATGAATTACGATTGTTGAGTCCGTTGAGGCATAGCACTCGGTAACGTGACTCATAGAGCATCTTTCATTGTGAGTGTAGGTGTCGATGGCGCTGGTCTTCTTGTCGTGCAAACGGAGGTTGTTGGAATACCGTGAATACTTGAAATATCCTCCAACTGAATACGCTAACTCTGACACATCAGCAAAGCCGTGTATTTCTATAACATTCCCTCAGTTGATTGCAGCCAATGTGGAATTGGATTGAGACGAGTGGAATCCATATTCGATCCAAATAATAGCCCTTCGTTGTAAAAGTAAATTAGGAACATACTCGTCCCAACCTATTTGTCTGAACTAAAGACGTTGCAGGAAAACTTTCATTTTATGGAAAATTGAAAAGTTGGCGAAAGCCTATGCCACCCTAATATATCAAAGACGCCTGATATGTCTGATGACACTCCATAGTCGGATTCGATATTCAAACACAAACCTAACAACTCCATTGCTGTCTCTTAATGCTCCATCATTCCCGGTTGCTTCAAAATGTGATAAAGATCATTCTTTAGACTTCTGGCATCTTCGATGGAATCGAAAGTAGACATAAAATAATAAACGTTAACGTTTGTAACGAAGCGTCACACTTCACGCCTTAAACGCCGACCAACCCGGATTACCGTAAAAAACAATCAACCGTACCGCCCGAACTATTATAAAAATAACCCCCCGGACTACGAACAACCGTGGAAAAATACAACTCCGTGCACACGGACTATTTCTAAAATAAACAACCGCACTGCCCGGACTATAAAACCATCAGCAGCTTTACCGCCCGGACTATGAATCACATCAACAGCATCATAGACTACCGATTATGTATTTTTTTATGCACTTTTAATTCTGTGATTATATAATTCACGTTTAGTTTTTACCTAATAGTTGTTAAGTAGATGCTAAGATTATTAGGTAATTCGAGAGAAACACTTTGGTTTGTTCTCCCACCGCCGATAATTGATTAGCAATAAGTTGATGGTGCATAGGGCAATCAGCATTGTCTTATTTTTGGATACTAAATATTGGTCGAGGTTGTATTAAATATAGTTTTCCCTCCTTCCGAGAATCCCCCTCACTTCGAGGCCGTGGCAATTACCTCCTTCTGAGAATCCCCCTCACTTCGAGGCTGTGGCGATAGGTTATATTTTGTTTCTCCTTCCGAGAGTCCCCCTCCCTTTGAGGCCGTGGCACTAGCGTATTTATAAGGCTAATTTTAAGAGTATACGTAAGGATAAACCCCTATGTATATTTTAGTTTAAGTTGAATTATTTCAATAAAGAAGAGTTAAAAATCTAATTGGAGAGAGTTTGGTATTTTCTTTGCTGAGTTTTCGTGCTTTCCTCAGACGGACCTTGGACTCCGGCGAGTATACCTCAGCCCGAGTAAATTAAGCATCACACGTTATCATTAATTATGCTGTCGAAATCTAGCGTTTATGTATTTTATTTCATTTTTGGTGCTGATTCCCTTCAGGACTTTCGAAACTTGCTGCTATTTGCCAAAAATAAATCAATGCTGGTTGAAAGTGCAATCGAGTGCAATACATCTCACACTGACGCTTCAAAATCTTGTACAGGGGAAACAAACAAACGATCCTTTCACTGGATGTAAACATTAAGATCGTGATTGATCCATAACCTCATCCAAAATCGATGATAATAACCGATTCCCCGTTAAAAATCAAATCTTCAATAACCATTGATTTCTCTTTCTAGTAATCATTTCCTCAAGGCCCGACGGCAGATGATCTCCAAATCAACCACACCATCTGACGGTCGTTAAAAACCACAACCAAACCTCCTCAAGCTAGTGCGAGCTTACACCCATACGATTTACTCGCTAAGGCATCCCAACTTGAGTGAAGACATGTACCCGTCTTCATGATCGTTTAGCGTCCAAAGCACAACGTTTATTATAGCAATTTCGAAGCGATAAAATAAAATTATCCTGAGTTTTCTGTAATAGCTTTATTTCGGAGCCCAGTTGAAAATGATTCAATCAATTCTGCCAACACTAGAAATGAATTGTTTTGTACCCAATTAATAGAAATTATTATCAAATTCCGATGGATAGTCGTGAAGAACGAAAAACGAAAGCCTTCATTCGACTGTTAAATTAAACGTTCAAGTTGTAAGAGAGTATGCACGAAATTATGAGTAACACCGAACACGATACCCCCACAGGCTATTAGGGCTCTATACAACACAACACATCCAGCTACAAGAGGTACAAGCAACAAGCAAGAACAACGTTGTGGAAGTAATTGTTGCGGAGGCTAATTAAAAGTTATAACCTCTTAATGAAACTGAATGGAGCCGATAATTGCGAATGGAATTTCGTGCTAAAGTTTTGTTAAACTTACCGATGAGAATAATTACGACCATTGCAGACAGAAGATGAAGAAATTTCTCTTTCTTTCTTGGAAACACTTGGAGTCTGGCGATGGAGAGAAGAAAAAGTTCAAGATTGCTGCCGATTAAGCAATTTTAATTGTTAAATGTTTGCAATTATTTTTGGCACAATAACTTTTAATGATTTCATTTCATGGGCAATGTTGGGCGAAGGTTTTTGATAACTTGGTCGGGCCAATAAATCATCAGGGTATTTAACGATTTAAAAAAAAATTGGGTGGCACGACAGCTCTTGAAAAGCCAAGGCCTAAGTGGCTTACTCTCATCAACAATTCTCTAGGTGCGTGTGAAGAATTGAGGGGACCTACAATTTTACGCCGATTCCGAACGGCAAAGTTGAGAAGCACTTTTTCATGACAGATGATACTCTTGGAAGTTTTGTCAGAGGGTATTTAACGATATTGTTCAATAAAGCTTAACAGTTTTTTCCATACATCTGTCTGCTGTCTTCACTTTTGCAGGCTGAAGTTAATGTTTCGATGGACTAAAAACTGCCAATTTTTATAAAGTTTTAGATCAAAAATAAGGACACCCCTTTGTTGACTTTCTCAAAAACACCTGCTATGATTTTTTATTAACTTTCTCTGTTTCTCATAATTTAGAGGGACACAGCTGTGATTTAGAAAAAGTTCTCGCATAAGCCCGATTCCTGATTTCTGTTCTGAACGGGCCTTAGCAAAATTTTATTTTCTTGAGGCTTAAGATCAGATTACAGATGATAATAGGAAAATGACGTAATTCCGAGTTCTCTATCATACTTCAATATTACATGAAACTCGGACACTCGGAAACGTCTCATCGTCCAGAGATAAGACGTTTTTATGCAGCAGAAACATGAAACTTTGTCTCTAATGACCAATTGCGAGTGTCGCTTTTCTAATTAATTACCGACTTTTTGCGATCATCGATTGTCGATTATCATATTAAGATTCTTTAATTCTTCTTAACCCATTTTTGCCGCTTCTGTCTCAGTTCTCACAAAGGCGTCATTGACATTACGCTGTGTTTTTCCCATTGGATCAAAGTCATGGCCGTACGCGAGCATTTGAACAGACTTTTGGAATATAGTGCCTCTGATGTTGACGGTGGAGTTTTGCACTAGCTTCTCCAGAACGATGTTAAAGAAATCGCGTGACAGTGCATCGCCTTGTCTGAATCCTTTTTTGACATCTAAGATTCTGTAACCTCGTCGCCAATCTTGGTGGAGCAGCGTGAGTTCTCCATCGTCATTTTGAACAAGTGAACGAGCTTGGCAGAAATGCCAAAACTAGACACAGCTTTATACATTTCGCCTCTGTACATGCTGTAATCCGTGGCCTTAAAATCGATGAAAAGGTGGTTGGTATCGTTTTGGGGTTCATATAGGTTTTTTTTTACAGGATCTGCTGCAACGTGAAAATTTGGTCGATGGTTGACTTTCCTAGTCAGATTGTTGACGAAAGGCTTCAGACGTTCACATTATACGGCGGAGAGGATCTTGTATGCGATCAGGATCAGGATCAGATGACTTGGTGCATGCTCCTGTCTAGCTCGTCGCCTGCTGCTTTGAATAACTCGGCAGCTAGACCATCTGCTCCAGCGGCTTTGTTGGCTTTCAGCCGTGATATCCCTGTTTTCACTTCTTCTAAGTCAGGTTCACGGAATTGTTGGCTATCATAATGTCCGCTACTGCCTAACAGCCGGATTTTGTTCACCGTCGCCGTTATACAGTATACAGAAGTGGTCTTTCCAAATCCCTAAAGCATTGACTGCGTGTCTACTATGATGTTTTTCTGGGAAGCCAGTGTTCCTCTCTCCTCTTTTGCTCGTAAAGCTCATGAGCAGCTCTTGTTCTCCTATGCAGCTCTGCTTTGTATGCCTCCTGTTTGGCTGCATGGGCCTGCCTACATTCTTCGTCAAACCAGTGGTTTCATTTTGGTGCCTGTGTGAAACCTTGCGGCATCTCCAACTGCTTTCTGGCAATGTTGCCACTGATCTTTTTATACTTGATGTTGCTGACATATGACTTCTTAAATTCCTTATCGATCTCTTGCAAAATAGAAACAAAAGCTTCTTTCAAAAGTCGAAATAGTGGTGATAATACTATTAAGACAAAGTGTGAAGATTAACTGATCCATTTGATTTAAACGAAAATGAAGCAAGATCCAGAGGAAAGGATTTGTTTCTTAACAGTCTCCTGGACACCCGTAATCTTGAGGATTCTTGGGATACCTCAAATTTCTCCTTTTCAGAATAAATAATCAAAGTAATTGATTCTTTTTTTTAATTTAAATATTTTTCATTGAACAAATCACTTAAATTTCACAAATTCAAACAAAAAGAAAACAAAATTTGTGGAAAGCTGTCAAAAATAAAGTGTCAAATCACTGGAAAATTGGAAGAAAAAGTCAAATCAAATGTGTCAAACTACTGGAATATTGGAAGAACTATATTCGTTTCGCCGCGAATTCATTAATAAGGTAATACCTACGAAGCGATTCGAAGTAAAAAGGTCGAATTGAAAACGATTCGCGGTGAATCCCATAATCAGGCGTCAGGTTCGCTGAGGTACATTGCTCATATGTTTTGTCGAGGAGCTCGTAGAACTCGTCTTTGTTGTCGTTCTTTTTCTCTTCTGTGGAGGTATGTGCGCATATTAGGCTAATGTTGCCGTATTTAGCATTGAATCGGTCGTCGCGTCGTGATGCGTTCGCTTCCACATTTCAAGCTCAAGACTTTTTGCTCGAGTCTGCTTCCCACGATGAATCCGCATCCAAAGAGCCGCTTTTGTTGCTCTCGGTAACAATTACCATAGTAGATGTCGCAGTTTTTCATCCTCATCTGGCCCGGTCCATCCCATTGCATTTCCTGGATATCGGTAATAATTGATTTGTAGCAGTTGAGGGTCTCTGCTAATTGTTCGCCTACTTCTATTGTTTTGCCTACTAACATCTTACACTGCACTTTTTTTTTTTAATTTGCACCCAGTCAAAGGATTTTTATACCCTTTTTATGCCAGAGAGACAGTGAGTGCATTAGGAAGAAGAAAAGGGGTTGAAAAGGAGGTGTCGGTGTACATTGGTCTTAAATTCTTGAACATTGTAATGACTGGGAAAGACAGAGTGTGGAAGAGAGTTCCACATTCGCGTAGTACGGCTAAAAAATGATTCTCTATACTTAAGAGTACGTCCGAAGTGGGGCTCGAGGTTATACTGATGGGCCTTCCTAGAAGCGCGAGCACAGCTTCCTGGGTTAAAGACTAAAGGTTAGAAGTTGCTTGATTTAAGCTCTCTTCAACTTTATCTGATAGTGTGAAAAAAATTGTTCGGTCTATTATATTAAGGGACCTAAAATTCCACGTGCATATCCCAAATTCGTTGTCCTTAAAAAATTTGCTTTGGTCGTCATCAGTGTATCCGTCCGTTTCCAAGGCCTATTGTGCTATTGTCGCATGTCGCAACGAAATGTTTTTCTACGTAGTCGGGAACGGGAAGTCACCCCGACGTACAACCCTCCAATCTGGAGTACCAGGCACTTGATGTGAATCCAAGTGCAAGAGCAGGAAAACCGCTGCTTTTACACCCTGGACTTCAAATAAGTCGAAGTAGCCCGTTAAGGTGTTCACCAAGTAGTTCGGCCTAACTGGAACTGAAGACGCCACCGTTGATTCCAAAAAAAAAAATTAATTCGCAGTTATCGCTCGTTGGGAGTGCCTTGGTGAGAACACTCCTTCGTTTTGACCTGTCAACCATGGGAGTCCCTTCTGCGAAAACAAGTTTCGCGATCGCATAGCTTCATACTTGTAGTCTCCGTAAGCCGCTCCGCCACATCAAGGGATACTCATGATACGAATTTACCAAAGAAACACTCAGATACTTATTAGGTAAATTCATTTCCTCTCTTTTTTTCCAAGGAATTCACAACCTAATGGCGTTTTTTTTTTGGTAATCCGGAATCGGTACACAGAACTGTCCGATTCCGGATACCAAACGAACATGCAAGAAGTGCGTTTTTGCGCTGACTATAGTTGACTATAGTTGAATATAGTTGACTATTTCTCGTTTTTGCACGCCAATAGTTACGTTTCGTAACCACAATTGTCGTTTTTGCGGTCAGTGTTAAAGTGTCAAATTGTAACTATTTCTAACTATTCCCAACTCTACTCAGGAGGTGAGTTGAAAATGGTTGATGTGTCAAAGTCTTTTTTTTTCTGTTTAATGGTGTTTTTTAATGACTATCAATCAGGAGTAAAAAAAAAACATTCTGTTCGTGAATTTTTTACCGTCGTAATTCCAATCAAAAGATTTCTGTTCGTCTTCAATTAAAAATATTTAATTTCGAAAATATAAAGAAAATGAGGTTCCCCTTACAAATTTTAAAGCTTCACGAGTCAAACTGAAAATCCTCAGTCACTACGAGGAGATACACACCAAGGAAATGATCGCATTTCCAAGTGGCTTAAAATTCAGCACCAATTTCAAGAATCATTCTCTCACCGGTCACAAACCCTTCCAATCGAATTGGCTATACTGCAATCCGCAAACACTCCTATTTCAACTGCAACTGCTTGGCGACTTGCAGGCTGCCAAAACAGTCAGCGTCTACGTTCGGTTAGTTTACAAAAAGTCATCGAAAAACTCGAGGACATGGACATGGTTTTGGAGGATAAGTTGGCCACTGCCCATGAGCATAATGATTGTCGAACGTCAGTCCGCAGGAACGGCTAATGGAAGTTGCTCTGCATGAGAAGAAATTGACGCAGCGGTGAATGGAGCTGACTGACTAGAAAATTACGAAGATCACAGGAGAAAAGGACAATTCGGAGAGGAAGCTCAATGACGCATAAGGAAAACCCAAATCAATAATTGAAGGACGAAATCGGCATACATATTTGAATTCATTGTTTTTATGTTTGTCTGTCAGCAATAAAAAATGTTTAATTAGTTTTGGAGAATAAAGACTTTTTTCGTTTATTTATATAAAATCACGAACTAGATATTGGTATTGAGAGTTTTTCACTGAATCTGGGAGCCGCAATTAGGAGAATATCAGGAGCTGGCTTACTTGGAACAGCTTGAAGATTTCTTCATGGAGGGTGGTCTTCAGTCTCTTTCTCTTTTCTTTTCTTGCTGTGGGTTGTTCAAAAATAAATAAATATTTTCTCATCTTAATTGGCTTTAAAATCTTACCATATCAAGATCATTCTTGAATTTTTGAAATAAATTTAGAGCAACAAAAATTGTTATGATCAAAAGAAAAGAAAAATGTAACCTCAAAAGATTTGTTTTTTTTTTTCTTGTTTGACAGATCAACCAAACCTAACTAAAAAGCGTTTTTGGATGATTTCAACTAATTCTAACTATTTCAACTATGACACATCAACCATTTTCTTTTTGACATAAAAACTATAGTCAACTATCGTCAGCGCAAAAACGCACTTAAGCACAATTTTTGGCCTCTGATGGTTGAATGTCTATGTATTTGTAATGTCGTTTTCCATTGGCCTTTTTTTGACGTGTCTTCTTCTACCTCCAATGGAACGGGTTATGGCGTATGTGTCATTCTTCGGACGCTTCTGTTTTCAAAACAGAAGATATCTGCTCTTCTTAGAAGCATTCCGTCTGTCAAAGTCAGTCCAATGGAATGGTTTCAGAAGACTTCTGGACTCTTCCGAATGCTTCTGGACGACCAATGGAAAACGACATAAAACACCATATGCAGAATTGCAGATGACATGACATTGTTTTTATTTTCTTTATTTGTAAACATGGCGGCGAGTACGAATGTGCAAATGTGTGCATGTATGCGTGATTCTGTTTTTGATTCCGACTTCAAATTCGGAATCGTTTTTCTGTTCTATCTAGAACAAGAACTGTCATTTTGTGCCAAGTGAACGAATTCAGAATCGTTCGGAACAGTTCCGGACGACCAAAAAAAAAACGCTATAAGTGCCAATCGAATTCGAATCACCAAACAAAAGCGGCACGAGTGCTTCCATCAACCACATGTCCCTGCCAAAGCCACAATCTTGTTACATTGTTTACTACACAATGAAAAATAACAGAATTGGATTTGACTTCTAATCCAATGAGATTACAAAAATTAAATACTTTTTTCCTTCACTCTCGGATTGACCTCAAAGATGACCATCTTAGAGAATTGACGACTTGAAATTCGACAAACGATAACAAACAAAAAATTACAAAATCCCTAAGTGTGCGTTTATTGTCTGGCAAATGTGACGAACCCATGTTATGAATGCATAATCCCTTAAGCTGCTGTCAAAGTCATAAGTCACTCTCACCTTGTGCGAGGGCTTAACAATGTTTTCTCTTCTACCTGAAGGAATTACGTTTGAGTCCTTTTTACAATAATTCCTAGTTGTGAACACAATTTTGTAATCTCCAAACTGAAGTAGACGTAATGATTGTTTCGCATTACGAAACGCCCATGTCGTCCGACCATTCGTTCGCTTGCTTCAGGACATATCGGGACGAGACAGTATCCGACAACACAGCAAAAGGAGATTACAATTATCAGATGAATTGTTCATTATTTGTCGTGTCCACGTGACACAGAGGGAGTTTTGAAAATTTGCTCAGAGGAAATTTGTAATCCTTTTCTGTTTGCTTTGAATTGGGCGAATGCGGGTGTGTCGGTTTTAATTACGTAAACACCCATTTCTGCCACTGAATTTCGATTTTACATAAATTTTGAAAGCTTCTTTGACACAAATAGAGAAAGGATTAAAGTCTTCTTGGCAAGACAGCGCTAGAACAATATTAAATGTTTATTTTGATTCATGAAGAAGGGTGAAGTGAGCAGAGGAATGTAACCATATCAATTGCGATGGACATGTCCTAGTTATTCCGTATGTAAAAGAAATTCATCCTTTCATTCTTCACATTCTTGACCATGCGTTCTTTTTCTAAGTCCAAACATTTGGGTTGAGAGGAGTTTAAAAAATGTTTCCCCTTCCAAAACTAAGTTGAATATGAAAATAATTACACGGACGAAGGATGAAGCATTCTAATCCCTATTCACGAAACAATTCAGTAAAGAAATTACTTCAGTGCGAGAAATTATGCAAAGTGTAGGTTAAAACCAAACAAGGATAATAGGGCAACTAGATACTCAAAATGCAAATTCCTTCCACATCTCTATGGACCCATCAGTCCACTACTAAAAAGTCTAAGCCGACTAAATCAATTAACAATTCCAAATCCGTTTGCATTCAAATGAGTCGTCCATAAACAGACTACAAGAATTCCTAGCCAGAAGCCCAAAACCAATGTCAATTCCTCATTAACCTTTCATTACCTTGAGCGGGCCTCGAGCTCTCGCTAAAAGGAAAACAAAAACCGGGAGGAGCTCACCCAACCAAAAAAAAAAACTTCACGTAAATCGCATTAAATGAGGAACAAATTTCGTTGTTAATTATATTGTCAACATGCATTCCATGGCGGCAACGGCAGTGGCGCAGCCCCAAGTAGCAGCAACATTAGCATCAGCTTATAGTCGCGATTCCAAGTCTGGAACAACAACTTTCTTGGACTTAAAATTCAACTCCTCCACGAGATTCGCATCTAACCCCAGCAGCACCTCTACAGCATGCGCGCTCGAATTGTGTACGACGAACCGACGCACGAAGACGACCAATCGACAACTACAACCGCGACGTTAATATAGTCGAGGACTTGTTTATTTGTTGTGGTCGTTTTTTTTTTTCCATCACAGTGGCAGCACTGCAACGCCACGTAAAGCGATGTCAACGACGGCACAACTTGCAACATGCAAATTTTCCACAATAGTCGCATAGGAATTTTTCGTGCGCCATAAATCACATCTCCTGCAGGACTTCTGAACCCACCATTTCCATTTTCCACGCTCGTTTTGTCTTTATTTTTGAAATATGCCCCGTTGTTCCCCCTTCGCTCGAGACGTGCATATAAGCCTTTGACAATATCGATGGCTCAGCGGCGGGAATATGAAATGTTCTGGAGTGCACACTATGTTAGATACAACGCCATAGTCAGTGTTGGGGCTTGGTGAAGCAGCACGCCTCATTGTGTTGAGCGGCATGACATAATCGCCCAAGACATATCGACAACTTTATTTCACATTTTAATATCTTCATCGTTGTTTGACTTTGCTAGCGCTGAGCTCCTGAAACTATCTCCTGCCTCACCGCCCCTCTAAACAGTCAGGCGAGCAGTGCATGATGGAACTCCTACTGGGGACTTGTTTATGGATCTCGGGAACGAATGAGTGTCCAAAGTGCATTGTTTAAACAAATCTACGTGCATAACTTCGACGAAAATTCATCGTCATTTTTATTTTCCATTTTTATTGTTATTATTTTTTGACATTGTTGTTGCGCGGGTTCCAAAAACCATAAGGCTCTATTCGGGGCTAACTGTTTGCTTAATATCTTGGTACGGGAATAAGTTGTTCGTTTTTCGGTGTTCGTCATGTCGTGTTGTTTTGGCACGATTTTTCTCGTCGAGTTCTAATGTGGGCCTTTGAAGACAAATCTTTGTCTCAGGGTCAGGACAATATTGGGTGAGAATAGGAAAATAGGGATAAGGAAAAAATCGATGGAAACTGTATGTCTTCGAAGTGTAGTATTGTGAGCAATTATTATGACAATGACTGTTACAGCTGATGAGACAGCAAAGAAAATATTGAGGGTCGAGGGTGTAGCTTGATATGATTGTTTCCCAATTTAGAGCATCGTTTCAAGATTTCTAAATAAGAAATGAAAAATACTTGGAACGAATGAAATCCAACTCTACCGTTCATCGCGGTAAGCTACGGATGCCTAGTTCTAGTGTTAATTGCACTGTTGCTGTTGGAAGTTTCAAGGAATTTACATTTTGACGCCAAACTAGGACTTCCCGTATAATGAAAGAGCTGAGTTCAATACTTTTCCGGTTGGTTGTCCAATAATCTCTTGAGTGGAATCATGACCAAACGGCTCTCAAAGACATCGCTCTGAATAACTGTTTTCTGATTACGAGGTGGTCCATATGCTTTGCAGCATAACCACCATACCTTGAATTAAAAAAAAAAAAAATAGAAATTTATCTCAGCATTGTTTTGTTATAGATAACCACTATAACAATCTTCTTTTTCACTCAACGCCAAGTGCCAAGAAAATCAATCTATTGGAAACTTGATGAAGACACAAGAACTGCATTCGTCTTTTTTTAAACTAAGGTTTAACTCAGTTTCGCACTCCAAGTTGATTGAGATCCTTTTCCACTTGAGTGCGCCACCTGAGTTGCGGTCTTCCTCTCCTCCTACGTCCCTCGGGAATAGTGTCGAAGGCTTTCTGGGCCGGAGCATTGGTGTCCATCCGCTATAAATGACCGACCCATCTGAGTCTCTGGACCTTGACCCTTCTGGATAGGTCCATGTCGTTGTACAACCCGTAAAGTTCGCTGTTATATGTTCTTCGCCATTCCCCTTCAATGCACACGGGGCCAAAACTTTCCTCTCGAAACAGCCTAAGGCACTTTCATCCGATTTAAATCCAAAACCCGGCCAAAGCTCAAAACCCCACCCTGACCATTCATTGTCAAGTGCTGACTGAAGCCATTAGAACTCGTTCTCCTTCCGTCCCGTTCAGAAACAGGTCTTCTGAACCGAAGTAACTCTGCTCCGTCTTGTGCGAGACTGCGAGGACGTCTCAACAGTAAAGAAGCTGCCGATCGACGGTTCTTGGCCTGACGTGTTAGACTAGCGGCACCGCCAATCTGTCCTGTATCAGACCGCATTCATCTAAATAGAGGAATGCCTTTGGTGGAATGAAGCCGCTCAAGTGTGCACTATCAAAATATTCGTCGTTGGAAGAGAACTCCCCAAAGATAAAATTAATCGTCGAAGTCATAGCTCTCGCAATGTGACCCCGAAGAAGTTTTATCACGAAATTGCAAATTCTGTTGATACGAGCCCCGCAGTATAGAACCTCGTTAGAATAGTAATGAACATAAGAAGATTCCGGTGTCCGATACAAACCGAGACAGCGCCGAAGACACTGCCTCTCGAACACCCGAATCTTCTCCATTTGAGATGGTGCAACGTTGAACCACACTGGACAGCCATAAACGATCATCGGTCGTATGAGGGCCTTGTAGCGAATTACCTTCACTCTGGGGTTAAGCCGGCTGCTGTAAAACAGCCGTTTCGTCAGAGCGAAGGCTCCTATGGCCCTAGTCAGAGCCGCATCTATATGTCTATCGAAGTACAGATACTGGATCCAACTAGATACCTAGGTATTTTACTTCACTTTTGCCGACATGATATGGTATTTTGGTCACTATTCCTCCAGACGGTTCGTCAAAGGTACCTTAGCCTTGTGGTTTTGGTTTCAAAAACTGGAAGCTGACTAGGGGGGGTGAAAAACGTGATCGTCGCTTTTAGTCATATGCCACTGGGATCCCGAGTTGTACTTGAGCTTTTGGAAATGCTCTCCCAATTTTATGATCATATCATATATTTCGACAACTTTTTTTACTTCCTATGGGCTCATGCGATTGTTGAGAGTGAAGGACTTCAGAGCTACTGGTACTGCAAGGGAAACCCGAAAAAAATGCCCCTGAAAGAAAACAAACTGTGCATTCAAGAAAAAGAAACGCGGACATTCAAAGCATGCTTTCGACGTAAACCATTATTTACTTTTTGTGAAATTTTTTGTGAAATAGAATGATAACAATGTTGTGCCAATGAGTTATTGAAGACAAACATATAAAAGAAAGTAATTTGTTGCTTCCATCGTGAATACCAAGTGCTAGGTCGGATGACAACCTACGATGATACACAGCTAAATAACCTTATAGTTTCTCCCCAACTTAATTCATAGAAGTATGCAATTTGTTATCAATGTTATCTTATGACGTTATCACCTAAGAATATCGTCCATAAACCGACTTTATAGACAACCATTGTTTAAATTCAAATTACCGCCTATTGTTTTTAACGGGTTTTGAGGCCTTGGGCTGCAGCCCACGTAGCAGTAGACCCGGATTTTTAAACAATATCGTGTTGGTGTTCTTAATTTTTTTTTTTTTTTTATAATCTATCATGAATAATTTTCGAGAATGGGAAAAAGCTTAATTTCGAAAAATTCGTATCGCCAATAATTTTTTCCAGGGAACTTTTTCCTTATTTGGAACAGAATTTTGCCCAAGTAAGTTGTGTGGGAAAAACTTGCTGCGCATCACCATGAACTGAAATAGAAGACTATTTCTTTTTTTTCTTTGGCGGAGAGGGGGGCAGAAGTCGTGGGGCTAAAGATCAACTCGAAAAAACTTAATGGATCATCTGTAAAACTTAATTATCAATCCAACTAAATATTTCTGGACAACTCTTTTAGATTAAGGGCCAAGCCCTGATTGTAATGCTCCTATGTTGAATCCCTGCTGCTTTACGGGAAGCAGCACTTGGGAAGTCACAGACGCTGCCACAAGAATGTTTCAAACGTTCGTTAGTTGATGTCTCAGAAATATTTTGAGTATTTTTTAGCCCTACCGTATCTCAAATGCTGTCAGGAACCCATAGACTTAAGCATACGAAGACGAAAGAAGCTGTGGATTGGCCACACGCTTCGAAAAGGCGACTGCCATGGAACCCGCTCACACGAGAAAGCAGAAGTGGGCCGGCAGGCAATGGACTTGGCGATGAAAGGGAATCAGCACGACCCAATGGCTCATAGTAGAAGAGACCCTATGCCCCGTAAAGGAAACATCACCGACGTAATGGGTCAATACAAAACAAGAAGCAGTCTTACTTATTTTTTTGTGAATGACTTAATTGTCCAATAACTTTTTCCCCACAGTGATTTGGGACTTCTCTTCAAAACAAAAGATTAAGTACACAAAAAAACCTTTCAATTGATATACATCATGTCGTTATTGGTTCCAAGGTCAAGATGAAAACAAGAAAACACTTAGATATTGCTTGTGAATCACTTTATTGTGCAATAACTTTTTCCACACAGCGATTTGGGACTTACTGCCATAGCAAATGTTAAAGTAGACAAAAAAACCTTTCCATTGATATATATCTTTGCACCCACTAAAGGGGCTTTTTATACCCTAATTATTACAGAGACACAGTGAGTCGCATTAAGAAGAATGAAGCTGGGTTCGATGATAAACTGATGGGCATTCCTGGAAGCGCGGTATTACGGTTGAATTGTTTAAGGGGAGGAATGCAACTGGCTATTTCTCTAGAGCACTTACCGTAAAAGTAACGATAAAACAGTAAGAGACACGAAACGTTACGACGGTGGTCTAAAGAAGTGAATGAATCAGTGATGCCTCTATCACCGATCATTCTTACGGCTCGTTTTTGTATACCATCCAAGAGGCTTAATGCTGTTTAAATCAGAGTATATAAGTTTATCATATTTTGCCGTTGCAGTTCCACATCCAAAGAGGAGGGATGTAGTTAAAACGATATGAAAAGCTAAGGTTACTACAGTAGTCCCTCGATAGGAACTAATTACAAGCTTGATTCTGAGATTCACATTACTGGAACTTTTTCTAAACCAAAAAAAGACATTCAAACTGATCTAAAAACACAAAAAACTGTATCCACATAACTCACCAGCATGCAGCTGCATTCAATTTTTCTTAAGATGTTTCTAGACAAATAACAGTTATCCACTATCTAGGACTAAAAAACCAATTGCGTACTCGAAAAGAAAACGTGCAAGCTTTTACAAAAAAAAATTCACATTGCAGAGTCAAGAAAATTTAGAACTTCACATTATAGAGATGAATGAACATTTTTGGCGATTCACATCATAGAGAAATTCGCATTATAAGTAATTAACATTATCGAAGGACTACTGTATCATCAGCGAAACAATCAATTGGATTAGAAGTTAAAGACAAGAGATCATTTATGAAAATTGGAAAGAGGGTCGGAGACAAAACGGACCCCTGTGGCACACCAGCATTTATATAGTGGGTTTCAGACTTGAATCCGTCCAATACAGCTGGTATTGAACGGTTCGAAAGAAAATTTCTAACCCAACGAAGAAGGGATTCATCGATTACGGAAGCACACATTTTCGATAAAAGAGCAAGATGCCAGACTTTATCAAATGCCCTTGAAATATCAAGTGCAACAATATTACTTCCTCCAAAACGATGTAAAGATTTGTTCCACTGTTCGGTGAGATATACCATCAGATCAGCAGTGGACTTGTTGCTGCGAAAGCCGTATTGCCGGTCATTAAGATTCTTGAGCTGATAGTTTATCAGCGTTTCCATGACCTAAGAAAGAAGGGACGTAAGTGCAATCGGACGATTATTAGAGGGAGAAGAAGATTGTTTTTTTTTTGGATTGGCTGGACAAATGCTGTTTTCCAACTGCTCGGAACGAGCCCAGAAGAATAGGATAGATGAAAAGCTTGCGCAGGGGTCTTGCCAGCGTGGAAGAACACCTTTTTAGAATAATAGCGGGGATACCATCCGGACCAGCGGATTTATGTATGTTGAGATCTTTTAGGACTCCCGCCACAGCACGAGTGCGGAGGAAGATTTGTCCCATGGAATCATTGACGCGCTCAAGAACTGGAGGAGTCATGTCATGACACTCTCTAGCAGCGAAGAGTTGGCGGCAAACTGCCTAGCAAAAAGTAGCTTCAGAGCTACAACTGGAGTGTCATTGTCAACAAGCGTAGGGACCGAGAAAGAAGATGAATTCTTCATATTTTTTACAAATGATCAAAAATTCTTACTGCCTTTGGGACATTGCAGTATTTTTTGCCTTAATTTTTGATCATGTAAAAATTTGGTCCGACGAATACGGGCATTGCAGGCCTTCCTGATTTGTTTAAACTTGTCCCGGTTTTCCTCAGTTGAGTTGGCTCTAAAACACCGGAACTTTACTTCTTTTTCTCTGATAACCTCCTTGCAACTTGAATCAAACCATGACTTTTCCTTGGGTTTGATGCTCTTAACCCTATTCGGGATAAAAGTTTTCATTCCCAAAACAATCATATTAGTGATCATATCTGCGCTGGAGTCTACGTCACTATCGAGGAAGCATAGTGACCAGTTAAAGATCCGGAAAAAGTTGTTGAGACCGTCCCAGTTGGCTTTCTCGTATTGCCATACGGTTCCCTTCGGAGCTCTTTCTTTAACTGGATTAGTTTGGCAGGAGAAATTTGCCTGCATCTCATCAGTCATCAGTCTTGAATTGTGCAAAAATCAGTTTTCCAAACAAGAAGCACGATCGGTAGGGCATATCGAAAACGAACAGTGACATTATGCATCCTACATAGTGCTGGGATCATTCAACTGATATAATCGATTCAGGCAATCATTCAAAATCATTCGATTATTGAAATAATTCGATTTTGCCCTTCACTAATCCTACAGCGGTTGTATTAAAATTACGAATATAGTTGAAGGCTGTCTGCAGAAATGACAAAGGTCGTAAAAAATGTCATTATAGATATACCTACTTTAACTTTCTTGAGAAGATTGCGCAGCAGCCGCATCGTGCTTCGATTGTCGTCGTCGCCGCGCCGCCAGCCGGCCGCTACAAGTTTTGACAATCGCGTCAGCTTCTCATAAGGACAGTAAATAAGATCAATAAAAATTATCCCTCCAGCACATACGATTATAAGATAACAGTTACTTTTCTGAATTTTAAAGTTTGAACATGAATTTTGTCAATGGTTAATGTTATTGGGCTTAGTGTTCCAAGATTTGTTGATGCAATTAAACGGAGAGACGTTGGGAAAAGAAATGAATTAATTTATTTTTTTAATTGCATCAACAAATCTTGGAACATTAAGCCCAATAATCACCTTAACAGTTACTTTCCTTTTTATAATCACTTTATGTTATACTTGGCACTCAAAAATAGGATATACAGTTGAAACTCGATTAACCGGTATGGCCAGGACCGAGCCCATTACGGATAATCGAAAATCCCGGACAATAGAACTTTTTTTTTAAACAAAAATAATGTATTTTACTTTCTTATTTTTATTTATATAAAAAAAAAAACGAAAACAAACATAAAATTATTTCATAAAACTAAACAATTCATTCAGTACTTATTTTTGTTTGTACATACATTACAAAATCACAAGATTGATTATTAGGAACTTTAAGATTTTTTTTAAAGAAAAATTAAAAATATTGTTGCATTGTTGTTTGCCTGAGTGATTTTACTCGTTGTTTTTCTTTGATTAAATTAACGTGAATGCGGTGAACTTGCATAATGCAATACTGTTGCGTTATTCCAGGACAATTTGACTCTTCTAAAAAAACTCCAAAGTGTAGAACTTCGTAAGTTCCACATCCGAAAGAACTTCAGACTCATTGTCAAGGTTGTTATTTACCATCTCAATAATTTCGTTCTCTGATAAAACACCAAATGGTAAAGCATTTTGCATTTGCATCTGAGTCTACCCAAATTATTTATTATTATTGCGTTGACATCAAAATCCTCTGCTATTTCACTTCCAAAATAGACGGGTTTCAACATTTTCTCATTGCTTAAATTCTCTGTTTGAATGAGTTCAGATAACTCTTCTACAAAAAGCGTAGCAGCTTCGTAGTCAGCAGATTCTTTTTCGCCTGTTGTTTTAAATCCATGAATTCCATGCCGGTTTTTGAATTAAAATTGAATAAAATCCGTAACAAACAAACACAACACAACACGATGAGTATATTATTCCGTAACTTCTTTTTGAGTGTATGTTAAATGCAATGCAACAGATACAAAGTTCAGTTAGTTTGGAGAAGTGAAGAAACTTGTTCGGTCCTGTTGTCATGTTACGGATAGAAGAGTTTATTACAGATAATAGAGTTTAACCATATTCAATGTCTTTATTGTCGAGAAAGAATCTCAAATATTTTCATCACGGATAATAGAGCATCCCGGTTAATCGAGTTTCAACTGTATGTAAAACTGCTACAAGGAGAAAGAAGGATAAAACCCCCTATACACCTATACACCATCGCCACACAAAAATGCACTTTATCAACCTTCTCATATCCTTTCCAGCAGCTCCACAAGCTATCTAAAGGCCACACAATATTGATATGACGAAAATTCAAATTGAATCGTTTCTCTTTTTCCCTCCAAATGTATGGCTGTGTCCTGTCACATGAACAAAAATAAAAATCCAGCAATTCAGAGATTTATCGAACATCAAACTAATTTCCTGCGCTGGATATAACTTTTAATTGAAAATTTTGCATTTTGATGGAATTTCAATCGACTTTTTGTTATTTTCCTTTTTTTCTGTGGTGAAGTCGCTTCTGAATGGTTGATGCTATTTTTCACCGCGTTCGTATTTTCCTTTCAAATATTTCATTGTTGGAACATCGAACTGTCGTTTGTAACCGCGAACGACAGTTTCATAAATGTCATTTGGAATTGTTGCCGTGGAAAGGTAACAAAAGACATATGTACCCTAAATCGGAATAAATTTGAAATATTTGTATTTATTGGACTTTACGTTCGTCCCAAAAATGGTTGCCATTCAAAAATGTTTCTCAATATATTTCACGGACAAATGTCTTTTGGCGTTTGTTGATGACTGTAGGGTCCACTTTACACATTTCTGACGAAGCAGCCTCTTTCCAAGCTCGATTCGCAGCAATTCGAAGGACATGTCCATAACTTAATTAAGTCCCGCATATTGCAAATTTCCATTGACAACTAGGTCAGCACCAGAGAACAAAGCAGCAATTATTATTGTTTTCCCCTTTACCTGCTGCAACAGCCCAACTAGCTACAAGAAGTTTTCATAATTTATCATCTAAAGTTTGAGACCTCTTATGATATTCAACAAGACCAATTATACGCCTGTAGCTTTCTCATTTTCATGCGCCAAAACCAATTTTCCATTCACTTTTTTGTTATTGTTGTTCTTGTGGTTGTTCCGTTCTTACGCGCAATGCTGCAACAACTGGCACGATTATTGCGAGTCGGTGTGCTATTGTATTTAGCATAATTTGAATTATTGACATGGAACCGCGAAATTGACAATTGAAATGACTTATTCCAAACATGATTTGCATTTAATTTATGTCCCGCGCTCAATTTGTGTGTCTGTCTGAGACTGTGTTTGCTGTTTCGGCTTGACTGCAACAAACAAATGATTATGCCAATTGCTGATTGCTGGATCATGAAATCGCAATTAACTTCTTGTTGGTTATTATTTTGTGTTTTTTTTTGTCATCCAATTAACATTCGATTTTATGGAGAGATCGGGTTCTATTAATTCTGAAAGGTGTTCTTAATTCGGAGCTTTGTGTATTTTTTTTTTAAGATTGTACTTGTGAATACAAAGGCCTTGACAGCTTAGGTGGTTAACACAAATTTAAAGGAATTTATAATTCATATCCTAAATGCGGCTCATGTCTATGCTGGGCCGTATAAGGTAAGAAACCTAGGTACCTGTATTAGAAACATAACGCTAAAATGTAATATAAAGTTCATAATATGCAATAGCAAAAGTCTTGCGATACCTACATGGTATCTGCGATAATCATATTTCAAAATCGGTTATTACGACAACGGTAAGTCTCGACCGAAATTCATACAAAAAATAAAAATAAAATATCACTTATGACGAATTATCGGCAAATTTTAACCTCAAATGTGAAATTAAATAGCTTATAACGAACATTAAAAAAAACTTAGTTGGATTTGAAAAGCCTGTTTGTGAGAGAACTAGAAAACTAATTCCGTTTGTGAAAAAAGATTGATTACTTACATTTGTTTAAAGTGAATTCAAAGTGTAAGGTTTCTTCGATTGAAGAAAAACATAATATTGTTTCAAGACTCGAAGCTGGCAGTTCAAATAAAAATCTGCCAGCTGAATTTTCGGTTTCGCCCTTGAAAATTTCAATAACTTTTAAGGACCGCAGTAAAATTAAAGAGAATTTCGAAGAATCGAAATTGAAAATAAAAACAATCGATGCAGTCAACATTCTGACATTGATGTCGCCTTACTCAGTTGGTTTAAGGCCCGCACAACTTTTTATAGTGCAACGATTTCCCGGAAAAAATCCTACCTTTTTTCATAGGAAAGTTTTGAGAATTAAGGAGATCGAAATCTAATACCTTTTTAGATTTTTCTAACAATCCTGAATTAGGCCGCACCCTTTTTGAAAAACAACATTTTATGAGACACCAAGTGCTGAGAATCATGGAGAACGAAGCATTCCAATTTTTCGTTCAAATATTTCTATACAGGGTTATTAACGAGCGTTGTGCCAAAAAGCTAGAGCGTGTAGGTTGAGTTGAGACAAGAAAAGAGGGGCAATTTTCTGAAAAATTGACTTATTTTATAAAAAAAATATTAAAAATCAACGGTTTCGTTTACAACACCGTGTTGTACCTTTTTGGAAAGCCAGAAACATCTTCTCTTTTTTTCTTTTAATTAAATTGTTTTAACGAATAGTTTAAGAAATATTAATTTTCAAACTCAAAATTTTCAAAAAATAAAAAAATCATTTTTGAACTAAGTTTTTTTCAAAATTTTATGTAATTAATTAATTTTATTTTAAAAATTCAATGCCATTCTAGAGCATGGAGAGTGCTTGCAACGGAACACTTACCACTTCACGCCAGTTCAGGAACTCACAGCAGCAAACGACAGGTTATTGAGAGAAGAATTTTGTCGATCATTGCTGCTTAGAGATCATCTTAAGCTCCTAGCAGGTAGAACCCTTCACCAACAGGTGGCCGCGGCACCCATGCATAATAAGAAAAATTTCAGGTCAGTTTTCAGTCGTTATCAATGAACAAAATGATTAATCCAGAGAAAATCCAATACTTTTCTACTTTATTGAGGCATCAAAAAATTCCAATTACATAACAAATATTAAAAGAAAGGTTAATGTTTCATAAATTAATAAAACTAAAAGTCGAGATAGGTAAAAATAAAAACAAAGATTTTCTTAAAAAAAAGTGGTTCTGGTTTTTTTTTTATTTATTTCTCAAAAACGAAAAGATATTTTTGCATCCGGTTTTCTGTTTTCGACTAAAAATTAACAATGGCATTGAATTTTTAAAACAAAATTAGTACTTAATTACATAAAATTTTGAAAAAACTTAGTTCAAAAATGATTTCTTTGTTTCTTTTTGTGAAAATTTTGAGTTTGAAAATTAATATTTTTTAAACTATTCGTTAAAACAATTTAATTTAAAAACGAAATGAAAGAAAATGTTTCTGGCTTTCCAAAAAAAGTACAATACGGTGTTGTTAACGAAGCCATTGAATTTTAATATTTTTTTTTATAAAATAAGTCAATTTTTCAGAAAATTGCCCCTCCCGGCTAAACGGGGGGAATAGACCCCCCTCCTATACGATTTTTTTCTTGTCTCAACTCAACCTACATCCTCTAGGTTTTTAGCACAGCGCTCGTAAATCACCCTATATAAGCAGTTGCTTTTTTGGGAAATCAGTCAGTTGCATATTGTTCCTGTTAGGGGGAGATCACGTTTGTGAACGATATGTCTTCTATTCCTCTGAAAGATAAAACGTTCTTTTAAGAACGAAGAATAATTCAAAAAAAGATATGACCTTAAACTGTTAGTAATAATGTTTGAGATAAATGGCTTTGCGATACTCATTCAATTAAATGGCTAAAAAAGTTGAACTTGTTCAAGTATGTTTCTATGACCTTACGTCAGTTTAGTTGGCGTGTGTCATCCAATTGTTTTTTAAGCTGTATACAATGCTCTAGATATTTCTTAGCAACAAAATCCCAAATATTTTTGAAGAACATCATGTATGTCTATTTTTAATTTTTTCACATCAAAATAAAAATTTTAAAAGAAAAAACGAAAAAAAATGTTGAAAAAGCAACATTTTTTTCCGTCCCAAGAAATATTCCTCAAAACATAAAGAATTCTAAGAAAAATATTGGTCTCAACCTTAAATCAAAAATAACAAAATAAAAAAAACAACAATTTTGCATATCATACATTCCAATACGAAATGGTAATTTCGGAATAAATTTCCAAAGTAGTGCTAAATGCCGGGAAAAAAATAGTACTTTTTCCAAAAAGTAGTAAATCCCGCACCCAAAAACTTTCCGGGCAATCGTTATCCGTTAAATCTTAAAACTTTGGACGTATATGTTTTATAGATGGAAGCCTTATCAGAAGCGGAGAAAAAATTCTTGCATCGTATTAGAAAGCCTAAACATCTTGCGGCATTTTTGGCGACATCGCATATGTGATCATTCAACAGGAGGTGGCCAGTGGCAAGGGGGGTATATCACGCTACCACGATGCAAGACAGTATTGAGTTTTCAAAGCATTAAACTCTACGCGGTTTTTTTTCTGTCATGAAAAAAGTGCTTCTCAACTTTGCCGTTCGGAATCGGCGTTAAATTATAGGTCTCCTCAAATCTTCACACGCACCCAGAGAATTGTTGATGAGAGTAAGCCACTTAAGCCTTGGCTTATAAAGAGCTGTTGCGCTACTCTATTTATTTTTCAAACGTATTATTATACTAAACTTTCTATTATTCTAAGTTTTGACCTTCAAATCCTATAAAAGTCGAGATTTGTTCTTAATACACTTCTCTAAATCCTGTGATTAGCGTCAGTGGATTCAGCATATAAAATGACGTTTGAAACGTCATTTTAAGCTGGTATCACACTAATCTTGTTCATTTGCAGACTATAATTTTTCACTATTGAATTGACGAGACATTAAGAAAGTTTCATTATCAATTTGATTATTATCCATGAAAAATAGGGAAAAAACGCAAAGAAAGCAAAGAGGATTGTTGTTTTTGTTTTAAAATATTCTTGTCTTACAATTTAAGAAGGGAAGAAGAGTGCGTTCTATTCAAGTGTTGCCAACATAACGATTATTTCGCTAAATTTAGGGCATTTACGAGTAAGAAGACGTCGCTCAATGAGCGAGACGGCGGCCGGCGCCTGCGGTGACTCTTTACATCCGGCGCCCTGGGGTCGCCCAACCGTGCCCCACCGTAACGCCGCTACTGTCTGAAGGGTGGCGACGGCGAGACGAGGTTCGCAGGGTCGGCTAGTTATTTTATAAACATATGAATACACAAATAAAATGCAACTCCGTTGAGAACTCACCTCTTTTGTACCAGCGGAATGTTTGGCCCCAAATTGTTTGAGTATTGGTGTAGATGTGTGACGTGAAATAACGCCCTGCGAAATAAAGCGCCACCTTAATTGCGGCTTTATTTCCATGAAGAAATCGAAATAACACCCGACAGGCCTTATTTCAATTGCATTGTGGAAATAAGGCCACATTTCTAAAAGAAAAAATGTGCACGACTGGGTCGTACGAACTTGCTCCTGCATGCTAAAACTAAATATTTATGATTACTTTAATTGCAAAAAGTAGTGTTAAAATAAGAGATATACTTTAAGCAATTCTGATTACACTCTTACTTACAGCTTACACGTAACTCACAAAAAAAAACTCAATATATAAAAATAATTAGAATTCATTAAGAAAATTAAAATTTGAAAATGAACCTCGTAAAAACATTTCATTCCAAAAATTTAAATTCCAAACAAATTCAAACCTTATTCTTGATTTATTGAATTTTTTTTTTGAAAATCGTCGGAGCCGTTTTTTTTTAAATTAATTTTTTATATATAAAATTTTTCAAAAATGTTTTAAAATTAATTTGGTATGCAGTTTTTAAGACCATGTAAATATACATATTATACTCCAACTTGGATTCTTAAAATTGATCCGTTTTTGAGATACAGAATTTTGAAAAAAAAAGTTAAAAATATTTTTTAAAAATCCAAAAAAAAATTTTAAATTTTTTTGAAAACACAATATTATTTGAACAATATATACGTACTTTCAAAAAAAAACTTACGCTGATCGGACTTTCAGTTTTCGAGAAAATCTAATAACAAAAAAACGGTTCTATGGGAGGTACCGTTTTGGAGCAATACAAAAATTTTTTTTTACATAAAATACATGAATGTTTAAAAAAATTAAACTCAAGAAAGTTTAAAAAAAATCTATCGGGCCGTTTTGGAGAAAAAAAAATGTTTTGGTTTTTGGCCAAAAAAATCGTATGGTGGCTACCCTAAATTTTGATCTTAAAACAAAAATAAAAAAATTGGGATATGACTTTTTGCTCAAACCTCTAATTTTCAAATTTGAAGTCAATCGGACCAGTAGTTAAGGCTGTAGATGCCTGTAAACTTTCCGACAGACAGACAGACGGAATCGCCGGACCCACTTTTTTCGACTTCTCTATCATCGTAATGTCATATCTCATCCTCATCTCAAATTTTTTTTTTTGTACGAATTCAATACTTGCCATATATTCTATATGTCGCAAGTAAAAAATACTGGCCCACTATTGTGGGTGATAAGGGGCCGTCTTTAAAAAATGTTCACACTTAGGGGGGATGGAGGAAGATGTCACGTCAATGTGACGTTCGCCAAAGGTAGACTAAAAAACCTAAAAAAAAACCTTCAGATTTGGAAAATATATGTTATCCAGCGGAATCTAACAGAAATACGAGTTAGATGTTTGTAGCCAAAATATCAGTTGATAACATTTCCTCTCCTTCCTATATTGTTTTTTCCTCTGGTTCCAATTTTCCTTTGAATGTATCCAAAATAAAATTATTTCATAAAAAAAATCTCTCTGAATTGAATCCTGTTCATAAAACACTTTTAATCAAAGAATATAAAACCCATGTCAGATAGTTAATCAATTAAAAATTATCAATTCTTCATCTTCGTTTTTTAAGTGATTTTACCAAACGACTGCTCTCCCCTTTATCGATTCACTTCCATTCTAAAATCCTTTGAAAATCCAGTGTGGCGAACTCATGCAATCACAATTCAACAGCCATTGTTGTGTTATTCGTTAAACGTTTCGGATTTATTGCTGTCATCCAGAATTTTCATGAGTGCCTGAGTCCAGGATGTGCATTAAACAACGCACAGCGACACAAAATTCGTTGCATCTGCATTCATAAAAATCAAATACAATAAAAAATAAACTACGGACAGATTTGATTTGCTTCACGCGAGGTACCACATTAAAACACCATCTCGCATCGGAACAGCCACTGCTCCTCGCCAGAGCAATGGCAATGAGCGGGACAATGGAACGCAATCATAAACCTTAAACGCTGCGTTGCATTGTCAACCAGTCAGACTTTCAACACCCATAAACTAGGATTAATTTGGTGCTTATTGAATCGAAATCAAAACACGAATAATTTACACACACATGGGGCCCGCTAAATAATGTGGAACCGTTTTTTAAGTGGAGGTGGTGGAATAGAAGTCCCGCTCCTGATGCGATTTAAATGCCCAAGAGAAATAATTTCAATAATAATTCTCTTCTGTATGCGGATTTGAGTCTTTTGACTATCGAACTTTTAGTGGACGGAATTTAATCGCGCTTGTTGTGGAGGCGGTGCGGTGGTGGTCCTGGAGTCCGTAAAAGACAAGTTTATTGAACCTCAATTCATAAGCGAATATGAATTAGAAATTAGCTATTCTAAGGAAAGGATTATTTTTTGTGATTCACAACATTTTGCCTCAAAACTGAAGATCGTTTGAATTTTAATAACTCAATCAATCGAAGTTGGGTGTTAAGTAGGATTAAAAGTCTCTTAAATCATAAATAGCCAAAGATAGATCATTTGAAATCTGTTTACTAGATCTTTATAGAGTTGTTCGAAACCGGCCGGTCGGCGGGCATTCCTTCATTGAAAAATAATCACAAACAATGATTTATGTTCGAAACTGATCCAATGAATTATTTGAAAAATAATTTAATAGGTTTGAATTGAGTTCGAAGATCGAGGGAACAAAAATATCTCTTAAGGAGTTAAGATTGTCATAAATCTTGATTTTCTGTCATAATCGCGGCAATTAAAACGGAATCATCGCATTCGGCATGATCGTGCGTCACACCAAAAATGCTGTTCGTCTGATGATAAATTATAAGATCAACAACTGATGTTTGTGTTCGAGAGATAATAAAAAATAAAAGAGTTAACAAAATTGAGATTTAACATTTGGAATTTTTTGTAAGGGCCTTTTTTGGTATTATTATACGTTTGTTCAAAATATCAAAATAAAAGCCAACATTACGAGAGAACTACGTCTGATGCCACGTCTGATGTATTCTTTAATCAACATTTTGTTTAGAAAGGGAAAAATTAATCTATACTTCGTCCAAAACAAATCTGCAGTACAGGCCTTATGGGAGAGCTTTTTTACTCCAAAGAAAAAAATCTGAAATCCCCTTTAAAAAAATGTACTACAACCAACGCTGCCACTTTGCTCCTTTAGCAGTAGATCTACTGCGATTTGGCTCAAATGAAAATCTACTGCGCAGTAAAACAAATCTGCTCCTTTTTCCAGATTTTCAGATGAATGTTCAAAGTTAGTTCTAAACACGTCCATTTCGAGTTTCAAACTCAAAATGGCGTCTACTGTGAATGCATTCAGCAGAAATACAATATGAAAAATTCTTTTAATTTGCATACAATCCACGAGGGAAATTTTTGTAATTTAAGATCTAATCCATGCCTCTATGGATAGAAGATAGAAGTGCGTTCGGTTAATAACTCCACCTCTACGGTGGCTTTTCTCAAGCAGTGCCTCTAGGGATCAGACCTAGAACTACAAAAATTCTACTCGTAGAAATACTATAGACATTCAAATACTGTTATATGTATCTGCATAATTATTATTGACGAGACGACGGATGTTTCCTAATTAAGTGTCTAGTTAATGTCACTCGATTTTTTTTATTTTGAGGCTAACACTGCCTTTTCTTGCTTAATTAGAACTTGAGTTGTCGGATTCGGCAGAAATATTCTCGGGAATAAAATCTGTTTTCGAAGAAAAAGATATTCCCCTCACCATATTATTGGACTAGCAACAGACAATGCATCTGTTATGTCCGGTTATGTTGGTGGGGTAAAAGCCAAGTTTCACCAGATAGATAAAAATATTTATTTTCTTGGAGGTACCTGTCACTCGTTACATCTTTGTGCTTCAGCTGCATCAAAAAAATTTGCTCATTATATAGAAAATTCTATCAGAGCAATTTATAATTACTTCGCGCATAGCCCAAAATGCATTGGAGCATATAAAGAGTTTCAAGAATTTTTTAATGTAAAAAAGCAACAATATTTTAGGCTTGTCTTCCACTCGTTGGCTTTCAAAGCAAAATGTTGTCAATCGCCTACTACAACAATGGCAGCCATTACAATATTATTTTAATTTAAAAGCATTTGAAAATCCAAACTCTTCAACTGAAATATCTAGTTTCCTTACGAATGCCAAAAATAAGTTGTATCTGCTTTTTTTGTCCTACATTTTAAATTTAATAAATAATAGTAACAAGATTTTCCAAAGCGAATCAAGTCAAATTCATTTAGTTTTTAAAGCAATGAACAGTTTGTGTTTCGGAGTACTAAAAAATTTTATAAAACAAGAGGGTTCACCTCTTGCTTAAATTTTAATTTTGAAGATTCTTCCCTTTATATGCCACTTTCTAATATGTTCTTTGGTAAACAGTTCCAACAATTTCTTACTACTAACATGAATGATTTTTCTGAAACTGACATCATAGAAATAAAAACAACTCTTCTTTCTTTTTATAAAGAGTTATGTACATAACTAGTAAAACGTTTTGATTTCAGTGACAAAAAGTTACAACTCCTTAAATATTTAGATGTAAGTGAAATAGTTGGTGGCAGCTTAACTTCAATCTTGCCAGTTCTTGAAGAGTTTCCATTTTCATCTGAAAATGTGGAAACTCTTAATATAAAATGGAGAATTTTAATAGGAAATGGCGAAATGGTTGAAAAATACCATGACCTATTGGACATTACCAAGTTTTGGGCAAAAGCTTTCAATCTTAAAAACTCAGTTGCTCTTTCTGTGTTGGCAGAGCTGCAAAATGTATGCTTCTTCTTTGTTTGTTGCTTCATAGCAGCGCAGCTGCCGAGCGAAAGTTTTCACTGGTCAACTTGGTGAAAACTGACAACAGAAATAACCTCAGCACTAAAACTCTACAAAATGTAATTTTGGCCAAAGAACTCTCAGACCCAAAAATTGTTTGTTGGTCCCCTTCAGACTCTCCCGGAATAATTAATTTTTTTAAAGAGTTCAAATTTGTGAACGGAGAATTTGTAAGAACGTAATTGTAATTTCAGAGACTGAACCTTAATATTATATGAAATAGAAAAATGAATAATTTTCATGGTCTTAATTAGTAATTTTAAAGAATGAATTGTATTTAAAATGAATTGTGTTTTTAGTTTTTAATTTATTTTAAATATTTCATAAAAAATTGATTTTTTGTTGAATTGTTTCAGTTATTTATTTGTTTGATAATTTTTAATTGAATTGAAATTGTTTTAGTTATTTTTCTTATGACAGTTGTTTATTGAAATAAAAGTTTTGTTTTCATAAAATCTACTGCGTTGTTTTTACAAAATATACTGCGCTTAATCATTACAAGGGTGGCAGCGCTGACTACAACACTGATTTCTCATAACAATTGTTTTTATTTATTTTGAAAAGCAAGCGTACATCCCCCTATGACCTGCTATTCGCACGGCTAACGCCATACTGATTTTGTATTCGTTTTTGCAAAGCTCTTTCTGTTTGACAAAACAAACATATAAATTAGCGTTGCCAGGAAATAATAATGCTTACTTTTATTTCGATTCTGTAATGCCCAAAACAGATGTGCAGAATTTCTGCACGCAGCACTGCATGCAGCGCTTCAAGCAAAACACACGTGCAGAAACTCTGCCAAGTTTTGTCAAGACATAAACGACATCTGCCAAAATTAATTGACATGGCTCCAGATAAAAAAATACAAATAGTTTAAAAGAATCCAAGTACAAGCTATTGGTTCTTTAAAAACTGTACACCTTAAATTATATAAATCTCATATATCTAAAACGCAGGGAATTTTGCCTTAATGACATTTTAATCTATTATTACAAAAAACAAATTACATCATTTATTGCCTTCGAAAAAATTGAATGAATCCTTCAAACAATCATCCGGGAACCGGTGCTCAGTTACCTTCGTCATCAGTCCAGTAGATAACCCAATGACTGAGCTTCGAATGAGTTGACTTCGTTGCAAGTCGCAACTATGCTCCCCGCTCATGCACTGACTTGCTAAATTTCCTAGAACTAATTTGTTCTAAATCGCCATCGCAAACCTTCTATACTTCGGCATTCATTACGGACAAAATGTCGAACGCAGTACGCAGCTCTTTTATTTTAAAATATCCATATCGAAGACAGTTCTCTAGACTGAAGATTTATCAATCACTTCTGGAGAATTTTTCGTCTCTTCTTGCTTGGAAATTGGCATTGTTTTTGTTGGTGGTTTATTTTATTGTCTGTTTGCTTTTCTTATGCTAAAAACAGATGATCGGTCAATCTACGTCGGCCTCGACATGTTTCATGAACAAATTAGGAATGCGCGTGTTTCGTTCTTTCTGGTCTTCTTCTTCAAGACAAGGAACTCAAAAATGTCCGAATGGCAGCGTTCTAAATAGATGGCGAATGAATTCTTATTCAATATATTAATATTTAATATCTTTTCTTTATTATTTTTCCCGTTCGTATTAATTGACAATTTTAAATAAAACGCACTGTCAACAGTTTCAATAATGTGTCAATAAAAGTATTGCCAGATAGCAATTATTTGGAAAATTTTGTTTTTCAATTGTGGCTGCAATGAAACTAGGCAGAAAATTTAGAAATAGAGACATCACGCAGCGCTGTTCTGCATGCAGAATTTGCTCCCATAAGAGCCAGTGTAGTTTTAATTTTGCTGCGCAGCAATTCTGCACATCTGTTTTGGGCATAAGAAAGCTTTCAAGAATCATAGCTTTTTCTTAGGTAATCATTGCCAGCCCATTTTTTTGTTTTTTTATTTTGCAATAAAAACTTAAAATCTGTTAAAAAAAAGAGTAGGCTTATTCAATGCAGAGAAATATTTATTAATTTGAAGTTTAGTGCGATTTAAATTTTTTTGTTTGAATTACGAAATTCAAATTTATTTCATATTCGTATTAAATATTTTCTGAATGAAAATCTTTGTTTAAGACAATGCAAAAAAAATATAGAAGGTAACTCTTTCGATTTTCGTGGAGCTTTTCACAGTTTTAGTATATAACCTACGGTAACCCTTGCCAATTTTTTCTTTCACACAACGTAATGGAATTCTTCTACAGATAGAGTGAGAGATGAATGTCCTATCTTCCCTGTACTGCAGATTTGTTTTGGACAAAGTATAGCCCAAGTGGAGATTGATTAAATTAAGGTACACTTACATTTCATCGTCCGACTCGGAGAGGAATTAATTTCGCTGAGGCAAACGTTGAGGGTCAATATTTGAATCTAAGGATTATTCAAAAAGGCTTTTGGTTGACGTTGGCAGTCGTGTCCAATTTAATGAAATTTATTTTTTCAAATGCAAGCAAGTTAAAGGAAAAAGGATATTAGTTGTCTCAAGAAAATAGGTCAAGAATAGGGTTTGGCTCAATTTAAGGTTTCTTGTTAGGAAAATGTATCCATTTGTTATCAAATGTTTAAGACTTACCTTTAAGAAGTTCGTCTTACTTTAGTTGTTGAACGACAATTCTCATGTAGATACTAGATACCCCGTTAGACTCAGAAGTGAGTATTTGAATTATAGGCCCGGTGCACACACGCGATATTTTGACGCTACGACATCGCAACTATTCAGTGCACACTTATGTCATTTTGCCACAGGTTTCAGTCCGTTTGAGTTTGTCTTTCAACAATTGAGGTTAACAAGAAGAAAATAATTATTTTCGCGTACCTAGGAATTATTAATAAGAAAGAAAAAAACGTTTTTCAGTGCATTCTTGTAATGACCATGTTTTTAATCATCATTTCAAAATATGACAGGAAATTCTAAAAAGGGGATTGCTCATTTTATAAGGGACATCCGGCCCGGAGTGTACATCAATAAGTTTGGTTTCAAATTAAAGGTTGTTCTAAGCCGGATACATCTTCAAAAATATTTTGTCGATAACTCATGGGAGATCTGAGATATTCGAGATTGAAGTTCGGAAAGTGCATACATTAAAAATCAGCACTTTTTCGACATAAATGCTTATATCTTTGGATTTAAGAAAGCTAGAAAAATCACAGTGGTATTAAATTAAAGCTGTCAACATTATCTTTCAAGTGAAATAATAATTACATTTGTAAGATTTATATGTATTGAGATATTTTAATTGAAGCCTTGAAAAATCAGCAGTTTTTAGACAAACTTTTGTTCGATAATATCTTTTAAAATTCAATGACGACATTTATTTCTTTTAACACCGTTAAGTAGCCTAGCTCACAACCTTTATTTTCATATACAATTTATCGGGTTTACCTTAATAATTTTGATTATAACCAACAAATCTTTCAAAATATGCCTCAAACGAAAATATTATGAAGTTTCTCTTTTTTAGTTATTCTTATATATTTAGTTATGTAAGCATGTCTTTTTGAAAAGATACTTACAACATTCTGAGCAGTACCATTAAATAGTTCCTGAAAGCTTAGATGAAGCTGAGTTTATTTTGATAACCTTCATCTCTAAAATGTTGAATGAGTACCATATGAGTGGCATAAGCCTATCATTCTGGATAGTTTTAACCACTTTGCAGCACTCACAGTATTATCTGATCATGAATTATATTCTAGCAGATTTTTTTTTTATAGAAAACAGTTTAAATTGGAGACGAATTTATATTACGATCATAAATGTTTGTTTTACGCGCTTTAATTATAATTATAATATAATAAGCGTTCTGGATGTGGATACATATTTCAAAACTATAAAAGATTTTGCTCATATTTCGAAGTGTTTTAAATCTTTGAGGAAAGATATTTTGTAAATAGTCTGGGAAGCTTGTTTTAATTTTTTAATGTCAGATTAATTTTATTAAGGATTAATGATTATTGAAAGAAATAATTTATTTTGCTTTCATCCTTCTAAAAGTATGCAAAAATGATTTTTACTCATAACACGTGTGTTATGATTATGATGATGATCAACAGGACATAGAAGCGGCTATTCAATGTTACTGCAATCGCCTAGTAGGTCTAAGAACGGTTGGACGCTGCGCTCTTGTTTTGACTATAATAATATGGTTACTAAGGTGGGCAAGGTATGAAAATAATTTTAGACTCCCTTCCCAGATTCTTAAATAACCTTTTAATAACTAATGATTCATTAGAATTACAATTTTTTATTTTTCTTTCAATTTTCCTTCCATTCTTAAAAAGAATTATTTATTTATTATTTTAATTTTTCCACCATTACTATGGGTAGATACTAATTATTTTTATATTATATTTTATTGTTATAAGATTATTTATGCATTTCGACAGCATATTTCTTATCTATTATTGTCCAAATGAAGAAATTGTTAATGAAATCTTTATAAATTGTATATGAAAATAAAGGTTGTGAACTAGGCTACTTAACGGTGTTAAAAGAAATAAATGTCGTCATTGAATTTCAACAGATAGATATTATCGAACAAAAGTTTGTCTAAAAACTGCTGTTTTTCAAGGCTTCAATTAAAAATATCTCAATACATATAAATCTTACAAATGTAATTATTATTTCACTTGAAAGATATGTTTGACAGCTTTAATTTAATACCACTGTGATTTTTCTAGCTTTCTTAAATCCAAAGATATAAGCATTTATGTCGAAAAAGTGCTGATTTTTAATGTTTGCACTTTCCGAACTTCAATCTCAAATATCTCAGATCTCCCATGAGTTATCGACAAAATATTTTTGAAGATGTATCCGGCTTAGAACAACCTTTAATTTGATACCAAACTCATTGGTGTACACTCCGGGCCG